>JASDDO010000018.1:434442782-435121833 GCA_030015575.1 Agapanthus africanus
GTCCTTCACACAATTTAGTCATTCTTGTCAAACAGATAAGACATAACAAATATTATTTTAGATGTAACAAGGGTTGAGAGAGATAATTTTTATACAATAACAGGCCTCCGCGGGTTAGCACTCTTCTGGGCTTCTATGCAAAATGGTATAATTCAAGTTCCTTTTCAACACCAAAACTCCAAATTTGTGGCAAGGGTAGAGAGACTTGTTTTGTATTCAAATAAACTAGTAATTTTGCACATGCAATAAAATAAAATATAAATGATACCATTGTAGAAATTAGAATGTGTGAGAGATAGTTTCAAACTAATTAAGCAGTAAAGGCTTTTAAATTTTTTAAATGATATGATTAATTTTAAAGATAAAGATGGTGCCCACAAAAGATGGAGGTGGTTTCTATCATGAAGAGTTCAGTTATAAGGTATTTTTTTGTTTTTTTAACATTGAATGTGGTGGTTTAATAATATCTTGACACATTAGCAAATCCTATGTGGCATAAAATTAGAGCCTCAAATTCAAGGTTAGTAACTAACCCCCCTTCCTTTGGCATTATAATAGTAGAGATATGCTTCAATTTTATATCACACATGATAACTATTTTGGAGCCATTACCTTGACCGACTTCTTCTCCTATATGAAGATCTTCCCAACGAATATCACATGCAGTCAATAACTTCAGATCTTTCTTCTCGATTTGTGATGGCCTCGTTTGGTTGCCGCAATTGGTTTCTACCGAATTTGCTGATATCGAAGGGCAATCTTCTGCCTGCTGCTTTAATATCTGTTTCTTTTGTACTGCAACTGGTGTTGAATTATCCTTCCCATTTCGTTCACAGTCTGCAATAGGAGATAAATCTGGTCATTCCAGAGAACTCACACTTTCTCCCAATAATTGATAATATTTTCATCCCCCCGGCTTACTGATGTTGTAACTCTTCATTACATTAAAAGAACAGCCGCTTTCAGAACATCGCATGCATTTGATAGAACTCTTATTCAACTCATCCTCTACCATTTTCTTTGGTACACTAGAGAAGTCTGAAGCACAGGATTCTTCAGTCTTCATGCTCTGCCACAAATGTTTATTTTAATAAATAAGTAGAAGGATATAAAAAGGTGTAAACTTATTGTGTGCCTGTTAGGCTGACTATAACCAGGATAAAATGGTTGTTTCAGAAAATGTATTTTTCCAGAGCGACTTTATTGTATTAGGTAAATGTATCAAGTCTTCCTCTTTTTCTTCCATTGTAATAGTTAACTTCTTTAACCATTTCCTCTTTCCCTTAAATTTGGATATGCGTGAATCTAGTCTTAAGCATGGTGCTTTTTAGTGCACCTCAGTTAATCCACTGATCGAAAGTGATTTTTTTCCTTCAGTTTGGAGTTCTTAGCATCTATAATTTTTATTGATATCCTAATAAATATTTTTCCAACAATATCATGGGCTGCAAATATTTTCCCATACACAGAATGATCAAGCAGGCTATGCCAGTAATGACACTTGTGCTTCTAAGTTCTATAAAAAGCCTGTCCTCTTCCCAAAGTTTCCTCCAATAGGAAAATGGAAGCAATTTAGAGATGAGGGATCAAGTTGATGGTTGATACACAAAACTTCCCTAAAATTTGTGCTTCCTAGCTCACCTCAATCAAATGAAAAGAAGTTAAGATGAGAGAATAGTTTTCAACAAATAATGTCACTGGATAAAAATAATAACGTGTCATTGAAGAATCAAATAAAGAGATCTCAGGGACTTATGTGAGCCTCGTATAAGTGGGAACGGTTGCAGAACAAACAAGCAGTTAATCTGTTTGCTAATGTAAGTATGCATACAAGAAAAAGAATTTTATAGTATTATAAGGTGAACTATAAAAGAAATTCAGCTGTCCAATCTAACTGATCTATTAGATAGAATAAATTCTTCATATGGAAATAAGATTCGTTTCATTATTGGATAGTATCACTCAATTGAGCCGCAACGTTGAAACATTGGGAAAAACGTTTGGTATGTATAAAGGCAACTCAAATATTTTTGATTGTCTAATAGCAAATACTTAAAGTTTATATCCGCGATAATCTATTTCAGACAAATTAAATAGTACCAACATATATGCTTCGTAAATTTTGCAATAGATACACATATCTAACCCATACTAACTCTTCTCAAAGAATCAAAAAGGAAAAGGTTAACATGTGTATGCCAGAATACTTTTTCAGTTTCCAATAATATCTACCGAGATGATATAGCGACTGAAAAGAGTATTAAAATTATAACTACTCATTGGAGTATCATTTTAAAAGGCCAAAACACATACTTGTTTTGAATTAAGGGAGCCATCCTTTGACATGCGACTATGATTTCCATTGGAACACGTGCATTTATCTGGTGGTATCGGTGAAGATGAATCTGTCACCTGCGGTAAAAAAAGGAAATTATAAATTCGATTGGAAAAAAAGTGAAACTTTTTCACATGAAAGTTTTCTTGTTGCAGTTCATTTTGGAGATTGGTGAACTATTCGTCTGTGTTATGATTTGTTAATGTAATGTGCATTTAAGGGGTTCACGCACGGTTGTGGTGAGCCATCAAATAGAGTGATAAATACTCTTTGTTATGAAAGACATATTTTTAAACCTTCACTTACAACTTGGAACTTATTCACGAAATGCATCAAGTGGTCATAATAGATCTCTGCATGCTGTTACCAAAAGGAAGAATTGAGACCAGATCATGCAGCAATTGGTGATTCCCAAAAATTTGAATATTAGTTCACATATTTACTCTGAATTCTTTTATATATAAATGGCGTGAATTATCAACTTTTATATAGTTCATTTCGTGTAAGAAGTCTCGATGCCCATTGTTGATATGAGCATACAGTTTAATGAAATATATTGTAATAATTGATAAGAAATGAAAAACGACATTTTCTTACTAAATAGTTGTCTGTGGTGTGTAAATGGTCAGTTATACTGCTTCAATCCTTAGAACAGGATGCTAGAAAGTGGAATATTATTGTATAGTTGAACTACATACAGAATTTACTGGATCCGTTTGCATGCCTTTATCTGATTCCTGAAGGCCATTTCCGCGAATATTTAACTTGGATAAGAGTTTTGCAGCCTGCCATAGTCAGAATAAGGCAGTAGAATATCTAATGAGATCCAAAGAAAATATTATAGGAAAAATCTCTAGACAAATTATACACAAAAAATAGAATAAAACAAAATTTTAAATGGAAGAGAACAAATGGTAAAAATATATTGCAACTAAAACTTATCTGTCAAAACACTACATACAATTTTAGACTGTCGAGTAAATTTCGTTATAATTTCCTCGTACTTATAAATCTCCTCTATGGCCCTGAACCCAGAATGCAAGCTGAAGATGGTGTTCGATGCCTGGAGCCATGGAAAGGGTTTTGCTTAATCATTCTTTGCACTAAATCCTAAGCAAAAAAAAATATGCAACTTACTGATACTCCTCGCGTATCTGAGAGTACATTTTCCACCTCTATTAAACATCCACATCTTTCTCGGGAGTTTTCACCCTCACCGTTACTATATGCATGAATACGAGGTAAAAGTTTTGAAGCCTGTCCAGTTGAAAATATCATCTGAATCGCCTTTAACTTTTAACATCGAATATAAACAAAATTTTAGATCAAATGCAAAATTCATACCAGATTGAATACAGTTGACATTCCAAAATCAAGCTTGCTTTCTCTTTGTTGGTGATGAGATTCGTTCCAATACGCTTTTGATCTTTCATTCTTCATATCGTTTAGTATAGCGCTATCACATGATACGGTAATAACACCAATAAGCTCACTGTTCTCGTATAGCGGGCTCTTTGTTATCATAGCCATAAACATTTGCCCCGATCTTTTCCTAAATGGAAACTGGCCTGACCATTTCTGCCCATTGTTTAACCTTTCCATGATATTTTCGAAAAATGGATGGTTCGACTCGTCTATGAGAAGGGTAGTAACCCTTTGGCCAAGTGCTTCATACTCCTTCCATCCATAGAGATTTTCTGCTGATTGATTCCTGATATATAAAAATAAAAAAAATAAAAAAAATTCAAATGCCCTAATAAAAATGAGTAATTTTCCTTTAAATGTCAGAATTAGACAAGTTAATAAGGCATGGTGCACATTAAAAAGAAAAATTAGAAAACGTAATTTTCGTGCATTTTATTCATTCTTCAAAATTTAAAACAAGATCCTAGTGTGTTTTAGATTACCTTTGTTCATATAAATGTAACCATTACACTTGGGTTCACACGACATAATTGATAATGACCCGAAAAGAGCAAAAGAAACGCGGATAAAATTTAAACGTCCTTATTGAGTGCACCACAACTTGTAACAAAAGTTGGGGGGGATGTCAGGACAAGCTCCACTCAAGTTGTTGCTTTAGTTAGGCTCATGTGCATCAAGCACTCCTGTTGCTGTCTTAATATCTTTCTTGCAAACAGGACACTGTAAAAAAAATGATCTTTTGCAACTGAATTTGGCAACCAAATCTTCAAGCTTTCGATTATTAATGATCTTTTTAAGTTTGCATTAAGTTGCATCCAAATTTTGATAAACTTTCCTAAAGAGATTTTGCAAGTCTGAGGTTCTCTAAAAGCTCAACCAAGTCATCTTACTGAAAAAAGAATGGGGGAAAATCCCCCTTTTTTTCAAACTATCAACATCACTCCTCGTTCAAAACCCAATCATACATCTAATCTCCATCAAAATAAAAACTTTTCATTCAAAAAAATAAATTTAAAACAAATGAATCACAAAACCCCTATGATCACCAAAAATCAAAACAAATATTAAAAAACTTACCAGTAAATGATCTCGCCTGAGATCGGCCTGCTCACGTGAATCGCGTGCCCGATATGCTGTAGAACGCTACGATACGGATCGTTTGCGAAGAACCCCGGTATCGTCACCGCATCAAAATCAGCATACTCTCTGCTCAAATTTCTCTTCTTGATATCTTCTCTCTCAATCCCAATCCCAATCCCTTCGCTTACAACAAACCCTAATTGCTCCCTCAGCTTCTCTTGGCTTGCTTCCAAGTCTCTGAATCTCTTCAGCAATCCCTCTTCAATCTCCAAATCCCCCATTTTTTCCTCAGAAAAATAATTTTAAAAAAATTTTGGTTGATTATTTTGATCCCAAAGTTGAGGTTTTTACTGTGATTTGAATACTGTTTGGGGGTTTATATATAGGGAGAGTAAAATAGAAATGTCAGAGCATTCAGATCTGCTCACCACCTGTTAATATACCTACAGGTGTCAAGAGCACAACATTTGAGACAATAAAAAAATGAAATGAAAATAGATGAGAATTTTGTGAAGTTATGAGGTGGCCTTATGTTATCAACTTTGGGTGTGATTTAAATATTGGATTGAAAATAGGATAATGTTGAAAATTGAGGGGGTTGGATGGCTTTCTTGATGTCTTCTAGTATTTTATTTCATGTATGTGGTAGAGAAAAAAAATATTAAGCTTAAATTGCTGAAGCCCCATAATCTTTTGCAAGATTAACAGGAAATACCCTAACTTTTTAGAACATGCCCTCAGTCGTTTCAACTTTAATTTATTTTAAAAATGTTTTTGAAATAAGAAAGAGAGAAAAAGATATATTTTTAGATTATATATTTAAAATGGAGGACAACGTGAAATTAAGCCGAAGCTGGGAGAAGGGCAAAATGCAGTTTTAGAAAGTTAAAGGTATTTCTTGCAGCCGAGCCTTAATCGTTTGCTTTCGTTTTTTGTTTGGGAATCCTAAGTTTTGAAAAACTTTTTTTTTTCCTATTTATAATCATTAACCTTATTGCTTTTAAAATATCTCTCCATGAGAAATTATGAAAAATTAGCTGAAGAGAATGATTGATTAGTATTCCATGGGTAACATTTTGTTTCCGTAAAGAGAAAAACTTACATTTCGGAGGTTCAATATACCTTACAAACAAAATTCATCTTCTCGTATAGGGTTGAATTTCGAATTCAAATTCGCAGCAATTCATACATGTATGGAGTGTCTGGAAAACAGAATTATCTGATTCGGTCTGATGGGATACATGCAAAGAAAAGAACCGGGTTCACTTCTGACCAGCGTATCCAAAATATACCCGAACATTATAATTTGATATCTTTTGCTCGTCTGCATATGCAACATTCAGCTATTTTTGCAAGCATAACGTATACTCTAAGGGTTATTTTCTACTGATTAGACAAGAATGACCGGGTTTCATGCAATTTAAACAAAGAGTGATACTTTTCCTGCTGGTGCGGTGGAATCCATGTAGGCTACATGGATTCCCATTAGATACAATGTGGATCATATTATCCACTGCCTAGGTACTTGTATCATATACACTATCTTGTAGGCAATGGAAATCATTATAACTTGTATGGATTTCACCACACCGATAAGACAGTAGAAGAATGAATATAAAATAAAGGGTTTTTTACTTGTACCCCGCAAAAACATAGCAAATTCCTTTCTAACCCCCCAAATCTTGGTATTTGCTTTTTATCCCCTCAAAACTAATAGGTTACATCATTTTACCCTTTTACAATTTCCGTCAGAAAAAAACTCTGTTAACTTTAACTTTATTTTTTCTCTAAAAATTTTAATCTTACCATTTACGACAACAAGTAAGACCGCGGAAATATTCAGCTTCTTCATAACTAAAGAATGACTTTGAAAACGTTCCTGATTTCATGGTCGATTTTAAGAAAGATGCAGTAAAAGTCTAAACCCTAATTTCAATTTGGGTGGGAAATTGAGTATTTCCAAAGAAGAAAAGTGGTTGGGATATTTTAAAGAAAAACCTGATATTATGCAGTTAAAAACTGACGTAAAGGAGGTAAAATAATATATCTTATTAATTTTGGGTAAAAAGTAAATATCAAGTTTTTGGGATAGAAAGGAATTTGATATGTTTTAGGGGACTGCATTTAAAAAACCCTAAAATAAATCATACGCATGCTGTGGTGCTATCATCACCTAAGAAACCGATTAGATCGGTCACGTTTAATTATGAGGCAGCGGTAGGCGTTTTTCGGCCAGCTCGACACGTGTGTGTCATCGGTTAGCAAGGAGGAAAGCATCTGCGGCGGTAACAAAGGATGGTTTTTGTCCGTATACGTCTCCAAGAAACACCCCTATCATTCTTGGATATTATGATAACTGCCATTCCTCAACTCAGCAAGATACGTGTCCACGCGAAAGGGAAACGATTGTATCCGCTGTTTCAGTAGCAAACAGCACACAGGGATCTCGGCGAATCGAGATGACGCGTCGTAGCTGGGGCCCGCTGAAGATGGACGTTTGGCTGTTGGGGACACGTGGAGAGATCTGGATGGTGTTGCGGGCTGAGCAGCGAGAACGGACGGCTCCGAGTAATGGGAGGGGTACAAGGTGGTTGCTTGATGAGAAAAGGAAAGGAAAGAGAGAGGCCATCTCTCATGTAGCTTTTGTTGAGGGTTTAAAAAAAAGATAAAAAGGTGTTATTTAGGATCATGCTTTGAACTAATGATTAAGATTAAGACTTGGAATATGAATCATAGCTTTTTGGAGCCAAAAAATTTAGAGGTTTATTATAAAGTTATGGTTAGCATGATACAATATTAAATGATAAGATTAAAGTTATGAGTAATTTCACATAAATTAACTTTACTATCATAACTAGGGCACTCAGGTGCATCAAAAAAGTTTCCCATTCTTTCCATAGGATTATACAAAAAAAAAGAGAAAATTATGTCATGGAATTCTAGCTATAAAGCATACCAACTTATCTCAACTCATGAGCTTGGTTTCTTAGCCTCTCAATATTCAAATGCAAAAGTAATTGATGAAAATGAATGTTGAAAGTAAAGATATTTAATGCTAAGGATATAGAGATTTAATATATATCAACGTGTATCGCACGCGCAAAATACTTGTATATTATAACGCAAATTCTAATCAACGCATACCATGTAATCTCTTTTGCAGTATGCTGGCTCTAGAGACATTGCTGGACTCCTTTACCATATACTACCTCCGTTTCAAAATGCAAGTCTTTTTTTTTTGCTTTTGCACACCCACTAAGAAGATTTAAACCTATGATTGCAAGTTATCCATTTTAACACTACTAATGTTCATTATTTTCTTGGTATTTGAATAGACTTGAAGCTAAGCAAAGAATTTATCGAGGGTTAGTTTAGTAAATCAAATAGTAAAAATGTCTTGGTAATAAAAAAATGTTTTTTATACTTGTATTGGGGAAAATATTTTGAAACAATAAAAATATCAAAAAAGGACTTGGATTTTGAAAGAGGGCGAGCAAATAATATGATGGATAATGTACTTTTTTTTTTGGGCTTAGCTAAACATGTATCATGGTTCATTTACTAAACTAAAGAAGAGCAAGATTACACTTTATTTCTTTTACCCACACCATTGGAAAATAAAAACAGAAAGGGAAAAACCTCCATAGCACCCACTAACATTTTGTCCCCTTGCGTCTAGCTTCAATGAAGTATTAGAATGGTCTTTGACTTTCTTGACCTTCTCTCTCCTTCAACTAGAAGCACAACCCTTCTCCAACAAAGAAAATAGAAGCAGAACTAACACAATACCACAATGACAAAAATGTAACACTCATTTTCTCCATTGATGTCACAAAAAAGGTTAAAAAGCCTTTCGAAACAAAACGTGCCAAATGGCACAAAGGGACTATGGAAAAAACCACAAGATCCTGTTTATCTCTAAATCATCGCCTATAAATTGTCCTTTGGAAAAGAGAAAAGCATTTAGGGCAGCTCAAGCTTCAGCTTCAGCTACAGAGACTTTGACAAGTAAAAGCAACCCAATACAGCACACATGGATGCGTAATGCATTCACATAATACTCTAGAGATAGCTTTGAAGTACAACCATTCATCATAGAAAATGAATATTCACTCAGTATATACATAAGAAAGGTACAATCCACCATGAATATCGCTGAAATTAACGAATTGCAGGATGAACCTCCATCAAAATAATTCAGACCCAGAACTTAATAACCCCCCAAAAAAGAAGGATAATCAGGATAAATTTTCATTAAGTTCCACGTATTCATACCATTTCAAAATTTCCTACTGGCCCTTGAATTATGCTCGTGTTTGATAAGATTTGCTCTTAGCAGCATCACCTTGACATCCCGATCAAACTCTATCCCATTCTGCAGGACTCTTTGAAAAGTCATGTTCCTTTGATCTGCATGCCTTGCGAAAAGAATCTTGTTGTGTGAATCTATACGAGCCTACATCAAGCAATTTTTATTTTATTTTTCTTAAGGAAAAGGAAAAAAAATAAGGCAAAGTGAAAACAAGGCAATCTTATGATACCTGGATTTGGTTGTCGGTGATCAAAGCTTCAAGTTCTTTTTCCAACCCACCTACACTAGTTTTGAAGGCATCGGCCATTGTGTGAAGATCAACAGAAATGAATGGATGTGTGTATTGGATGATCGCTTTGTGACGAATGTCGGTGTAGAGTGTCTGGACGTGATCATGTAAGTGAATGTCAAGCAGCAAATTTGACTTGAGGTTCTCGAGATATTCCAGGCATGAAGCATACCGGCTGCAAACATTAACAATTACCTCCAAGTTTGTATACAGCAAAAAGAATTCAACGGATTAGCAACAGCACTCAAGAAAATGGCACATACAATTTGTCACCGGTACCTTTGTTTTACTTCACCGACAGTATTGGTTTGATTTGAACTGTTCTTTTATGACTCGTGTAATGATTTGTACATGACAGTTTATTCTCCTTATAATCTCTAGTTGTCTCATTCTCATAGGCCTAGATTCAATAATAAACAACTGTTCGCTGCCATACTATATTTGTACATAACAGCTTATTGTCCTGATATCAGGGAGGACCCTCCTAGTTTTATTTGTTTGTTTGTTTTTCGTGAAAGAGCTTCCTGATTGATATATTTGTTATTTGCTTATGTTATGAAGTCAATAGATTAATGTCTAATACACAACTTCAGTATGCATGAACTCATAATAAGAGCACTGCACTGTTGGCTAACTATATTAGTTGGTAAGAGACAACTACTGGGCATGCATTGACTACAAGTGGAGACAAATGAGGTGCTCACCCCAGTATCTCTTATTTTTATCTAGATAACAAGGAGTCATATATTGTCAACATAGGCCAACAATGGCTTCTTCAGTAACTTTCTACTTCTATAAAGCAATCATTGAAGACCTCATGGAATGAATTAGTTTCTCATGCGTTCTTAATTATTTGCATATACAGACTTTACAAAGTATTTGAAGTAAAAAAATTCTAACCCAAATAAAGAACCTGCAGAGGAAATAACTTAAAAGGGAATATGCTACCTAGGGGCACTTGTCCCTAATCTGCGAAAGCCTGTTCTTCTTTGCAAATAACCCCTCCATCTTTTTTTATTGATATCTTTTTAAATAATCTTCTAATTTTCTATTTTTCTTTTTCATAAACCCTCTCACGGTTCATCGATTTCTTTCAAATAGTCTCCAACTGTTTTCTTTTAAATAAATATTTGGACAATGAAATTCACTAAAATTCTTTAATAATGAAACACAGGTATACAAATCTTCTCCCATGGTTCATCAATGACCACATAAGGTTATGTGACAACCATCAACATTAATGCACTTTCCAATGTCCTTTACAACTACATCTCTTTGTTCTCCTTATACTATTTTTAATTGTCACTTAATGAACTTGAGGGTTGAACAATTGTTTTCATTTTCCAATGAACCAAATACTAAAATCAAAAATTGCTTTTGTGCCAAATTTTCATTCAAGGCCTGTTTGTTTGCACGGAAGTAATCTTGAAGTTACTTCTGAAATAAGTTCATGGAAGTAGTAACTTCTTGCACTTTTTTTGGTTTATGAAGTGATCAATGCAATTATTTTATGCAAAAATGGAAGTAAAGAGAAATCTTGAAGTAGATGCTCCACATGCAATTAGTTTGGAATAAATTATTATTTTTCTTCCTCTTTTTATGCTCTATGCCACTTCCAAGCCCATGAGGTATCTTGAAGTAGATGCTCCACATAGAATCCACGTCAGCAAATGGAAGTAACTTCAAAGTCTAATGCTTGTTTACCACGAAATAGTATGAAAGTATGCTTACTTCCGGTACTTTAAGTGTTTGTTTTGACAAGAAGTGGTATTTGAAGTTACTTCCATATTGACGTAGATCCTATATGGAGCCTCTTTCAAGATTTCTCTTCATGACCTCTTAGGTTTGAAAGTGGCATGGAGCACAAGTAAAGAGGAAGAAAAATAATAATTTATTCCAAACATTAATTACTTCTAAGTCTTTTTTCTTTTCTCTGATCCATTTTTACATAAAGGTGTGCAAAAAATAATTGCATTCATCACTTCATTAGGACTCCTTTCATAAACAAAACAAACAAAAAAAGTGCAAGAAGTTACTACACCCATGAACTTCCGTCACAAGTAACTTCAAGATTACTTCCGACACATCCGGTACTTCCGTGCAAACAAACATGCCCTTTTTATCAAAACAAACACTTGAAGTACCGAAAGTAAGCCTACTTCTGGTACTTCCAGACTACTTCATGGTAAACAAACATGCCCTTATTCACTTATCGCTTTGTCTTTAGGATCTCCATTCTCAATTTATGATTTGTTGTTTTTTACTTGGTCTTCAACATTTCATTAGCTTTGAAAATAACTAAATTGGATTGGTGTAGCACCGTACTACACTATTATGTTGAAGAATAACAAGTTCCAAATGATTATTGAATTTTGGCATGTTGTAATTATTAATTTCCATCCAATATATGATATTTTGTAATAATAAGGATTGATAGGGTACCCATAATTGAATAGTTACAATATTTGATGCAAAATTAGATGATGGAAGGGATTTTGGTGTAAAATATAACAAAATGAAATGACAAAGCAACTGATGAGCTAGCTTGAGACAACATCAATGGACATAACATGATCATATACCAAAAGCTTAAGCTAAATATATTCTTATGAATTCTCCCCAAGGAACGTTCACAATCACGTCTATAAATGTTTTAATCTCATTCAAAATTGGGCGTTATTTATTTCAGTACCTTGATAATATAGTTGAGGAAGATGGAGAAAAGAATGAATATCCCAAATGACCACAGATAATCACTCCCTCTTATGATAATGGAGGCTTTCGGAGAAGAGATCTTCATATAGGCCCCTTTTGCAGTTCATTTTTTGGTTAAATATACTCATGATTATAAACTACTAATTGTTGGAGTAATACTATTTAGTAACGTTGGTATGTTGTGATTATGACCTAATGAGTTTGAGGAGTGGATGCAAACTTGCAAATTGGACATTCTGATCGTATGATGTTTGTTCTATGAGCTTCCTTGGCTATGTTACTTTACTATAGCATGTATTAATTTTTAAATTTTCTCCCTCTTTAGGGATATATTTACTATCTTTACGGAAACAAATTTTTAATTTTTAATTAAAAAAATCATATTGATTATGCTCAACAACATGCTAGTTATGGTTTTAGTCCTCTAGAGCTTACAAATTACGCTTGTGCTTGATTTTATTTACGAACGGTGTTCCCTATCCTAATGCCCTTTTTCGTTCACGCTCCTATGGCTAAGAACTTGCTAGTTCTTAAAGAGGAGGTTGATAGCTTGTTAGAAGCGATTATAAAATTTGATAAACTCATTCCTGTTCTGGAACGGAATCGATGTTTAATTTTTTGCAGGCATTTTAACAGAAGATTTTTTCCTTCAAGTCATCATGATATTAGTTCAATCACAATCCTCCTATCCTCTTGTATTTCTGTCCACTTCATCAAATCGTCCCAATTCTGCTACATGCATCTACATCTCCCTCCATTCTTCTTTAATTATACAGAAGATAACAGATTTCTATCATGTAGTATATAATTTGCCTTCATCAAATTCCATAATGACATTGAAACCATAGAGAAAGAGCAGAAAAGTCGTCCTTTAATATATTTATATACATTGAAATTTCTTCGTCCTCCAGCCTTTTTGCAATCCATTCTTAATATATCCATTTGCCACTGATAATCAAATCTAAATAAATAAAACGGATATCTATAATTTGATGAGCAATTTCTCTTATATAAGGTCCGAACCTTTTTAATTAACATCTTCAAGTGAAATTAACTATGTGCATAAACGAAATTGTAGAAATCAAAGATTACATATTAAATCAAGAGCAAAGGCATAGAAAAAGATGAAAGAATATAACATGGACATATAATTCACCATTTAGAAAGATAAAGATGCTTATGGTGATTTTACCTTGCATAGAAGTCGTTAATAAGTTCCCTTACTTCAGGCACCAACTCTAGGAAATTCCGGAAGTTGAAATTGTCAATGACTTTGTTCTGGTACATAACACATATAGTTCAGGCTGTTTAATCTCAGAGGATTATAGAATCCTTGCAAGTATAAAAATACTTCTTTAAAAAAAGGGTACCTTTAGCTCGGTTCGGTCAAAAGAAGCAAGCGCACAAAGACCGCCATATGTAGCCACATCCTGGGGTGCGATAACCTCTGTATAGTTGTTTCCCAGTTCAGTGCCAGTTTCCAGGAACTGTAAGAGAAGAAAGTTGAGCTATTAGATACTTTGAAATAATCCAATATAGAGGCCAGAAATCTGCTCCTTACTGTCAGCACATCAAATCAAAGGACAGAAATATAATGTCCTACTAGGTCAACCTAATGCAATCTAACCTATTCTTATGAAATGTAAAACTGTGCTTTCAATGCAAAGACATGTTTTTCAATTTCTGCGATGATAAAATGCATGTTGCATGTAAGAATCTCTAAAGGATCCAAATAAAATTATTCAATACATAAAGCAAAATGGATAATTCATCAGAAGAAGTCCTTAAGCGTTTCACTGTTCTACACTGATCAAGTATTTATTATGCAGGCTTTTCAGGTGTAATTGTACAGTAAAAATAAATCGATGAGATAGAAACATAATTCAGGCAGATGGATAAAAGTTGTAATAAAGAATAGAGATGACACCTTTATCAGATTTCATTAGCCTACAACTTTTAATTCTGCAATGTAGTAAAAAAAAGTGCATTACATATTACCAGTCTGTCAAGCATGAAATTTATTTTAACGGCTTACATGTAGTTCATCTTGTTTTCTAGATCATGTTCATAGAATACAGATAAGACAAAATTTAACCAAAAAAAGTCCAAATATGAAGAAGGTTATGTTTAAGCAAATAGCATTAATGCTTGAGTTATAACTTATACACCATTTAGGTAACAATATAAACCCGTTCCAAGGGCAATAATAGGAACTCAGTCGCACAAGCTACAAAAAAGTTGCATAGCATAGAAAGACTACAGTTGAGTACCTTGCGAGCAGCAAGCTTGTACTTCTTTCCTTCCAAGTAAGCTAATCCTGAAGCACATTTTAGTTTTGCAACTGTGATTGGATCCAAAGAGTCTGGTATTTGCTCTGCTTTACCAACATAATTTGAAGCGTGCATGAACTGACCCAGCTCGACGCTAACTAGAATCACATTCAAGCACATCTGAATAATGTGTTTTGAAGTAGTGCAATAATCACGAGTACGGACATAATTTTTAAAAGCATCCCCAAGAAGGCCATGAGCATAGTAAAAATCTCCAAAATCATTGTAGCCCATTCTGATGCTTTCCTTGATCAAATTTGTCTACACATAAATGCTTTGGTCTTTAAGTTGCCAATTAATAGTGAAAAATCAAAAAACGATTCCCAAGTGTCAATCATAAGCAAATTACCAAGAAAAATCCAACAGGGGAAAATGTCAACCATAATACAGAAGTTGCATATATCAAGAAAAAGAAAAGGGGTCCACACTTTCACCGTATATACTATATAGATGAAACCAAAAAAGTCTTCAAGAGAACAATGAAACAGTAGGATAGCGCATACAGGACCATAAGCTCATTGAACTTGCACAACAAGCCTCTTAGAGTCATAATTAACATGCAGCATAGGCACAAAAAAAAACACCCTAAGATCCTATGATTTATCAGCTCTTCATCATTATGTATGCGGATTTGCATTTTACAAGGACAACTGTATACTAAAATGCTTAGAACCCTATAAGGACTTGAGGTCCAAGGCCTGTGCCTATAACAAAGATACAACATTTGGTTCACTAGTTGCATCTACACATGAATTTGAGCATAAGCTGCACTAGAAAACAAAACTATAGATCACAAAATATGAACCCATCGTTCTACAGGAGGGTGTAAAGTCTCTCTTATACCCACATAATCTAGAAAAAAAAACATGTAAAAAAGTTGATCAATGTTAACTACAGGATGAGCAACTTTCTGTATTTTTCCAAAAACTGTCTAAAACTATATCCAATAAATTCCAACGTTCAAATTCTTTGACACGACAAAAAAGAGTTTAACACGCAATTACAATCATAAAATATAAGTGAACGATAAATATGCATTAACAACATCTGACCATCAAGAAAGTATGCCATCAGATGCGCACATGTGTAAACACGCACAAATATTAAACACTATAAGTAACATTCAGGCCTCTGCATAAGAAACTAATCATGCATACAAAACTAACCAGAAGATCTCTTCTGGTATGCTGTTGAAGTTAGATAAAGTGCATTATAAGTTATCAAAAAGAAAATAGTTTAATACATGATTGTTAGCCAGTTTACTCATGCACTACATATATAAGATGAAATTCCATAAATAACTTTTGTACTTATGCTGCTTACGGAATAGGGATGACTTCCTCTACCATCATCAAAGGTCATATAAAAAAGGTAAAGAAGTTATTAAACATGTGATGTAATTGCCATAAAAGAAATTCAAGTGCTCGACATTCGTCTAAAGGAACATATACACCTGCCAAACGTGTTGGGGGCGAAAATCATACCCCGGTTGACCAAGTCAACCCCAAGCCAAGTGGGCCCAAGCCCAGGTTAAGACCGGGCATGGAAAGGACCAGCCTCATGACAAAAAGAATGAAATCATAAATTAGTTTAATGTAATTTTTTTTATAGAAATAAATGTATGAAATATGGGCAAAAAGCCAAAATTTTGTAAACCCCATGACTTATGTGCAAAAACAAATAAGCACGCAAGGCATGGGGTGGCACAAGTGTCATATGGAAAAGCCCAAGGGGCTATATGTAAAATGTGTAGCCTATAAAAGGCAAACATGATAAAAAAACTAACTTTTCATTCTCTCAAAAAATTCTAAGGTTTGTGCCTCCATCTCCTTTCTTTCAAGTTCTCCATGTTCTTTTCATTTCCAATTAAATCAATAGTTTAACTCTTCTTTTTCCAAAAAAGAAATAGTTTTTCACCATAAAACTTTCGAAGGGGAGTTCGGATCTCCCATCAAATCCCTAAAAGGGAGATTTTTAATCCCATCTTTTTTTTCCAAGATCCAGCAAAATAAGAGGAAGAAGACTCACCTCCAAAAATCCCACTTTGAAAGTATCCGAGGCTCCAGGAAGAAGAAATAGGTCCCCTTTGATCATCTCCGAAGATTTTCGAGGAGTTCAACTCCAAGATCGAAATCCTCAAAGAAGTTTAACTCCACATCCAAACCTTTTAAGAGTTTAACTCCAAATCCAAGCCTTTTAGAAATTTATCTCCAAATCCACATTCAATTTCTTACATAGAAGTTTAACTTCAAATCTAAATCTTTTGGAAGTTTAACTCCAAATCTGTACCTAATTCTTGTTTAGGAGTTCAACTCCAAAACCCCTCGGGAGTTCAACTCCCAGCCTAGGGGCTAAGCCCCTTTCTCTGCTGGTGTTTCTAGCGGTCGTGTGCCGCGCACGTGACCCGCGGGCACCCGGCGTCCACGCGTAGGACACGTGACCCGCGGACGCCCAGCTCCAACGCGCCACTCACGCGTCCTTAGGATGCTCCTCACCCCTCATTTTCCCTCACGCTCCACACACAAAACACGTCTCCCGGTAGAAAAAAAATTTCTAATCCTGCAAAGGGGCTGTTAACCCCTTTGAACCGCAGCCCGTTATCCCGGTAGCGGAACCCCCGTAAACTCTGCGAGACCCCCGATACGTCTAAATCCCCTTTAAAACACAACACACACTGCATATTGAGTTCGCATGACCAGTTTTACCCGTCAATCTGAGGTTCTCTCATTCCAAAAGCAAGAAGTAATTAACGGCGGTTTAGTCCGCGGCTGTCGGAGATTCGGATCCCCACAATCATTAAACCCTAGCCTACCCCAGGCAGGGAGAACATGTAATACGCCTGAGAAGCGACGCGTATTTTCCATCTCAATGGGGTGACGAAAAACACCTTACACATTCTGGCACGCCCGATCGGATCTTTCTCTCCTCCCATATCTCGGGTCAAGCGTTCATGTGAACTCATTTAACATATATACCGATGTTTGTACTAAAATAATGCTTTTCTGTGCAGCAATCAACTTTCAACGACGACGTCTTCTAAGATGAATTCAGCTTCCGACGCGACCCCGTACGTGGTCAAGATCAATGCTCGCATGATTCTCCCCGCAAGCCTCAGTCGGCATTGGAAGAAACCGCCCCGCCAATTTGATTTCGTCATCTACCCTGCCGGAAGCACTCATCTGACAGAAATCCCGGCAAACTAGGTGGCCAAACCAATCTCAAGGGGCAAGAGGCCGAACATTGTCATCGCTAAGGCACCACAACCCAAACTTACAATGGTGTCCGAACAACTTTCTGATGCTCCAGCTGGGGGCAAGACTGCTGGAACAAATGGCATCATCAAACGTCACAGACGAGCTCAAGCGACGACTCCAACAAGTGCACTATCAGACGTATCTCCAAAGCTCTCCATCGCTCGGTCTACGACGTCTTCCCGAAAGGCCGAAGCCTGCCAAGTGCTCAAAACAGAAAAGTTAAGGCAGAAGCGGCTCTGATATAGAGCCAATAAGGGGGCCAGGACTCCCGCCAAGTGGAATTTTATAAGATTTCAAGAACAGGGTTACCCTATGACAACAGCCGAGTCGGCCCTAAAAGTCGGCAACTCCTTCGAACCCCTGAAGTGGGTTCAGAAAAACGCCATAACCGCCAGAATCAAGAAGGCATCAAACCGGACGATGCTCCAAAATGGTGTACCTCTGCCCCAACATCGAAAGCATGACAATGTCTCTTCAAGGGTTTATCAAACGCTTTGTGCCGCGCGAAAGCAGCACGGTAAAACCAAAAAGGAAGCACCAGCACCCTTCAAGAATCTGGTTAGGCCAGCCGCCTTCAATCGATTGCCCATTACCGAGAATAAGGGCCACGACATCATTCCGTAAAATCAACGGCCAAGGATGAAAAGACGGCCGGGTATGTTGTCCATACGGTCTATATAGCGGGCGGACATCCCAGCGACAACTTGCACAGTAAAAACAAGGATGGGTCACCACATCCCAAGCCCAATCTGGCTTGAATGTGGTTGTCGTTTTCCAAAATCAACCACCTCCGCTGGACAATAAAAACCCTCTCGATGAGGCCGATAGGCAGAAGACCCCTCAGTCCATGTGGAATCAAGCTCGGACAACGAAGAAGGGCCGACTTTCCGCCCCAGGACCGCAGAGCAAGAGCTTCTTCAAGAGCTTCGAAAACAGTTCAGGAGCAAAGATAAAGAGATGGCCAAGTTCTACTAAAAAATTGATGACCTGACGAATGTTGTGATACAGCTCACGGCTCAAATTGCCCGGTCGCCTTCCAATCAAGCACATGTCTCTACTCATGAGCCGGGCGATAACGACCCGAAGCAACCGATGCCTGCACCTTTATGTTCAAGTATGCGCAAGCCGCACGAAAGCCGGCCACATTCCACTTCTGGGGACGCCTTAGCCCCTGATGGCACTATCCCGCTAACACAAGATCGGATAATGGACTTGGTCACCAGCAAGGTTAAAACATTGGTAGCCGAGACTCAGAAGGACATTGGCAGTAGTGGACGGCCATATCTTGTACAGTACAATCTGATCGAATTCCCCAGCGGTTACGTCATTCCTAAGTTCGGAAGATTTGACGGGACGGGAAATGCGAATTAACATGTTGCCCACTTTAAAACGTCGTGTGGAAATACAGGAGGCAATGATGTGCTCCTTCGTCAGTGTGCCAACAGCCTAACTGGTGTGGCTTTCGACTTGTACGCAAGCATACCAGACGGGTCCGTTACTACTTTCGCCCAAATGGAGTTTCTGTTTCGGCAAACATTCATGAGTGTTAGTGACAAAATCTCCATTGCGGACCTCGTGAGAACAAAGCCGGAGAAAAATGAAAGCAACACGGACTTTTTTGCCCGATGGCGCAACCTCGCTGTCAAGTGTGAACCGCCGCTAGAGCAGGACCAGTCCGTCAGCCTCCTTATTAGGAACCTCGGCAATTGGATGGTCACATTCTTGTGTACAGCAGGCCTCAAAACGTTTCAGGAGCAGACCAAGAGAGTACAAATGTTGGAACGCTTGAAACAAGAGTCTACTCCGGACTCTCAGGATGACAAACCTTGGAAAAGTCGAAAGGATGACAACCGTAAAAACGGGAATTCCAGTAATATCAACGCCTTCAATGCGTCTGACAACGAAGACAAGCGAAAGGCGGGCGGATCAAAAATGGACCGGTCCCGAAAGCCAGTGCTAAGAGGAGAAGGTACTTCCCTAGAGGAGAAGAAGAACAAGATTTACTCTTTCAAAAGGGACAAGGTCCGCAAGATATTCAAGAATGTCCCGCACAACGATCTACAATTACCGGAGTCGAAGAGAGCTCACGAAGCAAAAATGGCTGACAATCCCATGTATTGCCTGTACCACATAGTAGTGAGCCATGTGATCAAGAATTGCTATATTTTCAAAGACTGGGTCGAGAAGCAATACAAGACCGGAGAGATCAAACTGTCCAAGAGTGTGTTAGTGAACAATCAAGCTGCAACCACCTTTATACAGACCGAAGCTGAAGCCTTCTGGGATCAGACGGCTGCATCCGCTGTCCCGGGAAATGACTCCGACTCGCCGCAGCTTCCATGGAGCATGCACATGTCTAAAAGACGAAGAAGATGCTAAAACTACTTCAGAAAGAGCTCAGAACAGAATGAGGGGCAGAAAGAGCCCACCGTTCCAGTTACCAATTCGGCTCGATCAGGCTCAAGATCCAAAAAGCTAAAGAAAAAGAAAAGGAAAGGTGCAGCTCGAAACGAAAAGGTATCGGCGAGGAAATCGACCATTTAAAGGTATATCAATTCCTTCGAAGACTACGAACAAAAGAAAAGAACTTTAATCCAATTGAAGGAGTTTCCCGTAGAAGCGGCTAAGATTCTGGAGGGGCTAGAAGAAGACTCCGATGACGAAATCCCTATCGTGACCTGCTACGTCGTTCATCTTGGTAGCGACTCTGAGGAAGAGCTTTGTTTTTCCGAAGAGGACGAGGAGCTAACCACAAAGGCCAACCAAATTCAGCTCAGAAGCGGCAAGGCTTTACCGCCGAAGCAAGGCAACGCCCCGAAAGAGAAGGAAAGACATGTCATTAATGAAGAAAACGACGTAGAGCCGACTCATGAAGATTCGAGTTCTTCTCTAGTGGATGACAATGTCTTGGCTCACCTACGGAAGCTTCCGCCTCTCTTAATCATCTATGATGCTCTAGTCCTATCCAAGGAGCTCAGAGATGTCCTCATCCATGCCCTGCAAAACCCGAGCGGTATAAGGCTCGTTTCGTGAAAATTAATATGAAAAAGACCCAATACGCTCTGCATACAACCGCAGTCACATTTAAGGATGAAGACCTGTTGCTGGGAACAGCTGAGCATAATCGGATGCTTTATGTGACCGATTACAGCGACGGAGATCGGATTAATCTCATATTGATCGATCCGGGATCCTCGGTGAACATCATGAACTTGTGGACTCTGAAGAGTTTGTCAATGGACGTCCGACACCTGACAAGGAAAAGAATTGTCATTCAAGGCTTCAATCAAAATTGCCAACAAGTTCTGAGATCCATAGCTCTATCGATCAGGTTCGGGGACCTACAAACTGAAGCCAAGATATACGTGATCGACGCCGACACATCTTATAAAATTCTCCTAGGACGGCCGTGGCTCCACGATTACGGTATCGTTTCGTCAACTCTCCATCAATGCATGAAGTATACCAAAAATGGTGAAGAAAGACGTATTAACGAAAGACAATCAGCCGTTCGGTGTGCATAAAGTCCGATGTGAAGATTCTCGGTACTTCGGGAACCCCAAAATACTGAGCCACGACCGACCAAAAACAGAACGGCTCCTAAACTCAAAAGAAAATCTGAGTCAACTGTCACTTTCAAAAACAAAAAACCCCAAGTGCGTCCGCGTTTCGGCAGACACTAATGAATCCGACGATGGAAGTCCATCCTTCCGTAAAACCCGCTCTCATTTCGGTAGTGATACGGACGAATCTGATACTGAAGGCCCATCCGACAGCAAAAATCATCCTCATTTCGGCAGCGACACTGAAGGGTCGGAGGAAGAGGACCCATCTTGCAACAGCTATGCAGATTAGGCCCTCATGCAAAAAAGCGAAGCTAAGAGAAACTTTCGAGATTACATAAGGGTCCCTAGCTATCAAAAGGGTGCCAGAACAGATGTGCAAGGAGCTAGATGCTTTGTCGGTCTCTACCGTGAACCAACTGCAAACTTTTTACATTCCCGGAAGGAAAAGTAGACAGAAGGGCATTCTGTTTTATGTGTCAAATCATGTCGTGCACCCGGATGATTTGTCTGTCACGTGCCTTCCCTATTAGAGAAGCATAAGAGCCGTCCTCAATCCCAAATTTATGCGCCCAAGATACGGGAATATTTTAAAAAGTGCGAATGTCGACTATATCAAACGGAATCCGAAGCGAAGTTTTATAAGGGGCTATGGCATCCGCCTCAGATTTGAGCACTCATCGATGGACGAATTCCAGATAGACGGGACATAGGTTTCATTCAACCTGATTCCAAAGCATGTTACATGATCAATGTTGGTGAAGCCAGCGAAAAGTCAAATGATGACGACGGGCTAGCCGAGCCAGAAGAAGCTCATCGAGAGCTCGAAGATGGCGGACAAGCAACTTTCGACGAGCTAACCGAGGTTGATTTGGGAACGCCCGATAATCCAAGGCCGGCCTACATCAGCTCACTCTTGTCAGAGAAAATGAAAGAGCGGATAATCGCCATGCTGCATGGTTCACCGACTGCTTCGCGTGGACGTATAAAGAAATGCCTGGTCTCTCCCCTGAAGTGGTCGTGCATAAGTTGGCTATTTCTCCTTATGTCAAGCCAGTCAAACAAGCTCCTCGAAGAATGAGAAAGGGGCTGAAAGAAAAGGTCGTTGACAAAACCAAGAAACTCATCGATGCCGGCTTCATCAAATCAGAGAAATATGCGGATTGGATCGCATACATCGTCCCAGTGAAAGAAGAATGGGCAGATCCGGATCTGTGTTGATTTCAGGGACCTGCACAAAGCATGCCCTAAAAACGACTTCCCGCTACCGGTCATGAAAATGATGGGCAACGATACCTCAAATTACGAGCTGTTCACCTTCATGAATGGCTTGTCTGGATATAATCAGATCAAGATATCGCCAGAGGATAAGAAACACAACATTTCGAATTCCGATCGGAACAAACGGCTACAAGGTGATGTCATTCGGACTGAAGAATGCGGACGCCACATATCAAAGGGCAATGACCAAAATCTTTGATGACTTAATCCATAAAGTCGTCGAATGTTATGTTGATGATTTAGTCGTCAAGACTAAAATCAAGGCCGATCACATCCGAGATCTCAAGACCGTTTTCACTCGACTGAGGGAACACGATTTGAAGATGAATCCCCTAAAGTGCACTTTCGGCGTGTCATCAGAAAAATTCTTGGGCTTCATAGTCCGACATCGGAGGATCGAAGTTGACCCATAAAAATAAAAGCCATCATGGAAATGCCTCCTCCAAAGAATCTGACGATGCTAAGATTCTTTCAAGGCAAGCTCGCTTACATACAAAGGTTCATCTCGAACCTATCGGGAAGATGCAGGCCCTTCTCGAAGCTCATGAAGAAAGGAGCTTCTTTCGTCTGGGATGTCGAATGTCAAGAAGCATTCGAAAATATCAAGCAGTACATGTTGCACCCTCCAGTACTTACTGCTCCCATCCCAAATAAACCGTTGATTCTCTATAGCGCCGCGCTAGATGAGGCACTCGGTGCGCACCTTGCCCAGAACGAAAAGGGGAAAAAATGCTCTCTACTATCTTAGTCGAACTTTAGTCGGGACGGAACACAACTATTCCCCGATCGAAAAGCAATGACTGGCTCTGATGTTCGCTGTGAAGAAGCTGAAGCACTATCTGCTCGCTCATCGGGTTATGCTGATCTCCAAAGTTGACCCGCTCAAACACTTAATGACAAATGCAAGCCTAGCCTGTAGAATGGCAAGATGGACTGTCATGCTACTTGAATTTGACATAATCTATACTCCTCAGAAAGCAGTAAAAGTGCAAGCCCTCGCCAACTTCCTTGCAGCTCATCCCATAACAGAAGGGTCACCGCTCAATTGCGAGTTACCCGACGAACAAGTGCTGCACCTCGAGGATGACGAGCCATGTTGGGAGATCCATTTCGACGGAGCCTCATCAATAAGGACCTCCAGCAAATCAAACGTCCCGGAGATAAAATCGGGGATAGGATTGGCGTTCGTCACGCCATCAGAAGAAACCCTACGACGTTCCTTCGCTCTTACCGAGCTCGCATAAACGAGGCTGAGTACGAAGCTCTGATAGCTGGTCTGGAGCTCGCCATAGAAATGAAAATCCTTCGACTACGGGTTTACGGTGAGCCCCAGCTTGTCGTCAACCAAGTGAGCGGCGACTACAAGATATATAAGCCCGAGTTAGCTCGATACAGAAGCCGGGTGGTGGAACTCATGAAACATCACATTGAACTAACGAAGGTCTCTTGAGCGTTGAATGGAAAAACCGACGTACTCGCTCGTCTGGCCAAAGAGCTGGCTGATCCCGACATGGATGAAATTTTGATCACAATCAGAAGCCGGCAAATTCTGCCACCAGTCTCTTTACGAGAAGAGGAAAGCGCAGAACAAAAGAGCAATTCTGCTGAAGAAGTTCTGATCATTCAAAACGAGCCGATTGGAGATAGCCCTTCATAGAGTACCTCCAATACGACAAGCTGCCTGAAGAAAAATCTGCGAGGGTTCAGCTGAAGAAAAGAGCTCTCTAATACGTGTTCGTAAATAATACGCTATACTGCAGATCATATAACCAACTCTGGCTCAAGTGTCTGTCATCAGCCGAATCCCAAAAAGTCATGCAAGAAGTTCACTCGGGCGTCTGTGGAGCTCACTAGTCCGATCCTAAAATGCGGCTTCAAATCAAACGGCTTGGATATTCCTGGCCTACCATGATAAGGGATTGCGAAGAGCATGCGAAGAAGTGTCATCTTTGCCAAATTCACGGTGACTTCATCCATAAGCATCCCAACCCGCTGCATACTACTGTGGCGTCATGGCCCTTTGAAGTTTGGGGCACCGATATAGTAGGCTTAATGATCTTCCGTCGTCCAAAGGCCACCGATTCATATTGGTCGCAACTGACTACTCCAGATAGACTGAAATTGTCCCATTAAAAGAAGTCAAGACATAAGACATTCTGACATTCTTCCAGCATAATATTCTATACCACTTTGGTACACCGAGAAGAATCATATCTGACAACGGGCCTTCTTTTAAAAGCTTCAAAGTCTCGAGGTTCGCTACTCAGCATAAGATAGACTGGAGATATTCCTGCATCTATAATCCAAGAGTCAATAAACTAGACGAAACCTTCAATAAAACTCTATGTAAGTTCCCGAGGAAAAATGCTTCAGCCAACAAGAGAGACTGGAATCTCAAGCTCCACGAGGCGTTGTGGGCATATCGTACCACGCATCGCACTCCAACTCAGTCCACTCCATACTCGTTACTCTTCGGAGTGGAGGCAATCCTACCCTTAGAAATCGAAGTTCGAAGTCTAAGAATGGCCGTCCAGCACGAGTTGACAGAGGAGGAAAACGTCCTCCTTCGACTCGAAGAGTTCGACGCCCTTTGAAGAAAAGAGGCTCGCAGTATAGCAAAATCCGGAGCTGTATCGAGCCCAAATATCACGGGCCTATGATAAGATGACCCGTCTCCGTGCTTTTAAGAAAGACGAATTGGTGTTGGTCCTTAAAAGACCGATCATCCCCAATCGACATGCCAAGAAAAAATTCGAACCAAACTGGGAAGGACCATACGTCATCGAGAAAGTGTTTGATGGAGGATCCTATCAGCTGAAAAATGCCGAGGGAGAAAGGCCCATACCACCCATCAATGGCGGATATATTTCAAGAAATGCTACGCGTTAATGCTCCAAGTAGCAGGCGAATTGAGCACACCGGCTATACGGTCTGGATCATACATCCTGTAAAACCGTATACAATCCACGGACTCAAATGACCCTTATCTCTCCCAAGTCCTACCGGCGAGACTACATCTGAAGTCCTACCGGCGAGAAGAAAAAAAAAAGGAATAAAGAAAGAAAGAAAAAAGAAGGGAAAAAAAGGTACGTCCACAAGCAAAACGGGCACGGATGAAAACTCGAAAGGGCTCCGTGAGTAAAAACAGTAGGACTGCCGGCGAGCTTGTGAAAACCCGAAAGGGCGCAAACTCGTGAAAATCCCTGCGTGAGATCCCTACGACTCACAAAGGAGCAATACACTAAGGAATCTCCACGATTCCAAGGGAGAAAATACACCTGCGAGATCCTCTCAACTCGTAGGGAGAAAATGCTTTTATGAGACCCTCACAGCTCATAAAATTAAAAAGCCTCAGGTGATAGGGATCTAAACCTGTCTCCTAAGCCATCGCTCCCCAACGAGTAACGGCAAATGATGATTCGCTCCAGGCATTACGCTTCAGTGTTAGCGGTGTTGATGCCGACTCAAAACCCAAATCCCAAGTTTTCCCAAAGTTAAATGATGAGTCGCTCCTGGCATTGCTTCAGTGTTAGCGGTGCTGATGACGACCAAAAACTCAAACCCCAAGTTTTCCAAAAGGCAAATGATGAGTCGCTCCTGGCACTACGCCTCAGTGTTAGCGGTGCTGATGCCGACCCAAAAACCAAATCCTCCGGGGACAAATGATGAATTGCTTCTGGCATTATTCCAGTGCAGCAATACTAATGCTAAACAAAATCCAAATTCCAAGTTCCTCTCAAATTCAAAAGTCCCGCCAAACAAGACAGAAATTAAACAGATCAAATCAACGTCCCACCCGGCAGCACTCCTAAGCTCGAAAGTCCCACTGGACGGGTAGGAAACTCCCAAAACAAATCAAATCAAACAAATCATCCCCGACACCGCAAAAAGCGGAGCAAGTCAACTTCAATCCCGACACCGCAGAAAGCGGAGCAAGTCGACTTCAATCCCGACACCCCAGAAAGCGGAGCAAGTCAAATCAAATCCC
Source organism: Agapanthus africanus (assembly GCA_030015575.1). Taxonomy (NCBI): domain Eukaryota; kingdom Viridiplantae; phylum Streptophyta; class Magnoliopsida; order Asparagales; family Amaryllidaceae; genus Agapanthus; species Agapanthus africanus. The sequence goes on from JASDDO010000018.1 coordinate 434,469,355, forward strand.
GACACCGTAAGAAGCGAAGTAAATCAACTTCAACCCCGACACCGCAAGAAAAATGGCAGCACCGACCGTCCACGTCGAGAAAATGGCAGCACCGACCGTCTACGTCTCGAAAATGGCAGCACATTGTAAAAATGGCAGCACCGACCGTCCACGTCGCGAAAATGGCAGCATACCCTTCACGTCGTCAAAAGAGAACCCAACCAAATCAAGCTACATATATAACAAGATCCATCAATTTCATGCACACAACTCACACATGCGATGTGCATTTATTGATGGGGGCACTTTGTTAGGGTCAAAAATTACACCCCGGTTGACCAAATCAAAATCAAAGTCAACCCCAAGTCAAGTGGGCCCGAGACCAAGCCAAGTGGGCCCAAGCCCAGGTTAAGACCGAGCATGGAAGGGACCGGCCCTAAGACAAAAAGAATGAAATCATAAATTGGTTTAATGTAATTTTTTATAGAAATAAATGTATGAAATATGGGCAAGAAACCAAAATTTTGTAAACCACATGGCTTATGTGCAAAAACAAATAAGCATATAAGGCATGGGGTAGCACAAGTGCCATTAGAAAAGCCCAAGGGGCTATATGTAAAGTGTGTAACCTATAAAAAGCAAACATGATGAAAAAAATCAACTTTTCGTTCTCTCAAAAAATTCTAAAGTTTGTGCCTCCATCTCCTTTCTCTCAAGTTCTCCCTTTTCTTTCTTTTCCTATTAAATTAACAGTTTGACTCTTTTTTTCAAAAAAAAAATTAGTTTTCACCATAAAACCTTCGAAGGGAAGTTCAGATCTCCCATCAAATCCCTAAAAGGGAGATTTTTAATCCCACCTCTATTTTTCTCAAAGATCCAGCAAAAGAAAAGGAGGAGGAAGAAGACCCACCTTTAAAAATCCTACTTTGGGAGGATCCGAGGATTCAGGAAGAAGAAATGGATCCCCTTTGATCATCTCCGAAGATTTTCGAGGAGTTCAACTCCAAGATCGAAATCCTCAAAGGAGTTTATCTCCACATCCAGACCTTTTAGAAGTTTAACTCCAAATCCAAGCCTTTCAGGAGTTTAATTCCAAATCCACATTCAATTTCTTACATAGAAGTTTAACTTCAAATCCAAATCTTTTGGAAGTTTTAACTCCAAATATGTAACTAATTCCTGTTTAGGAGTTCAACTCCAAAGCCCATCGGGAGTTCAACTCCCAGCCTAGGGGCTAAGCCCCTTTCTCCACTGGTGTTTTCAGCAGTCGCGGGCCGCGCACGTGACCAGTGGGCGCCCAGCGCCCACGCGCCGCCCACGTGACGCCGCTCACGCGTCCTTAGGACGCTCCTCATCCCTCTTTTTCTCTCACGCTCCACACTCAAAACACGTCCCCGTTGGAAAAAAAATTCTAACGGGACGCTGCCCCACACCCCTAAAAAGGCTACTAGCCCTCTTGACCCCCAGCCCGCTATCCGGGTAGTGGAACCCCCGTAAACTCTGTGAAGCCCCCGATACGTCTAAGTCCCCTTCAAAACACAGCACACGCACATTGCATATTGAGTTCGCATGACCAGTTTTACCCGTCAATTAGAGGTTCTCTCGTTCCAAAAGCGATGGATAATTAACGGCAGTTTAGTCCGCGGCTGTCGGAGATTCGAATCACCACAATTATTAAACCCCAACCTACCCCAGATAGAAGGAATCTGTAATACGCCTGACAAGCGACGCGTATTTCCCATCTCAATGGGATGACGAAAAACACCATACAGTGTGTTCCTCAAATTTCTAGGTCATCCCTTTTTCAGTATAAGATCACCGCAATGTCACGGTCAAATCATAAAAGGTCATTAATCCTAATCATAACGCAATGCGTTTAAATTCTTGCATAGCTAAATCCTAGGTGTTCAACCAAGTTGGTGCAGCTGCATAATTTGGCTACGTTTTTTGTTTCTTCCATAATTCTTTGATAGCAAATTCAAATTAAGATATTTTTCTTCAACTCTCAAGGCCTCATCGAGTATAGAGTTAATTAAAGATTCGAATTTCGTACCAATGTACAACTTCGATTAAGAAAAATTGCAATCCAATCATTTGGCTTCGTTAAAAGTTTAGGTAATTGTGAGTATCTCGATTCGAAACATGTTTAGCCTTGAACTTTTATATAGTTTAATTGAATTACTGTAGCTTGCAAACCCCGCATCTGCAGCTTTCAACTATAATTTTACAAGCATTAGAAAATTGAGTTATCTCCAAAGTCTAAACCACATTTGAATGAGAAGGGGAAGTGCTAGGCTCTAATGAGAAAGGAAAGAGGTGAAGTCAGATGATAAGGAGAAGAAATAGAGCTCTTTTTCTTACACATTTTGTCATAAAATTCAGTTTAAATGGATGGTTTAAGAAGTGATTTTAGGGACTTTAAGGACATGTCTATCACTTTATTGCAATTAAGTTTTCTTGACTACAGTTTCCTTCAATACATTTAAATTAAAGCACCAATCTGCGATTCGTTTGGCAATGTTTTGCTCTCAAGGTTTGGTAAATTACGATATCTCAAACATCACAGATTAGCACTCCCTTCTCTTTTCATATTAGCACTTACTTCTCTCTTCAAGCGTCCTCTTCCTCTTCTTGTCCGCAAGTTTTAGAGTTAATTCCAATTTCTATCTATGCAGACCCATGCAATTTAGAAAGATGCGTTGGGTTTGTAAGCGCGATTATAACTTAAAACATAATTTTCACATTATAGAAAACTTCAACACCAAGTATGCCCAAGATAAATGCAACGAAGATGAGAGCTAAACAAATCATCGTTTAGTAATTTGGATTCAAGTGACCGACTTAATTGCAAAAACGTGAGGAATGCAAACTTAATTGCGCTGAAAGGCGTCAAAAGTTGCGTTGACTATAGGTATCCAAAATCCACTCGCATGGCAGGGCTTTCATTTATCTAAACTATTATTATTTATAGTTTTACACACGTTAAATAGTTATTGCAAGCCAAAAACTGATGTACTGTAAATTGTTGGCAGTGTATTTATGGTTTCGGTATCTTTATGGTAAATTTGACATGGATTGTTTACAAACTGAATTTGAATGATAGGAAGAAGGAGAATTGTTGGATTCGAATGTAATGCGGAAGGGAAACTGTAGATCTGAGAAGGCATAGAGAAGAGGGAGTGATCCTCTTTCTTCTTAAATTGATATAGCGTTGTAAAATGCAACGGTCCTAATTTTGAGGTTAAATAACTATAGCTTACGCAGCATAATTAACAACCAAACCAACCTCCGTTTGGTGTTTCGTCTGAATAACGGATTAAACTACAGAAAGCTGGGGTTAAAACTCAACTACAATGTCAAACCAAATCTTATCTTTTTTAACTTGGTAACTCGGGTTATCTTGGCAAAGTAAAAAAAGAATTTCCTAAAATTGGAATTAAAGAACAGCTTTGTTGGCTCAATTCCAAAACGGTGCCTAAACGGCAGCCTTTAATGGGTTATCTTCAGACAAACAACACAAACATAATTAGCTTTGGCATCAACAAGACCCCTTCCTCTTTTCCACTACACAATTCTCTAAATATCATCATTGGTTTTTTCCCATCTGTCACCATAAAACATATTTTATCCACCTCATTGTTTCTTACCCATAAAAGAAGAATCTAGCATTCGAATTGAGCTACTCCTTTTTTTAAAACATCATAGAACAAAAGGCATTAACCCTATCGACTCCTCAGTATTAAACTATATAGAATTCAATGGGTGCAAGCATTAACTAACCTTGCATCTACAACCTATTTAGTGATCTAGTAGATATTTTATTTCTTACCCTGTAACCATTAAGCTCGCTCTCGAGCTTCTCCTTCCTCTGCTCCGCCCTTCGATCCACCGCATCCGCCCACGCCTGATCGAGCTTGTGCTTCGGCCCAAGTCTCCCGCCGATCTTCGCCGCGACTTCCCTATAGAGGCTCGAGTCCTCCCCCTTCTTGATCTCATCGTACGCCATGCGAAGCGCTTCGAGTTGGATCGCCTGGTTCCCGCATCTCTCGGCGATGAACATGAGCCGCACGATCTTCGTGCGGCCGCTGTAGAGCGCGGCGTAGGACTCGACGTCGATCTGCTCGCCGCTCATCGGTGCCTTCGAGGCGCCGCCGTTGGCGAAGGCGGACTCGTCGGAGATCTCGAGCGCGATCGCGTCGTCTTCGGCTTCCATTGAGCGTGGGAGTTGATGGGGTTCAGGGCTCTTTTTCTTTTCTTTTAATGATGATCTAGGGTTTTTAGAAACCCTAGCAGAATCATTGATAGCGGTTTAATCGGGCTAGTGCCGGACGGGCAAAAATGTCCAAAGATAAACAGTGTCAGATCATGTTCTTATCATAAGAGTCCAACCCGGGCCGTTTTGGTTGCAAGATTATGAAATTTGGATTCCAAAATATTATGGTCCAAAATTTCTAGATTTGGTAATTTGTTGTTTGGTTGGTGTTAGATTCCGAGTATTAGATTTGTAGATTTTTATAATTTTTGTTTGGTTGGTGAAAAGAAAGTGCGATTTGAATTTAAGCATTTTGGAGAGAGATAGATAGAGAGAGAATTATTAAATAAATAAAGTATCCGGGTCCCATCTAAAAGTACAATGAATAGTGTCAAATCCTTGCAAATTCTCCAAATTTTTTAGGATTCAAGTATCCTTATTTTGTGGTGTGCCTCCCATAAAAAACAAAGGAATCCTACAAATCCAAATCCCACAACCAAACACAAAATTATGGAATCCTGTCGAATTTTTTGATTCCACAATCCAAATCTTTCATAATCCTACAACCAAACAGGCCCTAATGTCCAAATAAGAGTCCTACGCCTTATGGGCGAAAATGTCCAAAGATAAATAAGTATGAGATGTTCTCATCATCCGACCCATACATGTACGGCAGGTGTGTGAATAACCCGTGTTAATGGAGCTTTTGCGGATAGTTGCTTTATATAATTGGATTAGGTAATTAAAAAGGTTTAATAAAAGTGCATGCTTGGTCTTTACTGGTTATTGTTTTGCAATTTAAAGAATGCTGTTGTGTTTCTATTTAGGAATTTGAAAATTTTTATGGTAGAAAGTAATGTGAAAAATGGAATGAAAAGTTATTTGATACATTCCTGCAAGCCAGATATGGGTAATTTTAAACATGTATTAAATCATTAAGTCTATTTGTATCATGAATTTACCATTTGTAACTAGGCTTTGATACCAGAGCCCATGCTTGAGTTTAAATAAGACCTTAGAGCCCAGGCCATGCCCACAATAATTTTTTAATTCAAATATTATATACTTATAATTGGTACAAAAAATAAATAAAAATTAAACAAAAACATCAACATGGATCTAGGGTGTCTCATTTATATTTAATAATTTATCTTCTTGGATAATTTTGGGCTGGGGTGGGGGGTGAGGGAGAGAGAGATAACAAGTCTACAGCACACATATAAAAGTTTTTTATAATCTTTTAACTAAAAACAAATTTTTATCAGTCCCTTAGAAAATCTATTGAGCCTGCATTCGCCGTATATATTTATTAAGTCAAACATATAGTCAATACCCCATCATATATCCGTCTACGGTCAGTAGAGTCTTTTCAGCTACAGGTTGAGTTTGGACTTATTTGTGGATTACTAAGTTATTTTGATGGGGCAGCACAAGTGAGTATTATTCACCTTTTTGCCTTCACAAAAATTCATATTTCTGCAAGGAGAAACCAATCTATCCAGGAAAAAAATAAAATCATTTAAACCATAGGTGTATTAATTAGGTTTCATTTCATAATGCGAACTGTACATTCACACATATAACATTCAACAAAACCAAAATGATGCAAACCCAAGCCATTGAAAGTTCTTTTTTTAAGAGCAAAATCATTGAATCCTTATCAAAGAAAAAGATTCATCTGATTAAAGCTCCATTGCATAATATTTATATACCTAACTAAGCCACACATATTCATACCATCACATCATGTGCAACAATTTCATTCTTTAGCAAAAATCTTGACATGAAAACCGTCGGGAAATCCCAACCCCGGAGTTCGAATTATGTTTCCTCCCTTCATCGCCTTCCACCTATTAGATTAACAAAGACCGCACGGTTAATTATACGAGCTAAAAGTCTAAATTTCACTAAAATACCACAAACTTTTCATCGATAAAATTTGTTGAGGTATTTTAAAATCGGAGACGATCGATACCTATACTTTGTAACCAAGCAATGTATGAAAACAGCCATTTGAAACTTTGTGAAGTCCGTCCCTACGCAAAACCTCATCCCACCGCCAAAAGCCATGAAATTTTTCGATCCTGTGTTTAATTCTGACTTCCCCTGTTCAAAAATAAAAAACTTTGGTATATAAAATGTGTGCATGCATAAATTTAATACTATGTTAGTTGACTCGTAACACAATGATTAACACTAGATCAGTTGTTACTTAATTTAAGGGCCAACAACAACTGGCAAATGTTGCACAACAAAGAAAGGAATCTAAGCTATTTGAATAATGGGTTTCATTTTTTCGATATTACGACTACTTAGATGACGAAAGCGCTGAAATAATCACATTGGGGTATCCTTCTTATTCTTCGCTGGCTCGGTCTCAGTAAAATACCATGAGGTATACATTTGTTGAAAATTATAAAGCTTAGGGTTATTATCCAAGACAAAGATAGTTTATGGTATTTTACTGAAATGTATGAAGATCAAAGTAATTTTTATGATATAAGATCATTGTTATGAGCTTAACCTTCCATCTCCATGGATTGAATTCGAGTGGATTTTCGTAAATTTCAGGATTCAAATGAACCGCCGGAGGACACACCATTACCCCCCAACCTGCGGGAATTGTATATCCTGTGTTACAAAAAAATTTAAAATTAAATTTAGTAAAAAAATATATTGACTGACAGAAAATTTAATCACGATAATCATCGAAAAATAATTATACCATTTATGTTGATTTCTTTCAATGCTTTTCTGAAAATGCCCGGTACGATATTCGCCAACCTCGCTGTTTCTGTGATAACCTACACAAATCCGGCAAAATGAATAGACTTTGGATTAAATAATATTAGTTTAACAGTAATTATCAATAATTTCACTCACCTGTATTGTGAAAGTCATAGATTTATATTCTTGCCATGTGATTCCAGAATCTGGGTTTTCTCTGTTTCTCAGAATGGCTTCATGCTCCTCCTATAAAAAAAATTAAAGTTTTGGTTTAATAATGCTAATAGATATATTAAAATTATGCATTGAGATTTGATGTTGAGTACAATGTTACTAACCCTTAATTCCTCTAAAACTTTAGGATGATCTGTTATAAGTTTAATGGCTAATGTCAAAGCTAACGAAGTAGTCTCGAAGCTCGCAAAGAGAAGTACAAACATCAAATCTAGAGCAATCGACTCGGTTAAAACCGGCCTTTCTTTTTTCAGCTCTTCGATAACGTAGTCGAAAAAGTCGTTGCATTGTCTGTTCGGTGAGTTTCGCCTTTCGTGTAACATGTCCTTTAGCACTTTCATCGCCTTTTTCCGTCCCTGGAAAAAAAATCACAAAATTTAAGATAAATCCATATAAAGTGAATTAATGTATGAGAATTAAATATTTAAGAGATGAACCTGTAAGCATTTGTTATATGCAGTTCCTGGGATGTTCACAGGAAATGATATCAATCCTTTTATGAAAGCGACAAAGTTGTTTCTGAGGTTCTCCGATGATTTCGAAGGATCATAGCTAATTAATTTCATAGCAGTGAGATCAAATATCATCTGTAAAAATCCAAATGAAAGGAGTTAGGTACCGTAAATAATTATTCGGAAGGATAGAATATGGATAAATTACAAGAAAATACCATGAACTATCAGCGTTTTCTAGGTAAATATATACTATTAAGCTTATAACCTGTAAATAAATACCACAAACTTAGCGGAAATACCTCTGTTAAAGTTGTGGTATTCATTTGCAACTAACTAAGATGGTAAGATGAAGAAAGTTGCGGAAATGAAAAAAGAAAGAAGGATAGTGTATGTTAAAGTTAAGGCAGTAAAGTAAACACGTAAAAAAGTTAAGGTGATATTCTGCTATACAGGCGAAAGCGAGGGGGGTTTCCTGCAATTTAACCAATAGATTTAAAAAAAAATCAAAAATCAACATACAGTTGCAATGCCTTCTTTGAGATCAACACTATCCTGTCCTGCCCATGTATGCAACTTCAAGCAAGCAGACTTCTCCACATCATGAAGCAGCCTTTCTTTGATGCTCTCAGGGCCAAAGAGTTTAAGCACTAAACTCTTTAGGTATTTATATAAGAACCCATGCAATTCTCCTACATTGTCGCGGCCGAAGATCTCGGTGAAAGTGTCCGGGTACCAACTCTGAAACAGCTTGCCTTCTTGCTGGAACACAAAGTTGTTCACTTCGGGATCGGTCGATACTACGATGGGGCGCCCCACTAAGCTAGTTTTGAATATCGGCCCATATCTAAAACGAAAAAGAAAATCAAGAAATATAATCATTCAACGACCTCTCTGCCAAAATATCAAAACTCTAAAGTTATGGCGAAGATTGAAGGATATTATAGGTTCCTAGTTGGAGTCTTTTCTTTAACACAAAAAATTTGGTCATTTGTGCATGGCTCAAAACATCTAATATTCGAGACTGCAAGAAACATCTGAAGTAATGGAAAGTGTTGAGTCGTGATACGATTTTATGTTCTAACATGTACATAATTCACTCAGAAATAACCAAAAGGCATCCTATATTTTTGTGGGTAAAGTTTTGTAGAATCCTAATTCTATATTATAAAGCACAAACAAGTTATTCAGCGTTCATAGTATGAGACATAAACATCGGAGATTGAAAGGATAACCAACTCTTAATTTTAAGACTATTTTTTTTTTTATGAAATCTTAGCAGTTTTTGTACCACACTACAGATGATGGATACCCGTGAAAGAAAAAACATAGCACATTCTCAGCGCCGGAGACTATAAGTTGGTATCATAGCAACACATGTTTTATTGAATGCTCATTCTAAAAAAAAGAACTGATAATAATAATTGTAGTGAAAAGCCCGGGTCCTGGTCGATAAAAGGAAAGACCCATAAAAGGAAACTCAACCTAAGAGGATGAGCTAGAAATATAAAAATACTCTTAACCTTCACGGTAACTTCAGAGTTTTCTTTTAGATACGGAAACAACAGCTTCAGAGTTTTGGCGCAACATGCACGATACTTTAAAACTATATATATACACCGCTAACTAGTTACCTCCTCGTTCTCTCTTTGATGAATGGTGGTATATCTGAAGAAGTGTTGGGAGAGAAAAACTGAAGGGTTTCTCCAAGAAGAGGAAAACCCATAGAGCCAGGTGGTAGCTTGCCATTGCTGCACCTTGGATTTCTCCATTTGTTAACCCATTGGATCACCAATATAACAAATATGCTTACACTGCAAATGGCAATATAATGTTCCATATTTATAGGTGTAAACAAGTCAAAATTCTACCAAATTTTTTTGATTTGTAGAAGGAAGGAAGAGAGAGAGAGAGAGAGAGAGAGAGAGTAGATATCAGAGATATGAGTGCACATGGGAGTGGCTAATGGCTTATATAGACAAGCCTAACAGCTAGAATTTGTAATAATTAAACAATGTAGGAAGCATTACTAAGTTTTTGTTTGCATTAAGTCAATTGCTTAATTAATTGGTGAGAAGAGCTGGAGAAGTTGTTGATATATATATATATATAAGAATTGATAGAAGAAGTTGCATGGTGATCCCTGGACCACATAGGCTCAAATTGTTCTTGATCAAGTAGGCTTTTATATATAGAAATTGTTCATTCAAATACACACATATATTGATCAAAGTCTACCAATGTATAACAAAAGCTTAACATCTCAAGGGGTATGAGACTCTTAACTAATCATACACACCAATTGTGATTAGGAGCTAATTGTGTTTAGTAAGCACATGGGACCATTGGGGCTTCGAATATTTTGGGATGCCCTAATATATCTAGGCATGACCATGGCATGAGAAGCTGTAGGGATGCTTCCTGTTCCTTCCCCCATTGCTTTCTATGACAGCCTTTTTTGCTTTGTTAGCTGAATATCGTGGTGGCCCCACATCCCACGTGTCGATCGTTAAGATCGGTAGACTGCCTGATATAGCTTGTCACGTTTATAATAAGAATACTACATGTGGAAACAAACATGTTTTTGTTATATGATGTCTAATTTTCATGTGAGATCATGTTCCAAAGATTCAGTTCCAATCAAACAACATCACATGCATTTTATAAGTGATGTGAAAATGTTTGTTTATTTATACTTTTTGTATTCTTCCAAATAAAAGTGGAAATCCTTCAAGCTCACAAAATTTTCAGATATAGGAGACTTCAATTCTTTTCCTTTTCTAAAAATTCCAATGTATTTTCTTTTCATTGAGTTAAACAAATGCGTATATATGATACAGCCCTATTGTAACTAGATCCTTGTCGCATGAAATGGAATTATGGTTTTTGCATCCTAACTTTCCTCTCCTCTAACCCTGTTCTTCTCCTTTATGTGTATCTCTACCTGCAGGCTATTCGCAGTCTATTTCTGATCCACATCATATGTCGCCGAAAATATTTCTTTAAAAATGCAAGTTGCCCCTTCTTCACCATCAACTCTAGTCGTGATTTTTAGAATCTCTAATGCGACATGTCCAACATCACAATCTAATTGCTCTCTTAATAGCAATTGAAATATGCTTAAGGAAATTGCAACAACTTATATGCTTGTATTTAGATGTAGAAAGATGCATGCATGTTTATAAATTTTAACTATATTGGTACAATATATATATTATGGTGACACCTCGTCGGTGCATTGTTTGGCAAGAATATGAACCTGCCGACTAGATTTCTCTTTCAAAAGGATCATATAATTTATTTGAAACCTAATGTTTCTTCTCTTTGGCTGGTAATGATTAAATGTCAAATTTAACCATTATATATCTTATTCTTTCATTTTATGTAGTCCCAAGCCAGGATCAAGAAGGCGGGTTGTGTTCTGAAGCCGATAGCCAGACTGGAACATAAGAAATTTTGTTGTATTTTTTTCTTTTTTGGCATCGGACGGTAATGATTAAGATTATGGAACAAGGATAATGAGAATTGTGGAACTAATTAGCTTTGTTAACGATAATAAGGTCAAATTTCCTTTCTTCAAAAGTCCAATTAAAGGTTTTGATATACCTCATGAGCTACTCTTTTTCTTTCTTTCTTTCTTTTATTTCCTAATCCTTTAAAATAGAGAAAACGGCATTGCACGATTTATTTATTTTTATCAAGGGGGTTTAAGGAGATGAAATTATTTTTCCTAGATTTGAGAAGATTGAGGAACAAGAGATGTGATTTCAAAATTGCAACAACATTCATAAAATAGTTGCGATAGTTGGCTTCCACCAACCCATTAGATCTCCAAGATTTACATATCCTTTTGTGAAGGGGATGGAAAAGCTACCATATCTCTTCTTAAGAATCTTCTACACTGCATCAAACCTTTAATAGAGTTATAGTTATACGATCATCGAATATTAATAAATATAGCTTTACCTGAACTTAGATGACTATAGTATCCTTTTTTATTCCAAGGCATTCTTACAAACCCTTAGAAGTTTGTAAAATAAGAATAAAAAAATTGTTTGAATTCACTCCCAATTGGATTTAAATCTTGCTTGTAGCTTCTACTAAGACACCAAAAGCTGAAATGTGTGTTAATTAAATTTGATAGCAAGATATTTTAATTAATTAATTTTTTATTTTCAACGCTCCCCCGGCAACAAATATTCTTTCGCTTACGAGTTAATTATAAAATCACTATTATACTTTTTATTTCACTTTAAATGAGTACCTAATGGTGAGTTGTGCTAAAAAGTTGAGCTCCATATTTCATATTGTAACACCTGTCTAGTTACATGTTCTATTTCCGATATTAAAAGTTCAGCCATATATATTTTATATTCCAATGCTGGTCTAGTTACCACCGGCCTAGAAGTCTATATATTTTATATTCTAACACACCACTGCTCTAGAAGTCTCAAATTTTGTTAATAAGTTCTAACATACACGTCAGCTAAAATATCTGAATCCGAAAAGCCTATCATCTTAAAATATCTGGCCATTGTGATCTCATCTAAAATATTCTATCATGTCTTTCTATAAACTTTTAGATCTATCTAAGAATGTAGCAAATTAACATTATGCATGCATTGAGACCCACAACCTCACTCCCTGCTTCATGCAAGCTCTATGTATACTTATATAGTAGCTAGCTAGATCTCATATCATCTCTTGCTTATATTTTTTCATCCCCACAAAAACTGCTTGTCCTAGACCCTCGTCTTTTATCTCCTTGAGCCATGAGAGTGTCTTTTGGCACTCTCCAAAAACAGTAAAACTGTCCCTTGTGAGGCTCTTTTATGGACACATGGGATTGCTTTAGGGTTTAGAGTTCCATAGAGTGCAATAAAAAAACAATTAAGTGTTGTGTGGGGGGGAGTCAAATGCATCTTAGAGAGTCCAAGCTGAGTTCTTGGGCTGATGTTTTTTTAGTTTTCTCAACTTTTGTCGGAGGAAAGTCAGACATGAATTGCACGACAAGATAAGAAGCATGAATATAAAATTAAGGATCGTTTGCAAGGATTATCTTGAAGCAATCCTTGTGATGGGTGCATTCCTCTTGCCCCTTATCTTAACATTAATACGGACATCAAATCAGTGTTGTCGCATCATAACGGCAAAGCTAAGCAAAATGACCGAGACTTGGGTTTTACTTGTTGCGGTATAGATTATAGAAGAAAACGTGGATATGAAATTGCACTTACCTATCACAACATGGATCATGGAACCACAATCTCACGATTAACCGGCGAAGTGTCCACTTGCTTTTGAGTTGTTCATTTGGGATGTCGTATTTGGAATGTTGAACCTCGATGGCATAGCGCTAAGGATAACCTGGCTTGGGCTGCGCATTATATCAAACACCTTATATGTGAAAACAAAATGGCAATGTAAGAAAGAACATAACACAGTTATTTAATTTAAGGCAAGGATGAGTTCATATCAATTAACATACTAAGTGGTTCTAATTGGTTTCTTTATAAAATCAACAATAATTAATACTTAGCCTAACATCCTTGATTGGTAACAGCCTTGGTAAGCCTTGGTAAGTTAGGTGCCTGGTCTGAGGCCAGGTAGCATTATTGGCCACGTAGGAGAAGTATCAATTAGCTCTATACTTGCTACCGTCTCGCACGTGCGATGCACGTTTCAAGCTTTATGAGTCCAAAAAAAATTCTTAGGCCCGGAGATAAGTATAAAATGGAGGGTTTTTTGATTTAAAATTATTTTAAATGTTAATAAGTTGATAAAATAGTCATTTTAGAAACTTAAATCAAGAGTGTTATAGAAGATATTATCATATGTTATTTACAGTATTTAAGTAAAAGAAAATAGTTATAAGTAAATGAAAGCAGAATTTGAAAAATGATAATATTAAAATAAATTCTAGAAAGTTCTTTTTGTTTTAAATTTAAGTATGGTGTAGATTGAATTTAGAATTCAAACCAATTTCTAAAATGTTCTTTTTTCTTTGTTTTTAAAAAAATAGAGAAGTTTAATTATTTTTGTCTTTTTCTTTGATGATGTGGAGGCTCTAAGATTTAAGAATCTTTCTCATTTTTTCTTTATTTCTCAAAAAATGGAGAAGGTGTGCTCTAATCAATGTCATTTGCATTATATATAATAGTATAGATTATAATAGATAGATTCTATGTGAGGCCGTACCGCCGTAGTCTGATAGTAAAAGCTTCTTACAGCTGAACCGGAGATCTGAATCTCGAGCCCCGCTTGCATCAAGTTATGGCTCCTCATTGGAGAGAAAGACGGAAGATTTCATCCAACAATATAAAGAAAAGAAAAAATGTAAGGGATGTATGACCTCTACAGTACATATGCATTGAAAAAACAAAAAGAGTGATAATTTCATGGGTTAATTGCTAAACAGCACCCTAATGTTTCATTTATTTAGCACTTATATATCTAATTTATTTTTTCGCTACCCTTAAATATCCTAAATTACAAACCAAAATATTAACGATTTTTACTTTAAGGCATATAGGTGCAACGAAAAAAATACAAACGCAAAATATTATCATATGTTATTTACAGTATTTAAGTAAAGAAAATAGTTATAAGTAAATGAAAGCAGAATTTGAAAAATGATAATATTAAAATAAATTCTAGAAAGTTCTTTTTTGTTTTAAATTTGAGTATGGTGTAGATTGAATTTGGAACTCAAACCAATTTCTAAAATGTTCTTTTTCTTTGTTTTTAAAAAAATAGAGAAGTTTAATTATTTTTGTCTTTTTTTTTTATGATGTGGAGCCTCTAAGATTTAAGAATCTTTCTCATTTTTTCTTTATTTCTCAAAAATTGGAGAAGGTGTGCTCTAATCAATGTCATTTGCATTATATAATAGTATAGATTATAATAGATAGATTCTATGTGAGGCCGTGCCGCCGTAGTCTGATAGTAAAACCTTCTTACAGCTGAACCGGAGATCTGGATCTCGAGCTCCGCTTGCATCAAGTTATGGCTCGTCATTGGAGAGAAAGACGGAAGATTTCATCCAACAATATAAAGAAAAGAAAAAATGTAAGGGATGTATGACCTCTACAGTACTTATGCATTGAAAAAACAAAAAAAGTGATGAGTTCATGGGTTAATTGCTAAATAGCACCCTAACGTTTCATCTATTTTGCACTTATATATTTTATTGATTTTTTTGCTACCCTTAAATATCCTAAATTACAAACCATATGGATTTTGCAACATAGTGATGTATTTGATGGTCAACTTAAAAAAGCAAAATATTAACGATTTTTAGTTTAAGGTATATAGGTGCAGCGAAAAAATCAATAAGGTATATAAACGCAAAATAGATGAAACATTAAGATGTTTTTTATCAATTAACCCAGATTTCATTGCAAATAAATACAAAGTGGGAATTCATATAATATAATGGAGATGATCTTTTCCAAATGCGAACAAGACAAAAAGAAGGAAGCAATCGATTAGGTTAGAAATCATCCGAAGACTCCTTCAATGTACTTTAGAAATTAAATGGTATTAAAAATAATGGAAGAAATCGTCTAATTGAGCTAATTTAATTTGTTCTTTTTTAGATTTGATATATCCACTTGAAGAATTGTGTATGGAAAAATTTTACTCAAGTTATATCGGTATTTAATTTCCTTCTCCCAAATCGCATCCAATCGTGTCTCCTCCGTCTACGACCTCACACCCGCCACGTCGTCACTCTCGACCTCTCCTCCTCCAACCCGACCGGCCCCATCCCCTCCCTCTCCCACTTCCGCCTCCTCGACTTGTCCAACAGCCTTCGCCCTCTCCTCTGACTCAATTCTCTCGCTCTGGCATTTCTCGACCCAAGAGGACCTGCCGGCCAATATGGGCGACGTGTTCGGAGACGAGATTGGCACCATAGTTCCAAATATTGTATCTCATATTATCATAATCTAGACGGCGTTAAACAATTCGAACGATTTATCAAATACCCACAAATGACAGAGACCTAAACAACTTGAGTCTCAATAAAAACATCCAGAAAGTGCCAAATATCAACATGGAGCAGCACAAGAAACACAAGTCCTTAACTCACCAAAAGTGCGGCGGAACCACGGCCAAACCTTAGGTTATGCAGCGGTTCCGCGGCCATTTGGTCGAGTTGGACCCTCGTAATTCTTGGGCTCCATTAAATACCCTGCACGAATTTCTGCATATTTTTAATCTCGAAAATTTCAACTTTTGGAAAATAGACAGAAACTTAGCAAAAATGCGGGTTTCAAAGTTCGGTCGAACACTTTAACGTCGTCTAAATCTCGTCTAATGCTCTAACTTGGCTCTGATACCATGAAGGTGTGTCTCAGCACCTCCTTTAGATTTTTTTAAATTGCATATTTGATACATATGGAAACCTAGTAGAGGTGCTAAGACACACTTTCATGTCATATAATAATGGCCTCTAGAGCATACATGTTCCCAACAATCTCCCGCTTGCGCTAATGCTGGCTGTTATAGTATCTCATACTCAGCATCCCAAAAAGACTTTCAAATTGCGGCGAAACCGCGGCTAAACCAGCTCCCCCGACGAAGAGCTCGATTCCCTCATCTCGATCTCGTCGTAGGAAGATCTCGGCAACATGATAGAGGAACTCGATCGTGTTGCCGACGAGCCCGTGACGCCACAGATCTTCATAATCCCGCCGACGACGGCTAACCTACGATCGACACTGGACGGTGCTGCATCGACGCCGTAAACGGATCCGGATCGGGGTCAAAAGAAATGACAACATAAAAAAGATAAAATTTAAAAGCCGATATAGTTAAGGTTAATTTTGTCCACACACGAGCTTTTCCGTAGATTTAACCACCCAAACTTAATAGCAATTTAGCTATTGTTGATAAACAAAGCAAGGCTGTGAAAAATATGGAGGCTGTGAGGGAACAAAAGCAAGGGAGTTTCCGAGTCGCTTTTAATAAATAAACAAATAACTCTGATGGATCAAATTGCAAAAAGAAATGGGCCTCGTGTGCCTTCCATGTCCACTTGATCTGGCCCAACGAACAAAAGAAATATGTCAACAAGACCCTGCAAATCTTCTCTATCATTATACGGGTAAAAGAAGGGTCCATTTAATGTTTGAAATTCATTGGTGACGTGCCGTCTTATTGATCAAACATAAAAGCATCATTATATTATGTGCAATTCACGTAATTAAATACCACGTCATCATCATTTTAACGTCATTGTTATTTTACAAGTGTGATGCACGTAATTAAATTAATAAAAATGTAAAAAATTATATACTTATGTACAACGCACGTGCCAAAAACGCTGATCATGATACAGATAATCATAATACAGCGGGAGTTTGAAGATGACCATTTTACTCTTGCTCGTATACATATATATACAAGTACACGCGTAAACATTTAAACTAGGGTGAATTGTCAAAAAGCCTCCCGGGGCCGTTTCAAACCTGTGTAAAACCCCATGGGCCTTTTTCTCTTATTAAAAACCCCTAGGCCTTTTTTCTCTTGTTAAGAAACCCTAGGGCCCAATTTAAACCCCCTTTGTTCTAATCAGTTGCATGTTATATTCAAGTAGCCGGAGGGAATAAAGGCCTCAATGAAATGGGTCCCAGGGTTTTATTCAGAAAATTTTTGAACAATAGGTCATTCCTGACAATTCTAAAAAATATCAGGGGTTTTTAGACAGCCTCCGAGCGGGCCGGGAGCTTTTTGACAATTTACCCTTAAAACTAATCTCCATAGGATCAAGGAAAAGTATTTCTCCATTGGCCCACTAACTCAAATTTCATTCTTTATACAAATTTAAGTAGTGAAGAGGATGTATGCATGCCTACACAGTTGAAGAAACCTTTTTGCAATGAATTTGCTGTTATAGCGCATGGGCTTCTATGGATTTAGGGTGGCTGCTATGCTCCCGATGCTATTTTGGAATCTCAACTGCACCTCTCTCATCAATAAAAACACCAAACTTATCCAAATTTGACCGTTTAATTGGATAGCACCAAATAGGAGCGGGTTAATAATAACACCCACCCCGAATCCGGCCTTTATTTCGGCCATCTTAATGTACACAAAATAAATTTGTGAAATTTTGTAGTGATGGGCCTATTGTGGGCTATCAGATCATGGATCTGCCCAATTTGTTTTACCTCGTTTGGGCCTTTAGTTTTGGGCTGTTTCGTGTTGTGCTTGATTCATGGTTCCAATATCAACATTTCGATTTTTAATTAAATCACTAGTATCCTGCACACGTGTGATGAACACGTGTTCAAACAAAAATTATATTTAATATTTTTAATCTGAATTCAAAAAAATTAGAGAAGATGAAAACTTACATGGCAGGACTGATTATTTTGTTTTCAAAACGATTTACAATGACTATGATATTAATTTAAGATCGGTAGAGATGATTGTATAGTTATAACTGATTCAATCGATGATTGTATTTATTAAATATTTGTTAAGAAAATTCTACATTTTTTTTTTTTACCATCAGCACTGTTTGAGGCTATATTCGAGCATTAAATTGAAATCAATTTTGGGACTCTTAGATTTTATGGTTATAATAGTAGAGATATATGGCTCCAATTAACTTATCCTTTACTTGTAACCAAAATTAATAAGACATTAAAGAAAAGCGAAAACAGAGATAATGCCGGCATGCAATATTTGTTCGCAAGCAGTAAAGTTACTGCATTTCTACTTGTTTCTAACCAAACTCCTCTTAACAATGTAAAAGCACAAGTGCGTTTAGAATGTCAATGAAATGATTTTGGGAAAATTAGATGCTAAAAATTGATGCTAAAACAGCTCTTTGACACGTGCAATGCATATGTAACTGAAAAAATCAGATATCGAACGTGTTTTAAAAGAAGTATACATGGAAGAATAAAGTAAAACCTTCTGTGCACGCGGTCTCTATTCTTTCCTTATATTCCCCCTTCTTTGCTTTATTGTTGATTTCCCTTTCTAAAGCACTGATGTGTTTTTCCTAAGACAAGTTAAGATGATAAGTTTTTTTTGTTTTTTTTTTGTTTTGTTTTTTTTGTTTTTTTGGGAGGGGAGGGGGGTGGGGTGGGGGGGGGGTTTGAAATTTTAAGAGCTAAGTATGATTCGTGATGGAGGGACCTTTCCGGTCTCCTTCAGATGTTGTCTTCCGTTAAGCTGCCGATGGCTACGATTGACGGCTGGAATTTGATCTGGAGCGTGATCTCCTACGATGCGTGGATCTCAATGGGTTGGAGGAGATTTACGCCGAGTACCTGCAAAGAAGTCCCGGATGGTTTGGTACCACCGAGGACCCTCGGACGATCAAGTCAGTAACAAGATCCGAGCAGAGTAACGACTTAGTGGAGTAAAAATAGCTTACTTGATCCCTCTGGGAGAGGGGTTTATATAGCGGCGGCGGGATGCAGGGACAGGCGCGAGAATTACGCCGGCCGTTACGCTCCCGACGTCACGTCCGCGTGATAAGCGGATCTTCTCATTAATGGCGAGACAGGCTCGTTAATGGGGATCGTAATGGGGCGGAACGTGGGATGTGGCCGGCGGAGATCTCGCGCATGGCGATATTCGCGGAGCGGCGGTTACACCTGCGAGTGGTACCGCTGGTCGGTCGATGAAACCGAGGAAAATGGCCTCGGCGGGAGAGCTCAGGGCGAACGGGAGAGCCGAGGCATCTTGGTCCTGTGATAGCTCGGAGGCGAGCTGGGAGGCCGAGGAAGCCAATTTGTGCATGGGGCTCTGAGGAGAGCTAGTTTATGCTTGCGGGTCGGGCACAGGGGTGGCCTGATCGGCCCTTGTAGGCACTTTCTTTTGAGCTCTGGGACACGCCATCTGCCATGTGTCACGATCTGGGAGATCGCCGATATCGGGCATCATCATTAGCCTCTAGTGGACTGCCGGACCACCCGGGGTGAGCTCCCTTCGAAGATATCGTCGGGACATGTCCTCGGGCAATCTGTTGTCTTTTCTGCCAATGAATCATGGGCTAGATCTCTACATTTAAGGAAGGTGCGCCGGTTCGTGCGTTCCATCACTGAAGTGACGGTCTACGTGTTGAGCGTTGGTTGGGCGACGCGGCGTGTTGCAGACCTGCGGCGTTTGATGGGATGCGGCCCAATGCTGGAGTGACAGGTGGAGCAATCGGGGTCGTCAGACGAATGAGTCGTTTTGGCTGGAGATGAAGGGCGCCGTTGGATGAGGGCGATGGCAGCAATAAATAAGGATGGGGTCCACTCCGGGGCCCCTATCTCTCCATATTTTCCTCGCTTTAAGTCCTGATAGCTCGGCGCTCTTCTTCTTTCTTCTGTTTTTGCCTCCCGAGGATCCCTCTTCTTCAGGTTAGATGCCTTCCTTTGTAGAGTCTGTAGATGTGGTGGGAGTAGGCTTTAGGGACCCTCCAGTCAAGCCCGAGTCTTCCCGGGGAGCAGGGGTCAGATCCTCTTCCCGGGATCGTGCGACTGGGGCAGTCCTCAGGGAGAAGGAGGCGGACGCCGCTCCTGGCGCGCCGTCTTTGATGAGACACGATGATGAGCTCACCAACGCTCGGGCTTGCTTCCATATCCCCTCTGTCTATACGCTTCGTTTGGCTAAGGAAGGAGAGAGGGCGGACCAAGTACATGGTAGGGAGATCG
Source organism: Agapanthus africanus (assembly GCA_030015575.1). NCBI lineage: Eukaryota > Viridiplantae > Streptophyta > Magnoliopsida > Asparagales > Amaryllidaceae > Agapanthus > Agapanthus africanus. Next base: position 434,489,661 of record JASDDO010000018.1, read on the forward strand.
TCCTGTACCCGGAAGCCTTATGGGGCGGAATGCGCCTTCCCTTCCCTCCGGAGGTCGTTGAAGCACTGAACTTCTTCGGGTTAGCTCCGGGCCAGTTAGTGCCGAACTCATGGAGGATCCTCCTTGGGTTCCTGGTCTGCCTGAAGCTACAGGCGGTCCCTTTCAGTCTCTCCATCCCAGATTCCTCTCTCCTCTTCAAAAATCATCATGGGGCTCGAGCGGGCGACCCGAGGTAAGTCTACCTCTCCTTTAGGAAGAGACAGGGGGGTGCTGCCGGGTCAGGAGTTGTAGTCATGCCTTCTTCTATTCATAACTGGAAGAAGAAGTTCTTCTTTGTTGCGGCGCCCGAGGGTGAGGACTGGCCCGTGCCGATCCAATGGTCAAGGGATAAGTGCTTCCCGGGAAATCAGTCCAATGACCCCGCCGCGGTGAGAGTAGCGTCGTGGGAGCCCATTCCTTGACCTGACGTGCTGCTATCTGAGCGGGCCTTGAGTTGGGCCGGGCTTAGCCCCGTCGAGGTCGTCGGTGAGTTAGGCCTGCGTTTTGCTTTATTTTTGTATGCGGCGCTGACTCCACTGCATCTTTTTTTGTGCAGAATCCATGGATATGAATGAACTCCGAGCCTCCATGCGGCAGCCGAGGAAGGGCCCGAAAGCTGGAGGCGCCAGCTCTTCCCGCTCGAAGCCTGTCCCAGTTCCTTCGGCGGCCGTCCCGGTGCCTACGGGCCATACCTCCTCAGCGTTCGGGGGCGGGTCCCGTCCCGGAGTCCAGCAAAGCGCCGAGCCGGAAGCGGGTGCGTGAACAGGAGGGCCCAACCTCGGAGGAGGAGACCGGGTCTCCATCAGCCCCCCTCAAGAGGGTCCACCGATGGGTTCCTCGGACCCCGGCCTCCCCGATCATAGTGGAGGAGGAGGACCTCTGCTTTGCGGTGACCTCGGGGCTCGCCGTCGCCGACAGCCTGTTGTTTGACATCGAGAAGTCAGCAGGGGGCAGGGTCCCTGGAGGGACCCTCAGAGGCCAGATTGCGTCCATTGCCCAGGAGGCCATGCAGGTAAGCGCTCGGCTATTCGTAAGATTTGGTTCCTCCTTTGTCTTTCTGACATCTCTTTGATTATCCCAGGTCCTCCTACATGTTGCCCTCGCCATCCGCATGGAGAAAGAGGTGATAACCCCGGCGATGAAAGCCGTGGGCCAGCTTACCTCGCTGGAGGGGTGTTCCAAGCGGGAGCAGGAGGCGGCGATGGCGAGGGTCACCGCTTTGGAGGGCGATGTGGCGGCCGGGAAGTAGGAGATGGTCGCTGCGGCGCGGGCGGCGGCGACCTCGATGCAGGAGGCTACCCGGCACCATAAGGCCACCTTGGCCGCCAAGGCCAAGCTCCAGGACGCCAGGGTGCTCGTCGGCACAATGAAGAAGGCGGTGGAGACCCTCTGGAAGGAGTTGGAGGTGGCGGCCGAGGAGGTGAAGCGGGCCAATCTTGGGGCGGCTAAGGCGGTGGAGGACTATAATAAGTCGAAGGACTACTACTCCGACCTAGCCGTGGCTGTTCCCGCCAAAAATTTCTGCGCAAAAAAGTCCAAGGTATCAAATGGCAGCGATACGCTTAAGGAAATGCGAACCAGTATCTTCCGGCCTGTATTTTGATAAACTTCGAAGGAGAAACAACTAAATTCTGATGATATTGGAAACAACTCGAGAAACCCTTCGATTTGATATATTATGAGCTTCATAATTCATCCGGGATCAAAAGTTATGAGCAAATATGCTATGCACTGTTCCCTGATTAAAATATCAGGAATTACCCTAATGAGGTATCACGTGCTCACACGTGATCAATGGTCACGTGTTGACACGTGATAGTTAAAAAAGAAATAAAAACAAACGGCTGAAGAAGGACCTAATTGGGGGTCACATGCTCACACGTGACCAATGGTCACGTGTGGACACGTGATAGTTAAAACAGAAGTAAAAACAAATGGCTGAAGGAAATACCTCAATGAGGTATCACGTGCTCACACGTGACCAATGGTCACGTGTTGACACGTGATGGTTAAAACTGAAGCGTAAATAAACGCTGAGAAAATGACTCAATTGGGGGTCACGTGCTCACACGTGACCAAGGGTCACGTTTCAGCACGTGACTGGCTTCGAAAGCCTTACAGTTTAATAGAATTAAATTCTAAAAGCTTCTAAATCTTTCCAAATGGAAAAGAATTATGGGACCGTTGGATTAAAGATCCAAGGGTGATTAAAAATCACCAATTTATGGAAAAAATCTTAGACAAGGAAAAATTTCCCCTAAATCTCACCGAAAATAACAAACAGAATATCTTTTGGATTTAAAATCCAACGGTGAATAAAATTCACTGAATGATCTAAAGGCTCATATTAAATATGAAAACAAATCAAATCTTTCAATGAAAAATTTATTAAACAAATTGATTCTTTTCTTTCTCCTATAAATAGGAGCCAAGAAAAGAAGAGTAGGATGGACCTTTTTGAGAGAAGAAAAGAGAGAGGAGAATTTAATTCTCAAAAGAGAAGAAAAGAAATGAGAATTTAATTCTCAACAAAGAAAACCCTAGGTGAGAAATGAAAGGGAATCAAAACTTCAAACAGAGAATTTAATTCTCAAAATCTAAGAGTTTAACTCTTTTACAAGAACTTAGTTCTTCCTCTAGTTGAAAATCTGCAGAAGCACATCTCCCTATAGATTGAGAATTTAATTCTCATCGGGTTGAGATCCTGCCATGCAGATCCGAAACTTAGGAGGGGAATTGAGTTTAGAGAATTTAATTCTCCCAAAACAAAATTAGGGTTTAACCCTATCCGAGAATTTAATTCTCCCAAAGTTACAGGAATTTAATTCCTCCAAGATAGAAATTAGGGTTTGAACCCTATTTGAGAATTTAATTCTCCTGAAAATATAGGAATTTAATTCCTTCAAGATGGACAGAACTAGGGTTTAACCCTATATAAGAATTTAATTCTTTTACATATATAGGAATTTAATTCCTCCAAAACAAAATTAGGGTTTAACCCTACAGAGAATTTAATTCTTAAAGATAAAGAGATCTTCATGCATGCAAAAGAATTACGGTCACGTGTCCCCACGTGACCCCTGAAGAGATCTCCAGAAATGAGAAGGAGGAAAGCTTTGAGGCAATGCCTAACGTGCTCCCACGTGACCTACAAAATACAGAAAGAAAAAGCAAAGGAAATATGAGCTTTGGGCGCTCTCACGTGTCCCCATGTGACCCCTTAGAAAGTACTTTAATGAGCAGTACATAGATCTCCATCACGTGTCAATACGTGATGCTCAAAAGATGAAAAAGTGTTTAACACTTAATTGCAGAACGAAGAAAAGGGATCTGGTCCCACCTTTGGGCGCTCTCACGTGTCCACACGTGACCCCTCTTTCTTTAGTGTTTAACACTAATTTGGGGATTATATTTCCAGTGTTTAACACTGATTGTTTTTAGTGTTTAACACTAAATTGAAGATTATATTTCCAGTATTTAACACTGATTGTCTTTTAGTGTTTAACACTAATTTAAGAGTTCTACCTCTAGTGTTTAACACTGTTGTTCTCTAGTGTTTAACACTACTTTTAACCAAATTGGCTAATTTTTCAAAAGCAAAAGTCCCTCCTCCAAATGAATCTCAAAATTGAGGAAATCAAAGACAAAATATTGTCAGAACCCCCCAACCCCCGTTTAGCACTGCTGAATGATGAGGGGCTGAACCCAGACAAATGTCTAATGGCCCAAAGGGCCAATATTTCAAACATAATTGGACTTAGCCCAAACTGGCCATAAGTCCTCAAATTATCTTGAACTGAGCACATCTGCTCTTTCAACCAACTTATTGGTTCAAGGGTACATCTCTGAACTACTCTGATATTTGTCGTTATAATCATTCAACGTCTTCAGAGAGGTGATGGGTCCCGACAGCCATACATTTTATGGACCACTATGTCCTTAAACTGGTATTGGACCACTGTGTCCTTAAACTGGTATTGGACCACCAAGCCCTTAAACTGGTAATCTACCGCAATGTCTCTAAACTAAACAATTGAGTCCAAATGCTCTTTTGTTACATCTAAATGATCCCGTTAAGTCGATCTTAGTCAAAAATTAGACTAATGTATCCTTAACAAACGTTTAAGTTGATCTTAGTCTCAAATAAGACTAACGTATCCTTAAACCAAAACCCCAAAACCCAAATCTAAGAAAATATGGATTTGGACTAATCCACGTCCTACGGGCGACAACATAAATTAGTCTCCGTATACAATCCACGGGCAACCACAAACAAAATAAATACCCACGACACGAAGTGAGCATCTGGAGAAGGAGAAAGTTGTTACCGCGATGCGGTAGCGTAATTAACTGCAGGGGCTTGCGCCTGCAAGGAAGAGCGTCCCCACAATAAAAAAAACCCTCAAACGAGGGAGAATATGACGAAGTCTGCTACATCGGCCGTATCCGTTTAAACCTTCGATACATGGTGCCATAAATCAACTTGGAATTTTCGGAGAGGTGGACGGATAGCACCAATTAGCATCTGCCCCGAATCTCAGGTAAGACGTCCCTACGTCGCGCCGTCTTTCAGAGGGGAACAGTGGCCACTACGAACATCTGGCACGAGGCCCTCGACGACGTCAAGGCCCGGATGCCGGAGTTCGCTGATGAAGAGCTCCGGGCCGAATACCCCCTCGCGGGTGCCGACGAGCAGGGGGACGACCTCGGAGAAGAAGAGGTCCCTGACGAGGGAGTTGCCGAGGACCCTGCCCGAGCCGCGGTAGATATTGAGGTTCCCGGGGTTGTGCCTGGCCCCGAGGCCTGAAGCCCCTCGTCTTCCCGCTTCTTTTATTTTGTCTCATCGGTAATTTTGTAAGGCTGGGGATCCCCCAATACCCTTGTAAAGAATTTTGTTTGTGCGAATAAAATTTTGCTATTTCATTCCTTGCATATTATCCTTTGTTTGTGAAGAATACTCATAGAATATTCAGACTTGTACAGTTGAGCTTCCATGTTAGGTCAGTTTTTCGTCTGGCGATCGCGCGTCGAGTTGATTTTGTTGGAAAGAAGGCATCTCCATGGCCCTGAAGTCGAGGGGGGATCGCTCAGGGTTATATAGACCTGGTGTCTCTCGGAGAGTGCTTCAGATCCGCGGCGTTTGATAGGCAGTAGGCTGCCCGCTGTAGATGTGCCGAGCCGAAGAGAGCTCGATGTCCTCACTCTGAGGGCTTCAGATGCCTCTTGGCGAGGGCTTTAATCCCTGTTGTCGTGGGTAGGGAGCTACCAGCCGGGGATGACTGAGTAGGGTAGCTGCTTGGTGCCTCTTGGCGAGGGATTTGATCCCTGGCATCGTGGGTAGGTAGCTACCAGCCGAGGATGACCGAGCAGGGTAGCCGCTCGGCTGCCTCTTGGTGAGGGCTTGGATCTCTGGCGTCGTGGGTAGGGAGCTACCAGTCGGGGGTGACCGAGCAGGGTAGCTGCTCGGTGCCTCTGTGCGAGGGCTTGGATCCCTGGCGTCGTGGGTAGGGAGCTACCAGCCGGGGATGACCGAGCAGGGCAGCCGCTCGTTGCCTCTTGGCGAGGGCTTTGATCCATGGCGTCGTTGGTAGGGACCTACCAGCCGGGGATGACCGAGCAGGGCAGCCGCTCGGTGCCTCTTGGCGAGGGCTTTGATCCCTGGCGTCATGGGTAGGGACCTACTAGCCGGGATGACCGAGCAGGGCAGCTGCTCGGTGCCTCATGGCGAGGGCTTTGATCCATGGCGTCATGGGTAGGGACCTACCAGCCGGGGATGACTGAGCAGGGTAGCTGCTCGGTGCCTCTTGGCGAGGGCTTTGATCCCTGACGTCATGGGTAGGGACCTACCAGCCGAGGATGACCGAGCAGGGTAGCTGCTCGGTGCCTCTTGGCGAGGGCTTTGATCCCTGACGTCATGGGTAGGGACCTACCAGCCGAGGATGACCGAGCAGGGTAGCTGCTCGGCGCCTCTTGGCGAGGGTTTTGATCCCTGGCGTTGTGGGTAGGGACCTACCAGCCGGGGATAGCCGATCAAGGGTCGGGCTCGGCCGCCTCTAGGGAGGGCTTTGATCCTTCAGGACGGGGGCTGAGCAAGGTTACTGCCCGGTGACTCTTGGCGAGGACTTTGATCCCTGTCGGTTGTGGTAGGAAGCTACCAGCCGGGGATAGCCGAGCAAGGGTCGGGCTCGGCCGCCTCTAGGGAGGACTTTGATCCTTAGCGCGGGAGGGGCTGTAAGAAGCCTACTAAGGATGGGGGTCGGGCAGGGTTACTGCCCGGTGCCTCTTGGCGAGGGCATTTGTCTTTTAGGATGGGGCTAAGCAGGGTTACTGCCGGTGCCTCTTGGCGATGGCTTTGATCCCTGGCGTCATGGGTAGCGAGCTACCAGCCGGGGATAGCCGAGCAGGGTAGCCGCTCGGCTGCCTCTAGGCGAGGGCTTTGATCCTTAGCGTTGAAAGGGGCGTAGGAGGCCTGCTAAGGATAACCGGGCAGTGAAGCTGTGCGGTTTCCTCTTGGCGAGGGCTTTGATCCTTGGCGTTATGTGTAGGGAAGCTACCGGTCAGGGATAGCCGGGCAGGGTAGCTGCGCGGCTGCCTCTAGACGTGGGCTTCGATCCTTAGCGTTGGAGGGGCCGTAGGAGGCCTGCTAAGGATAACCGGGCTGTGAAGCTGCGTGGTTGCCTCTTGGCGAGGGTTTTGACCCCTGGCGTTGCGTGTAGGGAAGCTACCGGCCAGGGATAGTCGAGCAGGGTAGCTGCGCGGCTGCCTCTCGACGAGGGCTTCGGTCCTTAGCGCTGGAGGGGCCGTAGGAGGCCTGCTAAGGATAACCGGGCAGTGAAGCTGCACAGTTGCCTCTTGGCGAGGGCTTTGACCCCTGGCGCTGCGTGTAGGGAAGCTACCGGCCAGGGATAGCCGAGCAGGGTAACTGCGCGGCTGCCTCTAGATGAGGCCTTCGATTCTTAGCGCTGGAGGGGCCGTAGGATGCCTGCTAAGGATAATCGGGCAGTGAAGCTGCGCGGTTGACTCTTCATGATGTTCTGTTCGTCCTTCCCGGTGTTGGTATGGGGAATAGGAACAGTCGCGGAGAATACGCATAACATGCGCATTGAATGCGTGGGGGAGGTGAAGCGCCAGAGCCGCGTCGTTTCGATTTCGCCAGAAAGGCTCAATGTTTGCAGCGTGGCAGCACCTTTGTGTCCTTTGGGAGCATAGCGGGCAATAAAGCTGAGGGAGTGTTGGTCCTTCCTCTCTTCACAAGCAAATTGTAAAGATGGAAGACTTCTCCTTCACCATCCTCGACATCATTCACTTCGAAGACGTGTACCTCTACGACCAGAACTGCACCGAGGACACGGTGCAGTTGGTTTTTGGCAGCATCGAGGATCACTTCGGCCGGCTTCTCCCCCGGCGCTCGCCTTTGCTGCAGCTGCTGATGTACTCCATTTGGAGGGCATCGTCGGGGCACTACAACCCCCTGTCCGAGCAACTCCAAGACGAGGCCGTGGGCAAGCTACGGTCTCTGAGGAGTTTCGGCCTGATCTCTGCGGGTCGGCTGAATCGCTCGGTGGTGCTCCTCCATGAGTGCTACCAATTGAGGCTCGATGCCAACGCACGCGGAAGGAATCGAGGGCAGAGGCTGGACTCCGCGAAGCCTCGGCTGGCGGAAATCTTCTCGGAGTACCACGAGCAGTGCTCTCTACACCCCCTTCCCCTGCTGTTGTAAATTTTTTTTCGATGTACGGCCGGTCTTTTTTTTTGAATAAATAAGACCGTTTTCTTGTTTTTCGCAATGTTCCATCGATCTTTTTTATTACATAATCAACAAATTTTAGGAAGAGTTTACATTGCCTTTAAAAGAGAAGTGCATGCTAGTAGATGACCTTATCTGCACGGTCCGAGCCCCTCGGATGTTTGTTGGTCTCCGTGCTCGGCAGAGGGAACTGGGCTCCGCGGGCGCCAGACGTATCATCTGTTGATACGAGCATGGTTAGGCCAATGGTTAGCTCGGTGGGAGAGGGACGCTGCTCCTGCTCGCGGTCGGCTTGCCGCTTATCCCTCAGGTAGGCGGCGAGGTGCCCTGATCGGATGAGCTCCTCGATGTAGTCCCGGAGCTGCTTGCAACTCTCCGTGGAGTGGCCGAGCGACCTGTGGAAACAGCAGTAGGGGCCCCGGGTTCGCTTCGAGGCCTGACGTGGGATCGGAGGGAATTTGAAAAACCCCTCGCCCTTAGCCTCCTCCAGTAGTACTGCTTGGGAGACGTTGAGCGGGGTGTACTCCTGAAACTTCGGATGGTAGGGCTGCTGACGCTCTGGTCTCTCTTCCCTGTTTACCCCAATCAGAGCAAAGCTCTGTTCGAATTCCAAGACGGAAGATGAAGCAACCCTTCATCTTCCCCCAATTAGAGCAAAGCTCTACTTTGAAAATTTAAACTTTAGTAAATGAAGCAATGCTTCAGATTCTTTGCGCTGCGCGCAACGCGCCACGTGTCAAGCGCTGATACATCAGCGCAGTGCCCAAAGCAGCGCACCCAATCAAAGCAAAGCTCTATTTAAGGCAAAATTAAAGGAAGCAACGCTTCAGTTGCGCAAGCACTGTGCTGCGCGACACGTGTCAGCGCAGATGCGCTAGCGCTTTGCGCTGCGCGACACATGTTAGCGCAGATGCGCTCGCGCAGTCGCGCTGCGTGACACGTGTCACGCGCTGGGGGATTTGTGCCGAACAGAATCAAGATTCTAAAGAAATCTTTCTGTTCTTGTTAAAACAAGAAGATTTTCTTCTGTAAAACAGAAGCTCTTGGATCAAAAATCCAACGGTGGGAAAAATTTCCCAAATCACTCAGAGAAAGATCTGTTTAACTAATTTATGGGCACTATAAAAAGGACCCTAGAGCTCAATTCAAAGGCATCAACATTTTGGTGAGAAATCAAAAATTTTAAGCAGAGAGAACTCTGAAGAAATTTCAAGAAGAAGAAAAAAGGTAAAAGACCTTTTTAAGAAATTTCTTCTAATAGATCATTGATCTAAGAACAAGATCAATGATCTTCACATAATAAACAGTGCTTTGCACTTTTTTATGAACCTCTGGTTCCTGAAATAAGAAAAAACTTGTTTTTCTTTGATCTAAATTAGATCAAGAAATCAAATAGTGATTTGCACTTCTTTTATGAACCATCGGTTCTTGAATCTAAAAGATTCTCAAATTAATAGTGCTTTGCACTTATAAATCTGCACTGTTGCGCTCTTGGGCTGGCGCAAGCCACCAGAGAGCGCCACGTGTCGGCATCTGAACCATTTGCGCTATGCGCTTTTGAAATAGAGCTTTACTCTCTGAAATTGGCGCAACTCACCAGAGCGCGCCACGTGTCAGCAGCGTAAGCGTAGCGCACTGCGCTTGCATGACATGTGTCATCACCACAAGCGCTTGCGCTCTTTGATTGGCGCAAAGCGCCTGAAAAATGCAATGCATTTCTTTTGTTAAAGGGCCAGGCCCAAGTCAAAAAGACCTAGCAGGCCAAAATAAATTGCAAAGCAATAAAAATGGCAGAGCCCAAGTAAAATTGATGCTCTGCATCATTTATAAATGGGCAGAGCCCAAAACAAATTGATGCTCTGCATCTTTTATGGGCAGAGCCCAAATAAAAATAAAAAGAAATGCAATGCAAAAACAAATAAAAATGATGAGTATTTTCCAACTGGACTTAGCCCAATCATGGCTGTAAGTCCTCAAATTAAATTGACTGAGCAAGATTGCTCTCCCAAATCAATTTACCTCCGGTTCGAGGGTACATCTCCGAACTCTTCTGACACCTGTCGTTGTAATCCTTCAACGACGTCAGAGAGGTGACGGGTCCCGACTACCATATACGAATATTGGACCGAAATGTTCTTAAACTAATGATGGACCGAAACGTCCTTAAACTAATGTTGGACCGAAACGTTCTTAAACTAATGATGGACCACCACGTCCCTAAACTGGAATATGGACCACCACGTCCCTAAACTGGAATATGGACCGCAATGTCCTTAAACTACCTATGGACCACCACATCCCTAAATTGGAACAATAGAGTCCCCAAACGCTCTTTTGTCGGATCCAAATGATCCCGTTAAGTTGATCTTAGTCTCAAATCAGACTCATGTATCCTTAACAAACGTTTAAGTAGATCTTAGCCTAAATATGGCTAACGTATCCTTAAACCAAAACACCAAACCCAAATCTAAGTAAATACGGATTTGGACTAATCCACGTCCTACGGGCGACGGCATCGCTTAGACTCCGTATACAATCCACGGGCAACCACAAACAAAACAAATACACACGAAACGAAGTGAAATTCTGGAGAAAGAGAAAGTTGTTGCCGCGATGCGGTAGCGTAATTAACTGCAGGGGTGTAGCGTTTTGAAAATCGTTTCGGTGAAATTTCGGAAAATCGGTAAAATAAGAGGGTTTTCTGTAAAAAGTAAAAATACAAATATCTTTATTATAAAATTAAATATACATGTTCTAGCTATATAATTGCTAGTATTTGGTGTTTATTGAGCCACTGGTAAAATTTCTAATTTTCTGAAAAAAATTTCCGAAATTAATTATTTTAATATTATTTTAAGCCGTCACTAATACATTTAATTAGGGAAAATTACAAATTGGAATGGGTTGAAACAAATTTTGTGCATCATGACATATTTAACTAGCATGGAAAATATTATTTTTTGAAAGGAAAAGAAATTCCATGATGGTTCTTAAAATTTAATGAAAAAGGTTAAATGGAAAAAGGGTGATAATAAAGAATTTGAAACTTGGGCTTGTTGTTTAAGTTTTGGGCTTTCTTTTCATGGAAATTCTCCATAATTACACACCCACACCCACTATCCTAGTGTGGCCGAGCCTTGGCAGCCCCAAAAAAAAAAAGAATTGATCCCCTCATTCCACATTTAAACAAAAGAGAAGGAAAAGAATTAACATGAAATGATGTATGTGTGAACATGTGAGGTATGGGTCTTCTCTCTTCCTTTGACTTCACACCTCACCCCTCCCCTCACCAAAACAGCAACCTTTCCCCATGTGCTCGGCCACATGCAGCAGCAGCCCTCCCCCCCCCCAAAATCCACACTATTTTGCTTCAAAAATCCACAAAAAAGCTTCAAAATCAATACAATTTCAAAGCTAATTCCAAATCCAACCCTTACCCATTATTTCTTGCCCAAGCAAGCATGGATCTAGGAGCTTGGAGGCCATTTTGGGAGGCTAGATTTCAAGCTTGGTCTCTTGATTTTGTGAGGTATAAATCCCAAGCCAAATTTAAATTGTTGGATAGTTTCTTTGATCAAAGCCAATTAAGTTTAAATGTGATTCTAATTGGGATTTAGTTTGTAATGGAAAGAGTTTGAGATCAAGTTAGGTTGTGATCATGTGTTCATGGTTGTGTGATGTTTTTCTAGCATCTTAAGCTATGCAACTTAAATTTGTTACTTATTGCCAATTGTAACATGTAAAATGTCCAAATGAAAATATTTTGGAAACTAGGTTTTAGGACAGATGTAATTAGATGAAATAAAAATTTGGTTATGGTTAGTGTGGCTTAGTTAAGATATTTTATGAGCATTTTGACCACTAGATTTGTTAAAATATCGTGTTTTGAAGTAAAACGGGTATTTGTCGCTTACTAGGTTTTTGGGTTAAATCGATTTTATTTTAGTTTGGGGTTTTTGTGAATTTTAGCCTATTTTATATTATAATTAGTGTTTGTGAATGTGCAAATGAGTGTGCTTGGGGGTTTTCTCGATAGTTTGGCGTTTGTACGCCGACGTCGAGGGTTTTTGGGTTGATTTATGAAAGCAACCATAGGTTTTGACCTATGTGGGATTCGTGAGTCGTTTTGGTCATGAGTCGGATTTTAATGCGATACGGTGCGTTATGATATGTAGGTACCCCATATGGACTTCGAGACGACAAGCAAGCGCGTGGCGACGTCGGCACCGGCGAGCGAGGACCAGGTGAGTAGATTTATATCTACGGGGAGAAGTCGGGTGGATGGCGTATAGCACCCCCGCAGTCCGTGGTGGTGTATACGGATGCGTATACACACCAACAATTGTTATATGTTATTTGGGATTTATAACGATGTTTAGGATGGATATTGGTGTGTTGGATTACTTTAGTGTTGCGAACCCTAGGGTAGTGTTGCACTACACATACACACATACATACATACATACTTGCATACATTCCTATTTATATGTGCTCATGGGATTCTTTATAGTTATGTGTTCATATGGGTATGGGACTATGTGTTCACATACGGATTTGAGGATGATACTTGGGTTTGAGATGAGTCGATGAGATTTGTATTGAGGTTGTGAATTCGGTGATATAGCAGGGTTCGTATTTGAGATACGACATGACGTTGTAGCGGGTCCTTGACGTAGTGTTTCACACACGTCCATGCTTACTTAGGCAGTATCAGTATTGTACTAGACGTAGATCAGTAACCCGGATTATGATCTTTGATAAAGAGGATACCAGATGAATAGTGTGATGAATATGATATTAACCCGTACCCAGATTTGGGGATGCCGTACGACGGATTTACGTACGAGCTATATTTTGATGATTGATCCGCACTCTTGACTTGGGATGTCTGATTATAGATATGGTATCGGATATGATATTATTGAAGCGGGATCACCGACTAATATATATACAGGTATGTATATGTATCGACTCAGATGTTAGGCGGTTTCCTTACCTGTAGCCCAGCTGGTCAGCTTAGCCCTTTAGTTTAGTTTAGTTGTTAGATTAGATTCGATTCTTACCTATTTTAAAAACTAATGAATCGTGGGTATTTTAAAAGACAGCCCAAGGGATCCTACGGATATTTCAAAAGACGTATCTTTTCATAAAAACACCGTAGCCCCTATTTTCAAAACCCCATGATTCGTGTTATTTCAAAAAACACCATTTGTAGGACTTATATTAGATTAATGCAGGTTAGTTACAGTTGCGTCTTGTATTCAGCTCCCGCTTATTATTGTGGTTCGCTTCGCATCGCATACTTATGTTATAATTTCTTATTGCAATGTTGCTATCATATTGTTAGGACACCAGCACCATTACCGATGATGCGTATGTACCACGTACACTTACTTGCCGGCACACACACATCTTCATCGGTAATTGCCATGTCACGTACACCTTAGAAAATATTATTGTTTGACTTAGCTTGTTAGTTAGTAATTTGACATGATATTAGTATACCTGCCTTATATGCCAGCTTAACATTGTAGTTATTACTTGTCACTTCATGCATACCGTTATCCATTGTTATGCCTATATTCATGGTTTTACATGCTATTGATGATTTGGATTCGGATTTCCATGAGATTTTATGGATTTGGGGGGGAAAACCGCAAAACTTATATAAACTGATTTCTCTCTTTTTAAATAAAAAGTGCGGTTTTTCCCATGATGTATGAGTCGTCCACCATGAGTTTGCTGATGGATTTAGAGACCCGATTCGAGGAGACGGATGAACCGTTTCGGGTACATGGTGGACCCGGTAAGGTACCCCGGGGCAAGAAGCGCGTGATGATGACGATGTGAGCCTGGCAGGGGAGCACTACCTACCGGTGATTTTACCCGACGCGTCGGATATCCGGAGGATACCGTCGTGGTCTTGAGATGGATGGTAGGGGCCGGTCTGGATTGACGGCGCCCTAGATATTGTGATAGAGACATCGAGATTTCGAGATATTGGGGTACAGAGACTGTGATACAGAGATATCGAGATATTGGGATTACGTTTTGTGCCGATGCTAGGCACTGTTTTATGCTGATTTCATTATGATACCTCATTTTAAAATATATAAAGGAAATCTCATTAAATTATGAAAACAGTTCTTCACGTACATGTATTCTGTTTTCATGCATTCACACCTCATTCATATGATATTTTGCTACCTGAGGCACTTACACGGGCACATGAGATTACACTCGGGTTAGATATTTACCCTAGCCTTGTTTTAGGTTGCATGTTATATATATAATTGAGGTTATATTATGATCATTGACCCAGGTTGCGTTATTTATGCGATTTCTTTCCGTAGATGTTTTTCTATTCACGAGTTGGCAACTCACCCCCGTTGTGCCCCAGTTTCTTGCAGGTTTGCCGTACAGGTTTCATTACGGGTTGCGGGCATAGTTTCCTTCGGGTGATTTGCTAGTAGGTGGGTTTACTTGTATCGTACCCCCATTTATATAACTTGTATATTATTACTCTGTTGTATCTAGAAGTTCCATCAACCAAAAATGTATTTTTTTGGGATAAAGACCAGAGATGCTATTCTTTCGACCTTAGAGTCGCGCGTTTTATTTCTGTGGTTTTCTTGTGGTTTTGAGTTTAGATCCTCGCCGTTGGCGTTGTATATTTTTTTGCTTGTGTGGTTGTGACCGTCGATTGACGAAGAGCTAGCTCCCGCTTGGGGATGCCTTTTTATTGATTTCGTATACCATTCATGTTGTATCCCGTTTGGGGGCCAGTATTTACAAAGGAGACTCTGCCGAAATTTTCAGGAAATATTTGATGTTTTAAAAAATCGCATAATTTGGCTATGCTATTAAAACTACTTGATTTAAATTGGTTTTCCTTCACTCTACTACTTTTCTTCGTTTGGATTTCTGGGTTTTCGGCTTACTTAGATTACGTACGCCTCGAGACGTTTCGTAGTTTAAGTGCCGGTCATGTTCCGTACTTTCGGGATGTGACAAAGTTGGTATCAGAGCGTTAGATTTTACCTTCGGAGCGTAGGATGACCCTTGGTTGATGGAATAGGTTACTAAAGTAGAGTGACGTACCGTAGGTATGTTCCGCGGCATATTTACGATACGCCACTCCACTTAAGAAGCCTTAGGATGTATATTTCTTTGCTCAGTATTATATTCTTTTCGATCTAGCCTCATCAGTATCAGTTACGGTTTTGCTGCCACGATTACGGGCAGGGAGAGTTACGGCTAGAGTTGCGGTCAGCATGAGCTCGTCAAGAAAGAGGACTGACCAGGGCATGGTTTCGGCGACACACGGTTGCAGAGATATGTCTTTTCATTGTATTTTCGCGCCACGAGCGTTGGGTGGATTGCTGTATGAGATTACTCGGACGTGCCGATTTGCACCGGTGGATTGAGCCAATGATAGAGGCCAGCCAGATTTCGATGACCGTTGGCGCATTGCTTATTCATGATGATTGAGGCGCTGTTCAGCATGCAGACGAGTGAGCCAGTTATTGCTGCGAACGACGAGATATCGCCCCTGATGTTGGAGCTATTGCAGTACGAGTTGTACTAAGAGATATAGAAGGTCGCTAGTCACCGAGGATGAATGACTAGGACGTGTGGTTCGTTCGCTACCCCGATGCGACGTCATCAGATAGATTGATTCCAGCTAGAGACGACTTCACACGGAGATATTGAGAGTCGACAGAGACGATCGAATGTCAGAAACCTATTATTCCAAGTTTAAAGTAGTCGGAAAGACATGCAGGCAATTCTATGGTCCCTCTAGAAGAATGAAACCCTAACTCGACTTAATGACCGTGTGAAAGCCTTTGAACCTTCGGGTTTGCGGCAGTTCTATGGCGCCATTAGTGAGGCTAGGGTTTGCCCTTCTACGGCTGGACCACCGATGCTGTGGTATATATATTCGATACTATTAAACTGTACCAAGATGTTGAGCTCTTGGGGGATTATGAGGTTTCGACGAATCGATCGAATGGTTCGACTTCAATCGGATGCTAGGTGGTGAGATGCATTCTTGGGAGACTCCAGATACGAGGATAGCCATTGGAGCTCAGTCCATATAGCCATGAAGAGACGAGTCCGAAACAGTCGACGTTAGAGAAAAGTGGAGTAAGAGGTTCGTACGAGATCTTGATGAAACGACGTTCCACTCAGCCGACGTCAGAGGTGCGGTACGCATGCCGAGGCATTGTACTTGAATTTACCTTCCAGAAGGAGTCGCGATGAGTATGCAGTCGTTCCAGAGCAAGATGCAGATATAGGAAAGGACGATGACTTCCGGACAGTTGGCAGAGACGAGACATGGAAGAGACTGTGAGCAGGATTCCTTCCAGGACACTGCTGCAAGGATACTTGCACCCAGGATCCGATGTGTCACGTACATTCAGAGAGCCAGAGGCCGACGCCAGTGATATACTGTCTTACGAGTGGTCGCGATGATTGACCGAGAGATGACCGGAGAAGTGCCAGAACGGAATCATCCCCGTTAGCACACTTGACAGGGCCGATGAGCCGATGGACCGAGAGATTGGTAATTCACAGTGAAGACCTTGACCCAGGAGTGGTCATTGTTACGCACACCAGCAGGCCAGAGTTCATGATCATCGACGAGACGTCCCACTAGTGACCGCGACAGTTGGCCCGAGATTCTTAGAGGATGCACTTGAGCGGTACTATTCCGCCATTATTGATTTCGATATTTTGGGTGATTTATTCGCATGATTTGATTTTGATGATTGAGGATTTACGATCTTTGCACAGTGTTGCACTTGATATCGTTTTCGTGCTTTGGTTTCACATGTTTGTGATTTTACGGTTTTAGACATTTGAGTTGGTTTTGTGCGTATGCACGCACACGATTTGGTTCCTGCACTCTGTATAGTTTATATATGCTTGCAGTGCAGTGATACGCCTTTTGTGCATTTAGATGCACTGGACTTCGATTTCGATTGTGATACTCGATAATTGCTTTGTGCACCTGATTTGATTTTGCGCATGTTCGGCGCTTGATATTGGATTTCATGATTTCGTGCACGATGGATGCACCTGATTGGATTTTCGCGCATGTTGGGCGCATGTTTTGAAGTGTGATTTTGGTGCACACCAGATGCACTAAATTGAGATTTTTCGTGCATGTCAGATGCACCTGATTTTGCTGTCAGGCACACATGTTGCCTACGACAGATGTTTCGTGCACACCCGATGCACTTAGATGTTGTTTCTGTGCATATGTATGGCACATATTTGGATTTTGATTTCCGTGCGCACCAGACGCACGTAGTATCATACGCGTATTTTGGGATTGATTTTTCTTATAGAGCAGTACGTTTTTATGATATTGCTATGTGTTTTCGTACTGAGCAGGACTAGTCAGAGGACAGTACCTGAATATATTTTACATGTATAGTTTCGAGTTATATCATATTGGTTTTGCTTTGGATTTGGTATTGATGTCTTCCCCATGACTCCGATGATAGCGGGATACTTGACGGAGTTTTGATTTGAGTTATATGCTCATTTTTCATGCGCATGCGCTGCGCTACGATTTGTTTTATGTATTTACAATTTCGGAGACTCGAAGACTTGATGGTTTTGGTTTAGATATTTTAGTATTTGGGGGGAGTTTTACTTTAAATTCGGGGACCGAATTTTTTTAAGGGGGGAAGATTGTAGCGTTTTGAAAATCGTTTCGGTGAAATTTCGGAAAATCGGTAAAATAAGAGGGTTTTCTGTAAAAAGTAAAAATACAAATATTTTTATTATAAAATTAAATATACATGTTCTAGCTATATAATTGCTAGTATTTGGTATTTATTGATCCACTGGTAAAATTTCTAATTTTCTGGAAAAAAATTCCGAAATTAATTATTTTAATATTATTTTAAGCCGTCACTAATACATTTAATTAGGGAAAATTACAAATTGGAATGGGTTGAAACAAATTTTGAGCATCATGACATATTTAACTAGCATGGAAAATATTATTTTTTGAAAGGAAAAGAAATTCCATGATGGTTCTTAAAATTTAAAGAAAAAGGTTAAATGGAAAAAGGGTGATAATAAAGAATTTGAAACTTGGGCTTGTTGTTTAAGTTTTGGGCTTTCTTTTCATGGAAATTCTCCACAATTACACACACACACCCACTATCATAGTGTGGCCGAGCCTTGGCAGCCCCAAAAAAAAAGAATTGATCCCCTCATTCCACATTTAAACAAAAGAGAAGGAAAAGAATTAACATGAAATGATGTATGTGTGAACATGTGAGGTATGGGTCTTCTCTCTTCCTTTGAATTCACACCTCACCCCTCCCCTCACCAAAACAGCAACCTTTCCCCATGTGCTCGGCCACATGCAGCAGCAGCCCTCCCCTCCCAAAATCCACACTATTTTGCTTCAAAAATCCACAAAAAATCTTCAAAATCCATACAATTTCAAAGCTAATTCCAAATCCAACCCTTACCCATTATTTCTTGCCCAAGCAAGCATGGATCTAGGAGCTTGGAGGCCATTTTGGGAGGTTAGATTTCAAGCTTGGTCTCTTAATTTTGTGAGGTATAAATCCCAAGCCAAATTTAAATTGTTGGGTAGTTTCTTTGATCAAAACCAATTAAGTTTAAATGTGATTCTAATTGGGATTTAGTTTGTAATGGAAAGAGTTTGAGATCAAGTTAGGTTGTGATCATGCGTTCATGGTTGTGTGATGTTTTTCTAGTATCTTAAGCTATGCAACTTAAATTTGTTACTTATTGCCAATTGTAACATGTAAAATGTCCAAATGAAAATATTTTGGAAACTAGGTTTTAGGACAGATGTAATTAGATGAAATAAAAATTTGGTTATGGTTAGTGTGGCTTAGTTAAGATATTTTATGAGCATTTTGACCACTAGATTTGTTAAAATATCGTGTTTTGAAGTAAAACGGGTATTTGTCGCTTACTAGGTTTTTGGGTTAAATCGATTTTATTTTAGTTTGGGGTTTTTGTGAATTTTAGCCTATTTTATATTATAATTAGTGTTTGTGAATGTGCAAATGAGTGTGCTTGGGGGTTTTCTCGATAGTTTGGCGTTTGTAAATGAATGTGCAAATGAATTTTAGCCTATTTTATATTACTCTGTTGTATCTAGAAGTTCCATCAACCAAAAATGTATTTTTTTGAGATAGAGACCAGAGATGCTATTCTTTCGACCTTAGAGTCGCGCGTTTTATTTCTGTGGTTTTCTTGTGGTTTTGAGTTTAGATCCTCGCCGTTGGCGTTGTATATTTTTTTGTTTGTGTGGTTGTGACCGTCGATTGACGAAGAGCTAGCTCCCGCTTGGGGATGCCTTTTTATTGATTTCGTATACTATTCATGTTGTATCCCATTTGGGGGCCAGTATTTACAAAGGAGACTCTGCCGAAATTTTCAGGAAATATTTGATGTTTTAAAAAATCGCATAATTTGGCTATGCTATTAAAACTACTTGATTTAAATTGGTTTTCCTTCACTCTACTACTTTTCTTGATTTGGATTTCTGGGTTTTCGGCTTACTTAGATTACGTACGCCTCGAGACGTTTCGTAGTTTAAGTGCCGGTCATGTTCCGTACTTTCGGGATGTGACAAGGGGCTTGCGCCTGCAGGGAAGAGCGTCCCCACAATCAAAAACCCCTCAAGCAAGGGGGGATCTGACGAAGTTTGCTACATCGGCCGCATCCGTCTAAACCTCCGATACACGGTGCCATAAATCAACTTGGTATCTTCGGAGAGGTGGACGGATAAAACCAAATAGCATCTGCCCCGAATCTCAGCGTCAGGACCTCGCAGTCTTATGCGCCGTCTTTCGGAGGGGAACAGATTCTGGCATGCCCGGTGGGACCTTTTTCGTCTTTCCACTCCACAGTTCGTGTGTCGTATTCGCGAACGAATCGCGGTTTGTTAATGGTTGCCTTCGGATTTTAATTTACTAAGATTTGGTCTTTTGCCTGGCGCAGAAATCAAGCATCGATGGCCTCTACTTGTTCGAAGTTCTCAAATTGCAGCTGCAACTCGCGTCCGGCCTCAACTGGGGGCATATCCTACGGGCCCTAAGCGGCCTCTTTGTTCACCATGCCCGTGGAGCAAATTACTCAAGCCACCACAGGGTTGTTTTTCAGAACTATGCTTCCGCCAACAAGCTTCAGCACCCCCGTGCCCGTACAAGAAGCTCCTAAGAAGTCGGTCTTCGATCGACTTTCAGTTACTGCGGCCCCTCTCAACGGGTCGCCCAACACCAATGCCTTCGTCTTCTCCAGGCTGGGCCAAAACTCCTGCGGGCCCACGATAAAGCTTGCAGTCCCGGAAAAGGTTATTCCAAAAAGAATAGCCAAACCTGCTCCTGAAGTCGTCAAGACGGCTTCTCCTGCTAAGAGGTCAGTCTTTACAAGACTGACCGTCCCAAATCCCACTCCTGCTCTTACTGCTCAAAAGATATCAGTCTTCAATAGGCTGACACCGGCAACGGTCCCATACCTGAACAGGAGGCAAGAAGAAGCTGTTTTTGTCTCTGAATCGATACCGACGACTCGTCGCGCCCGACGACGCCACTGGCGCCGGGTAAGGAAGACCGGGGGCAACTCCCCTTCTGGGATGACTCCGCCAGCTCCAACGGTGGAAATTAACGCTGCTGTTCCAACCGGGAACAGCTTTGAACTGTTGAATAGGGTACGCAGAAACTCGCCAACTGCGGTGCTCAAAAGATCTCCTCCACCAGTAGAGACTACTGTGGAAGCAGAAAAGCCGGAGCAGTCTCCTCGATCGCTGTCCTCCAAGATCTACAAGACATGGCGACGAGTCCGAGAATCTGTGATTGAGCCTAAGTTCTCTCGCCAACAGAA
The DNA here is from genome assembly GCA_030015575.1 of Agapanthus africanus. Taxonomy (NCBI): domain Eukaryota; kingdom Viridiplantae; phylum Streptophyta; class Magnoliopsida; order Asparagales; family Amaryllidaceae; genus Agapanthus; species Agapanthus africanus. The sequence goes on from JASDDO010000018.1 coordinate 434,510,338, forward strand.
GAAGTCGAAAGGTCGGGAAGAAGAAGATACTCCAGTCAAGCAACGAAAGATAATGACCGCTTGGGTGCCCAAAGCAACGGCCCCCTCAACTTCTACGGCCCATAAGAGAAGAAGGCCAGAAAAAGTCCCTACGCCGACAATGAATATCAAAGGTGGTGAACCCAAACGCCCTAAGTCAGGGGGCATTGTAGTTCATACCGTCTACGTGGCGTCTGGTAAAGAGGACAGTCGCATATCTACAGGTCATCGACCGCTTACGCGGTCAGTGACCAAAGCGCAAGAGCAGCAACAAAAGCTCCAAGAGATGATGAACGCTATATCTGTACTTACTGGGCCAAAAGAAAGCCCTGAAACGTCCTCAGATGAACGCCAGGAGTAAGAAACTGACGCCGAATTCCATCGACGAATATTAGAGAAGAAGGACAAAGAGGCTGCTGAACAAGCAGCCAACATAAAGCGTATGGGCCTCCTGTTCCAAGACATGGTGGGGATGATGATCCAACAATATCCTCCGGCCGAAGATCCCCCGATCGTCCTTGAAGACGATAGGGGAGAGACGTCAAATCCTCCGCCAGCTCTGTCAACAGCTAAGGAGGAGACAATCTCCAAAGCTGACTTGGACGAGTACATAGCCCTGCAAATACGGGTTCATCATGTTGTAGGGAGTTTTTCGTCATCCCATTGAGATGGGAATATGCGCGCGCTTGTCAGGCGTACTACAGATTCCCCCTGCCTAGGGTAGGCCGGGGTTTATTGATTGTGGGGATCCGAATCTCCGGCAGCCGCGGACTAAGCTGCCGTTAATTACCCTTCGCATTTGGAGCGAAGGAACCTCCGATTGACGGGTTAAATTGGTCATGCGAACTCAATGTGCAGTGTTGTGTTTTGAAGGGGGGTTTGGATATATTGGGGGCCCCGCAGAGTTTTTACGGGGGTCCCGCTACTCGGATAGCGGGCTGGGGGTCAAGGGGGCTAGCAGCCCCCTTGCGGGGTGCGGGGCAGCACCCCGTTAGAAATTTTTTCTAACGGGGGAGGCACATTTAATATGGAGTGCACAAAAAAAAGAAGGGAAAAGAAAAAAAGGGCGTCTTAAAGACGCGTGCGTAGCACGTAGGCGCGTGGTGCCCGGGGTCACGTGCGCACACGTGACCGTTGGGCGCCTCAGCGCCCCAGGGTCACGTGGGCACACGTGACCTTTTGGGCGCCTCAGCGCCCGGGGTCAAGTGGGCGCACGTGACCGTTGGGCGCCTCAGCGCCCCAGGGTCACGTGGCGCACACGTGACCGTTGGGCGCCTCAGCGCCCTGGGTCACGTGGGCACACGTAACCTTTTGGGCGCCTCAGCACCCGGGGTCACGTGGGCGCACATGACCGTTGGGCGCCTCAGCGCCCCGGGGTCACGTGGCGCACACGTGACCTTTGGATGCCTCAGCACCGGGGTCACATGGGCGCACGTGACCTTTGGGCGCCTCAGCGCCCGGGGTCACGTGGGCGCACGTGACCATTGGGCGCCTCAGCGCCCGAGGTCACGTGGGCGCACGTGACCACGTGAAAACACCCGCTGGAGGGGGGGCCTAGCCCTTAGGTTGGGGAGTTGAACTCCCAAGGGATTTTTGGAGTTAAACTCCTGGCAGAAATTAATTTATGGAGTTAAACTCCAACGGATCTAGAAAGCAGTTAAACTCCTAGAAATCTTTGGCCCTTTTTCCGAGCCTTGGATCTGTCCAAAGTTAGATTTTTGGAGATGGGTCTTCTTCTTCCTGCTCTTGATCGGCGGGATCTTGGAGAAAAGGGGGTGAGACTTAAAATTCTCCCCTTTTCGAGATCTGACTGGAGATCCGAGCTCCCCTTTGTGGCTTTTGTGGTAAAAAACTATTTATTTTGAGAAAAAGAAGAGTTAAACTCTTGATTTAATTCAAAAGAAAGAAGAAGGTTTTTAGAATCTTGAAGAAGGAGAAAGAGTCACAAGCCCTAATTTTTTGGGAATGAAAAAGTGTTATGCTTTATTCATCATCATGTTGCCTTATATAGGCTTACATATTTACATATAGCCCCTTGGGCTTTACAAAAATGGCATTTTAGCCATCCCATGGCCCATGTGCCATTTCATTTTTGCACATAAGCCATGGGCTTACAAAATATTGGCTTTATGCCCATTTTGTTTTCATTCATGCATAAACAATTACATAAAAATTATTTATTACATGATTTTGTTGTTGGCATGGGGAGGCTGGCCGCGGGCTCGACTTGGGCATGGGCCCGCTCGACCTGGGCTTGGGCCCACCTAGCTTGGGGGTTGACCTTGACTTTGACTCGGTCAACAGGGGTGTAAATTTTTACCCCAACAAATTGCTCCCCATCAATAAATGCACACAGCATATGTGGGTCGTGTGCATAAAATTGATGGATCTTCTTTCACGTGGAGGCGACTTGCTTTGGTTCCCACTTTTTGGGATGTACTGTCCTTTTTACGACATGGACGGTCGACGCTCTGATCCGAAGCGATTTGGTAGACGTGTCCCCGGCACGGAGTGTCGCTGGTCGACGTTTTCCCGAGGCGGAGTGTCTGCTGTAGGACGTTTCCCCGAGCCGGAGTGCCTGTGGTAGGACGTTTCCCCAAGACGGAGTGCCTGTGGTTGGACATATCCCCGAGACGGAGTGCCTGTTGTAGGAAGTTTCCCCGAGACGGAGTGCCTGTGGTAGAACGTTTCCCCGAGACGGAGTGCCTGTTGTAGGACGTATCCCCGAGACAGGTAGGACGTATCCCCGAGACGGAGTGCCTGTTGTAGGACGTATCCCCGAGACGGAGTGCCTGTGGTAGGACGTATCCCCGAGACGGAGTGCCTGTGGTAGGACGTATCCCGAGACGGAGTGCCTGTTGTAGGACGTATCCCCGAGACGGAGTGCCTGTTGTAGGACGTTTCCCCGAGACGGAGTGCCTGTGGTAGGACGTATCCCCGAGACGGAGTGCCTGTTGTAGGACGTTTCCCCGAGACGGAGTGCCTGTTGTAGGACGTATCCCCGAGACGGAGTGCCTGTGGTAGGACGTATCCCCGAGACGGAGTGCCTGTTGTACGACGTATCCCCGAGACGGAGTGCCTGTGGTAGGACGTTTCCCCGAGACGGAGTGCCTGTTGTAGGACGTATCCCCGAGACGGGGTGCCTGTTGTAGGACGTATCCCCGAGACGGGGTGCCTGTGGTAGGACGTTTCCCCGAGACGGAGTGCCTGTGGTAGGACGTTTCCCCGAGACGGAGTGCCTGTGGTAGGACGTTTCCCCGAGACGGAGTGCCTGTGGTAGGACGTATCCCCGAGACGGAGTGCCTGTCGTAGGACGTTTCCCCGAGACGGAGTGCCTGGTGTAGGACGTATCCCCGAGACGGAGTGCCTGTGGTAGGACGTTTCCCCGAGACGGAGTGCCTGTTGTAGGACGTATCCCCGAGATGGAGTGACTGTGGTAGGACGTTTCCCCGAGACGGAGTGCCTGTGGTAGGACGTTTCCCCGAGGCGGAGTGCCTGTTGTAGGACGTATCCCCGAGACGGAGTGCCTGTGTTAGGACGTATCCCCGAGACGGAGTGCCTGTGGTAGGACGTTTCCCCGAGACGGAGTGCCTGTTGTAGGACGTATCCCCGAGACGGAGTGCCTGTGGTAGGACGTTTCCCCGAGACGGAGTGTCTGTGGTAGGACGTATCCCCGAGACGGAGTTCCTGTGGTAGGACGTTTCCCCGAGACGGAGTGCCTGTGGTAGGACGTTTCCCCGATGCGGAGTGTCGCTGGTTGACGCAGAGGTCGATGTTGGAATTGGTTGGTTTGATTTGAGTTGACATCAGCATCGCTGTACTGGAATATGGTACCAGGAGCGAATCATCATCTGTCTTTGAGAGGATTTGGGAATTGGGGTTTTTGTTTGGCATCTGCATTGCTGCACTGGAATAATGCCAGGAGCAACTCATCATTTGCCCCGGGAGAATTTGGATTTGGTTTTTTTTCGTTTGGCATCTGCATTGCTGCACTGGAATAATGCCAGGAGCAACTCATCATGTGCCCCGAGAGAATTTGGATTTGGTTTGTTTGGCATCTGCATTGCTGCACTGGAATAATGCCAGGAGCAACTCATCATGTACCCCGAGAGAATTTGGATTTGGTTTGTTTGGCATCTACATTGCTGCACTGGAATAATGCCAGGAGCAACTCATCATGTGCCCCTAGAGGATTTGGATTGGGTTTGTTTGGCATCAGTATCGCTACACTGGAATATGGTACCAGGAGCGAATCATCATTTGCACCGAGAGGATTTGGGAATTGGTTGCTTAGGAGACAGGTTTAGATCCCTATCACCTAAGGCTTTTCAATTTTATGGGCCGTGAGGGTCCCATAAAAGCATTTTCTCCCTACGGGTCGTAAGGATCCCGCAGGTGTATTTTCTCCTTAGGAGTCGTGGGGACTCCTAAGTGTGTTGCTCCTTTGTGAGTCGTAGGGATCTCACGCGAGAATTTTCTCCTCACAAAGTCGAGAGGACTTTGCGAGTGCATTTCATTTCTTTTTTTTTACGAGTTTGCGTCCTTTCAGGTTTTCACAAACTCGCCGGCAGTACTGCTGTTTTTACTCACGGAGCCCTTTCGGGTTTTCATCCGTGCCCGTTTTGCTTGTGGACATACCGTTCTTCTTTTTTTCTTTTTTTTTTTGGAGAGATCGGGATTGTTTTACGCCCATGGATTGTATACGGTTTTGCAGGATGTATGATCCAGACCGTAGGGCCGGAAAAATTTTGGGACATTGTTGGCGTCTGCATCGCTGCACTGGAATATGGTACCAGGAGCGACTCATCATTCGCCACTTGGTGATTGGGATTTGGAATTTGGTTGGCGTCTGCATCGCTGCACTGGAATATGGTACCAGGAGCGACTCATCATTCGCCACTTGGGGATTGGGGAGCGATGGCTTAGGAGACAGGTTTGGATCTCTATCACCTAAGACTTTTCAATTTTATGGGCCGTGAGGGTCCCATAAAAGCATTTTCTCCCTACGAGTCGTAAGGATCCCGCAGGTGTATATTCTCCTTAGGAGTCGTGAGGACTCCTAAGTGTGTTTTTCCTTTGTGAGTCGTAAGGATCTCACAAAGGTTTGTTCTCCTCATGTATCGTGAGGACACATGAGTGGGTCTTCTCAATGGAGCATAATTCCAAAGGCGGAGACCAGCTGCGTAACTGGTGGTTGCGGTGGGGCATGGGCATGCTGAGAATTATTTGAGTCCGTGGATTGTATACGGCAGTCAATTTGGGGACTGGCCGTAGGGCTGGAAGAATTTTGGAAATTTGAATTTTTGTTGGCGTCTGTATCGCTGCACTGGAATATGGTACCAGGAGCGACTCATCATCCGCCGTTTTTTTTTGTTTTTTTTTACCGCGATTGCTCTATCATTTCAGCTTTACTTATCGTGAAGGTCGCGATTGCCCTACTATTTCGGCTTTTATTCGCGGTTGCCCCATCATTTCGGCTTTATTTCATCTTTATTTTACTCGCTGATTTTTATTGCGAGTTGCCCCATCATTTCGGCTTTATTTCATCTTTATTTTACTCGCTAATTTTTATTGCGAGTTGCCCCATCATTTCGGCTTTTCTTTATTTTTCTTTTATTTACACATTTTTTTTATTTACATTTTTTTTTACATTCCTAGTTTAACGACTTAGAGGTCGATTGTTTCCCAGTTTAATGACATGGTGGTCGATTATTCCCAGTTTAAAGACTTGGTGGTCTGTTGTTTCCAGAGAAAGGCGGGTGTTTGAGAGAATCAGGTCCCTGAAGGACTTCGATCCCCGTTTGTATGAAATTGACGGTCGCAGCTTGATTGTTTGTTAACACGCCAGGGGATAATGATATTTCTCCTGTCTTGTATTGTTTCTCGACCCAATCCTTGAAGATGCAACAGTCTTCAATAGTGTGCCCCAACACTCGGTGGTATGGGCAAAAGTTGGGATGATCAGTCTTGTTTGCTTCACTTAGCCTTTTCGGTTCTGGTAGCCGCAGGCCATTCTTCAGAGCATCTTTAAAAATTTTGTGGACCTTGTCCCTTCGGAATGAGTAGACCTTATTTCTTCTTTCCTTCAAAGTTGGCTCTCGAGGCTGGTCAGTTTTTGCTCCGCCCGTTCTCTGCTTATTTGGAGAATCGGTGATACTAGAACTTCCGCTTTTTCGGTTGTCGTCCCTCCAAGGTTTCGGTCTGTTTGTGAACTGAAGATCCTGAGCGGACTCGGGCTTTGAGCGTTCCAACGTTTGGACCTTTTTGGTCAGCTCTTGGAATGTTTTGAGACCCGCGGTACATAGAAACGGGGCCATCCAGTTGTTGAGATTTCCGACAAGGAGACTGACAGATTGGTCCTGCTCTATTGGCGGTTCGCATTTGACGGAGAGATTACGCCATCGGGTTATAAAATCCGTGCTTCTTTCGTCGCTCTTGGGCTTAGTCCTTACGAGCTCGGCAATGGTAATCTTATCGCTGACGCTCATGAACCTCTGCCGAAACAGAGACTCCATTTGGACAAAAGTTGTGACGGAACCATCCGGTATGCTCGCGTACCAGTCGAAAGCAACATCGGTCAAGCTATTAACGAACTGGCGGAGGAGAAGCGCATCGTTGCCCCCAGTGTTCCCGCATGAGGCTTTGAAGTGGGCGATGTGCTGATTCGCATTTCCCGTCCTATCGAATCTTCCGAATTTGGGGATGACATAGCCGCTAGGAAATTCCACCAGATCATACTGAGCAGGATATGGTCTCCCACTACTGCTGATATCTTTTTGTGCTTCGGCTTCGGCCACCAATGTTTTGACTTTGCTGGTAACCAAATCCATGATTTGATCTTGAGTTAGCGGGTTACTGTCATCGGTGGCCAAGACATTCCCCGAGATAGGATGCGACTGATTTTCATACGGTCTGCCCACTTTTGGATTTGAGGGAATAGGCGTCGGCTGTCTCGGGACACCATTTCCTGGTTCATGAGTAGAGCCATGTGCTTGATTGGGCGGCTGAGAGGCAAGTTGAGCCGTGAGTTGTAGGACGACATTTGTCAAGTCGTCAATTTTTGAGTAGAGCTTGGCCATCTCCTTGTCTTTGCTTCTGAGCTGCTTTCGGAGCTCTTGAAGCAGCTCTTGCTCCGCGGTCCTGGGGCGGAAAGTCGGCTCTTCTTCGCTTTCTGAGCCCGACTCCTCATGGACCAAAAGGTCTTTCTGCCTATCATCCTCATCGAGAGGGTTTTCATCACCCAGCAGAGGCGGCTGTTCTTGGGAAGCGGCCACCACATTCAAGCCAGATTGGGTTTGAGATGTGGTAGCCCCGTCCTTGCTCTTGCAGCGCGTGCTTACCATGTAGACAGTGTGGACCACATACCCAGCCATTTTCTCATCTTCGGCGGGGTAATCCTGTTCTTCGAACCTCATGAGGTTCAGCCTGGCAGGAGCTCTAGCCCTTTTGTTGGCTCTATATCTGAGCCTTTTCTCCCTCAGCTTCTCGATTTTGGAGGCTTGGTGGGCATCCGCTATCCGGGAAGCCATTATGAGTTGATCAGAGGGGGGCTTAGAGAAGACACCCGATCGAGCAGTGGTCGAGGGCACCGCTGGAGCTTGCTCGAGACGCATTGTACTTTTGTTGGTGTTGGTGGCCTTGCCCCCAGCTGGGGCCATGGAGAGTCGTTCGGAAACGGACTTGCGGTTGGGCTGAGGTTCCCTCGCGACCACCACATTTGGTCTCCTGCCTTTCGAGACCGGTTTGTCTGCCACCGGGGCTTGAGGAGCAGGGATGGCGCCAACTGGCATGAACATGATAGAGCCGAATGGTAGCAGCGGCTCCTCCCATTGTCGTCCAAGACTGGCCGGAAGGACCGTCCTGGAGTCTATCTTCATCGTGTATGAGATGGGAGCCGTGTTGAGAGCTGAGCAGGTTTTTGGAGACATCGTTGAGAAGTGATTGCTTGAGAACCTACATGAAAGAGCATTATTTTAGTAGAAATATAGACATGTAAATTGATTGAGTTCGCATGAACATTTAACCCGAAATATGGGAGGAGAGATGGTCTCACCGGGTGTGCCAGAATCTGTAGGGTGTTTTTCGTCACCCCATTGAGATGGGAATACGCGCGCGCTTGTCAGGCGTACTACAGATTCCCCCTGCCTAGGGTAGGCCGGGGTTTATTGATTTTGGGGATCCGAATCTCCGGCAGCCGCGGACTAAGCTGTCGTTAATTACCCCTCGCATTTGGAGCGAAGGAACCTCCGATTGACGGGTTAAATTGGTCATGCGAACTCAATGTGCAGTGTTGTGTTTTGAAGGGGGGTTTGGATATATTGGGGGCCCCGCAGAGTTTTTACGGGGGTCCCGCTACCCGGATAGCGGGCTGGGGGTCAAGGGGCTAGCAGCCCCCTTGCGGGGTGCGGGGCAGCACCCCGTTAGAAAATTTTTCTAACGGGGGAGGCACATTTAATATGGAGTGCACAAAAAAAAGAAGGGAAAAGAAAAAAAGGGCGTCTTAAAGACGCGTGCGTAGCACGTAGGCGCGTGGTGCCCGGGGTCACGTGCGCACACGTGACCGTTGGGCGCCTCAGCGCCCCAGGGTCACGTGGGCACACGTGACCTTTTGGGCGCCTCAGCGCCCGGGGTCAAGTGGGCGCACGTGACCGTTGGGCGCCTCAGCGCCCCAGGGTCACGTGGCGCACACGTGACCGTTGGGCGCCTCAGCGCCCTGGGTCACGTGGGCACACGTGACCTTTTGGGCGCCTCAGCACCCGGGGTCACGTGGGCGCACATGACCGTTGGGCGCCTCAGCGCCCCGGGGTCACGTGGCGCACACGTGACCTTTGGATGCCTCAGCACCGGGGTTACATGGGCGCACGTGACCTTTGGGCGCCTCAGCGCCCGGGGTCACGTGGGCGCACGTGACCATTGGGCGCCTCAGCGCCCGAGGTCACGTGGGCGCACGTGACCACGTGAAAACACCCGCTGGAGGGGGGGCCTAGCCCTTAGGTTGGGGAGTTGAACTCCCAAGGGATTTTTGGAGTTAAACTCCTGGCAGAAATTAATTTATGGAGTTAAACTCCAACGGATCTAGAAAGCAGTTAAACTCCTAGAAATCTTTGGCCCTTTTTCTGAGCCTTGGATCTGTCCAAAGTTAGATTTTTGGAGATGGGTCTTCTTCTTCCTGCTCTTGATCGGCGGGATCTTGGAGAAAAGGGGGTGAGACTTAAAATTCTCCCCTTTTCGAGATCTGACTGGAGATCCGAGCTCCCCTTTGTGGGTTTTGTGGTGAAAAACTATTTATTTTGAGAAAAAGAAGAGTTAAACTCTTGATTTAATTCAAAAGAAAGAAGAAGGTTTTTAGAACCTTGAAGAAGGAGAAAGAGTCACAAGCCCTAATTTTTTGGGAATGAAAAAGTGTTATGCGTTATTCATCATCATGTTGCCTTATATAGGCTTACATATTTACATATAGCCCCTTGGGCTTTACAAAAATGGCATTTTAGCCATCCCATGGCCCATGTGCCATTTCATTTTTGCACATAAGCCATGGGCTTACAAAATATTGGCTTTATGCCCATTTTGTTTTCATTCATGCATAAACAATTACATAAAAATTATTTATTACATGATTTTGTTGTTGGCATGGGGAGGCTGGCCGTGGGCTCGACTTGGGCATGGGCCCGCTTGACCTGGGCTTGGGCCCACCTAGCTTGGGGGTTGACCTTGACTTTGACTCGGTCAACAGGGATGTAAATTTTTACCCCAACACATGCGACTGAAGGAGCTGGCCAGGTTGTAAAAACAGGACGGCCATATCCAAGTTGGAACGATCAAATCAAGTATCCGCCGGGTTACACAATTCCCAAGTTCCATGTCTACAAGGGGACGGGCAATCTTCACCAGCATGTTGCCCAGTTCAGGGCACTCTACGGCAACACCGGCGGTGATGACAAGCTGTTGCTTCGCCAGTTTGTTGGAAGTTTATCAGATACGGCGTTCGAGTGGTACTCTGAGCTCCCGAATGACTCTATCAAGACCTTCGCGGAGATAGAGCTGTTGTTTACTCAGCGTTTTGCAAGTGCCAGTGAACGCACCTCGATGACGGCACTAATTAACGCCAGGGTAAAACCGGGCGAGACATGGGTTCAATATGCTATACGATGGCGAAACTTATGGTCGAAGTGCGAGCAGCGCATTGAAGAAGCTCCCGCAGTGAGTATGTTTGTGGGAACCCTTGATCCGCAAGCAATCATCTCACAATTTATGATGTTTTTCAAGCCAACTACCTTCCAGGCCTTGATTGACAAGCTAGCGCAAATGGACCAGATGGGCCATAAACCCCCTCTTCCAAAGCCGGACTCCCGAAATGACAAAGGGAAGGGAAAAGCGATCGTTATCGCTAATGCTCAACATCAACCGAGCGACTCGAAGCCGGTTGTTCGTCAAAATAATATGCGTCCGTACGTAGCCCTTGAGGAGAAGCTATGACGTTCTTACTCGTTTCCCCGAGATAAAACGAGAAGGCTATTCGAGCTCGCGTTGCGCAATCGACTCATAAATCTGCCGGATCCAAAACGTTCGTCGCAACCAAATGATGTCAATGATCCCAACTACTGTCATTATCATCAAGTACTGGGCCATCCGATCGAAAATTGCTATGTTTTCAAAAATTGGTTTGAAAACCAGTACCGACAGGGCAAGTTCGCGTTATCTGACAAATGGAAGGTGAATCCCCCGCAGCCCCACACATCTAAGGGGATGAATACGCCGGGGGCAACATGCTCCGTCGTTGAAGAATCTCCTTGGGAGGTTGTATTATCAACCAAGACAAAGAAAATGCTATACGATCTTCAGACATGTCCAGCGATTAGGTGGAAGAACCCGTTGGAACCGCGGGTCATTGAAGGGATGTTGAAGCCACGTCCAACTCCAAAGACCGATGGTGGTGGCCCAAGCACTCGCAACCAGCCGTCAAAATCTTCAAGGAAGAAGAAAAAGAAATCAAAGAAGCCCGTGAAGTCTGGCGACAAGCGCACGGACTTGCAAAAACAAATTGACGCGCTGGAGGAATACAACCAGAAGGCACGGACTCCCATTACATTCCAAGAGTTCCTCAATCATGTCTTTCAAGAGGAAGATGAGAGAGAAAGTTCATCTGATGAATCTGAAGAATATGTGGCGAGCTGTAATGTGATTTCCCATTCGTTCATGGACAATGAGGAGACTCCTTGTACTGAAACGCTGGGGGCAGATACCGAATCAAAAATTCTGGGGCAATCAGATGGAGTAATTGACGCATTCCTCAACGAAGCTCGATTGAAAAGTAAAGTTGATCGAGAACGCGAGACGGCTGTATTTGAAAGGGCCAAGCGCCAGCGACTTGATGAAAGAGCTGAGACGATCCCGCTAGAGCAAAATACATCCACTTCGGACAAAGGCAAATTCAAGATGAGGAAAATATTTGCTAAGGCCATATCAATGGGCATGAAGCTACCATCCTCTGAAGGAAGCATTACTGGTGAAATAGAAATACACCCCTCCTATTGCTTATATCATCGGAAGATTTCGCACCCCACCGAAGAGTGCAAAGCTTTCGATAGATGGTGGTAAGGATACGTTGCTTATCGACAGCGCTTTAAGCGGGAAAAGCGCAAAACTCGTCGGGAGCGAAGAAATATGACCGAAGGGCTTAAAAGAACTACTGGCGATTGTCGCATGGTTAACACCGGCGGGTTACAAGTGCCTACATTCGAGAGAGATTCTGATGAGGAGCTGGAACTTACCCCTCTCTTTAAAAAGTCCACTTCGGGAAAAGAAGAAGAGCCGAAGGTTTGCGAAAATATCCGGCTGCGTAATCGGACGCTGCCTGAAAAGAATCTCGGACCCTCAAACAGAAAAGACAAAGGGAAAGAAAAGGTCTCTGAGGATATTACACTAGATGACCAAGTCATGGAAGAGCTAGCCGCCAAGGACCCGCCAAAGAAAAATAAGGTGGATTACAATGTCTTAGCACATCTGAGGAAGCTACCCTCACAGCTCAGCATTCTTGACGCCCTTTTGTTATCAAAGGAGGCGAGAGATTCGTTAATCAAGGCACTACAGGATCCGGAGCAATTCCAAGCCTTCCTGGCCGAGGAAAAGTTGAAGGATGAATTGGAGGAAGTGCACACGGCCGATGTCGCTTTTGGTGATGAAGACCTTCTCCTTGGGACGTGCGAGCACAATCGCCCCTTTATGTCTCAGGATACTGTCACGATATAAAAATAGGCAAAATCCTGATCGACAATGGATCCTCCGTTAAACTCCTCAACGTGCGGGTGTTAAAAGAAATCTGCATGAGCGTCCAGCACCTTTCTCGGGATAAGATTACCATTTCCGGGTTCGACTCACAATCGTCAAGAACTCTTGGGTCTGTGATACTGACGCTACGCTTTGGGCTACTCGTCACGGATGTTATGTTCCAAGTCATAGACGCCAAGACGTGCTACAACGCTCTGCTCGGCCGACCGTGGTTACACGAGTACAACGTCATCCCTTCTACACAACATCAGTGTATGAAATACGCTAAGGATGGTCTCGAGTATACCGTGGCGGGAGAACTGAGTCCGTTTTCCATGAACGAAGTCCGCAAATATGAAGATGCCAAATACTTCTTACCGGATTTCGAAGAGACGGAAAGGTGTCATAAGCCGGACAACAAAGCTAACGCCACCATCCCTGTTTTCGGGAGTAATACCGAGGAGGAAGAGGAGATAGTGTATTCGGGTCCGCCCCAACACAACAAGCCAGGACCGTCCGCTCCTACGTTAATCTTTGGTAGTGACTCAGAAGATGAGATCCATGCTGTATTCTCTGCTCGACCTTCAATACGAACGTTCGCTAACGAAGAGCAAAATCTACAAGTCGCCATGGTGCCGCTTAAACACCGTAAGGAATTGGATGCACTTGATATTTGCAATGTAGAAGAGTTACAAACGTTCTATATCCCTCCCAGGCGAGAAAGCGAAAAAGCAATTCTATTCTATCGCTCTGAAGAAACCAAAGTGGAGAAAGAAATCTGGCATGGCGCGGATCCTACGCTTGATAGGCTTCAGCCCATCCGTCTCCCCAGATATTATACAGAAGGCTTGAAAAAGTTGCTGAAACGCCAAGGGATATCCTTCAAGCAGACCGTTCGAAAAGCCAAGTTCTATGACAAAGTCTGGAACGTTCCCGGGACTCAACGCAAACTGCCTAATGGGAGAATGGAGACAAAAGGGCTTGGATACATCCGGTCAAAGAAACGAGAGCTACTAAACGGTTGCTACGTCGTGTATAACTTCGATGAAGAAGCGGATGCTCAATGGGAGGACGCTAATCCTGAACCAGTAAAAGTTCCAGATGCAAAAGTGCCCAGTCCGTCGTTCGAAGAGCAAATGGACAAGCTTATAAGGGAAGCTGGTCAAAAAGTCCGAGATGACCATAACCGCGAAATGGCCATCTATGAGTGAGCCAAAACGCAACGACTCCTTCAACAGGCCGTGAAAGATGAAGATGCCGCTCCTTGTCAACCTGTTATAAAGAAGGCTCGACGCAGAGGCAGAAACAAGTCGAAACGCGAAAAAGGCGCTCAACAGCAACGAAGCGGGACGAAGAGATCACGCAAGCGGGAATCGAACGGTTCCGATCTATCCCTCATAAGAAAAATAGGTCTAGCATACTCTTTTCCTCGAGATAAGACGAAGAAAATACTTGACCTCGCTCTAAAATATCAGATGCTTACGCTGCCGGAATCTAAACACCCCGAACAAGCAAGCGAAGTCTCTCACCCAGACTATTGCCCTTATCACCGAGTGATAGGGCACCCTCTCGAGAACTGCTTCACCTTTAAGAATTGGGTCGAAGATCAGTATCAGCTTAGCAAGTTCACTCTGTCTGACAACTGGAGGGTAACGCCGCCACAGAAGCACGAACCCAAGGCCACGAAAGAAGAACCAGTTCCATATTGGGATTGGAAGCGAATCCGTACTTGTCACATGATAACAATATCAAAAGAAGAGCCCGAGAATATAGATGACCTTCTCTGGTGCTTCGAAAACAGCGACAATGAGGTGATCTCAGAATTTCCACCAGCGCCGAAAGAGCTAGAAGATGGAATACATACCACTGCGGATAACCTCAAGAAAATTGAGTTGGGGACGGCGAACGACCCACGACCGACATTCGTCAGTGAGCTGCTGTCGGAAGAGAGGGCGGCTTCATTAAAAGACCTGCTTATGCAGCATAAAGATTGCTTCGCATGGAACAATTCCAAAATGCCGGGACTAGATCCAGAAATTGCTGTGCACAAATTGGTGATATCCCCGGACGTCAAGCCAGTCAAACAGGTGCCGAGAAGAATGCGACTCGAGCTTAAGATGAGCCTCAACGCCGAGGTCAAGAAGCTGATCGACTCTGGCTTTATTCAGGAGGTTCAATATCCGGAATGGATCGCCAACATCGTCCCGGTGATGAAGAAAAATGGGACAGTGCGCATATGCGTGGACTTCCGGGATCTCAATAAAGCCTGCCCGAAAGACGATTTCTCAGTGCCAGTCATCGAACTGATGATAGACAACACGTCCACTCATGAGGTTTTCTCCTTTATGGACTGCTCCTCAAGATATAATTAGATAAAAATGCATCCCGAAGACCAGAAGCACACCGCCTTCAGGACTCCTTTGGGTATATTCTGCTACAAGATGATGCCCTTCGGTTTAAAGAATGCCGGTGCCACCTACCAAAGGGCCATGACGAAGATCTTCGATGACCTTATACACGAAATCGTAGAATGCTATATTGACGATCTCGTGGTTTAAAGCAAATCATACGAAGAACATCTCGAGCATTTGAAGACCGTATTTCAACGCCTTCGGCAATACAACTTGAAGATGAACCCGCTCAAGTGTGCATTCGGAGTTTCCTCAGGCAAATTCCTGGGATTCATCGTCCGACACCGAGGTATCGAGATAGATCCGTCAAAGGTCAAGGCGATCATGGAAATGCCTCCGCCAAGGACTCTCAAACAGTTGCGGTCTTTCCAAGGGAAGCTCACATATATACGGCGATTTATAGCTAACCTTTCAGGCAAGTGCCGTCCTTACAGCCACCTGATGAAGAAGGGAACCCCGTTTGTCTGGGACCAAAAATGCCAAAGCGCGCTAGACGAGATCAAGCAATACCTGCAAAACCCGCCAGTGCTGGCTGCTCTGGTCAAGGGAAAGCCCCTCATTCTTTACACAACCGCTCTCGACGGCTCCTTAGGCGCATTATGGGCGCGAGAGAACGACCAAGGGAAAGAAAAAGCACTCTACTACTTAAGTCGAGTTCTGCTGGGGGCAGAAAGCAACTACTCCCCCATTGAAAAACACTGCCTGGCGTTGATCTTTGCGGTAACAAAGCTCAGACACTATGCGTTGGCACATGAAGTCCGTCTCATTTCGAAGGTGGACCCCCTTAAATATTTGATGTCGAAGGCCATATTGACGGGACGACTCGCTAAATGGGCCCTGCTCTTGATGGAGTTCTCGATAATATATCAACCTCTCAAGGCAGTGAAAGGCCAGGCCATCGCTGACTTCCTCGCTGAGCATCCGATACCCGCCGATTCTCCTCTAAATTGCGATCTTCCAGACGAACATGCGTTTGATGCGATCGACGGTGGTGATACCCGATGGGAACTTTATTTCGATGGAGTATCTTCCATGAAAAAGCGCAAACAAAGTACCCCTATAATCAAATTGGGGGTAGGCCTCATCTTCGTGACTCCACAAGGAGGGATAATGCGCTTCGCTTTCTCCTTAACAGAGCCGAGGACAAATAACGAAGCCGAATACGAAGCTTTGATAGCAGGTCTCGAGATCGCCATTGACATGGGAATTGAAAACCTCCTCATATATGGAGATTCTCAACTGGTCGTTAGTCAGGTAAATGGCGACCACCAAACATGCAAACCGGAGTTGGTGAAGTACGGTGAAAAGGTGCAACAACAGTTGACCCAAATTCCCTCCTATACTTTGGAAAGCATACCACGCGCGGAAAACAGCAAAGCAGACGCGTTGGCCAAACTTGCTAAAGAACTGGCTGACGAGAACCTCGGTGACGTTAGAATCGTGGTACAAAGCCGTCGGGTACTTGCCCCAGCAGAAATACCTCCGGAATCATCCGAGGAAAAGGGAGCGACTGAGCAGACGACCTTACAAATAAAAGAACGAGAAAAGGCTGAAGACTAGAGGGAAGTCTTCATAGACTACTTTAAGTCCCATCGAATGCCCGAAGATGCGTCCACAAGACATCAGCTCATGAAACGAACTCTGTCTTTCGCCTTCGTCAATGATACTCTATACAAGAGGTCGTTTGATTCTCTGTGGCTGAGATGCCTAGGGCCTGACGAAGCGGAAAAGGTCGTTCGGGAAGTTCATGACGGACTCTGTGGTTCTCACCAAGCGGGCCCGAAGATGAAGTTGAAGATCAAACGGATGGGATACTACTGGCCCACAATGATTCAGGATTGCCTCGAATATGCGAAGTAATGCCACTCATGCCAAATCCATGGGGACTTCATCCACCAGCATCCAAATCCACTACACCCAACGGTGGCTAGCTGGCCATTTGAGATGTGGGGAACTGACATAGTGTTGGTGTATATGCCCTAGAGGCCATTACTGTATCATACTAGTTTGTATATTACTTAATGGATGCTTGGGATATTCACCTTGTATATACAATCTTGCTCAAAATAGTAGTATGCTACTTGGTTTGTTTCTACTTCAATGTGTACATGTGTTTATATTTTGTATATCGCCTATACACATTAGTGGAGCCCTTAGGATCTTTGCTTGATTACCAGCGATGTGATGGCCGTCATACTAGTGGGGCTGGGTAATCTATAAGCACATCCTTATGCAGGTCCCTGGTCGCAGGACTATCGAGACAGGGCATCGATACTCCGGAGTAGACCAGCGCATGCGCTTCTCATCCCAGTGTGGGAGACGGTCTGTCCCACAGCCGTCAGTACGTCGTACTTGAGATAGTATGCGGGTGCTCGTTAGGTTACGGGTACACTGGACAGGACTCGTCGGGAACTGACTAGTTGGTATTATACCTATCGTCAGTTATCAGTTCCCAGGTGACATGAGTACAGCTTAGTCCGCTGACTTGACACTGTCACTCCGTCTCGAGTGTGTTCCCACTGTACTTTGATCACTACCCTACCACGGCTCAAAGGAGTCGTGCAAACAGGTAGTGGTTGGGTGCAGTCCCGATGCACTTGGAGGCAGTGACGGTTAGACAGGATTCGTCTCTCCCGGTATTGGGGGTTGACATCGCGCTGTGTCTAGGAGAGCCATTACACGAGTAGTCCCTGGCCAGGGCAAACGAGATATACTGGTAGGTTTCCAGTGTTATCTCAGGGTGTTTTGGGCTTCGCTCCGGCACGACTTGTACCGCTATTGGGGGACTGACGTTTACCGCCCCCTAGGCCCGCCATGCGATGTATCAGACGAACAGACCGGACTGTACGGAGAATGTCACACTCAGGCTCAGTAGGAGTTCAGATGGGTTTCGCCTCGTCGGTCTTCTTGTCGGCATTACCTGGGGACCGTTACGCACAGCTAGTGCCGCTTGCGGTCTGTGGTTAAACCCACTGCCAGCGTAGTGTCGAGTCTTTAGAGTCCCACACAGAAAGCTTTTCGCCTTTAGGCAAAAGAGTAGAGGTCGCATGGTATTGCGACAGGTCGCATGGTTTTGCGACAGGGTTCGATCACATCCGTGCACTTGTGCGCGTACAGTGTCCGGACAGTTTACACTAGCGGGCTTTGGTTTAAGCCAGATCCTAGTGTACCTTATGGGATTGGATTTATCCAGTTTGCATTCGTGTTCCTCGGAACGCGGATGCGGGTGTGTATGCACAGTTGACAGGGAGACAGAGGCAGTGGATTCTCATTAGGGTTGTTGACAGTTGACCGTTGACTATTGACCTTTTGATCAACCCTAATGAGAATATGATATGTGATTAACTATTATATTAATTAAGTATTATGGTGACATGGTTGTTGACTTTTGTTGACTTTGTTGACTTGTTGACTTGTTGACTTTGTTGACCGGTTGACTAGGCTTGACTAGTTGACCATCATGATAACCATAGCCATCATTTCATGGCAAAGACTTTTGCTTGCTTGCTCATTTGTGTAAAATGAGTGCATGAAATGATATGGTTATGGTTGCTTCAACCATCACATAAGACTTTTGTTAGTATGATGAGTTCTGATTGCTTTGGATTATGAGAGGGTGAAAGACAAAAGAGAGCCTCATTCTTTCTTGCTCATTCTCTCTCTTGTTCTAGAGCTCTCCTTTTGCTCTCACCCTCTTGCTCTTTTTCCCTCTCTTTAATCTATGGTTCTCTTGTCTCATGAGTTGAGAATCAAGAACCATAGATAAAATCCCATTCTAATTCTTCTCTACTCATTCTGGTTCACTAGGTTTGGCAAACCAAGTGAACTAGTTTCTTCAAAGAACGAAGAAGGAGCTAAAGGTTGGAGCTTTCAGGTGGATCTATCTTCGGCGTACGGAGACGACGAGAAGAAGCCATTCCGGACCACCATCGGAGCTTGAAGACGAAGGAGTTCAAGACAAGCAAGGTATAACCCCCTAACCGAGTAGCTAGAAACTCGTAGTTAGGTTGCTAGATAGATGTTTAACCAAGATCCGGGTTTTAGGTCCATGTTACCACCTCCGTAAAAATCGTTTTTTACCAAATTCCGCTTTCCCGAAAGTACCGGGAGAGGTAGCATGGACTTACAGTGGTATCAGAGCCTAGCTAAACTCTATCTAACAAGTTAGCAAGTAACTAGAAGATCGATCAAAGAAAAAGTCCCAAAAACGAACCCATGAATTTTCAACTTTCTGTCGATTTTAAAAGTGCTGGAAAACCTTTTTAAAATACACCTAAAATCGACTCAGGCTTTTTTAAAGAAACTGCAAAAATTTGGGCCCCTGACTCGATCAAAGCGCCGCGTTTCCGCGGCGGGAGCACGCTCCCGCCGCGGAAACGCGGCCGAGTTGACTCGGTCAAGGGTTTTCTTTTTTGCAGTTTACTCTTTGGGGTATTTTGGGATTTTTGGAATGTATATTTTCTGCCCAGATTTTCCAGAACGAAAATTTTATTTTGGGGTCCCGAAAATCCGTATTTTTGATCGAACTTCTAAAAGACTTAAGCTAACGGGTTTTCTGTAATGTGATATTTGTATTGAACGTCTACTAATCGCTATATGTCGATTAGTGGGGGTTATACAAATCTGTGATCTGTAATGTTGCTGGAATGTGGATATGAATATGTTGGATTGTCGCGCGTGAATAGCCGGGGGTTGTGAGACGAGAGTTTTCTTTTCTTTCAATTCATGTAAATTTGTAAATTGATGTAATAATTATTTGTATGGCCGCACAACCGGGTCGGGGTTGTAGCCGTCATTGTATAATTTCTTTTTACTGTTTTTGCTCCTAGGATAGACCCATGGAGGGGGTGCACAAACTACCGGGTATGCCGAAGTGTCGAGTGGCCTACTCATGGAGATGAGGGAGGTTACTACGCTTCGGGTACTTGGCGGGTAGTTTGCCGCACCCGTAGGGGTCTTGGGTGGGGTATTTGGCTATTCACCGCGACCGTGTAATCTGTTTGTCGTTACAGGCTCGTGCGAATTACAGATTCCTAGTATATCCAATGTATTCATCTGTGATCTGAAATGTTTATCATTGCAGTATATCTATATATGATATTATTTAGGCGTTGCTTATGTTTTACAGCCGCGCTAGCCCAGCCCCCGCTCTGTCGTTAGTTAAGTAACCTAACGGGTAATGACGGGGCCCCGTGGCGAATGCGAATGGCATAAGCGTACGTCATATTTTGGTTGTTTTCTGCAATGGTAGGATTAAATGATGGGACGCATTAAAAGAACTAATGCAAGAATATCACGCATTAAAAGAACTAATGCAAGATAATAAACCAAGTTAAAGTCGTTGGAACACTTTCGAAAAACCACTCGGTTCTTTTCAAAACAACTTTTAAATGCGGAGCTTGAGCCACTCCTTTTAAAAGCTATCTCGTTCCATCGACCAAATCAAGTTCACTACGTTCACGGTTTTGCCAAAACCATCCGTAGCCCTCCGTCGTTTCACATGAATAGTCAATAGTATTCAAGCTGTATTTGTTGGCCAAAGTCAAGGCACAGTGATTGGTAGCTATTGGGTATTCATGTGCAGCATAGATAGATGCGTTGGTTTGGAACAGTCGTACTGCCTTGTTGGCCAAAGTCAAGGGTAGGTGCGGGTGGATTCAAATTAACCTGGAGAACGACGGGCAGAACTTGACATGTGACTTATGATTTGTTGGCCAAAGTCAAGGTCATAAGAGCATGGGGCAAAAATCCATATCGGGAGTTTCATAAGTACTGAAACTTGCTAGATTTGCATACCATTTGGAGTGTGATGATTCTGGTAGGATTCCTTCAGTTTCGTCACGCGATGATATTTGGATCCCGATCCTACTGTGAGTATATGCTACTCCTCGGGAAATTTCTCACTTAACGATCAATGCTATAAACCTAGTAGGTGCCTAGAAAGGTGTTAGCGGGGCTACGCCCCCAGGGAAAAGATGTTCTTTAATTAAGGAACTTCGCGAAAGCGTTGGAAAACCTCCCTCGAAGTACCGACACCGGCCTGGCTGAACGGTTAAGCAAGTATTGTACGGTGGGATTGATCCTGACTAATTCTTCCTTTATGGTTTGAGGAGGGATTCGAGAAACAGTGGGAGCCATCCTGTTTAGACAAACTAAAAACCACTCTAAACTTGCAAGAGCATCATGCTGAGTGTTTCTTCTTCTCTCTCCTAATTGCAGCGACCAATCGACATGACTGGACTTAAGTTACTCCTAGATAAAAACAAACTGACAGGGCCAAACTACAAAGATTGGCTCAGGAATGTCAAGATAGCAATCACTTACAACAAGCTGGGGTATCTTCTTACCACCAAAGCTCCCCCTGTCCCTGGTCCAACTTCCAGCGTCGCGGATAAGGAAATCCGCAAGACTTGGGAGATTGATAGCGCGAAGGCCAAATGCCTCCTGCTTGCCTCGATGGACAACGAACATCAGAGGAGGCACGAGAATATGGACATGGAATCCATATTGCTTCATACAAAAGAACTGTATGGAGAGCAATCTCGTATCGCAAGATACGAAGCGTCGAAAAAGTTATTTTCGACAAGAATGGCCGTCGGATCATCAGTAGCCGAGCACGTTCTAAAGATGATCGGCTACATTGAGGAGCTCGCGGACCTAGGGATCACATTGGAGAGTGAGCTATATACGGATATAGTTCTCCAGTCCCTTCCTTCCACTTACGCCCAGTTTATACTGAACTTCAACTTACAAGAAAAAGAGGTTGAACTTTCAGAGCTCCTCAACATGCTGAGGAGCGCAGAGGGCACCCTACAGAAAGGTAGGGATACATCCACTTTGTTTGTAGGAGGATCATCTTCTTCTAGGTCCAAGGAAAAAGCCAAGGGAAAGAAGAAGAAGGCCCCCGCCAAACCAAGGGGCGGTGTTAGTAAAGTGGATACGAAGGGAAAAGGTAAAGCAACAAAGATAGCGGGGAAGCTTGTGGATAAGGAAGAATGCTTCTATTGTCATAAGAAAGGACACTGGAAGAATGATTGTAGGGCCTGGAAGGCCAGAACACAGGAATTGAAGCAGGTTGCAGCTTCAGCTTCAGGTGTGTATGTTATTGAAAACTGTCTTTCAATAAACTCTACTTCCTGGGTATTGGATACCGGATCAGGATCTCATATCTGTAATTCTTTGCAGGCGTTGAGAAACCGTAGGGTTTTGAAAGCAGGTGACATGACCCTCAAAGTTGCGAACGGAGCTAGCATGGATGCTAAAGCCGTGGGGGACTATCACCTGGGAATGTCAGATGGACATGTTTTGGTTTTGCGTAATTGCTTTTTTGTACCCAACGCAACTTGTAATATCATTTCTGTATCTTTAGTTTCTAAAGAAGGTTATGAATTTGCGTTTGTAAGTAATGTTGTAAACATTCACCTTAATCAAGTTTTGATTGGGTCAGGTACATTGAGTAATGGTATATACGTGTTAAACCAACCACAGATTTTTAATGTACAGAATACACACAAAAGAAAGTCTCCAGAAATAAATCAGACTTTCTTATGGCATTGTAGATTGGGTCACATCAATGAGAGAAGGTTGACGAAGTTACATACAGAAGGGTATTTGAATGCGTTCGAATATCAGTCGTATGCCACTTGTCAATCCTGTCTCAAAGGAAAGATGACAAAGACTCCGTTTACTGGACATGGAGTAAGAGCGAGCGAGCTCTTGGGACTCGTACACAGTGACGTGTGCGGTCCAATGTCTACACATGCCCGAAGCGGACATTCTTACTTCATTACTTTTACGGATGACTTCTCAAGGTACGGTTATGTCTTCTTAATGAAACATAAGTCCGAAGCCTTTGGAAAATTCCAGGAGTATAAGAATGAAGTAGAGAAACAGACCGGCAAAAGTATTAAGATTCTAAGATCGGATCGAGGTGGAGAATACTTAAGTGCCGAGTTCCTGGACTATTTAAAAGAGAACGGAATTCTCTCTCAGCTTACTCCTCCATACACCCCGCAACATAACGGTGTATCGGAGAGACGGAACCGCACCCTATTGGATATGGTGCGGTCCATGATGAGTAACGCTGAGTTACCGCGATCATTCTGGGGATATGCGCTAGAATCAGCAGCATACCTTTTGAACCGAGTTCCTACTAAGACCGTGCCTACTACACCATATGAGATGTGGTGTGGGAAGAGACCCTATCTTAAGGACATTAAGACATGGGGATGTCCAGCTTTTGTCAAAAAGAAGCATGCGGACAAGCTCGAGGCACGCTCGGTACAGTGCAAGTTTGTGGGGGTATCCGAAGAACTCCAAAGGATATTTCTTCTACTGTGAAGAGGAACAAAAATTTCTTGTTTCTCGTCATGCCTACTTCTTGGAAACTGAGTTTTTGGAAACCCAGATAAGTGGGAGCACAGTAGAACTGGAAGAAATTCCAGAACCACGGACTATTACTGAAAGTTTAGTGGAACCAGAGGGTTCGGAAGAACAGGACATTCCTACGCCGTTCCGCAGGAGTAGTAGGCAGACTCATCCGCCCGAGAGATACTACGGTTTTCTCATAGACGGGGATAGAGAGGATTGCATCATAGATTATGATGACCCTACTAGCTTCCAGCAGGCCGTTCAGAGCGTTGACTCAGTGAAATGGCTGGATGCAATGCGGACCGAAATGGAGTCCATGTACACCAACAAGGTATGGACGTTGGACATTGCTCCAGACGGGTTAAAACCCGTAGGATGCAAGTGGATCTTTAAAAGGAAGATTGGTGTAGATGGACAGGTTGAGACCTATAAAGCTAGGCTGGTAGCAAAAGGTTTCCGTCAAAGACCTGGCTTGGACTACGACGAAACCTTTTCTCCAGTAGCCATGCTGAAATCCATTCGGATCCTTCTTGCCATTGCTGCCTTCCACGATTATGAGATCTGGCAAATGGACGTAAAGACAGCTTTTCTAAATGGAAATTTAGAGGAGTGTGTCTATATGGACCAGGTAGAGGGTTTCATTCAGAGTGGGAGCAGCGGAAAGGTGTGCAAGTTGCTTAAGTCCATCTATGGACTAAAGCAGGCATCGCGGAGTTGGAACATCTGCTTTGATGAGACGGTCAAAGAATTTGGCTTTATCAAAAATCCAGATGAACCATGCATCTATAGTAGATTTGTAGCGAGAACTGTAGTATTCCTCGTTTTATACGTGGATGACATTCTCTTAATAGGAAATGACATTCCTATGCTACAATCTGTCAAGGGGTTCTTGTCACACAAGTTCTCCATGAAAGACCTGGGTGATGCCTCGTACATTCTGGGTATCCGGATCTACCGTGACAGATCCAAGAGGATATTAGGACTTTCTCAGTCCAGGTACATCGACACCATACTGAAGAGATTCAGTATGGAAGATTCCAAGCGCGGTAACCTACCGGCTTGTCACGGGATCACCCTCTCTAAAGAGATGTCTCCCAAGACTGATTTGGAGAGGGATCGCATGTCTATTATACCCTACGCTTCTGCGGTAGGCTCTATAATGTATGCGATGTTGTGTACCAGACCGGATGTAGCTTATGCACTGAGTGTGGTAAGCCGGTATCAGTCAAACCCTGGGGAGAAACACTGGATAGCGGTAAAGAACATTCTCAAGTACCTGAGAAGGACTAAGGAGATGTTCTTGGTGTATGGCGGAAAAGACCTCCAGATCGAGGCCTTTGCTGACTCCAGCTTCCAGAGTGACAAGGATGATTCCAAGTCCATGTCGGGTTTTGTCTTTACCCTCAATGGAGGGGCGGTGTGTTGGAAGAGTTCCAAACAGGAAACCGTTGCAGACTCGACGATGGAAGCGGAATACATCGCTGCATCTGATGCCGCAAAAGAAGCTGTCTGGATGAGGAAGTTCTTGAAAGAACTTCAGGTGGTTCCGTCCATTGTTGATCCAATACCTCTGTATTGCGACAACAACGGGGCTATAGCTTTAGCGAAGGAACCCAGGTCCCATCAGAGATCCAGGCACATCTTGAGGCGGTATCACCTGATCAGGGAGATCGTGGATCGCCAGGAGATCGAGGTTCGGAGAGTCGCTTCAGAAGATAACACTGCAGATCCATTCACCAAGGCCCTGCCCTAGACTCAGTTCGAGCGGCTGATCGAGATGATAGGTCTTCGATACGCCAGTACATGGCCTTAGTGCAAGTGGGAGATTGTTAGTGTATATGCCCTAGAGGCCATTACTGTATCATACTAGTTTGTATATTACTTAATGGATGCTTGGGATATTCACCTTGTATATACAATCTTGCTCAAAATAGTAGTATGCTACTTGGTTTGTTTCTACTTCAATGTGTACATATGTTTATATTTTGTATATCGCCTATACACATTAGTGGAGCCCTTAGGATCTTTGCTTGATTACCAGCGATGTGATGGCCGTCACACTAGTGGGGCTGGGTAATCTATAAGCACATCCTTATGCAGGTCCCTGGTCGCAGGACTATCGAGACAGGGCATCGATACTCCGGAGTAGACCAGCGCATGCGCTTCTCATCCCAGTGTGGGAGACGGTCTGTCCCACAGCCGTCAGTACGTCGTACTTGAGATAGTATGCGGGTGCTCGTTAGGTTACGGGTACACTGGACAGGACTCGTCGGGAACTGACTAGTTGGTATTATACCTATCGTCAGTTATCAGTTCCCAGGTGACATGAGTACAGCTTAGTCCGCTGACTTGACACTGTCACTCCGCCTCGAGTGTGTTCCTATTGTACTTTGATCACTACCCTACCACGGCTCAAAGGAGTCGTGCAAACAGGTAGTGGTTGGGTGCAGTCCCGAAGCACTTGGAGGCAGTGATGGTTAGACAGGATTCGTCTCTCCCGGTATTGGGGGTTGACATCGCGCTGTGTCTAGGAGAGCCATTACATGAGTAGTCCCTGGCCAGGGCAAACGAGATATACTGGTAGGTTTCCAGTGTTATCTCAGGGTGTTTTTGGCTTCGCTCCGGCACGACTTGTACCGCTATTGGGGGACTGACGTTTACCGCCCCCTAGGCCCGCCATGCGATGTATCAGACGAACAGACCGGACTGTACGGAGAATGTCACACTCAGGCTCAGTAGGAGTTCAGATGGGTTTCGCCTCGTCGGTCTTCTTGTCGGCATTACCTGGGGACCGTTACGCACAGCTAGTGCCGCTTGCGGTCTGTGGTTAAACCCACTGCCAGCGTAGTGTCGAGTCTTTAGAGTCCCACACAAAAAGCTTTTCGCCTTTAGGCAAAAGAGTAGAGGTCGCATGGTATTGCGACAGGTCGCATGGTTTTGCGACAGGGTTCGATCACATCCGTGCACTTGTGCGCGTACAGTGTCCGGACAGTTTACACTAGCGGGCTTTGGTTTAAGCCAGATCCTAGTGTACCTTATGGGATTGGATTTATCCAGTTTGCATTCGTGTTCCTCGGAACGCGGATGCGGGTGTGTATGCACAGTTGACAGGGAGACAGAGGCAGTGGATTCTCATTAGGGTTGTTGACAGTTGACCGTTGACTATTGACCTTTTGATCAACCCTAATGAGAATATGATATGTGATTAACTATTATATTAATTAAGTATTATGGTGACATGGTTGTTGACTTTTGTTGACTTTGTTGACTTGTTGACTTTTGTTGACTTGTTGACTTTGTTGACCGGTTGAGTAGGCTTGACTAGTTGACCATCATGATAACTATAGCCATCATTTCATGGCAAAGACTTTTGCTTGCTTGCTCATTTGTGTAAAATGAGTGCATGAAATGATATGGTTATGGTTGCTTCAACCATCACATAAGACTTTTGTTAGTATGATGAGTTCTGATTGCTTTGGATTATGAGAGGGTGAAAGACAAAAGAGAGCCTCATTCTTTCTTGCTCATTCTCTCTCTTGTTCTTGAGCTCTTCTTTTGCTCTCACCCTCTTGCTCTTTTTCCCTCTCTTTAATCTATGGTTCTCTTGTCTCATGAGTTGAGAATCAAGAACCATAGATAAAATCCCATTCTAATTCTTCTCTACTCATTCTCGTTCACTAGGTTTGGCAAACCAAGTGAACTAGTTTCTTCAAAGAACGAAGAAGGAGCTAAAGGTTGGAGCTTTCAGGTGGATCTATCTTCGGCGTACGGAGACGACGAGAAGAAGCCATTCCGGACCACCATCGGAGCTTGAAGACGAAGGAGTTCAAGACAAGCAAGGTATAACCCCCTAACCGAGTAGCTAGAAACTCGTAGTTAGGTTGCTAGATAGATGTTTAACCAAGATCCGGGTTTTAGGTCCATGTTACCACCTTCGTAAAAATCGTTTTTTACCAAATTCCGCTTTCCCGAAAGTACCGGGAGAGGTAGCATGGACTTACACATAGTCGGCCCCATCGAACCAACATCGTCCAGAGGACATCGTTTCATCCTGGTGACGACCGATTACTTCTCCAAATGGGCAGAAGCAGTACCGTTGAGGGAAGTGAAGACGGAGAATATCCTCCACTTTTTCAAAACGCACGTCATATATCGGTTTGGAACTCCGCGACGGATCATCTCCGATAACGGGCCAGCCTACAAGAGCCACAAGATCAGTCGCTTCTCACAGCAGCATAATATAGACTGGAGATATTCTTCAGTTTACAATCCGCGAGCTAATGGTCTAGCTAAAGCCTTCAACAAGACCCTGACGAAAATCATGAAAAAGACGGTGTCCCGAAATAAGAGAGACTGGCACCAGAGACTGCAAGAGGCTCTTTGGGCGTATCGAACTACGTTCAAGACGGCCACGAACACAACGCCTTACGCGTTGGTATTTGGGACGGAAGCAGTACTCCCCCTCGAGATAGAGTTACCCTCTCTGCGAGTGGCAGTCCACTACGAGTTGATGAACGAAGAAAATGCTAACCTTCGGCTTGAGGAGCTTGATGCCCTTGAAGAGACACGGCTCATAGCGCAACAAAATCTAGAAGCTTATAAAGCAAAGATGACGCGCTCATACGAAAGATTGACCCGACCTAGGACATTCCGCCAAGGCGAACTCGTGCTAGTGGTCAAAAGGCCTATTATCCCCAATCACGCCAAGCGGGGAAAATTCGAGCCAAACTATGAAGGCCCGTACATCATAGATAAAGTTTACCAGGGTGGGGCCTATCTACTCATGGACATGCACGGTGAAAGGCCTTTCAGGCCAATAAACGGTCGCTTCCTAAAGAAATACTGCGCTTAATGAGCCACAGCCTAGGTCAATGATAGATGACGACGACTATGTCCGCTCGCTATCTTTCTCAGCTCAAACTTTATAGGCAGTAGCCAGCTTTCTCAATGGCGGACCGAAATGTCCTTAAACTACCACCGCAGTATCTTCAGGCTGACGAGATGAATAAAAAAAATATATATAAAAAAATAAAATTAAAATAAAAACGGTATGCCCATAAGCAAAAAGGGCACGGATGAAAATCCGAAAGGGCTCCGTGAGTAAAAACAGCAGGACCACCGGCGAGTGTTCGTGAAAACCCGAAAGGGCGCGACCTCGTAAAAAAAATATAAAAATAAAAAGAATTAAAAAAAGAGGGTATGTCCATAAGCAAAAAGGGCACGGATGAAAACCCGAAAGGGCTCCGTGAGTAAAAACAGCAGGACTACCGGCGAGTGTTTGTGAAAACCTGAAAGGGCGCAACCTCGTTAAAGGACACTTACAAGGTCCTCTCGACCTTATAAGGAGAAACCACCTGCGTGAGATCCTTACGACTCACAAGGGAGCAACACACTTAGGGATCATCACGATTCCTAAGGAGAAAATACACTTGCGAGATCCTCACGACTCGTAAGGAGAACTCTCTTATGGGACCCTCACGGCTCATAAGATTTGAAAGTCTTAAGTTACAGAGACCTAAATCTGTGCTTAAGCAAACTCCACAACTTTCGATATTGCCCTACAAGTGGTCCAATACTGGCTCTTGTATACAATCCACGGGCGCGAATAAACATTTCCCTAACCAAGATCCATCCGTGACTGGGGATATGTTCGCATGACCCTTGTAAGTCCTCTCGATTTACAAGGAGAAAAAACCCTCTTGTAGGATCCTTACAACTTACAGAGGAACATACATTTAGGAATCCTCACGATTCCTAAGGAAAAAATACACCTGCAAGATCCTCACGACTTGTAGGGAGAAATACCTTTGTGAGACCCTTACGGCTCATGAAGTCAAAAGCCTTAGTCGGCGGGATCTTAACCCTGTTCGCTAAGCCACCTTTGTGCGACACCGACGGAGGCAAATGATGATTCGCTCCTGGCAATATCCCAGTTGTAGCGTTGCTGATGCCGAAATCGACGTCTAATTTCCGGTTTACAGCGAAAAGCCAGTAGGCCGCACATGCATATGAAATAGCCGAAATGATGGGGCAACTTGCAATAAAAAGCAGCAAGTAAAATGTATGCATGCAAAATAGCCGAAATGATTGGGCAACTCGCACTGAAAAGCAGCGAGTGAAAACAAAATAAACAGCCGAAATGATTGGGCAACTCGCAATGAAAAGCAGCGAGTGAAAACAAAATAAATAGCCGAAATGATTGGGCACCGCGAGAAATAGCCGAAATGATTGGGCAATCGCGACCTTCGCGATATACAAGCTGAAATGATAAAGCATCGCGGAAATAAAACAAAAAAAATGATGATGATAAAACTTTTGCCTTACAGTTAAGATCACATCGATCCGTGTATACAATCCAAGGACGCAAGTAAAGAGGGAACCATACTTTCCTAACAGGCTCCGCCAGAAAGCGAAGCCAAATCTCGACGGTTCAGCCCAACCCCGAAGAAACCAGTGTCTTTGGCAAATACCTCAACTTAGGGAAACAAACAATCCTTGATGAGAGCCTCCTGATCCGCGTCGACTCGCAGAGCAACCAGTGTCTCCGTGGGAAATTCTCGACTCGTTTCAACACCAGGGAAACAAATAATCCTTGGCGCCAGGGAAACAAATAATCCTTGGCAAATACCTCAACTCAGGGAAACAAACAATCCTTGATGAGAGCCTCCTGATCCGCGTCGACTCGCAGAGCAACCAGTGCCTCCGTGGGAAATTCTCGATTCGTTTCAACACCAGGGAAACAAATAATCCTTGGCAAATACCTCAACTCAGGGAAACAAACAATCCTTGATGAAAGCCTCCTGATTCGCGTCGACTCGCAGAGCAACCAGTGCCTCCGTGGGAAATTCTCGATTTGTTTCAACACCAGGGAAACAGATAATCCTTGGCAAATACCTCAACTCAGGGAAACAAACAATCCTTGATGAGAGCCTCCTGATCCGCGTCGACTCGCAGAGCAACCAGTGTCTCCGTGGGAAATTCTCGATTCGTTTCAACACCAGGAAAACAAATAATCCTTGGCAAATATCTCAACTCAGGGAAACAAACAATCCTTGATGAGAGCCTCCTGATCCGTGTCGACTCGCAGAGCAACCAGTGTCTCCGTGGGAAATTCTCGACTCGTTTCAACACCAGGGAAACAAATAATCCTTGGCACCAGGGAAACAAATAATCCTTGGCGAAAACCTCAACTCAGGGAAACAAACAATCCTTGATGAGAGCCTCTTGATTCGCGTCGGCTCGCAGAGAAACCAGTGTCTCCGCGGGAAAATTCCCGATTCGTCTCAAATTGCAAGATGAACCCTCAGGCAGCAGGGACTAAAAAACTTGCTTCCTGAACAATGGGACCCTGCAAGTCGATCTAAAACGGTCTCCTGCATACTATTCACGGGTCTCACTCTCCAAAGTCGAGTTTCGACAAGGAGGGAAACAACCGCTTACGGGTCCTTTCGACTCGTAAGAGGGAAGAATTCTCTTATAGGATCCTTACGACTTACAAGAGAAAGCACACTTAGGAATCCTCATGATTCCTAAGGAGAAAACCCACCTACGAGATCCTCTCGATCCGTAGGGAGAAAAATCTCTATGAGACCCTCACGGCTCATAGAGTTGAAAAGTCTTAGGCGGCAGATCCGAACCTGCGGCCTAAGCCATCGCTATCTTTTAGAAAAAACTAAGTTATCTCCCAATTATGCTTATCAAGGCAGCATGCTGATAATAAGAGAAAGAAGAAAGCAACAGAAAGAGCATCCGATTTATATTTGATCAAGCGTTCGAGACACACTCATTCATGCATAAGCAAAAGACTCAGAACGAAAAATAAAGACAAGCTGGGATAAAAATTTTCCATTAATATTGCCAAAAGTTCTTACAATCATAAAAGCAATAAACGAAAAACATCATTACAATGGAATAACCTCAGATCCAGGGCACGGATTGAGGAATTCAAAAGTAAGGCCATTCAGAGTTCTTCTGGCCTTTCTGATTATTCTCGTGCGCAACCTCTCGCGCTCCTGTGTGTCAAGATCCTCGGCGAGCCCACCTAGCCTTCGGTAAGCAGCAATTATTGTCGTCTGCTGGAAAATTTGATGCAGGATGTCGATGAGGCTATCTCGCCGTTTCTTCGAGATCAGCCCCGACAGGTACACTGAATGCATCTTGTCTTCGGCATCATCCAGCGCATTGAGCGGTAGGGCCTCGTGGAACCCCGGGAGTGCCCTCCAAATCGCTCCCAACACGACTTTCAAGAGAGCGGAGCGGCGGGGGAGCAGCCAACCAACGCGTGCGTTCAGATGACCCATGACCTCCGCACACTGGGCATCCGTAAACTCCTGGTTCTGATGATGGCCCTGTGCGCGGATATTCTCGTAGGTGATGAACTCGTACAAATTGTATAGACGCACCGCCATTATGCCTGGAGGAAACATCACAGGAAGATTAGCGATAAAAAAAATACACAGAGAGTTAAACTTCTCGAGAGCAATGCTCTGCAAACATGAGTGACTACCAAAATCCTAATAAAGGGAATTTAAAGAAATCCCCCGAAAACTCTGAGATCGTTACTATTAAAAGATGATATGATCCATTAAATAAAAAACTCCATTTTTTAATTTTTATTATCCATATTCGAACTCTTAAGAGTTCATTTTTTTTTAGATCAAAGGGATCTATGTTTTGCCAAAGATGCAAGGTTCTGTTCATGGGTTAAGAAACCCTGAAATAGATTCTTGAGAGCAAGGCTCTATTTGGTGAAACCCCAAAAGGATTTCATTTAGATCAAAGATCTATGAGAGCAAAGCTCTATTAATTAAAATTGATTTAATTCAAGACTAATTCTTACTTAAATAGTTTCATTAAAATAAAATCTAACTTAGGGAGTTCTTGAAGGCGAGAGCAAAGCTCTGAAGTTTTCGAAAATGAAAATCTTAAAGATGATAATCATCTGTGCAGGACTAAAGGTCCTATTTATAGACATCAAGTGCCCTTTCAACTTCCAAAAGTTGCCGCAACGGTTGGAATTCTGCCACCGTGGCGCTTGCGTTTGGGGCCACGTAAACGCAACGGTGGGGGGGGCATTTGTTTACCCCAATCAGAGCAAGGCTCTGTTCAAATTCCAAGGCGGAAGATGAAGCAACCCTTCATCTTCCCCCAATCAGAGCGAAGCTCTACTTTGAAAATTTAAACTTTAGTAAATGAAGCAACGCTTCAGATTCTTTGCGCTGTGCGCAACGCGCCACGTGTCAAGCGCTGATACATCAGCGCAGCGCCCAAAGCAGCGCACCCAATCAGAGCAAAGCTCTATTTAAGGCAAAATTAAAGGAAGCAACGCTTCAGTTGCGCAAACTTTGCGCTGCGCGACACGCGTCAGCGCAGATGCGCTAGCGCAGTTGCGCTGCATGACACGTGTCAGCGCAGTCGCGCTGCGTGGCACGTGTCACGCGCTGGGGCATTTGCGCCAAACAGAATCAAGATTCTAAAGAAATCTTTCTGTTTTTGTTAAAACAAGAAGATTTTCTTCTGTAAAACAGAAGCCCTTGGATCAAAGATCCAACGGTGGGGAAAATTCCCCAAATCACTCAGAGAAATATCTCTTTAACTAATTTATGGGCACTATAAAAAGGACCCTAGACCTCAATTCAAAGGCATCAACATTTTGGTAAGAAATCAAAAATTTTAAGCAGAGAGAACTCTGAAGAAATTTCAAGAAGAAGAAAAAAGGTAAAAGACCTTTTTAAGAAATTTCTTCTAATAGATCATTGATCTAAGAACAAGATCAATGATCTTCACATAATAAACAGTGCTTTGCACTTTTTTATGAACCTCTGGTTCCTGAAATAAGAAAAAACTTGTTTTTCTTTGATCTAAATTAGATCAAGAAATCAAATAGCGCTTTGCACTTCTTTTATGAACCATTGGTTCTTGAATCTAAAAGATTCTCAAATTAATAGTGCTTTGCACCTATAAATCTGCACTGTTGCGCTCTTGGGCTGGCGCAAGCCACCAGAGAGCGCCACGTGTCGGCATCTGAACCATTTGCGCTATGCGCTTTTGAAATAGAGCTTTGCTCTCTGAAATTGGCGCAACTCACCAGAGCGCGCCACGTGTCAGCAGCGCAAGCGTAGCGCACTAGCGCAGCGCACTGCGCTTGCATGACATGTGTCATCACCACAAGCGCTTGCGCTCTTTGATTGGCGCAAAACGCCTGAAAAATGCAATGCATTTCTTTTGTTAAAGGGCCAGGCCCAAGTCAAAAAGACCTAGCAGGCCAAAATAAATTGCAAAGCAATAAAAAGGGCAGAGCCTAAGTAAAATCGATGCTCTGCATCATTTATAAATGGGCAGAGCCCAAAACAAATTGATGCTCTGCATCTTTTATGGGCAGAGCCCAAATAAAAATAAAAAGAAATGCAATGCAAAAACAAATAAAAATGATGAGTATTTTCCAACTGGACTTAGCCCAATCATGGCTGTAAGTCCTCAAATTAAATTGACTGAGCAAGATTACTCTCCTAAATCAATTTACCTCCGGTTCGAGGGTACATCTCCGAACTCCTCTGACACCTGTCGTTGTAATCCTTCAACGACGTCAGAGAGGTGATGGGTCCCGACGACCACATACGAATATTGGACCGAAATGTCCTTAAACTAATGATGGACCGAAACGTCCTTAAACTAATATTGGACCGAAACGTCCTTAAACTAATGATGGACCACCACGTCCCTAAACTGGAATATGGACCTTAAACTAATGATGGACCACCACGTCCCTAAAATGGAATATGGACCACCACGTCCCTAAAATGGAATATGGACCGCAATGTCCTTAAACTACCTATGGACCACCACGTCCCTAAACTGGAACAATAGAGTCCCCAAACGCTCTTTTGTCGGATCCAAATGATCCCGTTAAGTTGATATTAGTCTCAAATCAGACTCACGTATCCTTAACAAACGTTTAAGTCGATCTTAGCCTAAATATGGCTAACGTATCCTTAAACCAAAACACCAAACCCAAATCTAAGTAAATACGGATTTGGACTAATCCACGTCCTACGGGCGACGGCATCGCTTAGTCTCCGTATACAATCCACGGGCAACCACAAACAAAACATACACACACGACACGAAGTGAAATTCTGGAGAAGGAGAAAGTTGTTGCCGCGATGCGGTAGCGTAATTAACTGCAGGGGCTTGCGCCTGCAGGGAAGAGCGTCCCCACAATCAAAAACCTCTCAAGCGAGGGGGAATCTGACGAAGTCTGCTATATCGGCCGCATCCGTCTAAACCTCCGATACACGGTGCCATAAATCAACTTGGCATCTTCAGAGAGGTGGACGGATAAAACCAAATAGCATCTGCCCCGAATCTCAGCGTCAGGACCTCGCAGTGTTGTGGGCCGTCTTTCGGAGGGGAACATTCCTTTGCCCTCTTCTTCTGGTCGAGTCGGTCTGCTCGGGGAAGGTTCGCATTCACCTCGGACTCGAGCTGGGCTTCGCGCTCGGTCCATGCCTTCACTTCGGCCATGGTCTTAGGTTGCGCTAGTGCAAAGGAGCGTAGCCACTCCTTGTGTCTGAGACCCGACCTGAGTGTCGTGATGACCGTTTCGTCCCGGTGCTCGGGGGCCTCAAGAAGGGCGTTGTAGAAGCGGGTGACGTAAGCTTTGAACGTCTCCTTGTCCCTGCTCTTGATTGTGAAGAGGTAGTCGACCGTGCGCTTTTGCCAACGGTTCCCGACGAAGTGGCCGAGGAACTGAGTGGCCAGCTCGTCGAACGTTGAAATCGAGCGAGGCTCAAGTCCTTTAAACCAGTCCCGCCCGGAGCGGATGAGGGTGGCCGGAAATGCTCGGCACTGGGCGGCGTCGGAGTGGTCTTGGAAGCTCATCCCTGTGGTGAAAGCATCCAAACGGTCCTTCAGGTCGGTTTTCCCGTCAAAGAGAGAGACCTTTGGGGGCTTGTTGCGCGAGGAGACATAGACGGCAAGCAGCTCCTCGGTGAATGGCTTGGTGAGCAAGTCGGCGGTGTACTTAGCCCCGTCGCCCGAGAGGTGACCTTCCCGATGTATATCCTCGATCTTCTTCTTGAGGGCGTCGAGTCGGCCGTGGTATCCCGAGGATTCAGCACCCCCCGATCCCTGGCCTCTACCATGGGAGACCCGTGTCTGGGCACGGCCCCGGTTCCTCTCGACGAGGTTCCTCAGATTCCCGGACGAAGTAGCCCTCGAGCCGCCGTGTCGATCCCCGTCCTCGCGGCCCCGTCGAGGGAGGGGACGTTGGTCATGCCTGGGAACATGCGAGCTGACCGACATCTCCTCGGGAGGGTAAGGGTCGCGAGGAGGCTCGAGGCGAGGCGCTCTGGCGGTGGATCTTGGTGTGGAGTTATGGGGCGCCCCGCGGGCTGCAGAGAGTACCGGTCCGGAAGATCTGTGGCCGTGGGAGGTAGCTTGTCAGTGGTCGGCCGTGCCGACGCGGGCGGAGTCTCCTCGAGACGGAGGAGTGACGATCCGGGGTTCAGGCCCTGCTGTTTGGACACGGACGAGCGCCTCCACGATGGACGATAGTCGGTCTATTCGACCGGCAAGGACATTGATGACAATCGCCGGGCGAGGTTCATCCGCGCCTCCGTTGAGGGGAAAGCGACGGCTAGTGCTTAGATCTTCAGGGTGATCGCTCGCCATGTGGTTGGAGATCGGGAGACGAACTTTTGTTTTTATGGAGTCTTGTTCCCACAGACGGCGCCAGCTGATGGAGGGGCATTTCCGGTCTCCTTCAGATATTGATGGAGGGGCCTTTCCGGTCTCCTTCAGATGTTGTCTCCCGTTGATCTGCCGATGGCTGCGATTGACGGCTGGGATTTGATCTGGAGCGTGATCTTCTGCGATGTGTGGATCTGAATGGGTTGGAGGAGATTTGCGCCGAGTACCTGCAAGGAAGTTCCGGGGTGGTTTGGTACCACCGAGGACCCTCCGACAATCAAGTCAGTAACAAGATCCGTGCAGAGTAACGGCTTAGTGGAGTAAAAATAGCTTACTTGATCCCTCTGGGAGAGAGGTTTATATAGCGGCGGCAGCATGCAGGGACAGGCGCGAAAATCACGCCGGCCGTTACGCTCCCGACGTCACGTCTGCGTGATAAGCGGATCTTCCCATTAATGGCGAGACAAGCTCGTTAATGGGGATCGTAATGGCGTGGAACGTGGGATGCGGCCGGCGGAGATCTCGCGCATGGTGAGATTCGCGGAGCGGCGGTTACGCCTGCGAGTGGTACCGCTGGTCGGTCGATGTGACCGAGAAAAATGGTCTCGGCGGGAGAGCTCCGGGCGAGCAGGAGAGCCGAGACATCTTGGTCCTGTAATAGCTCGGAGGCGAGCTGGGAGGCCGAGAAAGCCAATTTATGCATGGGGGCTCTGAGGAGAGCCAGCTTGTCCTTGCGGGTCGGGCACATGGGTGACCTGGTCGGTCCCTGTAGGCCCTTTCTTCTGAGCTCTGGGACACGTCATCTGCCATGTGTCACGGTCTAGGAGATCGCCGATATCGAGCATCATCGATTCGATAAAAATTTGGTGGGTTAAAGGTATACCAAGAACAGTGTTATATACGCACTAGGTTTTTATGAGTTAATGATTTATGTACAAATTCCCATTACATGTTCATGAGAATCGCACCTGCGAACATCTAGTCATAAGATGATTCAAAATGCGTCCAATCAAAAATTAACCAGCAAAACTCAACATCTGAAAAATTATTATGGCTAGCAGAGCCCCACCCCACAAAACCCCCCACCCATATTA
Source organism: Agapanthus africanus (assembly GCA_030015575.1). Classification (NCBI taxonomy): domain Eukaryota; kingdom Viridiplantae; phylum Streptophyta; class Magnoliopsida; order Asparagales; family Amaryllidaceae; genus Agapanthus; species Agapanthus africanus. Next base: position 434,547,188 of record JASDDO010000018.1, read on the forward strand.
GCAAATAGAAAAGGTAAAATATGAGTCAAACAGAGCAAGTCATTAAGGAATATATATATATATATATAATATATTTAAACTCATGGTGAGAGGGCTGGATCAGGCTTGCTGTATCATCACGAGGAGACCCACGTTACTAATTGTAATGCAGTTGTAACCCAAATATATATGAGAGAGTAGCTCCCCTAGATGAAAACTATACGTGCATGTGCGCAACTGAGCTGTTTACCAAAAAATTATTCTCTATGATGACCATATACGTTCGGATGTAAAAAAAAAAGAAATAGAAGTGTGGATCCCACACGCTGTTCCGAAATTCTTCTCCCTCTCTCCTAGAAAGTTCCAGTATATTACACCCGGCATATAATACAAGGAATAATTTCACGTGTGTGCCCCCTCTAAACTCTGACCGCTGACTATTCGACTCCCCCCCCCGTTAATATTAGTAATTAATATCCCAAACAGACTTTGTAACAATATATAATTAAGCAGGTATCGATGGTAGCAGAGGGCAGTGGAATCGTCGTCACGTAAACGTTAAAAAGGGAAGTGGGCCCTTTGCCCGAGCTCAAATATTTTGTTTACCAAGCATGCCCTCGTTTTTCTCCAGATATCCCGAACAAGTCCCGATGGATATAACCAATTAAAAGGAACTGCTGAATTCGAGCGAGGAGCGGCACCGCCACCGAATCATATTAACTTCAGGGGTTAATTTTGAAGGAGACGGTAGCGGTTTTCAATATATAAATGAATGAATGTGTCAAAACTTATATTTCATCAGGAACTATAACTGTTTGTTTCTGACCTTCCACATGCAAGTCACAGTTATCTTCACCTCCTTTTGCCTCTCTCATTTCTTTGATGAAGCAACCGCGGGTAGATATTGTTTCGTGAACGTGAAGAAACAGCTATCGTATGTGCTGCCGGATGGATGATAAACCCTGTATCAATATATGGAAGGCACTACAGAGCTCGATTTGATTATAGTACGAACACTAGATGCTCAAGAAGAGAAAAGAAGGCAAAACATCTTTAAACATACCCTGATAATGAAAAAAACATTAAGAACGGTCCCATATCCGAAAATAGTCAAATAAAAAAAGCAACCAAATACTGCAGCGGTTCAGAGCTTCCATACACCATCAAAACGAATGAGAGAATTAAATATTGTTGGCTATACAGCAGGATTTCAATATTGTTTCCGGAAAAGTATAGAAGCAGCTTATATAGACGTCCGGATCAAAATTCATCCGTTCTTCGATAGTTAATCTTAAAACCAACACCTTTTATCTGCATGGGCTTGTTTCGGTCCGAAAAGCATTTTAGAGTGGCTTGATTAAATGTGTAGAGCAGTTTAGTCTTGACATAATATATAGTCGACTTGGGCCTACATATGACCTAACCCATGTGTAAACTATTGATTTTCTAATCGAAATTTAATCAATTGACTAACAAACACTTGTAGCTGTGGCCCCACTTTTTTATACCAAAAATGGACATGTATTAGAATAAGTTTTACTATTAAGTTACAGCACATGTATATTAGTTTGACCAATGAGCTGCAACTCAGTTGGTATGGACACTTTCTCTCTTGGGAAGAATGCGAGGTTCGAACTATAGAAACCCATGAGGGAAAGCGGCCATAAATTAACGCTTTCGGAGAAAATTCATGAATGCCCTGGATGTGTGTGTATGTTGTGTGCTTGGATTAGGGCTTACAGACAGTCACAATCTCTCTCTCTATATATATTGCAAGGGTCAGGCTTGTCGATTGATTCTATTCAAAATGCATTTTCTTTGTGTTACTCAAATGCAATAATCAATTTAGCCTTTTTACTAAAGAAACAGACACATTTACTGTTTATAAATTTGTATCTTCTATATTTATAAATTTGTACCCTGCGGGTGATTAGATTACAGCTATGTATATCCGCATGGTAGAAGCAATACCGTCTTTAAAAAAGTGCAATCATACACGCTTCAAAGATGGATTTGTAAGCAAACAACATTTTCTATAAATCTGTTAATGTCTTTCGATGTGATTTCATACGAAAACCATTTAACATAGAGTTTTTTCTTTTCCATTTTAGGAAGTTGCGATGGTTAAATTTAAATTTTAAAACCTGTGGTTCTAATTAAAAAGGCTATGTAAACTTCGATCTGCTATCGTTTCACGAAATCGATGGCAGACGAAATTCTTAAGCATGGTTAATGAACCAAAGGAAATCCAAATGATGAGGAAGAAGAAAAGGATTATCTAGAAATCTTTGTTCATCGCAATTATTTTCATCTCTTCTTTTGTAATATATGAAAAAACATAAGTTGCTATCAACATCAAATGATGCTTTCATTTTAAATATTTCTAAGAAGGCAATACATCTTTAAACATAACTTACATTTTGTACGGGAACAGAATGTTCTGTGCAAAGCACAAAAAACCAAAGATTATTTGTCCATTTCCCACAACTAGGCGGCTATTGGGTCTACCCGTATCAGTTGGATCAAATCCTAATCCATTACAGTCATGCTTCAATATATAGCGGCTCCGGAATATCCAATTTAGATTCGACCCGTTCATAAATAATATAAAAGGGTTATCTAAATATCCAACCGACTTAGGCATTTTATTTTTTATCTATATAAAAACATAATTTAATATTTATTATAAAGAAATATGTCCATTTACTATGTCTTTAAGAACTTCCGCATACATCAAAACTTGAAAGTTGTGAGCAGAGTTGAAACATTATACTTTTTTATTTTATGAAGATACGTTGCCAATAAACTTGCTCTTTTTTGATCCTATTGGCTTTAGTATATGATGTTTGTGCCCAATATTAGTTTTCCGATGTTTTTAGATGTTTAGATGGATACATAAAAAATGCTGCTGCTTTGTTGCGCCGAATATAGTATGTCAGCTATTTTCTTTATAAAAAAAGGTCTTTTATCATTCCTCTGGATATTTGCAACTGGTCCGTGCATCTATATGTCGAGAAAGGATCGATTTGTGTTTGAGAAACTATAAAGAGAGATTCTAGACAAACATAAAGTTACATTAACCAGAAGTTTTGCAATGCATTGTGTGTACAGCAAAAGAAATAATTGTGGAGTGCATGCAGAAGTGTTTAAACTATTTTTCATAAACATGTTGATCATTGGGTATTATTTTGAAAGAATAGTTGGACAACTTTGACCAGCTATGGTGTTTGAATGATGAAGATACGAGTTGGCATGCTTTGTGGTTAGAGTTCCATTAGTAATTTAATTTACACGTGCTATGTATCATGTATATTTTAAATAACATATATATGGAAAGCATACTTAAAGTTTTTACTTCTTTATTATTTCAAGTTTTGATGTGGATATTTTATTTATTTATAGCTAAAAGTTTTTAAACTATCTATTATCTTAACTAAAATTATAAAAAATTCTTTTAAATCTTGGCTATTTAATACTAATATGTATCAGCAGGCGCCACACGTGCAAATATTTTTAAATCTTGATTATTTAATACTGGTATATATCAACGTGTATCATACGTGCAAAAAATAGATGACGTGAGCCATCTAAGAATAAAGTACTGGTTCCAAATAAACGTCAGAATGCCACGTGGTACCCCTCTCTTTTGCATTATTAAATTAAAGATGAGAGAATTTTCTAATTTGTTTATAAAAAAATAGAAACTTTTTGTCATAAGAGATCTAATTATAACTAAAGATGGGAATAAATCAATCATCTGAAGTCCCGAAAAATAATTTATGGAGGTGTTATTAAAGGCTCCATGATATTCATGCGCAACAACCATAAATAATTGATAAAACTTGTTTATTTTCTAAGGTGAATTTTATAAAACCCCGCCGAACATTCAGGGTTTTAAGACAACACCTACCAGCCTAAAAAAAATGCTACGAAACCTTCCCAAACTAAACATGTACATAATTTGAAACTGTTTGAGTTAGGTCTGATTCAAGTAGTATTTAAGAGCTCATTGCTCATGGCGTATAAAAAATAGAGAATGAACAGTTTTCAAAATTAACTCTTCCAAGTCTTATTAAATCCAATTCGAAAACTTTTAGATTGCTTCGTGAAAACCCTGAAAAGCTAATGGCGTTTAATAAATTTCTACCCTTTTTTTTGCCAAATTGGGAGCATTTAATATAGAATCATGTGCATTTATCTTTGCTGCAATCTAAACATAGGCTCATGGGCCATTAACATACTAATTATATACCTTTCTTTTTTGCTTGTTGAGAAAAGCTAATTATATATTCATCTTGGGAAAACATAAAAATTTGACAACTGTCAATGAATTAATTCCTGATGAATTTCTTTCACGAGATCAATTAATATTCATCCTCTCATATACATCTACATGCATGCACACAATCAGCACCAGCAGTGTAGCATTTATCTTACATGCACTTAAAAAAAATGTTCCTGGTATTTTTCTTTTTTTGATAAATTAATGGGCAAATTGGATTTATTAAAAAATTTAGAAATTTAATATTATTTTTTATAGTGATGACAAAATGATAGTAATATTGTTGATTAAGACCTTAATAGAACCAACACTCCCCCCACCCCCCCACCCCCCATCCCGCCCCCCTCGTCCCCCACCAAAAAAAAACACAACAACTCAACTTACATATAAATTTTGTGACAGGGTTAACTTTGGATCAATGAAAGACCCTATTCACAGGTCTACTTGTTTTAATACAACAACTCAACTTACATATAAATTTTGGGGCTTCCTTCATTTCTAGCCAATTAATATTCCGATCTTCATAATTAGCGATGTGATGGAGGTCTGGATCTACTTCAGATGTTACCTTCCGTAGATCTGCTGCGAACGACAATGGACGGCTGGGATTAAGTTGGAGCTTGCCTTCTGAAGTGTGTGGATCTCAATGGGTTTGAAGTTGTTGTGGCCGAGCTACCTGCAAGAAAGTCCTGGGGTGGTTGTGCCACCGAGGACCCTCCGACGATCAAGTTAGACCAGATATTTTACCAGAGTAACGGCCTAACGAGGAGAAAATGACTTACCTTGATCATCTGAGAAAGGGGTTTATATAGCAGCAGCGATGGGCAGGCAGACGTGAGAATCACGCCGGCCGTTATGCTTCTGACGTCACGCCCGCGTGATAAGTGGGATCCCGCATTAATGGCGAGACATGCTCGTTAATGGGGGATCGTGATGACGTGGAACGTGGGATCGTGGGCGGCGGATATCTCGCGTATGGCGAGATTCGCGAAGCCGTGGCGTGGGAGCCTGTGATTAATGCCGCGGGTCGGTCGGGATGAGACCGTGGAGGATGAGCTCGGCGGGAAGCTCGGGAACGAGTGGGAGGCCGAGGTATCCTGGTTCTGCTAAAGCCCGGAGACGAGCTGAGAGGGCCGAGGAGGCCAGTCGTGCAGGAGGCTCGGAGGGGAGCCAGCGGTTGTTTGTAAGGCGGGCATAGATGTGGTGTGGTTGGTAGCAGAAGGTCGGCCATGTCCACGGGCCGCAGACCCGGATATTCTACCGACGTACCGTTTCTGGTTTTTTCTTGCTAGTTTGGGTCACGTCATCTGCCACGTGTCACGATCCGAAAAATGACGATATCCAGCATCATCACGATGCGTGCATATATGTTCAACATATATACCAATATTTGAAACACAACATCAAACACTCCCACCCCTTCACGACTCTAAAGAAAAATCACCATCACCTTTGTTCAAAATCATAGAAAATTCATGTACAAGAACTTTTTAAATGTCACATTCAACTCATAAAAATAAAAAAGATAAAAAATTTAAACTTCACCCATCCCATATTCCCAATCCCTAGCTGCATGCGTCGTAATCCCAACCAGCAAATTATCCCCCCCCCCCCCCCCCCCGCCCTTTAATTAAATGCATTCCATCCTTAATTAATTACTTTATTCATTTAACCTGCACCCCCATCATTGCTATTAATTTCCCAAACACATATATCCCTGTCCATTTTTGCTCTAATTTTTATTTGCAAATCCTCCTCTTCTATAAATACACACACACACACTTCCCTTGTTCCTCCTCCCTCGTCCCCTCAAATCTCTCAACAATGGCTCCCAAGCTCTCATCAAAGCCTCAGCTCCCCAACACCAACGTCTTCACCATCGCCGCCGTCGCCGTCCTCTGCTCCCTCTCATACCTCCTCGGCATCTACAACAACCACGCCGCCGGCAGCGACTCCGCCGCCGCCGTCACCATCTCCTCCTCCACCGCCCCCTGCCCCCTCACCACCCCCACCACCACCCCTCTAGACTTCGGGGCCCACCACACCGCCGACGCCGAGTCGGCGCAGCCAGTCGTCACCCACCAATACCCGCCGTGCGACGCCAAATTCTCAGAGTACACCCCGTGCCAGGACCGGGACCGGTCTCTTAAATTTGACAGGGATAGATTGATCTACAGGGAGCGGCATTGCCCGGATAGGTCGGAGCAAATGAGGTGCCTGGTGCCGGCGCCTAACGGGTACAAGAACCCGTTCCGGTGGCCGGTGAGCCGGGACACGGCGTGGTTCGACAACGTGCCGCATAAGGAGCTCACGGTGGAGAAAGCCGTGCAGAACTGGATCAGGGTTGAGGGGGATAGGTTCCGGTTCCCGGGCGGAGGGACCATGTTTCCAGATGGGGCCGATGCTTATATAGACCATATCGGGAGCCTGATTAATCTCAAGGACGGGTCCGTCCGGACGGCCATCGATACCGGCTGTGGGGTGAGTTTCTCATTCCTTCATGTTTCTATTCTCCTGCACCAAAGCTCTCTATTTCTGCCCAGAGGTTTTTACTTAAAAAAACACATTAATCGGTATTTAATGTGCGCTTGATAAGGAGCGACAGACCGGGACCGATTGTTTTGATACCATGTCAAACATTCTTCCATCTTCATTGATGGTTTTTTTTGTTGAGGGGTTTGATTTTGGGTGGTTTGGGATGTGGGTAAGGGTTGGATTTTTTGATTGATGGCATCCGGCCTCCAAGCTGGAAATTTGAGTATTTTTCAATTTTCGTTTTGATTGGTTTGCTTTGGTTTGGTGAACCGGGCTCGCTTCGTTTTGGGTTTAGGATAGAGAAATAGGAGTAGAACTAATTCTGACATTGTAATTGGGTATGGGTTGGTTTTTTTGATTGCTTCAATGCTGAGAATTTTGGTAATGATTGGTTCAATTTTGGGTTGATAGTGAACTGGCGTTTTTATTGGGCAAGGAGACCAGGTAGCTAATATTTTTTTGTTGGAAAATTGCAATCTACTAAATTAAGTTATCATAGCTATGGTGGTGATTTGGACTTTGGGTGACTGTTAGTTTTTGGATTGATGTCTCCAGATTAATGTTGATATTTTTTTGAAGGCTACTTACACTAAAAAGCTCTTAATTATCACTGTTTTCACCCAAAAAAAAAAACTTTGGATTTTTTATAGCAGTAAATAACCTTTGATGTTTCTTTTTGAGGGTATTTTAGTGAAAAAGAAAACTCTTGAAAATCATATTTTAAGGTACTTAACCGTAATTAAAACCCTTCAGGTAATTTATTGAGATATTTAAATGCCGTTTGCCCTTCTAAATAGGTTGTAACCTGCTGCAGCCTTAATTCGAATCCCAAACTTTTTGCTCAATTGCATTCTGACTTTACTATTTGGCTACATTGGCATTCGCAAGACAGAGAATTTAAGTATTTAGTATCAGTAATTGTCCGATTTGTTTTAAATTTCGTATTGACCCAACTGGGTTTTTACAACCAAGGAAGATGGTGGAAGAAGTGGCCAGTTCTTTTTCCCCATTTCAATCAAATTGTCATAAATTGTGTGATTAGTGTGGTTTCCAATATTCAGGGGGTTGGTAAAATTATTGGGGAAGGAGCAGGTGATGGTTTGAGAAAAGGGAGAGAGCCAATTTGAACAACTTTCTTGTCTTGGAAATAAAAAGGGCATTTAATTTGGTATTCAATTAAGAGTTGAATCATTATTTTTCTCCTTTGTGCTGGGTACGGGGAGTTGGTTAGTTTTCCTTTTGTGGCATCCTATCCCATGAATATTTTCCTTAAATAAGTGTGAACTTAATGATGCAATTCTATTTTAACTTAGACAACCCACATTGGAAGGGTGCCCACTAATTTGCATGATACCCCCATCTTTTTTATTTTCAACATGCGCTGTTTCGCGGGTTGCGTTTTCAAGTAAAATCAGGTTATCCATCTTCCGTCGTGTGATACACATACGGCTAAGATTAAAAGAATTCTCTCTTAATAAATTTTAATCTTAGCCGTTCGAGTATCACGTAATAAACGACGGATAACCAGATTTTATGTGAAAATATTAAAACTAAATTCTATATCAACCTTGCCCATGTCAGCAAAGCTATCTGCTTGTCATGTTTCTGCAATTTGTTATTGGGTGAATTGTCAAACCCCGCAGCAGGTTTTCCAACTATCAAAACCCCGTTGGCCTTGAAGCCATTATCAAAAAACCCCTGGAAAATTTTCATCTGGTAGCTACACAGTTGCCTACTGTATCTAAATAATATCTAAATAGGTCATAGATATCGTAGGCAACCATATAGATATCGCAGGCAACCGTAGAGATATCACATAATAATTAGATTTAGAAGGGAACTATACATATATTGCAGAGGCGATGTTTTTTTACAGCCGAAAATTTTAAGGGCTTTTTGGAAAACGCTTCGGGGCCAGGCGGTTTTTGATAGTGGGAAAACCTGCTCGGGGAGTTTTGACAGATAATAGGTGGAATAAATTAGCCACCGTCTCATAAATGGAAGAACCCGGGCTTGATTCGGGTCTCCCGGCTACTCCAAGCCCCTAATATTTACCCTTTGTTATTTGATTTATTTCTAGATACCCCCTCACTGAAAGTACTAAATACATAATGTTTGAGAAACAGCAGTAGAAAATCAGCGGTAATTTGGAAATATGAAACAACTAATTTTTAGTACACATTATAAATTTGAAATTCATCGTTTTTCATTTTAATACATACAGTTGTAAATAACGGAAATGTGTATAAAAATAAAAAGTCTCCCGCCAGAACATGTTGGTAAAAATGTTTGATGATTTATGATATTTATTTGCGATCCAACAAGTTTATTGTATTCATCCAGAATTTACCTTTTTTTGCCGTAAAGTTTTTCTAATTTTGTGTCTTAATTCAAATTCAAACACAGGTAGCAAGCTGGGGAGCGTTCCTTCTTTCAAGAGACATAATAGCAATGTCCTTTGCACCAAGAGACTCTCATGAGGCTCAAGTCCAATTCGCCCTCGAGCGCGGGGTCCCCGCGATGATCGGGGTCCTCGCCTCCAACAGACTCCCCTACCCGTCCCGTGCCTTTGACATGGCCCATTGCTCTCGCTGCCTAATCCCCTGGCACGAATACGACGGTCTTTACTTGATCGAAGTGGATCGAGTTCTGAGGCCGGGTGGGTATTGGATCCTGTCGGGACCGCCTATCAACTGGAGGACTCATGCGAGAGGGTGGAACCGGACGCGGGAGGATCTCAGTGATGAACAGATGAAGATCGAAGGTGTCGCGAGGAGTCTTTGTTGGAAGAAGATCAAGGAGAAGGGGGATATTGCGATATGGCAGAAACCGAGCAATCATGTGCATTGCAAGATTAACCGGAAAATTATTAAGTCGCCGCAGTTTTGCCCTGCTCAGAATCCTGATGCAGCTTGGTATATATACTGTACCGAATAAATAACTCCCTGATTTTTTCTCAATGCTTGTAGGCTTTTCGAAATTTGCCCCTAAAATTGAGTAAAATTTTGAATCAGGTACACGAAAATGGAATCATGCATCACCATGTTGCCAAACGTAGGCGCAATCAGCGAAATGGCAGGGGGCAAGCTGAAAAAATGGCCGGAGAGGCTAACCGCGGTCCCGCCAAGGATAAGCAGCGGCAGCATCGATGGGGTCACCCCCGGAACGTTTATCCAAGACACCGAGCTATGGAAAAAGAGAGTCGCGTATTACAAAAATGTCATCGGGCAACTGGCGGATAAGGGGCGGTATCGTAATTTGCTCGATATGAACGCGAAACTCGGAGGTTTCGCTGCTGCCTTGATCGATGATCCGGTCTGGGTGATGAATGTGGTGCCGACGGTTGGGATGGATACGCTCGGGGCCGTGTATGAGCGCGGATTGATCGGAACTTATCAAGATTGGTAGGTTTATATAAGTCAGCAAAAAATTATATTCACAAAAATTCGAGCTATATATGTTTAATATGCATTTTATTACAGGTGCGAGGCAATGTCTACTTATCCAAGAACATATGATTTGCTTCATGCCGATTCCGTGTTCAGCCTCTACAAGGACAGGTATCGATATCTGCCTCGTACCCATATATTTCATATTTTTCAATTGTCAAAATGAGTATGAGAAGGATCCGGTTTTTTTCGGGATTACAACGACAGATGCGAGACGGAAGACATTTTGCTGGAAATGGACCGGATACTGAGACCGGAAGGCACGGTAATAATCAGAGACGACGTGGACACATTGGTGAAGGTGAAGAGCATCACAGAAGGGATGAGATGGGACAGCCAGATCGTCGACCACGAAGACGGCCCCCACCAGAGAGAGAAGCTTCTGTTTGTTGTCAAGAGATATTGGACAGCCCAAGAACAGATATAACCTATGATTTATATTATTAATTTTTGTAGCTTTTTAAAATATTTAAATTGATGATGTTGTTTAATTTGATTGTGAGAGGGTATATACAAGTTGGTGGATGAATTTGTGGGGGGCGGGGGGATAAGATAAATTATCTGTGATGAGGATTATTTGTTTTGTGGTGAAGTGCGGTTTATTTTGATAGTTACAGGTTATAAAGTTGTATTCAGGTTGCAATTTTTAATGTTTATTCACCCAGATGATTCACAATAAAATAGTTTTTATACTGGATAATGCTCAATATTGGGGATCTCCGGGATCACGACATGTGGCAGATGACGTGTCCAAGAACTCAACAGAAAGGACCCATAGGGACCGACCCGGTCACCCGTGTACCCGACCCGCAAGCTCTAGCTGGCTCTCCTCAGAGCCCCCTTGAAACTGGCCTCCTCGGCCTCTCAGCTCGTCCCGAGCTGCCACCAAACCAAGACTCCTCGGCCCTCTTGCTCATCTCCGAGCTCCCCAGCTGAGGCTATCTTCCTCGGTCCCTCCGACCGACCAACTCCACCACTCAGGCGTAACCGCCGCTCCGCAAATCTCGCCATTCGAAGATTCTCCGTCAGCAACATCCCACGTTCCACGCCATCACGATCCCCATTAATAAGCGATCCGCTCTTTACGCAGGCGTGATGTCGGGAGCGTAACTGCCGGCGAGATCTTCGTGCCCGCTGCTGCATACTGCCGCCGCTATAAAAAAAACCATCACAGAGGGGTCAAGTAAGCCATTTTTTTTATTCCACTTAGCCGTTACTCTGCTCGGATCTAGTGCTAACTTGATCGTCGGAGGGTCCTCGGTGGTACCCAACCATCCCGGGACTTCTTTGCAGGTACTCGGCGCTAAACTCCTCAAATCGTCAATTTCCTCAAAAACCATTGAGATCCACACGCAACAGGAGATCACCTTCCAAATCCACCGGGAGATCGACGGAAGACAACATCTGACGGAGACCCGAAAAGGACCTCCATCAGTTGGCGCCGTCTGTGGGAACAGAAACTCCACAAAAAACAAAGTTGGCCTTCCGATCTCCATCCACATGGCAAGCGATCACCCTGAAAATCCAGATACCAGCCGCCGCCTCCCCCTCACCGGAGGCGCGGATGAACCTCCTCCGGCGACCGTCATCAACGCCCTCGCCGGCCGAATAGACCGACTACAGTCCATCGTGGAGGCGCCCGTCCGGGTCCAAATGGCCGGGCTAGGGCCCCAGATCGCCGCTCCTCCGCCTCCAGGAGACTCTGCCCTCGTCGGCACGGCTGACCACCTGCAGGTTACGTCCCATGGCCACAGGTCTCACGAGCTGATACTTTCTGAGGCCCGCTGGACGCCCCACAGCTCCACACCAAGACCCTCCACCAGGGGGCCTCGCCTCGAGCCTCCTCACGACCCTCACCCCCTGAGGAGATGTCGGTCACCTCGCCTGTCCCCAGGCATGACCGACACCCCTTCCCTTGACGGGGTCGCACAGAAGGGGCTCGCCACGGCGGCTCGAGGGCCACCTCGCCCAGGGATCAAAGCTCTCGCCAAAAGACAACCGCGCAGCTTCACTGCCCGGTTATCCTTAGCAGGCCTCTTACGGCCCCTCCAACGCTAAGGATCAGAAAGTCCTTCTAGAGGCAGTCGAGCCCGACCCTCGCCCGGCTATCCCTGGCGTGTAGCTTCCCTACCGCAATGCCAGGGATCATAAAGTCCTCCCAGAGGCAGTCGAGCCCGACCCTCGCTTGGCTATCCCTGGCGGGTAGCTTCCCTACCGCAACGCCAGGGATCATAAAGTCCTCCCAGAGACAGTCGAGCCCGACCCTCGCTCGGTTATCCCTGGCGGGTAGCTTCCCTACCGCAACGCCAGGGATCAGAAAGTCCTCCCAGAGGCAGTCGAGCCCGACCCTTGCTCGGCTATCCATGGCTGGTAGCTTCCCTATCGCAACGCCAGGGATCAAAAAGCCCTCCCATAGGCAGTCGAGCCTGAGGATCTCTCGCTCGGCTATCCTTCAGGACAAAAGCCCTCGCCAAGAGGCACCGGGCAGTAACCCTGCCCGGCCAAGGGTCCTTGGTAGGCTTCTTACAGCCCCTCCCGCGCTAAGGACCAAAGTCCTCCCAGAGGCAGTCGAGTCCTTGCTCGGCTATCCCCGGCCAGTAGCTTCCTACCACAACCGACAGGGATCAAAGTCCTCGCCAAGAGGCACTGGGCAGTAACCCTGCTCGGTCCCCGTCCTGAAGGATCAAAGCCCTCGCAAGAGGCAACCGAGCGGCTATCCTACTCGGTCATCTCCGGCTGGTAGCTCCCTACCCATGACGCCAGGGATCGAAGCCCTCGCAAGAGGCATCCGAGCGGCTACCCCGCTCGGTTATCCCAGGCTAGTAGTTGCCTACCCACGACGCCAGAGATCAAAGCTGTCACGCCCCGTTTCCCAAAATACGGAAAACGAGGAATGACTAGGCCAGCCATGCTCCTACGCTCATGGAATAATCCCGCCGTAGTCACACCTCGGCTTCTAGCATTACATGGTAATCAGTAAACAAAGCACAGCAGTAAAGGAAACACATCACTAAAATATTACATCAAATTTCATTGTTCACAGATTACAAATAAACAAGAAGAGCTACTAACCAAGTTCGAGTACACAAACTCTTTAAGGAAAGCAGAAAAGAAGAAAAGGTACTCCAGACTAGATCTGCGTCAGCTCGAAAGGTAAATCCGACTCCTGCGCTGTTTCTTCCTCGATGTCTGAGCATGCATACTCAGGTCGTCAGAGCAATGCGATAGCAATATATGATAATGATGTGAAACACGTAAATAAGGTAATAACAATGAAAGTAAAATGCGGGTAATCACTATGTCACTGAATGATGCAAAATATGATCTGCGTCCCTATCGGTCTCTAAGTCATGTTTGAAATCGCATAGTGGAAATGAGGATCATGTTTAACAGGAGTCTCGTACATACCCGAGACAACGGCCCACACGCCCGGGACATAACCCTGTCAGCCGGATCGCTAGATCCTACCTAATATATATATATATCACTGCTCGAATGATCATCCTCTAAAACACGGTCCCGCTAAATACGATGCTCTTTCCACTTTGATTTCCCCTTTTTTCCCAGGTTTACACTATTGATGATTATGATTTAGTCGTGTACAAGCATGTACCAATAGCACGGTTTTATCACTGTCCACTGTATTAATCACTGTCACGAATCATTCACTTTTCCATTGGTGTACTTGACACTCCTAAAGCAATATCATTCACGTATGATAATTCAATGTCCACTGAATACTAAGGCGCACTAACACTATGTGTATGGCAATTGGGTAAGGTATGTATATCTATGCAGTTGCCAAGTCATGTGTATTATGAACCAATATGCACGTCATTAGCTTACAAAAATTGCAGTAATTCATATGTTCAGAAATCAGCAAAATGTTACAAATACGATAACAAGTACACTTTGTCAGCAGTTCATCAAAATTTGTTTCAGTTCAATCGGGTTTCTGGTATTCAAGTTACAGCCGTTTCAATTTAAGTGCTCGCTGCAGGAATTTCAGTTTCTGAACTGAATGTCCGTTTCGCGGCACAATTTTCACCCAGTTGGGCTCAGAATTTAGCGACGCTATAGTTGAATGAAATCTAGGGTTTTCAGTAGAGTTTCCAACGCAATAGACGGATTCTCTATCGCGTATGTACGTCAGAAGTTATGCACTGTTCAACACTAGTATGTCAATTCTGATTCTGTTTGGGACTGTTATACGTCCTGTTCTTTTAAATTCCAGATTAAATAGCAAACGACGATAAAACGGGATGAAATCACTTGTGTTATTTAGCCAACAGATTCATATTCAATAAGGTGAAGGGTTCTGCAACATACGAGTTCAGGAGACAAGGTAGTAAACATTACGGGACAGAAAACAATAACCAGAGTCGCTCTGGACTGCAGTCCAGAGCCGCTCTCCGAACCAATTTTCATCATAATTTCAGTACAGAAACCATTAAAAACTTTCATAAGGTTACATATCGTCGAGTCGCCTTCGATTTGAGCCCTCGAACGCATCATTTCAATATGTACACAATTTATGGTGATTTTAACAATTTTCAGATGCGGGAAATTCCTAGTTTTTACGGGTGTAATTGGGGGTGTTCGTTTTAGTTATTAACAGTCATATTTTCCAGTGAAATTTCTACACAAGGTTCATTGCCAGACGGGCCAGAATATGCAATCGAGTCCGTCAAATTAAAAGAAGGTTTTCATTTGGATCTTTCATCGAACAGTTATGTCATATAAGTTATCGTGAATTGTAAACATGGAATTAATATGATTTTAGTTTGTAACGGAAATAATTTAGCATGTAGCAAGTAGGGTACTTGCCTGGAAACGTTTTGGCGATGCACGGCAGCGGCAACGGCACGAACGCGCGAAGAACGGCGTGGTTTGGATTCACGGCCTCGGCTCGTGATTCGGGTACGACGTCGGAGTTGCCCGGAGATGTCTCGCGATCACCGGAGGCGGAGTGGGGTGCTGCGGATCTCCAGGGAGGTGCTGGGGTCAACGATGGTCGGCGGCGTCGCTCCGGCGATGTGCACAGTGGGTGTCGGAGCTTGGGTTTTTGGGTTTGAAAGAGAGAGAGAGAGGTAGTGGGGCTCGGGTTTGTAGGTTTGGAGATGTTGGTGATGCTGATGAGGGTGTAGGGGTGTCGATGAGGTGGTTCTGATCAGTTGGGGGCTCGCCGGCGTCGATTGCACGGGAGTGGCCGAGATGGGTGCAGGGGAGTTGGAGCTCGAGTAAGGGGGCGCTCGGTTGAGGGAGCAGAGTAGTGAAGGGGCTCTGTTGATGGAGAAGGAGGAAGGAAAGAAGGGGAAAGTCGCAGTCGTCGTCGTCGGGGGGAGTGGGGTGAAGTTGGCAGTGGGTTAGGGAGTTTTCGAGAGAGAGAGAAGAGAGTGAGTTGGAGAACGAGAGGGAGAGAAGAGTTGGAGACGAGGAGTTTGAGGGAGTCGTGGCCGGGATCGCAGGTCGTGGGGGCAACGGTGCGGAGACGTGGGCGTGAGGCGACGTGGGGAGTGAGGTGAGCACGAAGGAAGAAGAAATCGAGCGGGATTTTTTTTTTTGGAATAGAGGAAGGAGGTGAAGAGTCGGGTCGGGTTAGCTGGGGTTATGGGCGCGGGCTAAGGAAACGGGCTGGGCCGGGGTAAATTTAGGATTTAATGTTTTAATTTATTTTATATTTCATTTAGGCTGAGGAAGGGGATGCTGGGCCGGGGGTTGAGATTTAAGGCTTAATTAATTTTTTTTAATTTGTTTGGGCTGGGTTGTGTATATTAATATATTTTTGCTTTTGGTTTTGGACTTTGGTTTTAAAAGAGTTGAAAAAATTTAAATATTAATCTTAAGCAACCAATTACCTACAAAATTCACGAGGAAAATCGGGGACTAGGAAAAATATAGGAAAATTTTATCGATGGGAACGGGGATTTACAAAAGCCCTCGCAAGAGGCAACCGAGCAGCTACCCTGCTCGGTCACCTCCGGCTGGTAGCTCCCTACCCATGACGCCAGGGATCGAAGCCCTCGCAAGAGGCATCCGAGCGGCTACCCCGCTCGATCATCCCATGCTGGTAGTTGCCTACCCACGACGCCAGGGATCGAAGCCCTCGTAAGAGGCATCCGAGCGGCTACCCCGCTCGATCATCCCAGGCTGGTAGTTGCCTACCCACGACGCCAGAGATCAAAGCCCTCGCCAAGAGGCAACCGCGCAGCTTCACTGCCCGGTCATCCTTAGTGGGCTTCTTACAGCCCCTATCAGACGCTGAGGATCCCGGGCCCTCATCGTGAGGCCGCCGAGTTCCTTCTTGCTCGGCGCATCCCAGCGAGCATCCTCCTGCCCATCAGACGCTGAGGATCTCAAGCCCTCACCGTGAGGCCGCCGAGTTCCTTCTGCTCGGCGCATCCCCAGCTGGCATCCTCCTTTCTATCAGACGCCGAGGATCTCAAGCCCTCATCATGAGGCCGCCGAGTTCCTTTCTGCTCGGCGCATCCCCAGCGGGCATCCTCCTGCCCATCAGACGCTGAGGATCCCAGGCCCTCATCGTGAGGCCGCCGAGTTCCTTCTTGCTCGGCGCATCCCAGCGGGCATCCTCCTGCCCATCAGACGCTGAGGATCTCAAGCCCTCACCGTGAGGCCGCCGAGTTCTTTCTGCTCTGCGCATCCCCAGCGGGCATCCTCCTGCCCATCAGACGCTGAAAATCTCAAGCCCTAATCATGAGGCCGCCGAGTCCCTTCCTGCTCGGCGCATCCCCAGCGAGCATCCTACTGCCCATCAGACGCTGAGGGTATGAAGCCCTCAACGCGAGGCCGCCGAGTTCCTTCCTGCTCGGCGCATCCCCAGCGGGTGTCCTCCTGCCCATCAAACGCTGAGAATCTGAAGCTCTCTTTGCGAGTTCGCCGAGCCCCTTCTTACTCGACGCATCCCAGCGGTAGCTTCCCTACTCGCAACACCAGGGATCAAAGTCCTCGCCAAAAGGCAACCGCGCAGCTTCACTGTCCGGTTATCCTTGGCAGGCTTCTTACAGCCCCTCCAGCGCTAAGGATCAAAGTCCTCCCAGAGGAAGCCGAGCGGCTTCCCTGCTCGGCTATCCCTGGCCGGTAGCTTTCCTACTCGCAACGATGGGATAAAGGCCCTCGCCAAGATCAACCGAGCAGCTTCCCTGCTCGGTCATTCCCAGCAGGTATCCTCTTGACCAACAGACGCTGCGGGTTTATAGCCCTCATAACGAGGCCACTGAGCCCATCGCATGCAGCGGATCCGAAGCCTCAACAAGAGACATCAGGTCTATCCAATTCTAAGTAATCCCCCTTCGACTTCGGGGCCATAGAGATGCCTCCTTCTCAGCAGCGCTTGGCGCACTTGGCAAGTGATCGAAATCAATTCGACGACCGATCGCTCCGCTTGTCGTTCCCGCACTGGGCCGCATCCCATCAGACGCCGCAGGTCTGCACACGTCGCATCGGCCAACCGACGCTTGACACGCGGACCGTCGCTTCAGTGACAGGATGCATGAACCGGTGTACCTTCCTTAAATGCAGAGATCTTGCCCTGATTCGCTGGCAGAAAAGACAGCTGACAGCTGACAGCCCGGGGACGCGTCCCGACGAAACCTTAGGAGGGGGCTCACCCCGGGCGGTCCGGCAGTCCACTCCTGACCCGACCCGCTAGCTTGTCGGGACAAGAGTGGGGGGCTAATGATGATGCTCAATATTGGGGATCTCCAGGATCACGACACGTGGCAGATGACGTGTCCAAGAACTCGGAAGAAAGGGCCCATAGGGACCGACCCGGCCACCCGTGTACCCGACCAGCAAGCTCTAGCTGGCTTTCCTCAAAGCCCCCTTAAAACTGGCCTCCTCGGTCTCTCAGCTCGCCCCGAGCTGCCACCGGACCAAGACTCCTCGGCCCTCTTGCTCGTCTCCGAGCTCCCCAGCTGAGGCTATCTTCCTCGGTCTTTCCGACCGACCAACTCCACCACTCAGGTGTAACCGCCGCTCCGCAAACCTCACCATGCGCAAATTCTCCGCCAGCAACATCCCACATTCCACGCTATCACGATCCCCATTAATGAGCGATCCGCTCTTTACGCAGGCGCGACGTTGGGAGCGTAACTGCTGGCGAGATCTTCGCGCCCGCTGCTGCATGCTGCCGCCGCTATAAAAACCCCCATCACAGAGGGGTCAAGTAAGCCATTTTTTTTTCCACCTAGCCGTTGCTCTGCTTGGATCTAGTGCTAACTTGATCGTCGGAGGGTCCTCAGTGGTATCCAACCATCCCGGGACTTATTTGCAGGTACTCGGCGCTAAACTCCTCAAATCTCCAATCTCCTCAAAGACCATTGAGATCCACACGCATCATGAGATCACCTTCCAAATCCACCGGAAGATCGACGGAAGACAACATCTGACGGAGAGCCGAAAAGGACCTCCATCAATACTAAAATATTTTATTTTTCTGAAGTAAAAAAGCAAGACAGGATATGTTACTCAATAACATAGGTTAAAAGCTTGGTGATTATGTGTATATGGTAACCGGTGATATTTAAATACCCAAGAATGCGATAAACATATAATTTTGAATACTAATATTTTGCGCCTGCGGTGCAGGTGCATATATTAGAGTTTTAGAAAATTTTCTCCTATGCATCATTTTGTTTATCATATGTGAAGTGATTGATAGAGTTAGCGTGTCCTCTTGGTCATGGTCAGAAAAGTTGTGTGACTGTGGAGGATGACGGCAAAAGGTTCGCTCGTCTCACTTATTTTTCGACTAAGCCTTGAATCTATGGGTAGATGTATTTTTGAATTTGGTTTTCGGTAGCAGCTTCTTTTGTATACACTGTTTTATTTATTATATATATATTTTATGATTATGGGTTCCCTTTTTTTTTTCTGGTCGAAAAATAAATTAAAAATGAGTTGGTGTTTCTTAAAAAAAACGAGTTCTTTATTGCTTAACCTTTTGAATTGATCCATATATGCATCATTCATTCTTGCAAATCAGTGGCCATGTTGTACTAACGTGCATAAATTATATTAATGCAACGATCTTCACATAACATAATGTGTCAAATCAAATATTAGTGCCGAATCAAATATTATATGGATGCAAAAGGTTGTCTAATTAAGATGTCAACTGCTCCACTGCTAAGCACGATTATAAAATCGAGAATTCTCAATTATCTCTAGCTGGCCTTTGATTAAATCATTAAGAAAATGAAGTCTAAATTGCATGAGATACCATGATATTTTAAAAGTTGCAGTTGGCCTAGAAAATTTCATCAAAAAAAGACATTTGAGAATGTAAAAGGCCACCAAGATGGAAGGAGCCCTAATGTAATTATTGCCGGGAGAAGCAAACAACGCAAGCCATGAGTATTTTCTGCAAATTCGTCAGAAACGAAATATACGAGAAATATAAGAAGATGAATAAAACCCAACTTCTTAATTGATTCTTCAAAAGAAAAAGGGTAAATTGTCAAAAATCCCCCGGCCCGCTCGGGAGTTGTCTAAAAAGCCCTGATATTTTTGAAACTGTTAGGAAAAGCCTATTGTTTAAAATCTTGGTGAAAAACATCTGGGCTGCATTTCATTTAAGTCTTTATTCTCTCCAAACGTTTAGATATTACAGGCAAAAAGTATAAAGGGGTTTTAATGGACCTGGGAGTCTTTTAACAAGAGCAAAAGACTCGAGGGTTTTTAGATAGCATTGAATCGCGACGGGTTTCTTCGACAATTTACCCAAAGTAAGATTACACAAATTTAGAGGTGACAAGAATAAGAGCATCACGAGCTGCCCGAGTTGGTCACTGATGCTGCCCGTGATTTGGGCCCCACTTCATTACCGCTGAACCACAGCCGTTGGAGTTTTGGTGGCCGTCGTCCTTCAGTCAAAATCAACGGTTAGATTTTAATTGTATTCAAGGATGCGGTCCCTTGGCGCCGCCCAAATCGGCCGCTAGAGGTTCAATTTTTCTGGCATGGAGCCCAGACCTTAGGCCTGATGCTGACGGCCAGTAAAGGCCCAACGGATCAATAACAGATTGGGTAAAGTTTCATATGGGCTTATTGTTTTTGGGTGAGGCCGAGGGAAGGCTTGCAATGGATCAAGAGGCCTATTCAGACACAGCACGTGCACCGCCCGTGCCTAATAGTTTAAAAACTGTTGTTTTGTTTATTAAATAAAAGGAGGAAAAGAGAAACTTTTAGGGTTCCAGGGTTTTTGCTTCCGATCTCAGAGGACGGAGGGAGAGAGGGAGAGAGGGAGAGAGCGGGGAAAAGGTTGGAGCTTTTGATATCAAATGGCGGACGATGATTACAATGACGTGGACATGGGGTAACTAACTCTCTTTCATCACTTTCTCTCTCTCCCCCCTCGATAATTATTTTCGATTTACTTCCATTTTCCCTCGATCCCTTTTGTTGATTTCGATTTAGTTCAGAATTATAACGAGAGCTAAATCAATAAATCGCCCTTAAAATTTTGAAATTTAGAGTCAGATACGATCCCGAAGCACACCAAGTCACCTGTGGTACAAAATAGCGATAGAGCTTTAGAAGTTTTGGGATTTTGACTGTCTAGGGTTTATGAGTAGCCACTCACCCGTTTCGATAGGGAGGTCGGCTCGGACGTTTAGACATGTAGGGAAGTTATTGCGAGAGGAAAAACCCTCGAAAAATACATACACAACATACTAAAAAGATATGAATGAATGAGTTATTGGTATAACCGCAATCGTTCGATTCCTCAAATACAACAGCTGTGTACATGTACCAATACTTGTGGATAAAGAATACCGAGCATGCCCATATATATAAGTTGAATCCTTGTTACATTTGATTTGTTTATGTGCGTTGGATCTTGGATGGAATGTTATTGATTAGCAAACCAAAAATTAATGCTATAATTATAGCATTTAAATATGTATCTAGTTACCTTTTATGAGCCTTGTGGCAACTTCCAACTTTTGTTGCTGTATTATAAATTAGTTGTTTATGCGTGCAACATGCTTATGAGTGTTTTCAAGTCAGCAAAAGACATGGCATGCCTTGCGTCTCAAGCATGTTGTGCAATTCATGGTGGAAGCTTGTTGAGAGCTTTGCTCAATAAGCTTGCTGTTTGTTTTTGCCCCTCACACTACATTTACTTCTTAATTACAACGGAAGAATTTGAAATTAATAGGTCCAAAATTTTCTAAATCTATCCTAACTCGAAAAAAATATAAAATTATAAAACTATCCTTTGCGATAATCATTCACTTAATTATCAATTATCCAAAACGGAAATCGAAAGATACATGTAAAAGAATAAATTGCTCGTTGGAGGCTTTTGTTGCAAATAGCAATCATTTTCATCACCTGTAGATGCCATCAACTCTTGTTACTTGATTGTTTCTATGTCGCCTCTTGAGATTGGAGCCCCAGGGATAGAAAGTGAGAGGAAAGAAGAGATGAACATTGAAGAGAGGATAGAGTAGAGAACCTTATATATGACACTGACAATTAATGTTTTAACAACGGTAAAAAAAAGTTGGAGTTGTCAAGTAGGTTGACCGCTTAAGCGTACACATAGATATCAACTTTTTTATTCAATTGCTCAATTGTTTTATTTGTTTATTATTTAGTAATCATTAAATCTATTTTTTTTAAAAATATAACGTTTCATTAAACACCACTAAGTAAAGTAGAACAATAATACAGGCTATGCTGTTAGAAAGCTATAAAAAGTGTAGTTTGTCTCTCTCAAGTGTTAAATTTTAAGTTGAAATATACATTGACACTTGCTTAACATGAAATTACAAAAAAATACTAAACTTGAAGTTATGCACTTGAATGAAAAAGTTTTCTACAATCTACATAACTATTATCTTGCATAAAGCCTAAGCATACAATGTTGATTTACTTACAAAGTATTTAAGACAGTCACTAAAACTAACAAATTAAAAAATTTCAATTATAAGAACTTTTCATAAATTAATCGAGAAGGATATTCGTGACAACCTTGGTTTGAAAAGAAAATGGTAAAAAAGAAGGGAAAAACAGAAAGAAAAAATAATGGAAGAAAAGTAAAAAGTGAAATGAAACATGCATACCAGTCGTCGTGACTCATCAAAGTTGTTGGAGACTCTGAGCTAGTGCTAATGTAGCTGTCTAAGCCAAAAAAAAAGGAACATAAAAAAGCTAAATAGGAAACAAGAAATATACATAAATGAAAAGAGCGATAAATGTATTAAATATGGTAAATGGATTTGTTACTTTGAGAAACAAATCTGTCTATGCTTGTTTGTCTCATAAAAGAGTTACGATATAAGCAAACTCAGTCACCACACACATCTTTTATACCATTAAAAATATACCAAACCAAATAAAGGCGTGTAACCATAGAAGACCGTTTAAATGGCTCTAAATGAAATGCGAGTGCTTTAAACCGTTTAATTTCTTAGACGGTCGTATTTTAAAACGCTATTGGGGATGATTGAAGGTAAGTTTTCAAAACACTGCAATAAGACATTAAGACATGACAAGTACATGAACTAGAAGTATAGCTAGTTTGTGTAAATTAGCATATGTGACGTGTAAATATACAAAGAGATAATTTGGCTTCTTTGGGAGGATTTGGAGTCAAATCATTGAATTTAGTTGAACGATTGATATCCAATTGATAGGCTATTCACTTCTTTTTGATCTAACATTATGTGCAGTGACTAAAAACAAAGTGTAAACATCTTTCAAGTAATTAAGGGAGCAGAAAATGATAGTTAATAGCAAGCTTCTTGGATCAAGTGAGAAAGCCGTTTCACACCCAATCTAAATTGGTATGGAAGGATTTTCACAGTGTTTAGATCATGATCGGTGGTAGTGTGGCAATTATTATCTGAAGTAAACTATAGATTAAAACTTCCTCTTAATAATCACATGTATTTGGACACCCACCACTAGATAAAAATCCCTTAAATGATCAACATTTTATTTGTCTTTTATACACATCAAATGAGAAATACGAACGGATTAGACATACAATCTTGATCAACCAATTATTGAAATTGAATGGGAAAGGTGGTACTCTATAGTGCATCAACAGACCCTGTTTAATACTTGCATACATAAAATAAACAATACATCATGTATCATAAGCACAACCAGTTTATTGCAACTAGCATATCATTGGACAAAAATGATTTGACTATAAGAATGAGTATTCATATCGTCTGGCAAAGAAAAAAAAGTATGGACATACTATTTACTTTAGATAAACAATTCTATTTGAACTTCATTAAATATTAGGTCAAACTATTTGCAATTTGATAGTGAGTTTTTAAAAATCTAACGATGTATATGTTTACCTCTGAAAAGGGATCCCAGAAAATCTTATTTTTTTCACGTCAAACAGTATCATTTGCATACCAGTTGCCACAAAAAATTTCCAAAACCCAAACCACTATGATAACTACTCACAAATAATGATAATGGTCACAAGTAGAATGGTGGTGGAAGAAAAGAAACGTGAACTAAAATGAAAGAACGAAAGCAAGATTTCAACAAAATTATTATTGAAATTCATAGGAACTAGAGAAAGGAAGAAAAGAAAAAGCAATTGCTTTTGATTATGTATTTTTAAGTTTGATTCCTTGAAACTAATGATATTTATTCCTGAACAATGTTATGCTCATCTTTTCTATGAATTCTGGTTGCATCTTTTAAGCAAATGAAAATTTGTCAAAATCTTATTACATGCTGCTTTGAATTTTTTTTTATATAATTGATGATTTTTGGTCATTAACATAAAATTTTGTTCTCTGCAGATATGAAGATGAGCCTCCGGAGCCTGAAATTGAGGTATGAACTAACTAGAAGTTAACCCATTTTTTCACCATTAGTTGCACCAAATTTTCAAATATGCAACTCCAGTGATGTGAGTGAAGAGCTTAAAGCAAAACTAATGGTGAAAAAGGCATCAAATCTACTTCAAACGATGTGTGTCAACAATATCCACAATTTTCATTTCGATTGGTTTCTATGTTGATCTTGTGTGCAGGAGGGGGCTGAGGAAGAGCTGGATGCTAACAATGAAGACCTTCCAGATGATGTTGTAGAAGGTGAGGAGAAAGATCAGGAACCAATTGAGCGGCCGCGGAAAACATCGAAATACATGACTAAGTACGAGCGTGCTAGAATATTGGGAACCCGAGCATTGCAAATTAGGTATTTCATTTCTTCTACTTTCGATGCTGGAATTCCCCAATTTAATCTTCATTTGGCCTTTCCACCATATTAACCATGGTAGTTGCTACAGCATGAATGCACCAGTGATGGTGGAGCTCGAAGGAGAGACTGATCCCCTTGAGGTAAATATTTGTAGAGTTGTTGATAGCCATGAGTTAAGTATTTTGGAAATAGTAAATCTCTACCATTAAAAGATTTGAAAATTGTTCTAGAAAATACCAGAAAATGCCTCTTTGCAATTTTTATGCAAAAGTAAAAGCATAAGAAAGAACCAAGTCCTTTCAGATTTTAATTTTCAAAATTACGAAACAACCAGTGGCATGTCCAGAGCACATGCAAGGGGACTGGTATCACAGAGAATGAAGCAAATATGTTTTTCATTACAACCATTTTCATGTATTTTGACCTATCAGTTTCCGTAAAGTAAATTTTACTTGCAAACCAAATATCAGGAAACTAACATCATATTATAAGGTCAATGAAATCAGCAGCTTGATCTTGTTCTAGAAACTGATAATCATTGCAGTTGTTAAAGCTTCCCTTCACATTTTTTAAAGTATATTGCTGCTACTATTTTATTGAATAGCTTGTTATTATCTCATTCGGAAGGTTTCAGTTTGGAGCCTAGTGCTGTTATTGATTACGATTATTGTTTCATTCTATATATTTAAGCCTTTAGTTGTCATCAACAAGGTTATTTTATATCCAGAATGGACAACTTTTTTGACATTGGCCGAATGCATGGATGAATACATGGTTGTTTACTTAACAAATATAGTAAGCATGCTCTAGTTTATCATTATAATATGAAAATGATTGGCAAAACACTTTGGATTTTAATCTTTTTTTACCACTTTTGCTTTTTAACTTTGGGGGCAAGTCTTTTTTGTTTTTAAAAAAATAAAAATAACATCTTCTTGTCTTGTACTTTAGCTGTTTATATGTTGACGTTATTTTCTTCTTCTTTTTATCCGTTTCTATTTATGCTTACGTTATCATACTAAATGGAAATGATTGGTGAAATGCCTATTATATACTCAAGATTGTGATAGCGTCGGATGGTTACTCTAGTAAACATGTTGATATCACGTCCCATGGATTGTTTCATCTCGGTTTCTATGGCACTGTAGCAGGCTTGTTTGAGTTCAAGATCCACATTTTTTTCCTTTCATTTTATGCTTATGTTGCCATATGCTTTCCTTGTCCAATATCAGATTGCAATGAAGGAGCTGCGAGAGCGGAAGATACCCTTCACTATCCGTCGTTATTTACCTGATGGAAGGTGATATTTGCAAAGCATATTTCTTACATGTTTATTATTATTATTATTATTTAAAATCTAAACTTGTCACTTGGCACCTGACATTACTTTTGTCCGTTGACGTTAAACAGCTATGAGGATTGGGGGGTGGATGAGTTGATAGTGGAGGACTCTTGGAAGAGACAAGTGGGCGGCGATTAAAGCTCAAAATCATCGTCCCCCTTATACAGTTATCTTGTGTTGTTACGGTTTGCGTCTAGTATGTGTATTTCTATGAACTGCAGAATCGATAAGAGTTTACTATGACTTAAAGACGGCTTATTATGGGACTAAAATTTTGTGTGGATGATGATGTTATTGTATGGGATTGATGTGGTTCACGGATAAGGACTCATATAATAGAAATGGGTAGGAATATTCGGAAGACCACTTGCATTATTGAATATTTGCCCAATCTGTTTTGATTCATGCATAAGGCTGACCTTGATTGAGGACTAATCAGTGTTTGGATGCAATGAAAATGACCAGCAAATATTGCGTTATGTCTTGTTCGATGGAAGCTTCAAACAATGAAATCATACAAGTAGGCTAACTGGGTATGATGCCCGAGTTGCAACTGGATATAAACTCACAACTCTTCTCTATTTCAGGAAAATGGCTGTAGTTTATGCTTTGTAATGCTGTTTTAATCCCTTTCTGATGGTGGTTGCAAATATATTTATCTTTCTTAAAAGGAAGAAATATTACCTTTAATTTTTTTTATTATATTCTATAATTGTTGCTCTTTGTTCTCATCGTCCCGTCATATATAAGCTAATGCTTTTGTTTGATATGAACAAAAAGTTTATGGAGATTGCTGTGAATTTTGAGTTTCTGCAAATTCTGTTGGTGCCCGGAAGATTTTTTCAGAATACAGGTTCTATATTGTATCGTGTTGATGTGGTACATCGCAACGGATATGTAATTCTAATTCCCTGGAAAATGAAAATTTACAATTTTATTTTTATTGAAAGAAAATTATAATTTCTTTTCAAAATATATATTTTAGAGGCAGCAATGGGGAAAATCCAAGTCAAACACCAAGTCATACAATATGGAGGCACATGAGGGGCGCACGTGAGAAATAGTCTTCCCATTTTACACGGCAGCGTATGCAAACAGCACCTCAAAGGTCTACAGCATAAATCTAGCTGTATATTTTGTTGTTTAATATCACACTGAGAGCAACAAACAACACAAGAAGAAGAAGGGGACCAAGAGGAAGACCCATATCTCTTAAGGTAAAATCCTCACTCCTTCTCCCTTTAGATTTAGATTTGGAGCAAGATGTAATTTTCTTTACAATTTTGAAGAAATCTCATCTGGGTCACTTCTTTTCTTGAAGAATTTTGGGTTATGGCTTGGATTCTACAACTTGGTCTCTTATTAGCTGGGGTTTGTGTATGGTGAAATTTGAGTAGGGGTGTCTAAAGTTTGCATCTTTGAATTTGAGGAACTTGATCTTAGTTTATCTAAATTGGAAGAGGTAAATTAGGGAATTGAATAAATTGGACTTCAGTTTTTTACGAGACGCAACAATTCCCAATTTAGATAAGCTAATGTGAGGGATAGATGTAGGTTTGGACTAGGACCCATGATTGATTTTGTATATATGTTTTCTTCGCAATGGTAATTGATGGAAATAATACCACCAATTTTATTGTTTGGTTATGTAGGATTAGGATTGTTTACTTATTAATGATGAGTAGTAGGCGGCTTTTTAAATGAATAATTGACATCCATGCCTTGCATATTGAGTCAAATCAAAGATTGATTCTTATTTCTTTGATTCTTTCTAATGACAGAGACAGATCCCATGGATACACACATTTGAAGTTCAAGCAGTGAAGGCTCATTGTAGAGCGTCATCTTGAGCTTTCTAGTTTAATGTTATTTATGGTTAATTGCTTAATAATACCACAACGTTTCACACTTTTAGCACTTAAATAGCACAATGTTTTTTTTCCAGCACTTAAATAACACAATGTTTTGCATCGATAGCAATATGATACCTTCCGTTTCCTGGCCGGTAGAAAAATTGGTCATGTGACTTGCACGTGGCCATTTTTGGACAACTTTATCCTTGGCTAATTTAAAAAAGAGAAAAAGGAAAAACCAAACCCTAGCCTGATAGAAGTTAGAGATGCACGAAAATAAGTTACAAAAGGAGAACATGTCGAGTATTTTTATAACACGCCCTATGCCTTCAAGAGTGTTATAATATTAAATTTTTGAGGGGCAAAAAGGATGTTAATGTGCTCATTAGCAATACTAGTCTACTTTCAGTTTGAACAATATATTTCACCAGTCTACTTTCAGTTTAAACAATAAATCTCATTAGCAATACCACTCTACTTACAATTGTTGAGGGACAAAAAGCAAGCCAGTCTAAACATCAACAACCCATTCTGATTAAGGATTTACTTTCAATTTATACAAATATACCTCAATCTTGAGACAAAAATGACGTCTCCCAACACAAGAAAAATCATTCATTAACAACCAAATCTAAAAATGCACTTTCCAAAGTAGAATGCTCAGTAACTACAAACGGCTTGATTAAGAGAAACAAGGGAAATTAGATACTTCACAGATCACACAATCTATTCAATGTCTCTATAGACATTGATGTATGCTTTCAGAATCTTTATGGTTAATGCATCTCAATGGTTTCTGTTGGGATTGTCTCGTGTCCGTATGCGTTTTTGGACCATTTGGATCGGGTCATCTATTGGTGTGGACTACCAATAGATATTAGGGTTTTAGTTGTGTGTGTGTGTGTGTGTGTGTATAGTTCTTTCTTTTTGGGAAAGAGATAGGTTGGCTTTGAGCTGTAATTGTTTGGAGGATGTGTGCTTATACCCCCTTCTTTTGTGGTGTGAGAGCAAGAGGGGAATGAGAGAGAGATTGTTTACTGGTATGAGTATGTTGTACTCTCTTTTGTGTGTTAATGGAATCCTCATATTTTAGTCTCGTGGATGTAGGCCGAGGTGGTCGAACTATGTTATATCGGTGTGTTATGTTTTGCTATCTTGTGCGCTTGATATGTTTTATGCCGTGAAGGGGGTCGGAATCCCCAACATGTGGTACCAGAGCCGATGATGTTCGATCATGATTCTAGTTCACAAAATTCTGGTTGTTGAAGAAGTGGATTTGATGGTTTGGGTTCGGATTTATGGCTGTCCTAAATATGTTTTGTCTAGGTGGAGTCGTTAGGTGGTCCGATTTGTGTTGGGCAGTCCCTAATAATAATCTGTGAAGAAAGGAGTTTGAAGTGGTCATGGGTTGCGAGTTTTGGGCCGCCGAAGGCGACACGATGGGCGCACGTAGGTGTAGCGCGTGGTTGCTCGTTGTGGCTCCGGCAAGATGTGGTGGTGTAA
Source organism: Agapanthus africanus (assembly GCA_030015575.1). Taxonomy (NCBI): domain Eukaryota; kingdom Viridiplantae; phylum Streptophyta; class Magnoliopsida; order Asparagales; family Amaryllidaceae; genus Agapanthus; species Agapanthus africanus. The sequence goes on from JASDDO010000018.1 coordinate 434,576,336, forward strand.
TTGATGGCCGGTGACGATTTTACTTTCGGATCTGGCCATGGCGGTGGTTGGTTTTTTGAAGAGAAGAGAAGCTAGGGTTTCTCCCATGTGATGGAGAGGAGAAAGACACGTGCTTTACATGTGAGGAGATTTAAAAGAAAGAATTTGTTATGTGCTTGCTTCTTACGTGAGAAGGCTGAGGACATCAAAGGCAGCTTGGGATTTCATGTTTGGGCTAAACAGGGAACATGTGATGAATTTTAATAATATGGGTTAAAATTTGAGATCAAAGGCTGATTTTGACTTAGTCATGGATCGAGCATTTGGTGTCCGATTTCAGTGATCCAGATATGAAACCGTGTGTTTTGAGGCACCATGGATACAACAGTGGTGTTAGATTTGTGAAATTTCACAGTTTTAGGGATGAAATGGCACAAATTGGTGCGTGTGCAACGGCGATAACATGTTTATGATGATTTGGTAGATTGGAGGTTGATCAGAGTTGATGTGGGCATTATCATGTGTGATGAGAAGTGGTCTTTGTGGTTCATAGATGCATGGTTTGTTCTGAAATGCTTTGTACATGATGAGTTGGTCACGGTGGTGTGTCGGTATTGTGGCCCAAGGGTTGGACCGAAGTGGAGCAGTGAGATGGTTATGAGAACCTAGGTATGGTATGTTGCCCGGTCCTGTTACTTTTGAGGAGAGTACAATGCAGAGTGCGGTGTAGTAATTATGAGTGCTCAGAGGGAGAATACAATGTAGTGATCATGAGTGCTCAGAGGGAGAGTACAATGTAGTGATCATGAGTGCTCATGAGAGATCAGAAGCTGCTCGTGCATGGCAAGTTGAGTTGATCTTGATGGTTGTGTTGGAGACTGTGATGATGTACGAGTTGTTCCCGGTTGGTGGAGCAGGGTGGACGTGCAGGTGGATGTCTGTGGAGCGGATTACTAAAACGGTGTATCTACTGGATGTTGGGCTAAGGATTCGAGCCAAGATAGAGGATTTTTGGGATTGTGTCTCATGTTCGTATACGTTTATGGACTATTTAGGCCGGGTCATCTATTGGTGTGAGTTACCAATAGATGTTAGGGTTTTAGTGGTATATATATATCTCTTTTTGGGGAAGAGATAGATTGGCTTTGAGATGTAATTGTTGTGAGGATGCGTGTTTATGCCCATTTCTCTTGTGGTGTGAGAGTAAGAGGGGATGAGAGATTGTTTAGTGGTATGAGAACTTTGTAATCTTTTTTTTGTGTGTTAAATGGAATCCTCATATTTTAGCCCCGTGGATTTTAGCCCGTGGACATAGGCCGAGGTGGTCGAACCATGTTCAATTGATATGTTATACTTCTTAATGTGATTGTGTTTTGCTATTTTGCTTGATATGTTTTATGCAGTGAAGGGGATTGGGATCCTTAACAATTTCTAGGCTGTTCTTTTCATGTCCCAGATATTTGCATTTAATAGAGGTTGCAAGGTCTCTCTCATAGAGGATGAAATGAGAGATAGCTAATTGAGATGGTTTGGATGTATGTGTTGGAAAAAATGGATAGGATGCTATTAAATTTAATTAAACTATTACCAATCATAATCTTCAAAACAGAAATTTCATTTAAGATGAAAAGAGAAACTTATCGAGATATTCAATGTAAGATGAAGACCGAGGCGTGTGGATCGCACTGTCCCAAAGAGCAGTTTCGCGCCCCCTCTTGGTAAAAACGATCGGTTGCATAAGGTCTCAGACGTGTTACTTTCCAGAATTCAACGATCGCTGCAAGTAGTCGTGCACTAAACTATCACGATTTATGATCCGCTTTGAACAAAGTCTCAGCTATATCGATTAGAGGAGAGAAATAGATATTGTAATTGCTGTGGAAGATCAAAAAAGATTTGAGAGTAAAAGAGAATTTGTTCTTTTTATAATAGATATTTTGATGAGTAACAGAGGTCTTTGTAACTTTTAGAAGAGAAAAATATAAGATGATAAGGTTATTAATTTGCGAGCATGTATATAAAGAGTGAATAGGAGCAAGGAAAAATTGTATAGTTATGACGATTAATCAGGGGAATAAATCAAAAAATAACAACCGATTCCACAATTCAAATATAAACCCAGGTGTTGTGTCAATACCATGACTAAGAGGTAAAAGTGGAGATTGAATGGGCATTGCATGGAGAAATTAATAGGATTTGAATGCGAACAAATTAAAGGCTCCAAATCAATATATAGCAAACAACATTTAAGGGGGTATTTGATTGCATGTAGTTGGAGCCCCATGTAACTTCAACTACACCTTTTTTTAAAATATAGTGTTTGGTTACATGTTTTTGCAACTTTTTATGTAGCCGCAAAAGCAAAAAGATATGAAAATGGTGTAGTTGGAGCAACACTCAAAATGAGTGCACCTCCAACATGATGTTGGAGTTTGTGCAAAATACCTGCCATATCACCAAATCCTCGCTTTATACGATAGTTTTATTATATTTATCTCAAAACAAAAAAGTTAATGAGCATTAAGCATTATTTAATATTTAATTGGTGTAGTTAAAAAAGCAATACAACCAAACAATGCAATACAATACCAACCGCGGTAGTTGGAGAAATATATAGTTGGAAATACAATGTAATTCTAACTACACAACCAAACACATCTTTAGTGAACATGTCACCACTAGTTCTCACATGCCCATCAGAGAATATCTAATTTAAATTCCTTCCCTTCACATGGAAATTAGTTATATATTAATAGATATATGTCTAGCTCATATCTAGAAAACATTATTGAGCAAGGACTATGCAAATATGTCTAAATAGTCTATGCAAAATAATATTGAGTAAATAAATAAAGTTTTGAAATATATAATAATTCCAACACAACGGAGTGATACAGTTAGGAGAAGTGACAAATTGTAGTCGATGATGTAATGAAGGCTAGGGTAGTTGTAAACTAACATGGATAGAGACAAAAAGATATGTTAATTGTCAATATAATTAAGAAGAGCGTCCTTAATTGGCAATATTATTGAGGTGATGGTTATAGAAGAAAATGGTTCATAGCCGACAATGAAAATTTGAGATAAAGGCATGTTGAGGTTTATTTCAATTTAAATTCATAACTGTAGAAGCTATGAGGATATGAATGGCTAGCTAGTAAATTTGCACCCTTTTTCCTTTGGTCGCAAAGCTAAATATTCCTCTTTTATTTTTTTGATATAAGATCTATTATTTATATCTATGACACTACAGATCACAAACATTTGAATGAGAATTTATGTTTATACAAGTCATGAAGAGAGAACCAAACATGTGTTTTTCTTTCTCAATATAGAAGACCTGATGAGATTATTTTGCTTTTTTTTGTCCTTATCCTCAATGAATTTGATTTATGTTCGTTGCCAATTGGTTTACTAGATACTAATCTCAGAAGCCAGACTTATCTTTACTATCATAACTTGAACACATAGGGGCATCGTAAAAAATATATTTTCATAAGATAATGCAAAAAATTAAGAAAATTCCCTTATGAAACTCTAGCTCCAAAGCATGCCAACTCATAACATCAAACTCATTAATTTACCTTTTTACCCTTTAACATTCAAAATACAAAAGTAATTGGTCAAAGTGGCCCAATTGTTTTTTTTTTCCGTTCAAAAAGGACCCCAAAAATTAACATATTTGTGAAAAAAATAGTTTAAACAAGTTGATAGACACACATACCACAATTATTTGTAACATAACTTACACATGAACCATAAATTAATTTTAATAGTATTATAAATTATACTACATTTAACTAAATTTATGTATTTATGTAATTACATTCATGATAAATTTTTTCGAAAGATATTTATTTCCTTCGTTCCTTTTCTGTTTTATTATATCTAATTCATTATTCATGTAAAACCTTAATCGGTGTTGATTTAGGTATTTGTCATTGTTACTAAAAATAGAGTTGGTTTTGAAAATGAAATAGCATGCTGATAGGAAGCGAAAACACTTATTTCTTATGGAAATTAGATTTCATATAAATTATAAATATGCATTTTATACTTATATTGTTATACACACATATCTTAATATACACACTGCATCACACGTGCAAAATTGCTAGTGACATTTAGGGTTTCTGGCATTCATTTGGTGTGTTCAATTTTTGTATTGCTGCGAAGGACACAGATCTTATAGATCATGCATCAATCATATATTTGATTATCTCATAAAGGTTGCTTAGGTCGATGCTGGCGTGATCCTCAAACACGTCTCTTGGTGCAATCCTTGGCAGAGTTGTCCAGGGTGTCTCTTTAAGGGTGTTACATGGATTTCTAATATTATTTGTGTCATATTTAAAAGCCCATATTTCACAGTGATGGTTTTTTCGGGTTAACTGCACTGCACACAACCTGAGGTTGCACACTAATATTTTTTGAACCATAAAAATATGCACATATATCTTCTGTTTCAAATTCTATTTTTATTTCTGGTTCTACTCTTATATTTTTCTCTCCATTACCAAACAGAAGCATCTCTTTCTTCTCTTTGTGGGTAAAGTTTGCGCACGTGCATGCATGTGTCCATAGTTTATGTTGAGAATGAAAAGAAGGTTTTTAGTTGGAAGTGAAGAGAAATAAACACGAGTGGAACCAAATTAGAAAAATAGTTTAAAACATAGGGTTATAAGTTCCTATTTTTATAGTTTGGAAGGTGTTAGTGCTCAAACCCATATAATACTGGGGGCCTGTATCTGCAATTAGCCTGTGCTGCGCAATGTTGTAGCTTCCTTCCTTTCCTTTTGCTTTTTTGCATATAGTAATGATGACTAGTTCGTACGGGTGCCTAACTTCACCCTGAGTAGTAACTTATGCTATTGTAAATTTTAATTATTACATAATGGGAAGTCAAAAATTTAAATTTTAGATGCATACACTTGTACTGCAACATGTGGAAGTGTAGTATAAGGCAGTTATGATATTGAACTTAATTATATTATTTTTCTCCAGCTAGGAGGTCATCATGCAAGTGGAAACTGGTACAGATGGAAAGCAGCAAGTGAAGGTACATTACGTTACTACCCCTGTTCCTTGTGTTGTTGAAGAGAATTTTGGTGGATATTACCACAACCATGACGATTTTGCGCTTGCAGAGGTTCTCCAAGATCAGGTGAGTTGTCATAAATTAGTCTAAAAGCATTCACATTTAAAAAAACCACACTCAATCAGCAATTACTGACTACTTGTTGCATCACATTAACATAGATATAGGTTACATATATTATACGACAGTAGTAATGCTGTTATTCATTTAAAAAACGTCGAACTAAATTTGAAAATAAATCGAGAAAACATATCGTTGGTTATTATCAGATGAAAGTGTGATCATTATAGGATGAAGGTTATATCTATTGAGTGATTCCAAATCCATATGAACAAGCCTGTAGTGAGATTGCTTTAATGATCAGGACTATATATATATATATATATATATATATATATATATATATATATATATATAGATATATTAAATTAATGTTTTATTTATTTTCTTACTTATTTAATACTATAATTTTGGTGGGTGATGGGATTAGAGATGAATCATAAATGTTGGGGATTTCCATTCCCTTGTCAACATCAAGCACACAATATAGCAAACGACACACAATAGCACAAGAAGAAGAGAACACCGGATTTATGTGGTTCGACGAAAACCGGTCTACATCCTCAAGGCAAAACATGAGGATTCCATTGACGTGAAAAAATTCCAACGAACACACTCTCAACTCTCATCTCCCTCTTTTGCTCTCACACCATAAGGACTAAAGACTACATCTTTAGCAGCCCCCCCACCCCCCACACACACAAAAAGAAAAAAAAAAGAAAAGGAAAAGAAAAGAAAAGAAAAAGAGGGGGGGGGGGGACAATCTCTCACCCATATGAGAGATACATATGTGTTCAAACCCTAGCACCTCTCATCACCTATTGGTAGCCCACACCTGTAAATTGTCTGGCTCAAATGGTCAATATATACACAAATGGATATGAGACAATCCACACAATCCTAACATTTAGTGCAAATAAGGGACACCTATTTGGTTTTTGAGATAATTTCAGGTTAATTGCTCCATGCAAGAAAAGTTTACAAGGTCGTGTTATTTAGAAACCTGGTCCCATGATGCATGATACTAAAAAGGACTTCTCTTTTCCTTTTGACGTGGCTTAATGCCTTCATAATTTTGAAATAAAAGAAGAAAAACAGAATCAACTAATAATTTTGTACTTCTTTCTCTTCCATACTTGTAATTTAAGAGTGTTAGCAGCTGCCGTTTCTTTGTTGACGTCGGTATTTCGATGATGCATATAACATGAATTTGCTATAATATATATATTTTTTACTCTCTGTCTTCTTTGTGAGTAGGGTTATAATCTAGTTCTCTACGCATTCAATGAAACAAATTATTCTTGAGAAACCACTTCATTTCAGGAAACCGTGTACCAATCGTTGCCAAGGAACAGTCAGATTGATGTACCAAGAGCTTCTTCGAGCACTAATTCTCGACCCAATCACGATCATGGCCAAAACAGACAGCAAGGAAATTCTTCTGCAACCCTGAGTGTTGAGTCACAGTTAGCAATTGATGAAGTTTTGGCTAGAGAGCTTCAGGAGGTGGAATATAAGCTCGCCGCTACTTCTGTCGGTGAAACTGCGGACTCAGAAACTGGTAAAATTTGGCTAATACAAGCCATATTCAGAAATTTTCACTTTGTTTATGTTATGAACATCTTCATTTATTTATGCTTTACCTTGTTTTGGTTCTTCACAACCCTTACCTTCATTTTAAATGAAATGCCATCATTTCATATGAATAGATCTTGAATAACAAGGGATATAGAAAGGACACGTGTTTATAATATTTATTTTTGTAAAGACATCATGTATTATTATCGATTATTCGAAATGCTGAATTGTCATGGTGTGGTTCTTTAAGATACTTCAAGTGCAGAATCTTCTACAGGAAACAGAGAAGGCAGTTTTGCCGGCACATCAACTCAGGTAACAAGTAGTAGCTGTGTTTTGCCGATCGATCCTTATATAACTGGGAATAATTGGTTTTATTTGCGATGCCACGCACAGGCTGCAAGAGAAGATAATGTGGACCCAGATAATATGACCTATGAGGTAAAATTTATAGAAGCGTTAACCTAAAGAAGTTGAAATCTTGGTTAACTCCTTGGAAGATAACAAGATTTTGTTTTACTTTAGATCTGAATATATTTTGATATGTGCTGTTTCCAGATTTTATATACAAAAAGTTTTCCCTACTAGTAGGTAATAGTGCCTATTTTTGTAATACACAGCGTAAGCTATGAAAATATTAACGAAAATACACATTATATCAACTTACCATGCTTTGAGATGCACTATTATTTGTAGTGCTACGGTGTTTTCTACAACGTAATGTTTTGTCTTGTCTTCGTGTACCATAGCGGTGCATAATTCATGTAATACACATATATGCCGTCAGTAAAAGACATAAATGAAAGATGATAATCAAAGTGGTGTCCCCATTATTTAAGAAAGTGAATTTCAGGTATATGTTCAATTATCTGAAAATTAAGAACTAAAGAACCCCCTAAACTAAGTAGAAAAAGATTCGACAAAAGCTCATTGATAATAGCTTTTCCATGATCCAATATAAATGTATTTTCTCTTGGTAGTGTTTCAAAAATATATTCCAATTGCGTACTCACAATGATGCATTTTCCTGTAGTCCTTTTTTAACTTGACACTTTTGTTTCTTTCTTAAATATATTATGCCTCCAAATGAGTGTACGGTCAAAATATTGAAATAGATCGATGAAAGGAATTTTTTTTCTCTCAAAAGGAAAAAAAAGAAATTAAAAACATAAAATAAAGTCTAAACAGTCTTCACAGGATGTATAAATGAAGTACTTCTCTAGATACTGAGTTTACATAATTTTTTTGTTCATGTACATAAATTGTGTCATGTACTCAGATTAGGAGTTTATAACCATGCATTTTGTAAGTGATGAAGTGGATCAGCAATAAAATCAAAATTTAATGTTGGTACTTGTGACCAGAAAACACAATCTACCTCTGAATCTTCCAGGATTTTCACATTAGTTTATGCTTCATTTTATTTCCAATTTGACAAGAATGGTGTTTTTTTCTACTGGTTGGACAAAAATGAATTTAACTTTTGGATATGATATATATAACCAATATAATATTGAATTTCTAATTACTAGTTTGATTTTCTCAATATAAATTTCCCTTTCTCTTAGGACCTGCGATCATTAACAGAATCTGTAGGCACCGAAAGCCGGGGTTTATCTGAGGAGCTCATAGCCTATTTGCCATCTTCGACGTACAAAAGAGGATTGTTTTCGAAAAAAGAGAAACATGAAGAGTATGTCTTTACTTGTTGCTCCTTTCAACACAAATAATATGTATGTGAATATTTGGTAGATTGCATCTTTTTCAACTGATATTAACCTTGAATAATTGGGCCATTGTGGTAATTTTCTTCTTCTAATCCCTTTTGATTCCCCACTGTACCACAATGAGAATATTAATACTAGTTATCTACCTGTGAATTAATAGCATTGGAGCAGAATCACCAATGTTCTAACCACGAAGACACAGACGCGCGCGCACAAAATTATCTTGTGCAGTAATCCCATTAAGAATTCTTCGACGTACCGTGAATCTCTACATGGGTAAATTAGGAAAATCAGATTTGATTAGCTAGAGATTTGTTTGCAAAGGCTACTGCAGTATCCTTGCAAAAAAATTTAAAGACATGCAAATTTATTGATGGTTAGGCTCGAGGTTCCTGATCAGTGATATTTGATGCATGCAGATGTGTGATATGTTATATGGCTTACAAAAACCGAGACAAGCTAATCACGTTGCCATGCCAACATCAATACCATAAAGCTTGCATCACTCGTTGGCTCAAGATCAACAAGGTACTTAAATTTTGAGTATCGACTTATTATGATTTTCTCCGTCTTTTCTGTGTTGATATTTACTTCTAATGGCGTCACCCAACTATGACATTTTACATACTTCTCTCATAAACGGTTCTATTAACTACTTGATGTAGATAAATGTCAGTTTTAATGGACCGAACCATTGTTGTGAAGAATTCACCTTGCCAAATGCAAGCAGCTCGACAAAATATAAAGTAATGACACCATAGTTAAAATACATTCCGAAGTCCCCCTATTGGAGGTCAACAACAAATTCCCCTAGAAGTTCCTTGAAGTCACTTCATAAATCTTGTGTGCCATCTAGAAATCTGAGAGAAATATCTGGAGGCTATGAAGCTTAAGCATAATATTAGAGAAAGGATAAAGTTATGAAATTTCCGTTGAGATTAGTTTAAATCTAAATAGTTGGATATTATAGATAGAATTAAGATATGCATCTTATTTAAATAAAGATTTATATCTAATTTAAATAAAAGGAAATATTCTATTAGATAAGGATAAAGTAGATTTATGTTAATCCTAATCTAAGTACGACAAGGATTATTCTATGCTGTAAATAGGAAGATGCTTTCATCAAGACGAATTGGCAAAATGGCAAACGAGGAAAAGCCCTGACGGGTAAAGGCAAGAGAGATGTAGTCTCTGGGTTTATGAGAGTTGTAACTTCTATCTCTTGAGGTGAGATCAAGAGAGGGGAGATAATATGTGAGAGATTGAGATGTGTGAGATCTTGTAATTTTTATCTTCATTGAGAGATTATGGTTCTAATCTATTTAGAGATACTATTATTTTAGTTGATCAAATTAAAGAGAAGATGGGGTGTCGGATGCACACTCTCTTTTATATCAATGCAATTCTCATGTTTGTCCCGTGGAGTAGGACGGTCAGTTGAACCACGGTAAATATTATGTGTTGATTACTTCTTATGGATTACTGTCTTGCGTGCTCGAACGTTAAAGATGTGATTTTTCCTTCGACGATAAGTATCGAAGAGAAAAATTCCCAACAAGTGGTAATGTGTTCGATTAGAGTTTCGAGTTCTCGATATAGCGGTGGATGTGTCGTCGTCAGTGGCGGAGGCATCATAAAGAAGAATGTTTAATCTGACAAAGCGTCAGATTGGTGGTTGTCAAGATAGATCGGTCAAGGAGATACCGGCGGAGATATTTGGAGACCGGATTTTGTATTAGACGATCGATGTGATATCAAGTCGGAGCGGCGGAGGCATCGAATAGAAGATTTGATCCAACGGAGCGCCGGATTGACGGTTGTCAAAGTTAGATCGGCCAAGGAGATACCGGCGGAGACGTTTGGAGCCCATATCTTGTAGTAGACGATCGAGAGTGTTCAATCCTATTAGATTTGAGCATGAAGGCTTGCGGTAGCAAGCGGTGACGCAGAACAATGGAAGCATTCTTTAGAAGTTTCACAAAGTTCTACTAGAATTAAGGTGTTATAATGCCAAGCAGGCCAAAGCAAGGTGGGGGTGGCAGAAGCGCATATAAAGACACTACAAAGGGCTCATATTATGAAAGCGCAATTCGAATTGTTAGAGTTTTAGGCAGAAGCAGTTAATCATGTGTGTCACTTGGTGTTAATCATGTGTGTCACTTGGTGATTGACCGTTGTATATAGCCATATATTTCCAGATCCTAGAGATATAGATTGGAGAGTTTGTACGTCATGGTTCGCGGAGAATGTTTTGACGCCCTACTTATTCACGTATTTATGCAGATCAAATTGGAGCCAAAGTTACAGGAACGTGAGGGGCTTCAATTATGGTGGAGTCAAAGTGCGTAAGGAGACTTCAATTAAGGTTGAGTTGCATGATTCTCGGAGACAGGATAGGGACGCTGAATATCGAAAGAGCCAGAGAATGTTTCGGCGGACCGGAGCCTAATGCAACCCAATGCAGATGATTATCACCAAACCCATGATACCCAAGCAAAGGATATAATGCGTTGATCACAAGTGCTATGTTGTACGGACGTGAAGATCAACGGATGTACCACAACGGATGATGGCTATAAATTACGTGTGGATATTTCAAAAGAAAAGATGTGGGCAATATAGGTCAAGCTAGCGGGATATGTTCAAAAGGAGGAATGTCTATAATAAGAAAATTTCTTATGTAGTCGAGCATACTTTCATCATGGTGATACTGACAAAGAGTTTGCTATAGATCAAGGAGCTGAGTTTAGATTAGAGTTCGACACGAAGGATCTTGATGTTGTGGAAAATCCTGATGATAGAATGGGATGTAGAAGCCGGCAGCTTAGGCTATCTTGAAGGATGTATATCGAGATGATTTTGAAGCGATTCAAAATGAAGGAGTTGGTTGATGAGTACCCCTATCGTTAATCACTTCGACTCTCTTGCATAGTGTGTCCATCTAGTAAGGAAGAGAGGGATTCCCGGATACCATATGCAAGAGCGGTGGGATCACACATATATGATGTGATATGAACCCAGTCAGATGATTATTTATTGTGGGTTTGGTGGATTATTTGTTGTGGGTTTGGTGGATTGATAGATGTCGAATTCAAGAAAAGTGCATTAAGTACACTGCAGTTTTGATCGAGCATATAGACGAGACTATGCACGTGTCCATGATGGTCAAGGGATCGACTACAGGGAGTATACTCATTAGGATAGTTGGGTCCATTAATTGGAGAAACATTATGGGGGTATAGTGGCGTTGTCGAAAACAAAGGTTGATTATATGGTAGCAGTCAAAGTATCTAAGAAAGCTCGAGATTTGCATGGTGGTTCACGATGAGTTGTTTAACCTCATTTTGATAGGTGAAGGGTTAATTTCAGACACGTCGCATTGCAAGTACTTTTTCGTGTGTTTCCGGATAAGGGGTTTCAATATATTGAACCAAGATGGAATGCAGTGTAGTGGTCATGAGTGCTCGGGGATAGAGTACTGTGTAGTGATTGTGAGTATTCGGGAGCAGCGATTTTATCATATGCTGGAGCTGGAAACAACGAAGATGGTGCAGGGGTTCCAAGAAGGAGCAAGATGTATGTGCGAGGTCTGCGAAGGAGGATGATAAGAACAATAATGAATCTCAAGTTATTCGGCTCTGTCACGTCCCGCTTTCCAATATACGGGCAGAGGATGCGACGAGACCGCTACGTATTTACTGTAAAGTAAATACACTAAGCGTAACTAAGCAATATAAATGTAAATGCATAAGAGACAAGATATAACAAACAACTTTATTTATTTACATTCTTTTTACAATACATGGAAAAGTAAATACATCTGAATGAAAGCAATGCCTAAACAGTGGCAAAACAGAAAAGAAAAGTACTGAAATAAAAATGTGTACAATGAAACTAGAGCTCTGGGTCGTAGGAAAGCTTGTCCAAGTCCTCACTAGTAGGCTCGATCTCCTGAGTGTCCAGATCACCTTACAACATTCTAAAGAAGAAAAAGAAAGAATGTCGTCAGCGAACAATCGCTCGGTAAGTCCAAAAAATAAGGGAGAAATAGAATAGACAGAGAGTAAGAGAGAGTGTAGCTTTTAAAGTTGTATTATATTGTTATATTGTTGTATTCACTAACGCTGTTGTTTGTAGCTTGGTACAGAAGAATGCCAGTGTATACGAGAAGAGTCTCTATATGCTAGATATTAGGGCAAATGGAAGTACAAGGCTCCGTTATACAACCCGGAACAACGGTAATTGGATTCAGGTTAGGTGTCTTAATCTTGCAGTCTCGTGCCACTTTTAACACCTTCCGTACCAATCTACCCCTTAAACCCCGCTATATCTTGATTGTATTGTTTGTATTGTATTTCAACTTGTAATTGAATTGTAATATAGATTGTATATTTGGATGACTTGCCGAAACCATGATATCAGTAAAATGGATGTACTGGAGAATCATGGATGTAACTGGAGAATCATGTAAATGGAAGTATATCCATGGTTCGGTTCAGTCAATACAGATTGAATAGTTTGAACAGATTGAACATATGTATTCATGGATTCATGTTGAATTTTAATTTTGTAATTTCGTACTTAAATCATATTCAAGTCAGATTATTATAATGAGACTCAGTCTGAGTCAGAACAATTAGAAAAGAAATTGAAGTCCTGATTGTTTTGATGTTATCGGTAACCGCTGCACATGAGCGGCAGGATTTGTTTTTTTCAAAGACGATTACCGTGTTGATAACATCGTTAAATTTTCTACCTTAAATTGGCAAGCACCCACTTCTCCGGCTCCTTGAGGCTCAAGAGATTGGTCCCGCTTAAACCTATATTTACTAGGGTCCTTAGGGTAATTTATAGAACTTGAGGGGTTTTTACGTAAAAATACTTTGTATAGTTTTCAAGATACACCCCAAGTATTTAATTATCGTCTTTAGAGTTGTCATAGATGTAGATTTTATATTTATGATATTTTTAGTGAAAATAACCTATTTTTCATAATACATGGTATTTAATTGTAATACTGAACTTGTATGGATTTCATGATATTTTAATGTAAAGTGATTTTTGGAATATTTAAAAAAATTGGAATGTTTATATAAACAAAATAGATATTTTTATGATACATATATATATTTATATAAAAATAATTTTACTATATATTATATTTCTAGAAATCTCATTTTCTTAAGATTTTCGTATTTTAAATCTTTCGAGACCGAATGCTCCTTGTGGAGGTCTGCATCTCGCACTACTAAGCCCAGGGATGTGCGATAATCCGCATCATCCCAGTCGGGTTCTCCAAAATGGGTTGTAGCGGCGCTTTGCAAAAATTTATAAAAGATACGAATTCTTATAGAAAACGGTTTTAATAGTTAGTGATATCTATTTGAAAGGTTTCGTTTTCCCGTATTCTAGGTTCCCGAAAGTATTGTGTTATGTTGCATATGAGTGTTGTGAGGAGGTAGGTCATTACCTCGTGATCTACTTAACGGTATAACAAGTTTGTAATGTTTAAATGTCGAAATGAAACTATATGGTATTTTAGTGAAAAAGTACGGTAAAAGTTACAAAATGAATTAGAATGTTGTGAAACTTGATCAACATGTTTATTAATATTTAATAGTCAACATGTAAGAGTCTGGTGTGAATGTATTTAAGAAAATGTTGGATTTTTAAAAAGAACCGAATCGGAAATCGGTTTAACTCTGATTCCGTTGGGTTTTGAAATTTCGTATTTTTAGAACAAGATTAGAGAAGAGGGAGCGGGACTTACGGGTTTAGCTTAAAGAGGAGAGGGAGAGGGAGTGGACGTAGCTTCCGGTGCGTCGTTTCGTCGCCGAGATCTCCTAGGGTTGTCGCCGGAAAAATCGCCGGAGCTTCGCCTTTCGCTTCTTCCAAAGTACACTAGGGTTCTAGGAAATTTCTTGAGAGTTTTGTTCAGAATTTTGGAGTGAGGGGGTAGTGTTTAGGGATTGTATTTATAGGGTTAGGTTAGGGTTAGCGTAGGTGAAAGGGTGAATTGAAAAATGTATTAAAAAGTAATAAAAATGTAATAAAAATGGAGTAAATAGGGTTTTAAAGAGCCTCTGGTACTGGTCTGAGGAAATTAAGTATGCAGGAGTACAGGGGAGTTGAAGAGTCACAACTTTAGTGTTGACGACTCGGCGGTCCGACCGAGTCCGGCCTGCGGCGGCTGTCCGAGTCGCCGGCCAATTCGGCCGATTCTGGCCGAGTCGGGGGTGCTCTGGGTTCCTCTTCGTTTGGGTATACTCCTGGGACAGTCTGTTTTTCATGTGTAGTGGGGTTTTTGTGAGTTATGCACGTGTAAACCCTTGGTATTCTAAAAATTCAAAATAAAACAATATTAAAAAATAATGTAGGGTATGTGATTTGAACTCTGGTGGCTTGGTTCAGCAGTGCAAGGTCTTACCAATGAGCTACAAGCTCTTGCTTGCTATTAAAATGCAAAACAAACTTATATCCTGTGCTCAGGTAAAAATACCCCTTTATGTATTTTTTGAAAAATTTGTACTGAAAGTTGTATAGGAAATTTAGGGTTGTTACATTCTACCCTCCTTATAAAAATTTCGTCCTCGAAATTTGTAAGAGGAAAGTGTAACAGATTCGAGGAAAGTTTAGTGACTGAAGTACTGATAGTGTATGAAAAAACAAATTGATACAAGGGTTTGAGAATGTGAAAGAGACTTGCTAGTGTTACCTTGACCTACAGCCTCGGCTTCTACGGCTGCTAATGTGTAAACCTGTCGCCGTGGCACGTTCCTCCTAGCTGGAGGCACATTCCTCTGTCCTCGAGGCATGTTCCTCAGTGCCTGTTGGAATTGGCGATTTGGCTGTGCGGGTGGTAGGGCAGGGAGTGCTGGACGATGTGCAGGAGCCTGGATAGCTGGCCGCTGCGGGTAGTTGGTGTGTGTGTGAGTTGAGTTGCTATTATAAGGACAGTTTCCAATTCCGTGTTTGGATGCGCCACAAATTAGACACAAGCCTTTTGCGCGCCTGCAGTCCTTCCACAAGTGTCCCTTTCTATGGCAGTAGTAGCAAAAGTCTGGACTTGGTTACTAATTTCTTCCGGTTTTTGGGGTTCAACTGTTGGCCTTGAAAAGGCTCCTCCTGCCATCTGATTGGCAGGGCGCTTCACTCCGGCAGATTGAGGTGTGCCCTTCTTCTTCACCACTGCCTCGTATCTTTGGGCAGCTTTCAAAACCAAATCATGGGTTGGGAAATCCCCTGTAGCTAAAACAGTTTGGATTTCCGGGTCCAACCCTTACTGAAATCTTCTTACTCTGATCTCAGTAGTCAGTATGAGATGGGCCGCAAACCTGTTATGGTCTTGTGTTAGCTGTATAGTATATGATATAAAATCGAACATTGAGACATATCTTACCGACTGAACATGGTGAATTCGGCATCATATTCATTTACTGACTTGGTCTATATCGAACCTTGTTGCAGATGGATGAACTGCTGTTCCATGTCGAATCTGGCAGTCTCAGGGAAGTACTTAGCGTTGAACATGTCGCGGAAAGTCTTCCATTCGATGGGTTGTTCAAGACGGCTTTCTTCCGCCTTCCACCAGTTCCGTGCATTGTCCGTGAGATGTAATTTTGCAACACGAACCCAAGCTATTTCTGTCACTTATGCTGCTGCCAGATCGTCTTCGATACTCTGAGTCCATTCCTCAGCTTCCAGTGGGCTTTCCTTTCCTGAGAACTGTTTGGGATGTAAAGTTCTGAATTGCTTCACCCCAGGTGTTTCAGCCTCGGGACGGTTCAAGAGCTGCTGCTGTCCCTTTAGGAGGCTGCTGATTGCCTCAAGCAGAACCGTTTGCTCGTTGGGTGGAGCAGGAACGACAGGTGTGAGTGGTAGTGGTGGAGGTTTGTTGTTGATTGGTGCTGGTGTTGCTCGGGGAATCCATAACCTTGATTTTTTTTTTAGGTTAGGACAGATTCAAAGTATATGGAATGATAAGATTCAACGAATATGAATTGTAAAGAATGTTTTAGTTGCTGATTCTTATGTTATATTGCTTAGCTTGTTCACGCAGAACAGAACTGCATGGTAGTGTTCCATACAGCTCTGACCTGCATGGGCCACCAACAAAACCTGTGACGCCTCGCTTCTCAGTATACGGGCAGAGGACGCGATGAGGCCGCTACGTGTTTACTGTGAAGTAAATACGCTAAGCGTAACTAAGCAATATAAATGTAAATGTACAAGAGACAAGATATAACAAACAACTTTATTTATTTACATTCTTTAATACAATACATGGAAAAGTAAATACATCTAAATGAAAGCAATGCCTAAACAGTGGCAAAACAGAAAATAAAAGTACTGAAATAAAAATGTGTACAATGAAGCTAGAGTTCTGGGTCGTAGGAAAGCTAGTCCAAGTCCTCAGTAGTAGGCTCGATCTCCTGAGTGTCCAGATCACCTGATAATATTCCAAAGAAGAAAAAGAAGGAATGCCGTCAGCGAACAATCGCTCGGTAAGTCCCAAAGATAAGAGAGAAGTAGAATAGACAGAGAGTAAGAGAGTAGCTTTTATTGTTATATTGTTGTATTCATTAACGTTGTTGTTTATAGCTTGGTATAGAAGAATGCCAGTGTATACGAGAGGAGTCTATATATGCTAGAGACTAGGGCAAATGGAAGTACAAGACTCCGTTATACAACCCGGAGCAAAGGTAATTGGATTCAGGTTAGGTGTCTTAATCTTGCAGTCTCGTGCCACTTTTAACACCTTCCGTACCAATCTACCTCTTAAACCCCGCGATGTCTTGATTGTATTGTTTGTATTGTATTTCAACTTGTAATTGAATTGTAATATAAATTGTATATTTGGATGACTTGCCGAAACCATGCTATCAGTAAAATGGATGTACTGGAGAATTATGGATGTAACTGAAGAATCATGTAAATAGAAGTATATCCATGGTTCGGTTCAGTCAATACGGATTGAATAGTTTGAACAGATTGAATATATGTATTCATGGATTCATGTTGAATTGTTGTTTTGTAATTTCATACTTGAATCATACTCAAGTCAGATTATTATAATGAGACTCAGTCTGAGTCAGAACAATTAGAAAAGAAATTGAAGTCCTGATTGTTTTGATGTTATCGGTAACCGCTGCACATGGGCGACATGATTTGTCTTTTTTAAAGACGATTACCGTGTTGATAACACCGTTAAATTGTCTAACTTAAATAGGCAAGCACCCACTTCTCCGGCTCCCTGAGGCTCAAGAGATTGGTCCCGCTTAAACCTATATTTACTAGGGTCCTTAGGGTAATTTATAGAACTTGAGGGGTTTTTACGTAAAAATACTTTGTATAGTTTTCAAGATACACCCCAAGTATTTAATTATCGTTTTTAGAGTTGTCATAGACGTAGATTTTATATTTGTGATATTTCTAGCGAAAATAACCTATTTTTCATAATACATGGTATTTAATTGTAATATTGAACTTGTATGGATTTCATGATATTTTAATGTAAAGTGATTCTTGGAATATTTAAAAAAAATTGGAATATTTATATAAACAAAATAGATATTTTATGATACATATATATATTTATATAAAAATAATTTTACTATATATTATATTTCTAGAAATCTCATTTTCTTAAGATTTTCGAATTTTATATCTCTCGAGACCGAATGCTCCTTGTGGAGGTCTGCATCTCGCACTACTAAGCCCAGGGATGTGCGATAATCCGCATCATCCCAGTCGGGTTTCCCAAAATGGGTTGTAGCGGCGCTTTGTAAAGATTTATAAAAGATACGAATTTTTATAGAAAACGGTTTTAATAGTTAGTGGTATTTATTTGAAAGGTTTCGTTTTCCCGTATTCTAGGTTCCCGAAAGTATTGTGTTATGTTGCATATGAGTGTTGTGAGAAGATAGGTCATTACCTCGTGATCTACTTAAAAGTATAGCAAGTTTGTGATGTTTAAATGTCGAAATGAAACTATATGGTATTTTAGTGAAAAATTATGGTAAAAGTTACAAAATGAATTAGATTGTTGTGAAACTTGATCAACATGTTTATTAATGTTTAATAGTCAACATGTAAGAGTTTGGTGTGAATGTATTTAAGAAAATGTTGGATTTTTAGAAAGAACCGAATCGGAAATCGGTTTAACTCCGATTCCGTCGGGTTTTGAAATTTCGTATTTTTAGAACAAGATTAGAGAAGAGAGAGGGGGACTTACAGGTTTAGTTTAAAGAGGAGAGGGAGAGGGAGTGGACGTAGCTTCCGGTGCGTCGTTTTGTCGCCGGGATCTCTTAGGGTTGTCGCCGGAAAAATCGCCGGAGCTTCGCCTTTCGCTTCTTCCAAAGTACATTAGGGTTTTAGGAAATTTCTTGAGAGTTTTGTTTAGAATTTTGGAGTGAGGGGGTTAGTGTTTAGGGGTTGTATTTATAGGGTTAGGTTAGGTGAAAGGGTGAATTGAAAAATGTATTAAAAAGTATTAAAAATGTAATAAAAATGGAGTAAATAGGGTTTTAAAGAGTCTCTGGTACTGGTCTAAGGAAATAAAGTATGCAGGAGTACAGGGGAGGTGAAGAGCCACAACTTTGGTGTTGACGACTCGGCGGTCCGGCCGAGTCCGGCCGGCAGCGGCGGCCCGAGTCGGCCGAGTCTCCGGCCGAGTCGGGGGTGCTCTGGGTTCCTTGTCGTTTGGGTATACTCCTGGGACAGTTTGTTTTTCATGTGTAGTGGGGTTTTTGTGAGTTGTGCACGTGTAAACCCTTGGTATTCTAAAAATTCAAAATAAAACAATATTAAAAAATAATGTGGGGTATGAGATTTGAACTCTGGTGGCTTGGTTCAGCAGTGCAAGGTCTTACCAATGAGCTACAAGCTATTGCTTGCTATTAAAAAGCAAAACAAACTTATATCTTGTGCTCAGGCAAAAATACCCATTTCTGTATTTTTTGAAAAATTTGTACTGAAAGTTGTACAGGAAATTTATGGTTGTTACAAGCTCAACGGATTTGAGTCGAGATGAAGATTGCTGGAGTTGTATCTCATATCTAGTTGATCACCTATCTGTGGTTCGTGGATTACAGGGAGTCCGGATTGGACTTGGACAGTTGAGCCAAAATAATCTGTCAGTGTGGGCTACTAATAGATATGTAGATGAGAGCATACTCAAAATTTTTATTTAGATTTAAACTAAGGTGGAGATTGTTGAGATTAGTTTAAATCTAAACAATTAGATATTATAGATAGAATTAAGATATGTATCTTATTTAAATAATGATTTAGATCTAATTTAAATAAGATGAATATTCTATTAGATAAGGATAAAGGAGATTTATGTTAATCCTAATTTAAGTAGGAGAATGATTATTCTGTACTATAAACATGGAGATACTTTCATCAAGACGAATTGGCAAAACGGCGAACGAGGAAAAGCCCAGACGGTTAAAGGCAAGAGAGATGTAGTCTCTAGGCTTATGAGGGTTGTAACTCCCCTCTCTTGAGGTGAGATTAAGAGAAGGGAGATGCGATGTAAGAGAGAGATATTAAGATGTGTGAGATCTTATAACTTTTATCTTCATTGATAGATTAGGGTTCTGATCTAGTTATAAGATATACTATTAGTTTGGTTGATCAAATCAAGGAGAAGATAAGGTATCGGTTGTGTTCTTTATTATATCAATGAAATCCTCATGTTTGCCCCGTGGAGTAGGCCGTCGGTCGAATCACATTAAAAACACTGTGTTGATTACTTCTTTTTATAGATTGCTGTCTTGCGTGCTCGAACGTTAAAGATGAGACTTTTCTCTTAACGATGGGTATCGGATGTGGGGAAGATTCCTAGAAACTTCTAGAATAAAACTAGAGATATATAGATATAGAGTTTTCCTAGGTTGTCTATAAATAGTTACTTAGCCTCCCTTGTAGAAACCAAGCTAGAAAGTAAGTAAGAAGCACACAAGTGCTAAGAGAGGTATAGTGTGCTTATGAGAGTAATAAAGATTAGTGTGATTGTCTCTTTGTAATAATAAAAGTTTGTTTATAAAGTGTTGTCTATATTACACTTGCCCATTCTTTACAAGAGGTATCAGTGCTACGAAATTCTA
Organism: Agapanthus africanus; assembly: GCA_030015575.1. Taxonomy (NCBI): domain Eukaryota; kingdom Viridiplantae; phylum Streptophyta; class Magnoliopsida; order Asparagales; family Amaryllidaceae; genus Agapanthus; species Agapanthus africanus. The sequence continues at coordinate 434,596,894 of JASDDO010000018.1, forward strand.
CACACCCCCTATAATCAAAGTAGTTGGAGTCATGGTATCTGTTCAAAAAATACGAAGAACATTTCAGAAGCGCTTTGTTACACATTTCAATTGTGCATCGCTAGATTCTTACTAATTTGATTACATATTTCCAATAATTCACGCATGCGTGCGCGTGCACATTTTTTATATATATAAAAAAAACCCACTAGAGATTGAGATTTAGATGTCCCTGGCTTCTCTGTATCAGGCATGCCCAGTTTGCAAGGAGGAAGTTTTTGGGTCGTGAGCCGATGCATTGCAAATTTCCCATCGATCGATATATAATTGGAATGAATGTGCAGTATTTTGCATAAGGAATGCAAACCCCATTTTTATGCTGAAGCTTATGTATTCATGAAAGGATGTAGTGAATAAAAAAGAAGAATATTATGTTTGATTATCTAAAGTTCTGTTGCTTGCGTAGATATAAAATGGTACAGGCTTGTGAGCACTATGTAATATATGTGGAAAAATGTGGCTTGTAAATGATAAATTATCTTCTAAATAAGTTTATACATGTTTAATAAAATTGATTTTGATTAACTCAAGTACAATTAGCAATGGGGTAAATTTTAACAAACTTGTTATGGTTTTTGCGATAGCAGCTGCTGCCAGCAAGTTAGAAGAACAGGAAGAAATTAAGTCACCACATGATCTATGTATCTATGAAATTATTTGATCAAAGTTTGCTAGCTGGATCAAAAACCTTATGGCACATTGGGGAAAATATTAATCTGATAATGTTTTAATGTCCCAAATGGTTGGTGTAATGCAGTGCATTATGACAACAAATCTTATGGCACATTGTTTTACAATTAAGCCAGCCAACTAAATAAATAAATAAAAATATAAAGATAAAGAGGCCACTAGTCGAATATAGTTGACATTCTATCCATGAATTTGACCATGGTAAATAAAATTCTAATTCCCATGAGTCATGACCTACTTTTTATTGAAAAATTATCGCTTTCTTTATATATTTCTTTTCTATTTTCCTATTCTATTCTCCTGCTCATGCTGAATAATTTATTTATTTAGTTAGTTACTTAGGACCTCTAACTTAGAATTTGAGAATTTGTGATATAAGAAAGAACCACTGCTACAAATAAGGGTTGCCCCTACGGATTTATCAACCACTGCCCCTACGGATATATGCGTAGGGGCGAAAAATTAACCTGTAGGTGCAAATGCAGTAGGTGCAAGTTGAAGCCCTGAAGTTGTCCCTACGGGTAAAATCTTGCCCCTACGGAGTTCTGTGTAGGGCCGTTTCACCTACGGAGTAGGCCGTAGGGTAAAAAAAGTTATTTTATTTACGGTTTTTTTAAATATATTAACTGTACCTACGAAGATATCCGTAGGGCCAAGTACTATTTCCTACGGATATCTGCGTAGCTACTTATCCGTAGGGGCAAAATATCAGAAATCCATATATTTTGCCCCTACGGATAACCCCGTAGGGGCCTTTATTTGCCCTTACGGACATATCCGTAGGGGCATTCCCAACCCCCTGGTACTGAGATCAGGGGGGAAATATCAGTTACTGCTCATATTTTGCCCCCACGGTTTAAGCCGTAGGGGCAACATGTATACCTACGGATTAATCCGTAGGTACACATTATCTGTATTTTTTTAAAAAAAAAGGGCTGCCTGATTTTTTTCCGCCCTGTGCACAATAATATATATATCAATAAAATGTAAAATTAATCATCACACAACATATATCGCAGTATTCATAATCACATCTCACTCATATAATATACAAAAGAAAAACTGAATATGATATAAATATAAACCAATATCAATATCATTTCAAAATGTAGTACAATATGTATGATATAAATAAATACATGTTTCAAAAAATAAGAATCAAAAAGCTACCCTAACTCGGTCCAGCTCCACCCCTGATAAACGATAGAATCAAGCGCGCCTGCTCCTCGGTCAATAAACCATGCAATTCGGCGCGTGCGGGAGTCTGAGCGTCCTGTGGAGCTGGTGATGTGGTCTGCGCAGCCGCCGTCGAGGTAGTCGCTTGCGGAGCCGCGGCTGCGGGAGTCTAAGAGGGCGGTGGAGCTATAGGAGCTGTCTGCGGAACCGCAGCCGATATAGTGGCTTGCGGAGCCGCAGCCAAAGGAGATGCATGTGGAGGCTCGGCCGATGTACCCTGTCGCGTCTGTACCTAACATGTGTAAGAAGCGTGTAAGAACTGTGTATTATTCGAATTCGTATCATTATCAAGTTATTTCGAAACCCCATTTGGGTATCTAGTTTGGAAAACCGTTGTTTATTTTAATTACATATGTATGTATGATCAATCAAACCTAAGTCTAAAACTAAATAAGCTCAAGCTACGTACTAATTATGGATATGTTGATATCTATAATATGACATGATATTTTACTATAAAGTAGTATACATACCATCATCTCCTTCAACTCCTGAACGGTGGCCCTCAAGCTCTCCAGTTCCTGCTGAACACGTCGCTCACTGGAGACGGAGGAAGTAACCGCCGGGGTGGAGTCCAACCTCATATGGGCCCTGCTAGGGCCCAGTCCCTGGCCTCTCTCCCAACCTCCGTGGTGCCCTCCGTGTGCGGCGTCCAGAACTGGGGTCAGTAGCCTCGGATCGCTCTGTCCTGTAAAATCGATCCCCGAGGCCTCGGCCTGTTCAACCACCCGCTCCTACACCCACATTAAGCAGTAAAGTATAAGTATAAAATTTAAACTTGAACCTTCCAAAACTAAAATTTCAAATATGGGTAGAATAAATATTAACACTTACGCAATACTCCTGGATAGCGACGTCGGGATATCGAAGCTCGCCCGTGGCGGGATCTGTCGAGGTGCCGTGGACAGCAAGATATGCGGACAGCACGCTCGGTGTACCACCTGACGCCACGGTCCGAGCTGTCCGCAATATTAGAAAATAACTCTTAATATTAGAAATATTAGAAAATAACTCTTAATATTGCAGAATATCACAAAGATCGGTCTATTGTAATTTACCGATAACTCCATGGCTCAAGTAATATTCCTCGAGCCACCTGTGTAAGTAGGGCGACCCCTCTTCGCCAACTTCCTGTTCTCTGTATTCTGAGCGGCCTGTTTCTGCACAACGCATTAACATTTAGTTTTCTAATTAAGGAACACAAAAAATAAATTATATCCTAAACAATGAATTACATTTAAAATACATACCTGTTTGCGTTGAGAGTCGAAATATTCGCACAATAGAGGCCATGTCTCTACGTCGGCTCTCGCAAACGCCGGAATAGATAGGAGGGCCGCTCTCTTTGCCTCGGGGGTCGCCATCCACAGGGAGTAGCAGTCGGCATTCAGCTCATTCCTGTTGTATCGGACCTTGGCCTGCATGTTCTTCATCAGGCCATTGTACAGAGCATGAAGGTCGAGCATCCTCTCCGGGTGATCAGGGTCGGCTACAGGCTGAAAATCGTAATCCAACTGAAAATACAAAAATAAACATTGTTATTAGATTGCAAGTGTTAATAATAAATATATTGGATAGATCAAATGAAAATATATATTAATACGTACCCGAGCCTGATCAAAGAAGAGGGTGAATGAGCGCTGGTGCTGCTCGCCCTACTCAACGTGAAGTGGATAGTTCTTCATGAGCTGGCTCTCGTCCCTCATATACCGGCCGAACCTCTCGGCATGAGGACCGGTATAGCGATAGTCAAGGGTAAAAAAGAGGGGGAATGCTGCCCCCCTAGCTCTGTCAGGCCTCAGCCTATGGGACTGATTCGGGCCTCGAGTCCCCCTCTGGGGATAGGGAGGCCCTGCGTCTGCACGAAATATCAAGACAATCAATATTAAGACAAAGTTGTATTAAGAAATCAAGGTTAAACGAAAATTCAAGTGTGATATATACCTCCGGTGACTATCGCACGAGCCTGGGCCCGGGCAGCAGCACGAGCGGGACGATAGTTCCTCCGGTGAGGAACAACAGGGGTCCCGGATGCGGACGCATCCCCTCCAACTAGAAAATAAACATTGACGCTAAATTTCCATGAAGTTCATATTTATTCTATTGAGCATATGTAAAATGAATAAATATTTTATATTTATTCATACTAACCTGCAGACGATGCGGAGGGTATGGAAGCGGCAGGAGTGGCCCCTGCGGAAGATGTGGACGCACCACCTATAATTAGATAATTAAAAATAGATTATATAAGTAATTGCAAAAAGAATGTGTAGATCAATAATATAACGTTCTAAATCAATATGCATGCACTATAGGATATATAAACATACCCGCAGGTGCGGTGGTGTCACCACCTACAGCTAGACAATAATAAAAATTGCTAAGTAAGAGCAAAAGGAATGTGTGTATTTATGATATAGCATTCTAAATCAATATACATGCACTATATGATATATAAACATACCTGGAGGAGCGGGAGTGGCCTCTGTCCCAGATGTGGACGCATCACCAACAACTAGACAATCAAACATTGACAATATAAGTAATTTTGATATAAACAGGCATGAATATCTGTAATATTACATTCAAAATGGATATGCGTGCAGTATACCTGGAGGTGTGGCAAAATCCACACTGAAGGAGGCATCCGAAGGGGTCTCCGATCTGGGTGCAAGACCGGCCCTCTGAAGCTCCCTACGGAGCTCTCCGGGCGGCAGAACCGCTCTGCCTCTGCCTCTGCCGCGGCTGGAGCTCTTGCCGCCCCTCGCTGCTCCCGACATCGTCATCAAATCTAGATAAACGGTTCGTGGACGCATTAGACAATCATTAAATTTATTGACTATATATGTATAGAGCGTAAAATGTGAAGTAATAATATAACATTACTGATAACCTTTTTCGTTTCGTGGGCGCATTATACATATCTACTTGGATTTCATCGTCGATGTCATTTCTAACCCACGTAACTTCATGGTCGGTCGAAGACAACCCGTCCTTCGAAATAGACGGTCGGAGCACTTTAAGCCTTCTCTCTTCTTCGTCCTCATCGCTGTCCTCGAATTCTGGGACATCGTAGACATCTCTGGGTTTCCATCGGCATACAACACTCCATCCCGGATGCTTCAAACACTGTGAGTAGTATACTTGGAACGCTTGGTTCGGAAAGATAAACGGATCTTCCTAACCGTAAAATCGAAGTGTGTTCACACTGGTCAATCCATATTCATATTTCCAAGTCCTAAGATTGCTTCTCCACCTATCCGTATCGGTTTGTGTATCGTACCAAGTACACTGGAATATATAAAAGGGTTCTGATCGTCCGGGATAGTGGATCCCGAGTATACAATTTAAGTACCCATAATAAATCACACCGTCCGATCCTACCGTCGCAATCCCACTATTCTGAGTGGTTCTAGATGTTTCTATGTCCTTAACTTCGAATTTGTATCCAAGGACACCAAGTCCTTTGTAATATGCAAGCTCTATACTAGGAAATTGAGCTAAACATCTTGAATCACTCTCAAATGATGCAGACAAGTTCGGATCGTAGATCTAACAAAACAAATTTTACGACAAATACATAACGATACAAGTTTAGATTAAAACTGATAGCAATAAAATGTTATTCGAATAACTTACATGATCTGTGACCCAATCACAAAAATTATCCTGATGATATTTTTCCAAACGTTCTTCGTTCCAATCAGGATGCCCCTCACGTACCTCGTTAAAATGAATTCTGTTTTCGACAAATAATTGTGACATTAATATTATATCATTTCATACACATATAAACACAGATATAACAATTAATCCAAAAAAACTTACTCTCTAATTTGTTCAAGACATGTGCAATTAAGCAAGATAAACTGGTATATCTTGTTGATAAACATAGTGTCTACCCTCTTATACTCGGCTTTACCATATGGCCCGTCTTGAATTCTTCGTGGTCGGTTAAGCCTTGTCTCAATGTTCTCGTCCAGATAGCGGGAACAAAATGTGGTTGCTTCATCAAGAAAATAACCTTGCATGATAGAACCCTCTGGTCGATTTTTATTGCGTATATACTTCTTAAGAGTGTATAGGTACCTAATGAAAATATGTTGAATAAATAAATACGGGCATACATGACAACAATAAATTTATAAATTGCGCGAAACGAAAAATTACACGTACCTCTCGACGGGATACATCCATCGATATTGTACCGGTCCGGCTAACTTCGCCTCAGCTGCAAGATGAACCGTCAAGTGTATTATGATATCGAAGAATGACGGAGGGAAAATACGCTCAAATTTGCAAAGTATCAACGCAATAGAATTTTCAAGTTTATCCAGCGTCACAACCTTCAGTGTTTTAGCACACAACTCCCTGAAAAAACAACATAGGTCGTTGATTACTAGACCAACCGAGTCGGGGAGAGAAGTCCTGAGGGCTAATGGAAGAAGGTGCTCCACGATAACATGGTGATCATGACTTTTCAGCCCATCGATCTTGCCCTTCACAATTTTTATTTTCTTGCTGAATGATCCTGAGAAACCTGTGGGGACTTTCAAACCATGCAACACCTGCATGAATCTTTTCTTCTCCGGTTGTGACATATGATAAGCGGTATTGGAAAGTACAAACTTGTCTAGTTTACCCGCTACCGGTCTAGGGTGCAATTCACTTCTTATTCCCCACTCTTGTAGATCCATCCGAGCATTCATGTTGTCTTTCGATTTCCCGTCTTTACAAAGAAGTAAGTTAAGTATGTGTTCTGATACTCCCTTCTCTATATGCATGACGTCCAGACAATGACGCACTGAATTTGTAGACCAGTACGGAAGCTCGAAGAAAATGCTTAACTTGTTCCAATATGGTGGTTTGACTTGTTTCGTCGGATCCATCCCGAAGTTTACGTTATTGTAACCATCCCATTTAGCAGTCACGTCCTCTCCGGACAATGGGGATGGAGGTCCAAGAAACTCCTGATGACCATCAAAGTGAACCGTGTCTAACCTATAGGGGTGGTCTGGAGGCAGGAAACGTCGATGGCCGCAATAACAAACCTTCCTGCTAAAATTCAAGAATTTCGATGTTGTGTGTTCATGGCAATGAGGACATGCTTTGTGACCATGTACGGACCAACCTGATAGCATTCCATACGCAGGAAAGTCATTAATTGTCCACATTAAAGCCGCACGCAGTATGAAGGTTGTATTTGTGTTTGCATCATATGTCTCTACACTATCAATGAACAAAGATTTCAACTCCTCGATCAGAGGTCGGAGATAGACGTCGATATTATTCCCCGGTGAGTTTGATCCGTCGATAAGAAGAGGCATCATAAAGTATGATTGGTCCATAGCCAACCAAGACGACAAATTATAAATTATCATTACAACGGGCCATGTGCTGTGACTTCCAGCCATATAGTTGAATGGGCAGAAGCCATCAGTAGCCGGTCCGAGCCGGACATTGCGAGGATCGCTACTGAATATTACGTGCCTCCTATCGAAATCCTTCCATGCCGGTGAATCTCTTGGATGGCTCATTTTTCCATCTTCACTTGGAGGAGCACGGTGATGCCAAATCATTGCCCCGGCTGTTTTCTTGCACCTGAATAGCCTCTATAGCCTCTGTGTTATGGGAAAGTATCGTGCTATCTTCACAGATATATCGGGCTTCTTATCAGAATCTTTCGGCTTATATCTAACCTCTTCGCATGTTGGACACTCTTTCAAATCTGAATTCTCTTTCCGGTACAATACGCAATTTTTAGGACATGCTTGAATCTTCTCGCACTTTAGACCCAAATCAGACATCATCTTCTGGGCTCCGTACCAGCTGTCGGGCACGTTATTTCCCTGGGGCATAGAATCTTTCAAGAACGAAAGAAGCATTGTGAATGACTTGTTGCTCCATCCATTTAGGCACTTAATCTGGAAAAGTTGGACGAACCATGAGAGCGCGGAATACTTCGCATTCTCATAAATTGGTTTTCTAGCATCATTCATGAAATTTTCATATTTATCCGTACGCGGTCCTTGACCGGAAGGAATGTCATGTTTGGTACGAATAGATTCACCTAGGGCAGCCTCTACCATATCCTCCATTTCTTTTGATGGAAATAAATTACCGTCTTCTCCTTCTGCCGCATTACCGAATTCTTCTTCTTCTCCTGCCGCATTATCGTGTTCTCCTTCTTCTTCTGCCGCAGTACTGCATTCTCTCCTTCCCCGTGATATTTCCAAGTTGTATAAAGTCTAGTAAACCCATGTTTTACAATATGAAGCTCTGCCAATTCTACCTTCTGCCAGTACTTATTGCCACATCTATCGCACGGGCAGAGAATCTTCTCTATTATGATCTTATTATGTGCGCGTGCAAATTCAATGAAAGCAGCAACTCCTGCGACAAACTTAGGTTGCATACGTTGTTGCCAATCCACATACATCCAGTCCTTAACTCTGACGTACTCATGGGCCATGTTAGACTGTATAACATATAAATTGTAGGTTATGGTGACTATATTGAGAAATATAAGAACGGGATAGTTACCGACAAAGGAGAAAATCCGTGTATATGCTTTGTGTGTGCGTTTGTCGTTGAAAAGAATAAATTATCGAACGTATGTTAACCGACAGACGGGGACTAAGTGGCGCTTTTAGTTTCATATATGAGTATCGATGAGAATATGAAGGTTTCATATTATCATATATTGGTTTTAACTTGAACATCTCGAATCACTCTCTAATTATGCGTTTGTTGTGTATTCTTGATGTATATGTGTGTTCCGGCTGTCGGGGGTAGGCTTCTATCCCATTAAGAATGTATAGAGCGAACACCCATCACTTGTGCTTTCAACCGTTTCGAGTAAATTTCGGCAGCACCTCCCCGCTGTTCTCCGAGTACACTGTAATAGAATAGATAATCATTTCAAAGCTGTGAAACAACGTTGAAATGAACATCTAATCTATCTTTGTATACGGAGAACCAGCGGAAAGGTACCGACGAAATATCTCGAAACGGATGAAAACACAAGTGAATGAAGGCGTTTGCTTTATACATTCTTAACTTGCCCACACGGGACAAATCTATGGGTTACCATATGATTGAATTTTCTCGTTGCGTAGACTATACGACGGTTGTTAGTATCGAGCTATACTGTCCGATATTTAACAACCTTCGTATAATTCTATGTCACGACGAGCATCGCACGTATGTTAACCGATAGACGGGGACTAAGTGGCGCTTTTAGTTTCATATATGAGTATCGATGAGAATATGAAGGTTTCATATTATCATATATTGGTTTTAACTTGAACATCTCGAATCACTCTCTAATTATGCGTTTGTTGTGTATTCTTGATGTATGTGTGTGTTCCGGCTGTCGGGGGTAGGATTCTATCCTATTAAGAATGTATAGAGCGAACACCCATCATTTGTGCTTTCAACCGTTTCGAGTAAATTTCGGCAGCACCTCCCCGCTGTTCTCCGAGTACACTGTAATAGAATAGATAATCATTTCAAAGCTGTGAAACAACGTTGAAATGAACATCTAATCTATCTTTGTACACGGAGAACCAGCGGAAAGGTACCGACGAAATATCTCGAAACGGATGAAAACACAAGTGAATGAAGGCGTTTGTTTTATACATTCTTAACTTGTCCACACGGGACAAATCTATGGGTTACCATACGATTGAATTTTCTCGTCGCGTAGACTATACGACGGTTGTTAGTATCGAGCTATACTGTCCGATATTTAACAACCTTCGTATAGTTCTATGTCACGACGAGCATCACACGTATGTTAACCGATAGACGGGGACTAAGTGGCGCTTTTAGTTTCATATATGAGTATCGATGAGAATATGAAGGTTTCATATTATCATATAGTGGTTTTAACCTGAACATCTCGAATCGCTCTCTAATTATGCGTTTGTTGTGTATTCTTGTTGTATGTGTAACATGATTTTAAACCATTGAGATCAAGATTGATAGAACTGATCATCCTACATTGCAATGACATTCATCAACCAAAAACTATTATTGCAATGGCATTCATCTATAACAATCAATAATTAAAACTACAAATGTAGAATACTGATATCATAAAACGTTATACGCAACATATGAATTCACATGACTGAAACATGCATCAAAAAAACATGTTCATCCAAAAGAAATGCCACTGTCAACAAATATAGACAAATACGTCATAAAAACAGTAACTAATTAACAAGTTGATTAGCATCTGGATCAAGAAAATGATAGGAAAAACAATTGACTATGATCTATAATGACAAGTCTATTACCATGACTCTCGACTAACAAAGGTGGCTTTTCGTCCTCGGTAGCTTGATAATTGGGATTTCATGGCGAATAAAAATATGCATATGCCGTTTGATTGGGAACTTCAATAGGAAACTCAATGAGGTCGGGTGTACTGAAGTACGCTTTGTATTTCGCTATATCAGGTGATGAAGCCCAAGCCCTAGCTAGCCCCAGCCCCATCCCAACCGAACCCTATCGAAGGTAAAGAACGTCCTTACACTTTCATATTTCTATTAATGATGCAAGTCTCCACCAAGTCAAATTCTTGCAATATCATTCTTTTTAGAGTATGTCTAATTTAATAGATAGAATTTTCAAAGTTGGGCAACTAAGAAAAAGTAACAAGGGATTTTACATACATGCCAAAGCTTTGATTATTTATTTATTTATTTTCCATTTCATATTGGTACTTTTATATGTTTGATGATGGCAAGAAATACAAATTATATTAGAACATTGTACATACCTAATTTCCACTTGAAATTGGTTTTTTCTTTTATCAGTACTCGTTGACATATAGTAACAAACAATATTTGATTAGAAGGACCCAAGATTTTCTCTATCAATAATAATTTTAGTAATCAAAATAGGCTAAAATTGCTGGAAATTCCTCTCAGGTTTGCCAAATTCAGCAAACCCTAACCCCAACCTAACCCTAACCCCAGACCCAGCCCCAGCCCAGCCCCACCCCAACCCCAACCTAACCTTAGCCCAGCCCCAGCCCCAGCCCAGCCCAGCCCCAACCTAACCCTAACCCCAGTCCCAGCCCCAGCTAAACCCCAATCCTAACCCCAGCCCCAGCCCCAGCCCTACCCCAACCCTAACCCCAACCCCAACCCCTGCCGAACCCCAACTCCAACCGCAACCCCAGCCCCAGCCATGAACCCTAGCCCTAAATAATCAAAAATTTGTTTAGTTGAAGATTTACTAACCTGTGCGATGGAGGAGACGATCGATCGGTGGCGACGACGAAAATGGCGACGAGGAAGAACGGTGACGCGCGAGAACGGCGGTGGCGACGACGACCGGCGGTGGCGACGACGAGAACGGCGGGAATGATTTGGGGATTTTGGTTCGCGCGCGATCGAGAGAGAGAGAAAGAGATAAGGGGCGTATGCGATCTGTGCCTTTTTAATTAAATCGCTATTTAGTTGCCCCTACGGATTTGTCCGTAGGTCCTTGGTTTGCGGCTCCGTAGGGGCAAACACCAAATTAAGATTTAATATTTTTACTCTTGAACGTCTTGGACCGTAGGGGCAACCTTCTAGCCCTACGGCTTAATCCGTAGGGCCAACATAAATCTGCCCCTACGGATTTCAATATCCGTAGGGGCAACCCCTATTGCAGTAGTGAACATAAAAATAAGAGTGAATATGTATAGTTTTATGTATAATTTTCAATTTCAAGTTGAAGTGATCTATTCTCAGCGCAAATATTCTTGCTGGGTAAAAATAAAAGCAGTCTATTGAAGCAAATTCTGAACCAATGACGTCCCTTCTTTATGCAAATATTTGTCCTCGCATAAATAGTCTAAAGAAAGTCACTAGGCACTCGAAGCGAGCATGTTGATTGATTAGTCCATTAATGTAATCCAATCTTGTAAAATACGTAACATGCACGTAAAGAAACCCTACTGATGAAGGAATCTAAACAAAGTGTGTGTTTGTGCTGTTGGGTCCTTGATAGCTAGTGATGTTTGCTACAACACCAATAATATTACCTATAATTAAAGCAGTGGTGATCGACGAGATGAAGATAAATCTTTGAGATAATTATTTTGATTCCAATTATAAAATGCTTTAGCACTATGTGTGCACAATTAAGATCATTAGTCATTAGTGCTCATACGTTAGCTTATAGCTTGACAAACATCAACCGACCACTTACTATCATCTAACAAATGGGATCTTCAAAATTTGGTGGCAAAAGATCAAAAGAAAATAGGTAGTTGCTTAGCTAAAGGCGATCTCTCTCTCTCTCTCTCTCTCTCTCTCTCAATGAAATAGTTTAGAGGAATTCTTATTAAAGAAAGATTTTTGAAAAGTATGCATTCCTGTCACATGTAAGGGTAATTTTCTGAAACACCCCGACTTGAATAGCAGAAAATGTCCCGAGCTTTCTGAAACATGCATTTTGCCCTCTCAACTTTAATTTATTCTCAAAATGCCTTTCGTTTTAAACGATAAAAAGGGGAAGATAAAAAGAGGAAATGAGATATTTTTTGTATTAAATTTTTTTTAAAAGGGCTTGAATAAATTAAAGTTAAAATGTCAGGGGTATTACCTGCTAGTGAGACGGAAGATAAAGGTGTTTCCTACAATTTAACCTAATTATAAACGTGTGCACTCTTTTACTCTACTGATATGTGAAAAGTTAGAGGATGTTTTTTGGCACTAAAAGTTAGAGGCTGCTGACATATGACTTGATTTAATATTCCTAAATACCCTTTCTCTAGTTACAAATTTTACTAATTTTTTCATCGAGTATAAACTCTAATCATTTCTCTTTTTTCCCCCTTTTAAACTCCTTTTCCTTGTTTTCTGGTTCACGATCACTTCTACACAAATCATATTTACCAACTTCTCGTACATATACTCTCTTTTTTTCCTTTCAAAATTCATTATTCTTTTTTCATCATCTAGATTCTCTTCGTTCCTATAAATAGTAAAATAAAAGTTCGTTCCGCAAATAATCCCTAACAACAAAATTAAAACAGATTTGCAGTTTACTAAATTTGTGGTATTAATTTGCAAATTACAAAAGTAACGATATTTGTTTGAAAAGACGCTAAAATTTCAAAGTGTTTAATAAAAATTAAATAAAGGTTGAAACTTAATAGAAACTCAAGCATATATTTGTCAACTTGCAAGCAACCAAATGGTATAAAATGCAACAAAAATATTCATGTTTTCTCATGAATTAATCTAGGGAAAAATGGATCCAAGTACTTAACTTTGAAAAGCAATAGGTTTAGATTCCTGATCCAAAAAAGTTATGAAAACTAAACATTCTTGTGTTTTAGTCCCTATAATACGTTTACTATTTTTTATGCTAACACTGCTTTTTTAGGTAAACTACTATATTTATCTTTTAAAGTACTATAGTTATTTTTCTAAATACTACATTTATGTTATAAGGGAAAAATGGAGCTAACGTATGTCTTAGCTAAATTACCCAAGCTATGTGAGAGAGGAATGGGGATGGGCCCCATTGTTTTTAAGTTATATCTTATTTTAGTTGGATGGGTCTATCTTGCTTCTCTCACACACCTTAGCTAACTTAGATTTGGCATATCTTAGTTACATTAACCTCATGTTATAAAGTATTACATTTATATTGGAATATGTCAAATGTATTAGATATAATAATTTTACTAAAAATATAACAGTTTCATGTCAAATATAGCACTTTATAACATAAATGTAGTATTTTGAAAAATAACTATAATACTTTAAAAGATTAATATAGTAGTTTATCTGAAAAGATAGTGTTGACGTAAAACAATAGTAAAAATACTATAAAAATTAAAATACAAGATTCTTTAAGGTGAGGGAGTTTTTCACAACCTTTTTGGGAAATTAACCTCAACCTGCTTTTCAAAGCAAAAGCACTTATACTCATTTTTCCCATTAATCAAACTTAAATACACCACATGTGGTGAGCATGCATGCGTGGATTAAAATATTCATCAAAGGAGCTAAGTCCACAATTAAACCACAAAAACTACTTTTAATTAAAATTAAAATTAAAATTAAAATATCTGCATGCAAAACACCATTCAGCACGAGCCACGTGGCTGTGTATGTACGCCGCCATGTGCAGCAATCTTAGCCTCAAGAGTTGAGTTGGGACTTGCTGCATAGATAGAAAAAGATATTTTAAAAGAATCCAAATATTTGTTTTGTTAACAACGTAAGAATATTTCGTGAGGGACTCTCATATGAGTTTTGTCTGACAATTTTGATCCTGATAGTTCAATTTCATGGTCCCCATGTGTTTGCGTTGGGCGGACCAAATAAGACGGGATAGAGAAAAGATAGTTCGGCCCAAATTACTTGAGGTCGAATCGGTTACTTAAGCAACCGACCCGATATAATCAAAGAAGATACGAAAGTTCACGATAAGATCTTATGAGAGATTCACAATCAATCAAGAGTCAGTGGTTGCGAAACTTGAGCACTAAGCAACAGTATGATTGATATCTGAATCAAGGAAAATTTAGGGTTTTGAACTATTTCCTAACAAACTTTAGTTCTATAAAAGCCATAGTTTAAGGTGAAAAGTATCTCTCTCAATCAATTAACCAATTATCAATTATCCTAGTTCTAGGGCTTCTCAGCCACCCTATCGTAGTTAATGTAATTTAGACTCCGGCGATTAACGCCATCTCTATCGATCTTATCGAGACTTGAGACAAGCAACCTTTCTCGATTAGGTATGCCTCCATATTCCTTTAGATCCATCGAAAGTAAATCACGAAGATGAAGGAACGCTCTTCGGCTCTCCTTTCGGTGCGCCGGCATCCATATAGCACCGATTGGGGTATAGCCGAGGGTGCCGATGGCCGGATCATGGTTGTTATCATGCCTATGAGAGGTTTATACGTCTATCCCTACTCTCGTAACATGGTAATGGAACTGATCTCGTCTTTCGACCGTATCAAACTTAGTGATCAAAACACAGGGAATTTAGACGTCTATTCCTATCCTTGCTTTGTGATTCTGGGATTGGTCCTGGTCTAAGCGAGGAGATTGGCTCTCCGCTTGGTTTGATAATAAACCATCGAGCGATTTAGACGTCCATTCCTGCGCTCGGGTATTGAGAGCATGCTGAGCGGTGTGGCCAATGTATCGTGATCCGGCTTGAGGCTCGCAGTGTAGGAGATTTAGATGTCCATCCTTGCTTTTGCACTCAGTCTTCAAGGCGAGATCATGATCTAAAAGGGCTTAAAAGTTTGATTTTATCGCCAGACCATATGTAATCGTAACCCAAATTTTATCAATAATATGATGGCTGGATGACTATTATCTTTGCTGTGTCATTTATGAATTCTGTCCATGCAACCTAGGGTATTTTTCTATTTATTTAAGGAAGAATGTTCTCCCATTTTTCTAATGACGGCCCATCGTCGAGGGAGACAGTGTCACGCAAATTGTTTTTGACTTTAGTGCAGATCTTATTTTAGAGCGAACACCTTTTTGGCACGCTCAATGGCACCCCGCTGTTGTATAGTATGACCCGATCCGGTACCAGCAAAGATCCTGATATCTAGCACTTGTCATTAGCAGAAAGGACCGCGCGGCGGAAAACCAAGTGGTCATAGAAGATGAGTGACAACAGTAATAACCAGAATCAAAATGAAGCACCTCCAATCGAAGGCGACTCCGCTGTGTCAAAAAGGGCTTCAAGTTCGGCGAACCCTCCGCCGAATAACAATGGCCCGCCGACGAATCTCACCAATAACGAACTTCTTGAGGGTATTACCGGCGAATTGATCAGATGTCAGCTGCTTGTGGCCGCCAGATGATGGAAGTAAACCAGCAAGCCTTTCAGGCTTTACGAGCAATACCGATCTAGGTGCAACAACTTTTGCAAGAAGTAATGAACGTGACCAACAAAAGTTCCAACCAAATGGTCGCGACTATGATTAGGTTGGAGGCTGCCGCTGTAACTTGGGGGAACAATCCACAGTACTTCGGTGTCTCGAATCCGACGGCTCCTACTGCCGGATCAGCTCCAAATGCACCAAATAATGACCTCGGTGGGAATGCGCAACGCAACACCACCACACCGGGAATTCCATTGTTCCATGAGCCAAACCATGCTTACCCGAACCAAAATCATGGGGCAATACTGATCCCCCGCCCGTGTTCCAACCTACTGCTCTAAACCAGACAGGGGCTAGGCTGGACGGCGGATACAGACTGCCTCCTACGGGGCAGACTTGGTACTCTCCTACAGGCGGCCAGAATTTCGGCCGACAAGATCGTAATACACCAACCAGAGGACCGTTTAACGCACCGGTTACAGAGTTTGGATGGTTCGGTGATGACTTTGATCCTAACGAAGAACCAGCGTATCGTCCTCGGCCGAACCGACAGGCTTTCCCTAATGCGCCTCAGCCGCGAGATACAGAACCAGGGGAGTGCTATAAAAAGCCCTATCCGGATCACTATGATCAGACATATGAGTATTCGAGGGGTTTTAAAGTCCCCGACTTCACGCTATTCTCAGGTGAAAACGGCCAATCGGCCGACGAGCATATATATTTATCACCCAGTGTAAGGAGGCCGACAGTTTTGGTATGTACAAGCTCCGAATGTTCGGTGGATCCCTCACCAGGGTAGCATTCAAATGGTATCGGAATTTGGTGCTAACTTTTATCTAAGACCGTCCGACTATGGAGCAGAGTTTCAGAGTCCAGTTTATCACGGTCATTGTCGATATGGCAGCGACAGATATCGCTAAAATATACCAAAAGAATAACGAGCCAGTAGAGGAATTCGTTGCCGTAGGTATCGAATATCCCCCGGTGTCCTCTCACGATGCGTTTGCTTATTTTTGATTTTGTTCTTGATCACGATCGCCACTTGCGGATTTTATCTTAGGTCCGCCGGACACCTTTTGGTACAAAAAATTATGTTGAGCGGTTCGATAACTCTTTTTGCAAGCGTCCGCGCTTTAAAGAGGTTTTAGTCCATGTCACTACTTTCCCAGTTTTCCTTTGTCACAAATAAGCAAATTTTATAATATAAACGACAATGTACTGTCAGTTCTAGGAAAATGGCGCATAAAAGATAAGGAATGGAGATAAATAACTAATCAACCTGACGGCAGGGGAAATGACTTATCTCTACCCCTATGGGTCTAAGATTATATATGCGAAATAAAGATAATAGCCATCTTAAAAGTAAGATTATAATAAAAAACGAGAGGGAAGAAAAATTCTGTTTCGAAGAAGACCGTCACACTGCGCCTCCTCTGGATCCCGCTAGAACTTTGTCGCTGCGCGTTGAGAATCTTGGAGTCATTCTCTAACTTCTGAAATGAGCTCTAGGACTTTTGATTTCAGGATGAGAAGAAATGAGAGTTGTAGGGCTCTATTTATAGCATCTGGGGTCAAATAACTAAAAATCTAGCTGTTTTGGGTTGTTTCAGCTATATAGGTCTCCATGTGTCAGGTCCCAACACGCATAGAGAGAAGGAACGAAGTCATCATCGAAAACTGTTGAAAATTATTGAGAAAAGCTGAAAATAGGGCAACAGTTTTCCATGTGTGTGGTCACCCAATGCATGGTGAACTGTTCCTTTTTGAAAATTAGTTTTAAAACGACAAAACTTTGAATTTGTTTGGATTTATTATTGTAGTTCTCTATGCGTGTGGTCACCAAACGCATGGGGAACTACAACTTTTAAAATGCGTTTTAATATCGATAAAAACCATTTTACTGTTCAGATTTATTGTTGTAATTCTCCATGCGTGTGGTCACCCAACGCATAGTGAACTACAGCTTTGAAAAATTGTTTTGATCGAATTTCAATAGTAAATTTGTCTTTAAAAAGGTAAAATATTGTTCCAACTCACCATGCGTTGGATAAGGACACACATGGTGAACTATACACAGAATTTTTCTTGAAATATTTTAAATCGTTTAAAATCTGATTTAGGTTTTTTAAAATTGCAACCGCTCTCCATGCGTATGGTAATCACACGCATGGTGAACCGCCGTTTGGATTTTTCATAAAAATACCTTAAAAAGTTTGGTAAAATTCCTGAAAAATATTTAAAAATATGTTTTTTCACCCATTTTCTCAAAAATTGGGTTTTTGGCACTCAAAACAATAGTACGAAAAATGGCCCGATTTGGTCGAGTTTGACGTATCAACATATATACCCCACCTGTATTGATGTTGTGAGAGCAACGTTAGTTATAGGAAAAATGTGAGAGGACAAAGGAGACCAAAGAGGGCACTGGGTGATAAAGCACTAGGTGATAAAGCTTAGCAGTGGCTCCCAAACCAGTTGGTCTAAGGCACTAGGTGATAAAGCACCATCGCTATATTTTTTTATTGCTGCCTCGGTGATAACAAAACCAGTGTTCATTTTTCTTTTCACCATTTTATCTTTTATTCTCCACTTTTATTTTCTTCATACTTTGGCTTTTAGACAAGAGCATTTCAAGGTATCCTTTACTATCCCGAGTTTCAAGATTTGTGTAAGTGCGTATAGTAGGGTATCAACGTTCAAATGTTTGGCTTCCGGAATAGAAACTATTTTTCAGGCTTATTTTTATCCTCAGATTAGTAATTTCCTTCATCTTACCAACCCTTGGGATAACAGCTCATAACTACTTATTACTAGTTTCATTTAAGAAAACTTCTAACTTTCTTGTTTTTCTTAAACTATTCCTATCTTTTAAATATAATTTTTCACTTTCTACTCTTTTATTATCACAATTTTTGTGTGTGTGCTTATATATAGTATAATGCAAAGTAGGGCGTAAATAAGCACAGGAGCGCTGAAAAACGATTTCTTGGGAGCTTCTTGCGATGGTACAGGAGCGCTGAAGCTCGTTGGCGGGAGCACGGTCCCGAAGAATAGCCCAGTGGTGGCTTGAGTTACCTGCTCCACTGGCATAGTGAAAAGGGGGGCCGCTTGGGGCCCGTAGGTTACTCCTCCAGATGGGACAGAGCGAGAGTTGCTGTTGCAGTTAGTGCAGTTTGAAGCCATTGATTTCTTGAAGAGCTTGAATATTCTGCCCCCTGCGTTGACCTTGGTCTTTGGCATGTGCCAGTTGTTTGAGGACCGATTCCGTCGGCAAAGCAGCTGCTTGGGGAGCCCGCCTGTGGACAACAGACATCCTCTGGGCTTCCTCCATCGGCGTTGAGGCACCGAGGGTGGGAGGTGGGAGCATCGACCCAAAGAGAAGCCCGTTGATTTTCTTGAAGAGCCGAATTGCAGAGATTTGAGCCTGCAAGTGGCCCGTACTTGATTCCACCAGATATGACAGAGCTTGTATTGCTAAGGTCGGAACAAACGCCATTCTTCATAAAGACGAAGCCCCGACTTCAGTATCCACTCCCCCAAGGGCAACCACAAACATACACACCGCGATTATCTGATCACGGGAAAAAAAAACGACACACGAAGTGTGGAGTGGAAAGAGGAAAAGTCCCACCAGGCGTGCCAGAATCTGTTCCCCTCCGAAAGACGGCGCAAGACTGGACGTCTTGGCACTGAAATTCGGGGTAGATGCTAATTGGTGCTATCCGTCCACCTCTCCGAAGATGCCAAGTTGATTTATGGCACCATGTATCGAAGGTTTAAACGGATACAGCCAATGTAGCAGACTTCGTCAGATTCCCCCTCGTTTGAGGGGTTTTTGATTGTGGGGACGCTCTTCCCTGCAGGCGTAAGCCCCTGCAGTAAATTATGCTACTGCATTGTGGTAACAACTTTCTCCATCTCCAGATGGTCACTTCGTGTCGTGTGTATTTGTTTTGTTTGTGGTTGTCCGTGGATTGTATACGGAAACTAATGTATGTTGTCGCCCGTAGGGCGTGGATTAGTCCAAATCCGTATTTTCTTAGATTTGGGTTTAAGGATACGTTAGTCTCATTTGAGACTAAGATCAACTTAAACGTTTGTTAAGGATACGTTAGTCTAATTTTAGACTAAGATCAACTTAAACGTTAGTTAAGGACACGTTAGTCTAATTTTAGACTAAGATCTACTTAACAGGATCATTTAGATCCAACAAAAGAGCATTTGGGCTTTATTGTTTAGTTTAGGGACATTTCGGTCGATTACCAGTTTAAGGACATGGTGGTCCAAGGTTAAGGACATCATAGTCCGTAGGTTTAAAGGGACCCCACAGTCCGAGGTTAAGAACATCATAGTCCGTGGGTTTAAAGGGACCCCACAGTCCGGGTTAAGGACATCGTAGTTCATGGGTTTAAGGACCCTACAGTCCAGGTTGGTTTAAGGACCCCACAGTCCAGGTTAAGGACATCGTAGTCCATGGGTTTAAGGACCCCACAGTCCAGGTTAAGGACATCGTAGTCCATGGAATGTATGGCTGCCGGGACCCGTCACCTCTCTGAAGACGTTGAAGGATTACAACGACAAATATCAGAGGAGTTCAGAGATGTACCCTTGAACCAATTTTGGTTGGGAGATCTATAGTCCAATTTGGGACTAAAGTCTGTTGAAAGGTTTATAAGCATATGGGCTCAGTTGATATGAGTTGAGAACTTACGGCCAATGTTGGGCTAAGTCCAGTAAATGTTTAACATTTTATTGTTCTGGCTATTGAGCCTTTATTTGGGCTTGGCCTTTTTAATAATGCTGAGCATTGGGTTCTGACATCTTTTGTCTTGTATTGAATGCATAACATTCATCAGAACAATGTGTGTTCTGACAGTGCGCCACGTGGCGCGCCAGGCGCTTTACGCCAATCAAAGAGCGCATTGCGCTTCTGCCAAGTAGCGCACATGAAGAGGACACGTGTCGCGTTTAGCGCTAAGCGCAAGTTTATTGGCGCATTGCGCTTTCAATTTGTGAGCGCTTTGCGCTAGTTTAGTGGCGCACCAGTGAGTGACACGTGGCGCGCTTGGCGCTGAGCGCCACCCCATGAGCGCAGTGCTCTGTTTCAAAAGCGCAAAGCGCAAGTTGTGTCTGCGGTTGGCACGTGGCATGCTTTGGCGCTGAGCGCCGGTCCAAGGAGCGCAAAAGCGCAGTTCATGAGTGCAAGGCACTTTCCAATAGCGCAAGGTGCATTTGATCAAATTTATGATCAGAGAACAAGTCTATGTTCTTTTTAAAGGAGGCTTTGCCTCAAGATTCAAGAACAAAAGTTCTTATTTATAAAAGGGTTCTGCCTTTGTAGATCAAGGATCTGTGAATGAAGTAAATACTTCTTTTATTTTTATGATTAGATCTTTTGATCTTTTTATGAGAGACCTTGGTCTTTTGTAGATCTATGATCCTTTTTAGAAGATAGTTCTTCTTTTATGAGATAATTTCATCCCTGTGTTCATTGTTCATGCTCTTTACCTTGAAGAATTAATCTTCTTTTGCTAAGAGCTTGCTCTTCTTTCTTTGAGTTTTCTCAAAGTTTGTAGGGAGGTTTCTCTATATTTTCTCTTTTTGCTTCTGTATATCTGTTTCTTTTCCTTTTTTTTATTGAAAAGAAGGATCATTGGTCGTTGGGACCCACCACCTCTCCGACGACACTGAGAGATTACAGCGCCATATATCGAAGGTGTGGAGGGATGTACCCTTTGAACCATGTCCCACTCATTAGGGGGAAAGAACAGGCTGGAGCTTAAGCTTCTCGCTGCTGAAAAAGGCTTCTTTACGTTCGCGCACGTGCGTCGCACGTGTTGGGCACATATATTTGCACGTAGCGCACATGGAGCTTGCGCATATGCGCATTATAGGGGGGAGCAAGCTCATATGGAGAACGTATCTCCTTTTAATATTATTGAATGTTCTCATGTGGTGCGCACATGCGTTGCACGTGGTGCGCGCGTGGCGGGCACACGTGCGTTGCACGTAGCGCACATACACATTATGATGAGAAGCAGGGCTTCTATATATGGAGAACTAAGCTCCTATGGGGGAACTAAGCTCCTTTGAGTATTGAATCCTTTGAGAATTGAACTCTACCCTTTCTAAGAGGTATCCCCTCTTATTTATATGGGAGTGGTAGAGAAGCCATCTCTCTTTTTCCCGATGTGGGACTAAAAAATGCATTCCCCATGTAGTAGAGCATTACTTTAGATTACACGTGCATAGCACATTTGCTCATAACTTTTGATCTCGGATGAATTATGAGGCCCATAATATATCAAATTGAAGGATTTTTCGAGACACTTTCGACACCATCAGAATTTAGTCGTTTCTCATTCGTGAGTTTGTCAAAATAAAGCTCGGAAAATACTGGTTCGCATCTTCTTCCTTAGATGACATGTGCATAGACATTTGCTCATAACTTTTGATCCCGGATGAATTATGAGACTCATAATATATCAAATCGAAGGATTTTTTGAGACACTTTCGATACCATCAGAATTTAGCTGTTTCTCATTCCGGAGTTTGTCAAAATACAGCTCGGAAAATACTGGTTCGCATCTTCTTCCTTAGATGACATGTGCATAGACATTTGCTCATAACTTTTGATACCGGATGAATTATGAGGCTCATAATATATCAAATCGAAGGTTTTTTTGAGATGCTTTCAATACCATCAGAATTTAGCTGTTTCTCATTCGGGAGTTTGTCAAAATACAGCCCGGAAAATAAAGATTCATATTTTCTTAAGCGTATCGCTGCCATTTGATGCCTTGGACTCTTTTGCGCAGAAATTTTCGGCGGGAACACCATTCTCCTTTTCTCTCTTCTTATGTGTCAAGTGAAGAGAGAGAGTGTGTGTCCCCCACTCATCATATGCACATTCTTGTCATAACATAATAAAGTGTTTGTATTTGCACCAAATACAAATACAATGCATGTATCCAAATACATACAAATAAAGAGAGGGAGGGAGAGAGAGTGAATTATATATATCTATATCTATATCTATATATATATATATATATATATATATATATATATATATATATATATGTTAAAGTGAATAATGGAGGAAATAGGCCATAGGAAGGAATTTCCTCTTATGGCGTCGAAAAAATACCCCCTCCCTCATTTTTTCTGACGATCGACACCCACCATCTTCATCGTTATCAGCTTAGATGTGGGTACACCAAATTTCATGTGATTCTACAACTTTTTCACCGTTGATTTAGTGGGTTCAAAATTAACGGTTTATCGACAATAGAACTTTTTACATTGCTAAATCAACGGTGAAAAGGTTGTAGAATCACATGAAATTTGGTGTACCCACATCTTAGATGATAACGATGAAGATGGTGGGTGCCGATCGTCGAAAAAATGAGGAAAATGATGGGGAGGGTATTTTTTCGACGCCATAGGAGGAAATTCCCTCCGATGGCATCTTTCCTCCATTATTCTTTATGTTAAATGAGAGAGAAAGTATATGTATCATATACATACACATATTATGTATCATATACATAATAATACATTAGTATCAAATACTAATGTGAGAGAGAGAGAGAGAGAGAGAGAAAGAGAGAGTGTGTATCATATACACAATGCTAGCTACCATATCACATATTTGGATATTAAGCCAACACTTGACTTAATAATTCGAATTATAAATAAACCGGCTAGTATTATCAAATGTTCAATTAAATCACGCGTATAAAATACATGTATTTAATCGAACTCCCGCACGTGTCCCCATACGCACGCCACATCATCATTTCGTCTGGGCAGACACTTTCGTTGTGGGATTCTAAAGACCTAACAATACGTTGACAGTAGGTTAAACATGATCATATTAGATTGAATCTGAAACACTTTCAAGTCAATCCCCTCACGGGTTAACCCATAAGCCCGTCAGTAGTATTACCTGCACGTAACAGCTACCCAGGCATTGATCAAGAGGTAGGTCGACGAGCAAACTCATCCGAATCCAACAAAACCTATCAGTGACAAATACCGTACAGTCTGGTCTCTTCGTCAAAGAGTATCGCATACCGGGTCTGGAGGTTGGAAACTGTCAGACCCCCAATAACCCAACAAGTCATGCAGACTTCGAATTCATTACCATCCGAGATACAATTGATAACACTTATCAGTTTATCTTAACCGCCTTGGCCAAGGACTTCTGGTTATGATCATGTTTTGCACAGTACGATATCGACTCTCTATACCGGGAGAGACGAATCCCTTCAACCGCTCACTGTCTCTATATGCTTCGGGATTGCACCCAACTAAAACCTGTATACATGGCTTTAAAATAGTAATCAAAGTACAGTAGGAACACACACAAGACACTATGGTGATCTCAGGTCAAAAGACTACCCTATATTATCATCACCAGAGAACTACTATATGACAATAAGTATAATACCATCTAAGAGTTCTCGGTGAGTTCGTTCGGTATACTCATTCTCCAATAAGCACCTGTATACAATCTTTGGTGTAAATACCAATGGCCGTGGGACTAGCCATCGCCCTTCAACCGGGTCAAGAAACGTATTCCCTAGTCTACTCTGGAGTATCGATGCCCAGTCTCGATACTCTTACGATTAGGAATATTTAAGGATATGCTTATGGACTACCCATGCCCCACTAGTATGATCACCATCATAATCCTGGCAGTTAAGCAAGAATCCTAAGGGCTTTATCAACATGTATTAGCAATATGTAATAACAAGTAAAATATATACACACGATTGATAAAGAAAAACTAGATAGCATACTATCATGTCGAGCAAGAATGTTCTATCCATATAGGTCCTGTACAATTACAATAATTGTCTTCAAGGTACCTATATCCAACAATCTCCTACTTGTACTCAAGGCCAATTATTGTAGTATCACATACCTAACTTCTCTAATAACAATTTCACAAACTGTATCTGAGAAATAACCTCAGTGAGTGGATCCACTACAATGTCTCTCATTTCTTCTCTCTTTATCTTAATCTTGCGGAGATCAACTATCTTCCGAATCAAGCAATACCTACCTTAAAATTTGTCTGGATATCTGATGGGACCAATTTCATAAATAAACTTATTTATCCTTCTTAGGCTGTATCATTCGCTGAGTCATACTCAGCATCTAGAGTTATGTCTGCATCAGCATCCTGCTTGGAACCCTTTCAATATACTGCTCCTCAAAAGAGGGTAAAGCTATAACCCGCGACAGACATTTTGTCATCTATATAACCGCCTCCATTTAGAGGTCACCATTATCATACATCAAGAACATTCTTTCAGTGCTTCACAAGTACTTGAGAATGTTCTACACTGCAATCCTTTGTTTCTCCAGAATTGGACTGATATCTTCTTACCACGGTAAGTGCATAAGCTACATCTCATTTGGTATATAACATCGCATGATTGACCCTACTGCCGAAACAAGTAGAATTTCATTCATGCGAGTCTCTCTCCTCATCAGTCTAGAAGACATCTCTTTAGAGAGGGTGACTTATATGCGGGTACACTACCATGCTAGAAGTCTTCCATTTTAAACCCCTTCAGAATAGTGTCAGAGTACCCGGATAGGGACAATCCCAAAATCCTTCTACATCTATCTCTATAGATCTAGTCCCCAGAATGATTGCTATATTACCTAGATCCTTAATGGAGAAACCTTTGTGACACCCATAATTTGACTGAACTGTAGTATATGAATATCATTTCCTATCAGGAGGACGTCATCCACATACAATATAAAGAATGTGAGAGTACTCCCTACATCTTTCTTACAAATACTAGCTTCATCAATGATTTTGATGAA
The DNA here is from genome assembly GCA_030015575.1 of Agapanthus africanus. Lineage (NCBI taxonomy): Eukaryota > Viridiplantae > Streptophyta > Magnoliopsida > Asparagales > Amaryllidaceae > Agapanthus > Agapanthus africanus. The sequence continues at coordinate 434,622,578 of JASDDO010000018.1, forward strand.
GTCAAACTCTTTGACTGTCACATCAAAACAGATGATCCATTCCTGCAATGCCTGCTTTTGTCAATAAACGGACTTAAACTACTTGCACACCTTTCTGCTGCACCCTCTGACTACAAAGCCCCCTGACAGAGTTATATACACGCCCACTTCTAAATCTCTATTTAGAAAGGCATTATTGACGACCACTTATCAGATCTTATGGTCCTGAAGTACAACAATAGCAAGTGGTATCTGAATGGATTCCAGCATAGACACTGGAATTCCTTATATTCCAAAATTAATAAAATAGTGTATTTATGTTCTGATAATGAGTTATAAGTAATTCTTGTTACATAAAAGCAAGAAATCCCTTATATCCCATTGGTTAAGACTCTCTACTGCTGTACCATAGACCGCGTGTTTGAATCCTTGCATCCCAATTATTTTTATTATTTTTCTTTTTGACGTTTTGAAAGGCCAAGAGTTTGCACGGGCTTTACATGGGATTATGAAATGTTGCAGCAGAAAAGAAATACATAAAAACGATGTTTAAAACCAACGGAGCACGAGACCCGGCCCCTAACTCCCTCTTCTGGCTGCCCTAGGCCGCTCCTATCGGCCCAACCATGCCTAAACGGGTCCATTCCGTGAAAATGCGTCATTTGGGCCTCCGACTCTTCGTTTTTATACTTCAAAACTCCCCATTCAATCCTGAGAATCGCCAGTCTCTTCAGCTACACCATTATCACCATTTTTATTACAGTTTATCTCTTTTTTTTAATTCTTATACTCCTATATCCCTTCATTATATATACTAGACAAGCCTAGATACCTCCCCTATGAATTTATTCAGGAAAAGATTTCTCTCAAGTTCATCTCTCAAGACCTTCAAGCCAAGTCTCCTTCGAAGCCAACAAATTCTCAAGCTCGTTCCTCCGTACATCGGCGGTCTTGCGGTTTCTCCTTTCTCTCCTTCAAAACTTTTTAGGATTCGCAAACCCATAAGTCCACCTTGATCTCCCTCTTTGCTTCTTCTCTCACTGTCGTCACATTACGAATATTAAGGTTTAAACGAAAAACAATATATATATTCTTCACAACTTGATATGTTCATTTTAAAGGTTAACAAGAACAATATTTTCAAGTTATCATTCTTGTAATCCATGTATCATATATTTTCATATGTAATTTTAGATAGAAATTGTATGTTAAATAATATTTAGAACGCAAGTAACCGATAAATACCATACACTTTTATTTTGGTTTAATATTAATTCTTGTAACATGTTAATGTAGATATACATGGGGTAATGACCTATCCCCCCCCCTCTTGATTCATAGCACGATCACGTGTCTGTAACATTTTTAATAGAAACATTTTTCATTAAAATACTCTCAAGTCTTAGAAACATAGAATTTTTAATCCTAAAAACCTTTCTCTTGGCAATTGCGTCCCTACAACCCTCTTAAGGGGACCGCTGTTGAAAATGGTGCGGATTATCGTACATCTTGGGTTTAGTAGGTGAGATCGGAGCTCTTCGCGGAATGCGTTCTCGAAGGAAAATAAAAATACGGAATTTTAAAACAAAGTTAAACAAATTTGAAAATAACTTGAAAATCATATATTGTAATTTCAAAGAAAATAAATTTGCAAATTAGATTTTAAATAAAATACCCTAAAATGAAAAGATTTAATTTCAATTAAAATACCTTAAGTTTTTCCAAAATATAGATTTTCATTAAAATACCATAAACTCTTAAAATCTAGGTTGTCACTAAAATACCATAAAATCTAAAGTATATTTTTTATTAAACACACTCGACATTTCAATTAATATATTTCTACCAAAAACACTCTCGAGGTTTATTTGTAAAAATAAAGTAATTACATGAAACCCTCTCGAGCTTTTAATGGACTAATTTGCATAAATACTTTAAAATTGCTAAATGATATATTTTCATATAAATATCAAGATCTATAAAACTAGTAGTTAGCTAGTATTTAGGTAACAGTTGGGTTTAAGTGACATGTTCTCTCTTGAGCCTCGGAAAGCTGGAGACAATTAGCGTTATCACTTGCCACACACACACACACATATCATATCTTCATGAAAATCAAGTTACATGAATATAGACTCAAACATAACCCAACACATGATACTTTACATGAACTCGTACTAAACCATTTCATGCTAAGGCTTGACTTGACTCGAACCATGAACATAACTTGACACGAACTTAATTGTATCTACATGATTTACTCGATCAAACTTATTACATGCTTGATTAGATTTGCCCCGAATCAAGAATATTTAAGGACTTGACATGAACTATTGACATGAATACTTGAACTTGACATGAATACATGAACTCGACTTGAACCATGAACTTGCACTCTTCTTATGTATTCATTGATTCGAGCAAGACTTATGACAATCATAGTAAATTAGATACGCAGGGTGTTAGGGTAGTTTGAGTATGAATCCAACGGAATCTCATGAGTCCCATAACTACAAATCACGTTGCTATGGTATCGGGCTGAACGGGACATCATGAATTCATGAATGAGAGCCCATATTTCCAAGCCCCTGGATGATAGCTTGTTGGGTTTGGAACAATTCAATAACAATTGAAGTCCCGCTTTTTTGGGCCTGTGATTTCTTGCTCCTGGATAATAGCCTTGGGTTCGAGAATACTCTTCAGATTGGTTGTCATTCATACTTAAACTTACGTTAGTTTGATTACCTTGTAGAGGCCTTTTAGGACACATTGATATTCATGTTCACCACCACACCCTTATTATATGCTTATGATGATCATCACATGTTGAATTGTATTGTCAGCTCACCTTCCATATTTAACTACCATGATTATATGACATTACCATGTTTAATTACCATATCATCTTTCACTTTAATTACATAATTCTCACCTATTCTTGGGGACTTACTGATTGTCCGCGTTTTTATATGCGCCACGCTAAGCGTTCTATATGTCCTACTTACCGCAATCAAGACGGTGTCGCTTTGCAGCTAGCCGGTTGAGTAAGGGTCATCCACAGGGAGATGGTTTGTATGTTCGTTCTTGCTTTAGACGAGTCAATTAACGAATATATATATGTATGTTCAATTCTATCCTAAGTGTTTGTATTTTATTGTCCAAGTAAACTTGTTAGCGTCATGGTTGGTTAGTAGAGTTAGGATTAATCTTATGCTTGTGTTTTGCCATTCTTGAAATGATGTTGGGATAATCGAAAGTAGCGGGGATTAAAAGGACATAGGAATGGGGTTTGCGAGTTTAAGCAATCTTTCCAATGCTAAATCCATTTCTAGTGCCCCTTGTCCATCCTCTATATGCGCTTATTTCCAACCCTAGGCCAAATACACTCAATCATGTCTTCAATTAAGTCACAACTACATGTCACGTTGTAGTACGCCCAAAGAAATTCTCGACTTAGGTCGCGGCTATATGTCACCTATAGCGCGCCTAAGTGAGGGGGTTGTGTTTGTTTGGTCTATATTCATTTTAAGGTGTTAGGTGAAGAGAAACACAAGGTATTTTTCCGTCCCTCATACTAACCTTTCTTAGCCCTAACAAGTGTGGAAATTATTTACACATTTAAAAGAAAAATAAAACAAGAAGGAAAAAAAGAAAGAAAGGAAAATACGGTTTTAACAAATGGTAGTAAGCTAATTACTTGGACCCTCACCTAAGTAAGGGACTTCATTGAGTATCATGACTTGAAAAATATGGATAAGAAGAAAAGAAAAACAAAACAAGAAAAGAAAAACAACAACTACTTAACAACAAATAATATAGTTACACTAGGAATTAAAATTATAATACAAGAAATTAAAAATACAAGATAATAAAAACAACGCTCAACTTCATTAATCTTCCACTCAAAAGCTCTCGCTACAATTTCATGGAGAATAGATGAAGAAAAAGAAGAAGATACAAACTAAACTATACTAAATCCTAGTAAAGAAAAAGCATTGTTGGCTTGGTCAAAACAGGAGTATTTATAGGCAGATGAGTGAAACCCTAGGGCCATATTCTGAGCCTATATACAATTACCGAACTATCCCTGAAAGATGGTCGCGAGACGCCACGTGGAGGCCACGGTTTCGCCGCCCTAACCTCTCTTTCACCACGGTTCCGCAGTCCTTTAGAGGAAATTGAGCCTCGTTTTTCTTGTGCTTACTCGTGATACATTGTTCTACTGTTTGGTAGGTCTAACATTGCAAAATGGTTCCAAAATGTCTTCAGATTTTCAACAGTCCAAAATGTCTCCTTTGAGCTCCGCGCACCTCTTGATCTTTGTGCTGCCCCTCTCGTGATTTGTGCTTGACCAAGACACGAATGACCACTGTTTTTCGTCTTGTCTCTTGAACTGGTAAGCGGCACTGGACGGGTGTAGATGACCGGAATTCGGATTTTATCAGTTTTTGGCAGATGTACTGAATTTTCGCATAACTGTGGCGATTTTGCGTGATTTGCGTTATTTTGGACTACGAACCTGTAACCTATAATCATATAGCAAACACGGATCAAAAGCATCCATCTATAAATAAACGAGCAGAACAATGGACGGTATTAAATGCAATATTCTGAACACTTACCGAACGCAAGTTCATTAACATGCATTCCACCCATCTTTTTGTTTTTTTGGAACATTCATCAGGTGACCTAAAGACTGAGGAGGAAGAACCGACTGCAGAGAATTACGACCAGTTTACATCACAAGCCAATCCCTGGTTTTTCTTTTCAGTATGCCGTCTATTTAGGCGTTTTCATTTATTTATGTTTCTCTTTCAGATCACTTGTAACCAGTTTGTAAACTTAGGAAATTTGGAATGTAAATATATAAAGTTGGATTTTCATCATCATGTTCATTCTTGTCATTTTTATATTGCTTATATACGTTTAGCGTATTTGTTTTGAGAAAAGACCTTCTCAGAATAAATACGTTGCGGGCCTCGTCACGTGCATGCTTCTGACTTTTGGGAAGCGGGACGTGACATGGGGGATAGCTTGTTCTCTTCGGCTCCCCCTTTTCGGTTTGGTGGTGCAACACTTCGGTATTCTTGAGTGACAACTGCTTTGGTTTACTTTGGCTGAGTAGTTTGTGGAGCTTGAGGTTGCAAGACATAATTGGGAGCATGATTTGGTTAGGAAGGGGGATATTCAATTTGCAACTGTCTTACCGAACTTCGAAAACCTTCTACGATTGGCCATTTGTCGTTTTTCTTGCCTCGATACAGCTTCTCTTGGTGAACCATGCCTTGAGGGGTAATGATCATCGATGAGATTTCGTCACTTAGCAGGCGCTGTAGATTAGGACTTTTATAACTTTGCATTGGTATTACATTTGGCAATGGACAGCATGAAGTGAATCTTGTCATCGAAGCTATTGATAATCATATTCACTGCTTGACTTTCAGGAATTTCCAGGCAGGATCTTGAATATACATCTCACCATTTTGTAATATATGCCATGAAATCTTTATTTGGCTTCATTTTGGTTTTAGTGACATCCACCGGCGTAGGTACGCAGTTGACATGCCCTCGAAACCTCAGGCGGAATGGATTCATTACGCCATCGATAGTTGATAGTGTGTGACGGTCCATACTTGAGAACTACTTGAGCGCATTTCCTTCCATAGCCGTTTGAAATGGGTGATAAGGTCTAGCCATTTCACAAAAGGTACTCAACCGAATATCCAGATCTGACTCTCTTTTATATCCTGGTATGCGCAGGTACTTGAAACCGATCGGCAAAATGAAAGCTAGCATCCTGCAGAAATCATTGAATGCCTTATACCTGTACGTCTTAGTTCCCACGTGTTCTTATATAAGATCTAAAGAATTTTCATGGGTTAGATAATCATTGTTCGACCCTACCCCAGGTTGGGTAAGGTCAGACGCCGCTGGATAAGTGTTGCATATTTGAATGTACTTGTTCTTGAGTTCCAAGAACATTATTCCAAAAGTGGCCCTTTGAGGGTTGTTCTTTCGCAAAACTGGCGTTTGCTGCTTTAGAATTCAGGTTGAACTCTTGTGGAGTGCTATTGTGATGTGCATTGTAGGCTGGTCCAGCCGAGGTGGTTGGACCAGCCTATTTAGCAAAGGTGCATCGTAAACGACACCTAAGCTCATAAGAGAAATCGGGATACCGTTGTGATATAAAATCATTTGGCTCATGCCGAAGGAGGTGTTCTTCATTGAATTCACCATCACTATCATCATCATCATTCTCATTCTCATTTTCATTCTTTTTCGGACTTTCGGAAGGAGTCCACTTTTTACCAGTTTCGTGAGGTTCACCATCATTCATGAAAACTGGAGCATCCTTAGGTCGAGATTGAATACTATCGGCATTTCCTTTTGCTAACCTTTCCTTCTTCTGACCTTTAGTTTCAACAGGGGAAACACAACCGTTAATCTACATTTTAGATCCTTCTAGATATATAGAAACTCTCTCACAACTCGAGCACTTATAATCACGTGCTTTATAGATCACACGGCTCACTTGCTCACATAAATTGCACTTATATTCACATGCATTACAATGGAACTACACTTCCCCACTCATCTTATTATACCCTAGGAAATAGGGTTCTTCCTACATGAAAATTTCATTAGTACCATATGCCACACAGGCATTCACAATGTATGAACTTGGGTTTTTGGTTCTGCTAGTGGTGACACCCATTCTACTTTTCTATCTTAGGTGTAAGTTCAACTGCTTCGTGGACAAGTCTTACGACCACTAGGGAGGCTACTCTCACCCTATAAGTGGAAGCCATGCATGTTCGAAACCTGGGTCGGTAACCCATATTCACCGAAAATAGATAGGGACCCAAAAATTCAGTCTTTAAACAAGGAGTTTCCTATTCTAGTATTGGTGCAAGCACACAATTTCCAAAACCAACCAAAGAATCGAATTTTAATTTGCTTGAAAGGGAAAGGGGGAAGAGTGAAGTTATACTGACAAGGCAACAACAATCAGCGAACCCATCGCGATCGCCATGATGGTATCAAATACCCCCCGGTGTCCTATCATTAGGCGTTCGCTTCTTTTTGATTTTGTTCTTGATCACGATCGCCACCTTCGGATTTTATCTTGGACCCACTAGAAAACCTTTAGTACAGAAGATTATGTTGAGTGGTTCGATAACTCTCTTTGTAAGCACCCATGCTTCAAATAGGCTTTGATCCTTGTCAGTACTTTCCCTGTTTTCCCTGTCACAAATAAGCAAACTTTATAAGATAAACGACAGTTTAGTATCAGATCTAGGAAAATGGCGTATAAAAGATAAGGAATGGAGATAATAACTTACCCGCCTGACGGCCGAGGAAATGTGTAACGACTATGAATTTGCTGTACGAAATTTTTTCAATTTAATGTACAAAAAGGAGTTTACAAGCCTGAGTACACTTTAAAAGTTAATTTTGTTTAAGAATAGCAAGAAACAACTTATAGCTCACTGGTAAAGCCTTGCATTGCTGTGACGTAGCTCCGTGTTCGATTCCCATCAGGCACATTTATTTTTTCAGATTTTATTTTTAAAACTTTTGGAAGCCCAAAAGTTTACACGTGCAATGCACATAAAAATGAAAAGTCTGAAAAAACTAACATGTGCAAAATGTTGTGTATACTGAAGCGAACACGTGGCCAAGATCCAACGGCTCCCTCCACCATTGGACCAGGGAGATTTCCTTGATGGCCGGCGCCGACGGGCCCCCGTAAGTGAAAAGTCCCTGTGCTTTGCACACACAACTCTTGGCCTACCCTATTATCCCTATACTATTTGATTACTCTGAAATTAAACAGAGATTTCAATTTCACCTTAAAATCAAATTTAAATGCATTTTAATTCATTCTTTCAATTCCAAAACCCTAATTCCACACTATAAATACAACCCCATACCCAAGCCCTTCCTCATTCTAAAAATTCCAGTCAAAACCATCATATTTTCTCAAGTACAAGAAGAGTACAAGTGGAGTTAGCCAACGACCAACTTCTGGCGAGGAATCGAGACTTTTCCGGCGACTCCGCGACGACTAATCCCTCTCTTTATACCTCCTCTTCATCCATCTAGCTAGTAAGTCCCTCCCAATTTTTCTTTTTCCTGTTTGAAATCTCTTTTCAAAACAAACAGCGGTAAGTGGAGTTAATACCGATGTCAATCTTCTAAATTTTAAATACTCACCTTTTTACTTACATATTGTTCTTCCAACTTTCACACAACTTTGTAACACTAATATAAATGTTTAGAATAAGCTGTAACCTAAAATATCATGAAACATAATTTAAATTAATTTTTATGCTAAAATACCATGAACTTCATATATTTATCTTTTAATACTTTTGATAATTATACTTTAGAAAACTTCATCGGTTAATGACCTACCCCTCACAGACACACATGGTTTCCATAGCACGATACTCTTTTAGCATATTCTTGGTTACAATTACAATATTTCATCAAAATACAATTTAATATAAAATCCGGTTTTCTTTTGAATTGTATTTCATAATTCTTTGCAATCATACCTCTACAACGCTTTTTAGGGGACCCACTATTGGATGGTGCGGATTATCGCACATCCTTGGGCTAGTAGAGCGAGATGTAGACCTCCTCACGGAGCATTCGGTCTCAAAAGGTTTTAATACGATTTTTTAAGAAAAACGCAATTTTCTGTTTAATAATAAAATTAATTTTTATAATTTTATAAATATTACAAATCCATATATATTTTCAAAATATAATAACCTTATATTTTTTTCAAAGGAAAGAATCACAAGTTTCATCAAAATACCATCAAGATACCAACAAAAGTCAAACTTATAGTAAAATACCATGAACTATTCAAGTTAAGGTAATTATCGCTAAAATACCTCAAATCACTAAAATTCACATTCATGGAAACCTTAAATAATATAAATAATTTCTTAAGGTTATTTTGAAACTATAGCAAAAATATTTTTACATAAAACCCCCTCGAGCTATATAAAACACTGTTAAGAACTTTAGTAAATATAAGTTTAAGCAGGATCAATTCTCTTGAGCTTTAGGGAGCTGGAGAAAGTGAGTGCTTGCCGTAGAAAAACTTAACGGTGTTATCAATGGTAATTGTCTTGAGAAAAGACACGAATCCTGCAGTCCATGTGCAGCAGTTACCCATAACTCCCAAACATAATTCAGGATCCAAATTAGTTCTAAGTGTCTTGACTCATTTCTGAGTCTAAATCAAGCTTAAATTCAATCCAAACCAAAATCCAATTCAAACATGAATCCAAATCCTAACATGTATACTTGAACCTGAACCTGAATACCAGAACCATATCAACATGTAAACATGTCTTGACTTGACCGAAGTATGGTTATAACTTAACTTGATTACATGCCTACTTATTTACAATCCTGAACCTGATTACATGAACAACTTGTATCCATGATCTCGGCAAGTCTGATAATTACAATCTATATAAAACATTACGGGGTTAAAAGGGTAGATTGGTACAGAATGTATTAAAAGTGGCACGATGATGGACACTAAAAGACACCCACACGAACTCTCATGCCGTTGTCCTGTGGGTTTTGATGGGGCCTTGTACTTACATGTTCCACGGGACAGTTGGACCCTTCTCATATACACTGATACTTTCTGTACCAAGCTACAAACAACTACGTCAGAATAATAAACTAATATCTGTATAACTTAACAGTTTTCTTCCATATTACTTGTTGTATTCCTTCCTTTCTTTTGGGACTTACCGAGCGCTAGTTCGCTGACGACATTTCTGTTTATTTCATTCTTGGAATGTTCGTCAGGAGGATAGGACCTCAGAAGATCAAGCCTAGTTCGGAGTACTTGGATCAGATTGAGGCACAGCCAAACTACTAGCTTTACTTGTACTTACCTTCCAGTTTGTATGCCATTGTTTAGGCATTGCTTTTATCATTGTACATTTCCTTTTCAAAACAGTTGTATTGTAAAGATGAATGTTAATAAAATTTTCTATTTACATTATATTTCTTGTCATTTCTTGTGCTTTTCATATATTTCTTATTTACGCTTAACGTATTTATTTCTGAGTAAATGCGTCGCGTGCTTGTCACGTCTCCTTCTCCGTACATCGGAAAGCGGGGCGTGACAAAATGACTTATCCATACCCCTATGAGTCTAAGATTATATATGCGTAATAATGATAATAATTATCCTAGATGCAAGATAATAATAAAAAAATGAGAGAGAGAAGAAAAATCCTGTTTCAAAAAAGACCGCTGCGTTGCGCCTCCTCCGGATCCCGCCACAACTTCGTCACTGCACTTTGAGAACCTTGGAGTCATTCTCTGACTTCTGAAATGAGCTCTAGGGATTTTGATTTCGGGATGAGAAGAAATGAGGGCTCTATGGCTCTATTTATAGTATTTGGGGTCAAATAACTGAAAATCTGACTATTTTGGGTTGTTTCAGCCATATAGGTCTCCATGCGTTGGGTCCCAAGATGCATGGAGAGAAAGAAAGAAGTTATAGTTGAAAATTGTTGAGAAAACGCTGAAATTAGGACAACAGTTCTCCATGTGTGTGGCCACCCAACGCAAGATGAACTGTTCCTTTTTGAAAATTAGTTTTAAAACGACAAAATCTTGAATTTATTTGGATTTATTATTATGGTTCTCCATACGTGTGGTCACCAAACGTATGGTGAACTACAACTTTTAAAATTCGTTTTAATATCGATAACCATTTTACTGTTCAGATTTATTGTTGTGGTTCTCTATGATTGTGGTCATTTAACGTGTTGTGAACTATAGCTTTGAAAAATTGTTTTGATCGAATTTCAACAGTAAATTTATTTTAAAAACAGTAAAATATTGTTCCAACTCACCATGCGTTGGATAGGGACACGCATGATGAGCTATACAAAGAATTTAGATTTTAGAAACATTTTAAATCGTTTAAAATCTGATTTAGGGTTTTTAAAATTGCAACAACCCTCCATGCATATGGTAACCACACGCATGGTGAACCCTTGCTTGGATTATTCATAAAAATACCCTGAAAAATTTGGTAAAATTCCTTAAAATATTTTAAAATAGGGGTTTCACTCATTTTCTCAAAAATTATCTTTGTCACACTCAAAACAACTTAAAACCAAGAAATCACCCAGTTTTCCATACTACTATATAGTATGAAAAATAGTCTGATTTAGTCGAGTTAGGTGTATCAACAGATATGCCCCTCCTGTACTAATGTTGCAAGAGCAACGTTGGTTACATGAAAAAGGTGAGAGGACAAAGGAGACCGAAGAGGGCGTATCTTTACGTCTTTCAAACAGGATTCTCGAATGGGATTTTTAAGAAGAGATGGGTGGAACAAATGCAATGTTGGATGCTAATGCAGAAGTTATACAAGAATAAAGAGATTGGATGGGATGTAATCCTGATTTTTGAAGACCGCGATAGTCGTTTTAAGCTGTTAAAGCTGGTGAGAGAGGTTACAGTATCGGAGCGAAACAATCCCCATGGCTGGACCTTAGGACCAAAATCGTTGTTTGGTGAGAGCAGGATCTCGACTGGGTCTTTATCTCTTTTCCTCTAAGACTAACATCAGTGAAACCAGTGGGCATGGAACATTGTTAGCCATGCATGAATATCGGCCTTCTGCTGATTTCATCGTATGTTAAGTTTTGTTTTTTCTTGTTTTGCAAAAGATAAGCCGCGGCAGCTATCACAATTATAAAGATTGGCGGTTAGTCCCATTCATTCTCTTTGTTTTTTCAAGGAGGAGGTGAGAAACAATATGCTGGTTGATGCAATATGCTAAAACATTGCAGAGTTTTTATGAAAATCATTTTTATGCAAGTTTTGAAAATAGGGGGCCAATACAACATCAAAAATAGTGAATACCTAAGGGTATCAGCACTAGCGTCTAAGATGAGCTTTTTGAAAATAGTATCTAGTGCCCAACGAAATGCCTTGACACTATCGTGCTTCCAAGTAGTGACGAAGTCATTACTTGGGACGCACCGATTCACGAATTCCGGTACAATGATAAAGTTAGGCACTATTTTTGAACATGACGGTGTATGTTACACCGGTTTGTAAATGTTGTTGCGCTTTACGAGGGATGCTGATGGGATGGAGAGAGTGATCTCGGTGTTCATCACATCGGAGTGGATATGGTTAGGATTTGGAGTTACTACTCAGCACATGTCGTATCGGCTGATGATGGGACTGAAATCTGCTACTAGACGGTGCATGCCGCACCGATATCTGGGTCGGATGGCATTAAGATGACTCGGTATGGTTATATCGGTCGTATTGATGAATGGAAGTTGCTTCTTGACGAAAACGTCGTACCGGTTTCTTTGTAAGCTACTACTAGACGGTACATGTTGTACCGGTTTCTTCATTTCGATGATTGAATGGCACATGTCGTGCCATAGTGTGATGTTTTTGATGCTAGAGGACTCATGTTGTGCCGTTTTGGGAAATGGATGGAGCAAAAATATGAAAAGGAGCCCAATTCAATCTCTGTAGTTCTCCATGCGTGTGAGGGGAACACACATGGGCTCTAGGCCATCATGCATTGGTCGGCCACACATATATTGAACCGTTCGATTTGATTTGAAATAAAAAGGTTTAGTTTTATCCTTTTAAACGATCAAATGGCTATATAATGTATTTCTTTTGACTTTTATTCCCTATTTTGGATTTCCATCATAAAAATATGAGTACCCCCATAGAATTTTGGTGATTTAAAAGATCGTAAGGTTATTAGTGCATCGGAGCAGAAGGAATTAATCGCAGGTCAAAAGGATCATGTTGCCGTTACTGTGGTGTATGCTCACCATCACCCTCCTGTTATGAACATCGGAGATTTTGATGCCCCTTCGGATCTTTTGTTGGCCTTAGGTTCTCTTCTAAACAATTATGCAGCTTATCTTGCGAATGGAGGTATCGACATTTCTCTTGATTTCCTTACTTTGTGAATCGGGTTTAATTAGCGCTTTAATTAAGAGGTGGAACCCATATACCCATACGTTCTTTCTACTAGGCGGTGAAGTTGCCATCTTGCTGGAGGATGTGGCTTCGTTTACGTTTGTTCCTCTTGGAGGCATGTATGGACACTAGCCTATGACTACGCGGTTCCTTCAGCTAAAGACTTGTTGGGTTTTATGATCATTGATCATATATTAAGTGCTACAATGATCACTAGAGGTAATATTAATCTTCATGAAGTTTGAAAATATTTCTTTAGATGGTGAAGCCTCCCCGGGCTGTCATGGGAGTATGGACTAGGATCGAACGGCCCGCCGCCGGTCCGGAATACAACATCTCCCAAACCCCATATCATGACTAAGACGAAAAGCGAAGGTGGAAACGTTTAATAAAAGAAGAACAAGAAGCTGCTCGCCAAGCGGCATTGGACAATGCAAGGAGAGCAAAGCCGGTCGGTGGCAAGACCGACCACTTGAGGAAGCCAGTACAAAAGCTGAGCTCGGTTGCAACAAAGACTGGAGGCACAACTATTGAGACATCAACATCAGCTAACCAGCAATGGGTGCCTAAGAAGGATGGTTCTAAACCAGATCCATCGGTTGGTGAGATGGGAGTGAATGCTATACTCACCGTCTCAGAATCATTCCGAGCGACTATCGATCGACCCAATTATCTTTCCGGCGATTCGAAGGGAGAAGAAACAGATTCGATGATCTTAGCGGCTAATGAGGCCGTCGATGACAAGAATCCCTTTGCAAGATTAGAAGGAGAGACGGCCAATCATCTGAAGCCGCTATACATTACGACAATATTGGAAGGTAAATCAGTCGACAGGATCTTTGTGGATAATGGAGCGGCTATAAATTTGCTATTAACGTGGATGCTAAAAAGATTGAACAAGACAGATGACGACATGATACCCACAGGAACGTCTATAACTAGGTATAGTGGGAGACCAAGGCAAAAAGAGTATTAGCCATAGTGGTATAGGTCGGGAGACTACGCAGTTTGTCTGCTATCTACGTCGTTGACACAGAAAAAGCTTTAACGCGCTCCCCGAGAGAGGCACTCCCCGGGAGAGACTCGATCCACTCAAATGAATGTGTCCTTTCAAGTTTACACCAATCTATTGTATACTGGGATGATGAAGGAATGAGAGTGATAAAGACAGATTATTGACCTTTCCCGATAACAGAGGATGTAGCCGTCACCCATTTATATTTGGACGACGTCGGCCCAATTCGGGTTGTAGAAAACAACACCGGCCGTTTACAGATGACAATGGCCAAAGATTTCGTTAACAAAGAAGGTGTGAAGTTCCTTCAACTATTGATTCATCTAGAAGAACCCGTATCTTCAGGGCCATCGGAAAACGAGGATCCATGAAGCACAACGCCGAATGGATCGTGTTTAAGGTCAACGGCGAGGAGACCGACGAAGGACCAGCCGAAGAAATTTGTTTGCAGAACAAGAAGGTTAGCAATTTGAAGGCCGGAGAGCAAGATGACTTATAAGAAATTGATGTAGGAAATGATGGTTGTGTTTAGCCACTTTTCACTGGTAAGAATTTATGTAACCCTTTTCGTGATCAATTAATAAAACTATTGCTAGACTACACCGATTGTTTTGCATAGAATTATGATTAACTCACCGATTTAGACCGAGAGCTTGTTGAGCATAAACTTCCTTTGAAGGAAGATTGTAAACCTCGGAAGCAACCGCTATGAAGAATGGCAGTGGATACCCTTCCTAAAGCAAAAGAAGTGGTGGAATGGCTGTTGCAAGCTGGCTTTGTCTGGCAGGCTTGGTACCCTGACTGGGTTGCCAATATCGTGCTGGTGCAAAAGAAGAATGGAAAGCTCAGGGTCTACATCGACTTTAGAGACCTGAATGAAGCCACTCCTAAGGATGAATACCCGATGCCTGTGGCCGAATCATTGTTAGAAACCTCGGCCGGACATGTAATGATGTCATTAATGTATGGGCATTCGGGATACAATCAGATTTACATTTCGAAGCAACATACCATGTTACCTGATTTCTCTTTATCTGATTTTTCATGTAAGTCATGTATTTTGGGGAAACATTTTCGTTCCTCTTTGCCTTCAATTAATAAACGTAGTTCTTCGATATTTGATTTAGTCCATTCTGACATTTGGGGTCCTTACAAGCATACTAGCATATTTGGCTATAAATATTTTGTCACTTTTATTGATGATCACCGTAGAACGACATGGTTGTTTCTTTTAGGTAATCGATTTTAATTACATATGTATTTAAAACATTTATTAATGAAGTGGTTAATCAGTTTAATACGTCTATTAAAACTCTAAGAACTGATAATGCAAAAGAATACATGAATAGTATTTTTTAAACTCTTTGTCAATTCCTTGGGATTATTCATCAAACTTCCTGCTCATACATACCATAACAAAATGGCATTGCTGAAAGAAAAAACCGCCACTTGCTTGATATTGCTCGTTCTATTATGCTTAACATGCATGTCTTACATCGCCTTTGGAATTTTACCTTACTTACTGCATATTTTTTAATTAATTGCATGCCCTCCACGATTCTTCAAAACCAAATAATATTCTCTATTTTATTTCCCGACCAAGTCCCTTTTCCCTTTCCACCTAAAGTTTTTGGGTGTGTTTGCTACGTTCATAATCATCGATTAACTCGCGATAAATTATATTTTAGGGCTGTCAAATATATATTTGTTGGTTATTCTTGGACTCAAAAAGGTTATGTTTTCCTGCTTCCTTCTACATCCACTGTCGTAGTCTCTCATGATGTTGCCTTTCTTGAGGACCAACCCTTTTATCCCCCAGCGGAAAGACCTTCTCACGTCCTACCGCCACTCCTACCACCACTTCCTATACCACCAGATGACCAACCAATTCAAACCGAATTTATTTCTGTCGAAGTTCCTCATCCTCCTCTTCCAGTTACATATTTCTATAGTCGTCGACCGAGAGCAGTGATAGATTCAACAACAGATACTGAAGCTCCTCCTCCATGTATACAGCTGGAAGCTGACGAGCCTTCACCTCTCCCTTCTTCTGATTGTTTGTCCGACTACTTACCAATTGCTCTTCGCCAAGGTAAACGAACATGCACCACTTCTCATTCTCTTGCTTCATTTATTTCATATCATCGTCTTACTCCAGCTGTATATCAGTTTGTCTTTTCCTAATTTGTTGTTTCCCTTCCTAACTTTTTTAGGAAGTTATGAGTCATTCAAGTTAGCATAGGGCTATGATGGAAGAGTTGCAGGCATTAAGCTCTAATCACACTTGGGATCTGATCAGCCTCCCTTTACAGTAAAAGGTGGTTGGTTGCCAGTGGGCCTTTTCTATCAAATATAATCCTGATGGCAGTATATCTCGTTTGAAGACCCGTCTTGTTGCCAAAGGTTATACTCAGCAATACGGTGTTAACTATGTTGAGACTTTTTCTCCAGTGGCAAAACTCACTATTGTTCGTATCTTGATCTTTCTTGCGGTTCCCTGCGATTAGCCTCTATATCAGCTAGTTGTCAAGAATGCTTTCCTCAATAGCGATCTTTTCGAGACGGTTTATATGCACCAGCCTCCTGACTTTGAGCATGAGGGGGAGTCTCTTGTATGTCATCTTAAAAAATCTATCTATAGGCTAAAACAATCTTTTCGGACATGATTCAATAAATTCAGCATGGTCCTAAAAAATATAAATTTTACAAGAAACTTGGCAGATCCATCTCTTTTTATATATAGACGGAAAGAAGGAATGGTTTTTCTCCTTCTTTATGTTGATGACATAATCATCACTGGAGATGATTCCGAGGGTATATCTAAGATCAAAACTCATTTGGCCTCATATTTTCACACCAAAGATCTCGGTCCTTTACGGTACTTTCTTGGTATAGAGGTATCTCAAAATAAAAGATCATTATTTCTCTCACAGCGGAAGTATACTCTCGATCTTCTTAAAGAAACATGATTTCTTGGCCATCGACTTGCTAATACTCCCATGGATACAACAGTAAAGCTCTCTCGGGTTAGCTCACCTGATGACCAGCCACTTTCCGATCCAGGTCAATATCGACGGTTAGTTGGGAAGCTGATCTATCTCATGATTACTCGTCTAGACATATCTTTTGTAGTTAGCACAGTGTGCCAGTTTATGTAGGCGCCCTTAGTTTCCCATCTTCGGGCCGTTGAGTACATTCTTCGCTATTTGAAGCGTGCACCTGGGCAAGGTGTTCTCTATAAAGCATGTTTTAATCTGTTTCTTATAACCTATGTTGATGCCGATTTTTTCAGATCTGTGGATGACCGTCGCTCCATGAGTGGATTTTGTGTTTTCTTACGGGGAACCTGGTTACTTGGCATAGCAAGAAGCTGTTAGTTATATGTATGCCCTTGAGGCCATTACTGTACATGTGATGTATATTGTAGTGGATGCTTGGACATATATAGGGAGGACTTTCTTGCTTGACATGATAGTATGCTATCTGGTTGCACTTTATCTTAACATGTACACTTATTTTCTCTCTATTACATGTTGATAAAGCCCTTAGGATGAGTACTTGACTACCAGGACTATGCTGCAGATCATACTAGTGGGGCAGGGGTATTCGGTAAGTACATCCTTCAAATGTTCCTAGTCGTAGAAGTATCGAGATAGGGTATCAATACTCCAGAGTAGACTAGCGTATACGCTTCTCGACCTAGATGATGGGCGATGGATGATTCCATATCCATTGGTGTTTGACATCAGAGAAGGTATACGGGTGCTCAGTGGAGACTGAGTACACTGGATGGACTCGCCGAGAACTCCTAGATGGTATTATACCTATCGTCAGATAGCAGTTCTCTGGTGACACTGGTACATGTTAGTCTGTCGACCCGAGATCGTTATAGAGTCTTGTGTGATTCCCACTATGCTTTGATTTCCACCATACCATGGTCAAGGAAGCATGCAAAAAGGTGGTTTTTGGGTACAATCCCGAGTCATATGGAGGCAATGAGCGATAGGAAGGGATTCGTCTCTCCCGGTATTGGGAGTTGATGTTGCACTATGCTCGATTGGCCATAACAGGAAATCCCTGGCCATGGTTGCTGAGATTTACTGGTAAGTGTTATCAGTGGTTTCTCGAATCGTTATGGACCTTGCATCGGCATGACTTATCAGGCTATTGGGGTCTGATGTTTTACCGCCTCCAGGCTGTTGATATGCGACATATATGACGAAGAGACCGGACTGTACGGTAGTGTTACTGATTGGATTCGCAGGAGTACGAGCAGGCTTGCTTGTTGATCTTCTGATCGCTCAATACCCGGGTGGCCGTTACGTTTAGCAGACCGCTTGTGGCTTGTGGGTGTTTGATATGATCATCACCTACTGCCGGCGTATTGACGAGTCTTTAGAGTCCTACACAGAGGTTTCCTGGTTCGTGCGAAACGAAGTAGAAGCACATATGTGATATGTGCAGGACCGAGATTAATGCGCGTATGTGATACCACATTCTATTATCGCGATATGTGATATCGGTCGATTAAATGAGATATAGCCGGGTTATCGGATCAAGTGTTGATTCGATAAGTTGATACATTTTATATTAGTCAGTTGTATATGATATAGCCGGATTATTAAATCATGTGTTGATTTGATAATTTAATATATAATTATATATTTGATATATTAACTTACATTAACTAATATTTGCTCACTAAACATTTACTTTTCTTACTTGTGTACACTTAGTATATATGTGATATATTAATGTACATTATTTTGTGTCATGCTTGATGCCACATGCAACATGGGTGTGTGAGACTTACACCATGGTTATGATAATCCTAAGGTTTTTATTTATCTTGGTAATTCATAAATTAGTGGTAATTAGTCACATGGTTGAAGCTTGTGGAACTATTGACCAAGTCCACCCATTTTGTTTTACTTAAAAATATTTATTAACCCAATCATTATTGTTAACCCATGGTTTATTCTCTACATGGGTTAGTGTATGACACTAACTCACCAATGGTTGCTATTCTCACCTTATGAGTTCATTCTCATTCTTCACTTGAGCTTCTTCTTCCTCATGAGAAAGCTCACTAACTTTTCTCAAGATGAGAAAATAATGTGAGAAAAAGAAAACTAAAGAGAGCCCATTTCCTATTTCATCATTCTCTACTATTATCCATTTAGTTTAGGGTGTTTGCTTCACTAAACCCTAATTTAGTGAAGAGGTAGCATGAGCTTGAGTCTCCTCGACGTAGATCATCTTCGGTCTCGAAGACTTCGAGCAAGTTTGCATCTTTCACCTTGTGGAGCCTCTCAAGAGTTCGGGAGATCATTACTCGCAGCGAAAGGACTTCTACACGGAGCATTTGAAGTGAAGCACCGGTCTACAAAGGTTGTATTCCGCATTCACTATACTTGCAAAGTTGTTTGCATGATGTTTTGTTTATATCTCTAGTTATGATTCTAGGTTAGGGTTCTTTAGAACGGCAAAAAATTTGAAAACGGCATGGACGATACCTCCCGAAAGCTTGCTGCCACGCTACGTAACCCTACAGTGGTATCAGAGCCAAGCTAGAGATTTAAACGATGTTTATTAGATTACGAAACCGAAACTGCTCCGAAACTTGAAATACTAAATCTGGTTTCTGTCGAATTTTTAAAGGTGTCAATTTTTTTTTAAACAACCGCAGAATGTTGTATGAGATATAACATGAACACTGTGAAAATTTGAGGCAATTATACCACAAAGCGGCCGACCACATCACCTATAAAACTGGTGAGCTTAAATTTTGGATTTTGGGCTTCAAATTTTCATGGTGTTCCAGTCTGTGGGTTTTGGTGTTTTAGGTGTTGTTTGTGTTGGAGATAGTGCCCTCAGAGTCAATTATTGGATCACAGGCACGTGATTGCAATGATTGAGGGGAGGACCTGTCCCAGTAGGACAGTCTTACTCAAGATGATAGTATGCTATCTGGTTTATCTCTATCATCGTGTACTGCTTTAGGTGACCTTACGAGTCGCTATTACACATTGATAGAGCCCCTAGGATTCTTGCTTGACTACCAGCAGTATGAGGGCGATCATATACGTGGGAGCTGGGGTTTATAAGCACATCCTTAAAAGGTCCCTAGTCGTGGGAGTTTCGAGACAGGGCATCGATACTCCGGAGTAGACTAGTGTATACAGTCGAGACCCCGACGAGGGGCGGTGGCCGGTCTCACAAGCCACTGGTGTCAGTTGGTTCACCTAAGATGTATACAGGTGCTCATTGGGTTATGAGTACACCGGACAGGACTCGCCGGGAACCTGCTAGTTAGGATTATACCTGATGTCAGATAGCAGTTTCCTGGTGACATGTGTACAGGTTAGTTCATCGACCTGAGATCGTCATTT
This sequence comes from Agapanthus africanus, assembly GCA_030015575.1. Classification (NCBI taxonomy): domain Eukaryota; kingdom Viridiplantae; phylum Streptophyta; class Magnoliopsida; order Asparagales; family Amaryllidaceae; genus Agapanthus; species Agapanthus africanus. The sequence continues at coordinate 434,642,984 of JASDDO010000018.1, forward strand.
GTCTCGTGTGAGTTCCCACTGTGCTTTGATTACTACCCTACCACGGCTCAAAGGAGTCGTGCAAACAGGTTTTAGTTGGGTACAGTCCCGAGCCACATGGAGGCAGTGAGCGGATCTGCAGGAGTTCGTCTCTCCCGGTATTGGGGGTGAGGTCGCGCTGTGTCTAGGAGAGCCAGAACATGAAAAGTCCTTGGCCAAGGCAGGAGATTTGCTGGTAGGTATTCCAGTAGTATCTCAGGGTGTTCTGGGCTACACTCCGACACGACTTGTACCGCTTTTAGGGGTCTGACTTTTACCAACCTCCTAGGCCCGCCATGCGATACTCATAGACGAACGGACCGGACTGTACGGATATTATCACTGACAGGCTCAGTAGGGTGTCAGGATGAGTTCGCTCATCGATGTCCCTTTTGGTCAATAGCTGGTAGCCCGTCATGTATGGCTAATACCTCTGACGTGCTAGTGGTTAAATCCACAGCCATAGTATTGACGAGTCTTTAGAGTCCACCACATACAGTTACTCAGGTTTCGGGCGAAACACTGTAGAGGCCGTATGGAGATATGGCAGGGTTCGATCAGATACGTGCGGTATTGCACGGATCGTGATTGGACGGTTTTTACTAGCCGGCTTTGGCTTAAGCCGGATCCTAGTATTTGACAGTGTAGATTTTGTCTCTTTGCATTTGCATTCAGTGGGAATACAAATGCGGGCATGTATATTTAGTGTCGGGGTTTTCCTGTAATTTATTACGGGATCAGTTTTCTGATGTTGCCAGTTTGCATTCCGTTCCGGCCGGTTTTCTTTTGTTCCTTCGCGGCCGGACTTTCCGATGGAGGGGGTTATTTGCACATTTGCAAATAACTAATTGTGGAGGGGTTTCTTACTTTTGTAGGATCATGATTTGTTTAGCATCTTTGCTTTTTCATGATGCTTGAAATTGATTGAGATTAGAGTTGATTTGAATTGGATATGACCTTGTTATCATTGCTCATGGTTGTTGTCACCCTCTACTTTTCCTACCATCACCTCCCTTCATGTTTTATTGATTCCATCCACCATTTTCTTGATTAGAAGGGCCAGCCACAATTTTGAGAGAGTGAGATGGGAGTTCATTTTTTATGTGGAGAAAAGTGTTCATCTCATTTTGTATCAAAGTTCCCAAGCTCCATTTCTCATTGCTCTTTTTGATTCTCCACCTCCATCCTCCATGGCAACTAAACCCCAAAGAGACAAAGATTCTACACTTGCCTACAGCACTTCTTGGACGCGTCGGCTAGCCAACTTCGCGCCCGAGTTGCCTCGGTCTAAAGGTGGGAGCCCGTAAAAGACTTCGGCGATGTGGTGCCCGTTTCGACGAGGAGGTGACGGACAGAGTTTCCGCGGGAGATCGGAGTGGAGACGAAGACTGAAGGACACGGATCTCTTGGTATACTTCTCTACCCATCTTTTGTTTGCTAGTAGCTAGGTTAATGGCCCGATCCGGGATAAAAGTGCGCGGTGGTGCCGGTTTGCTAGTTTGCAAAGTTTTTGTTTCCGCTTTTCCGCCGTCGGATCGACAGCCGGGGCGCCGCCGCGGACTTACACTGGTATCAAAGCCACGCCATTAACCTACCTAGCTTGCTCTAGTATGCTTACATCCTCGATCGAACAAAAATCCCGAAAACCCGCGTTTTCAAAAACACAGTTTCTGTCGAAATTTTTTTTTTGCTCCAAAATTTTTTCAGGTTGTTGCAGAATACTGTTCATGGAAATCTAAGCAATCTGTGAAAATTTGGTCTCACGACCCGATTATTTCGACTCGTGACCGGCACTTAACCACGCTACGTCTATAGGCGTAACGCTACTGAGTAAGCCGAACCCAGAAATCAAAACCATTTAAAAATAGTGAGTGTTGAAAACATTTAGTTAAAGCTTTTAGAAAACCTTAAATAATTCAATAAGTTCCTTTTAAAGTTACTTAATCATTTGAATAATTTTGGCAGCATTTCCTTTGTAAAAGTAGCCCCGAGACCGGGTACAAAACAGGATTTAAGTGAAATGAAATGTAATGGAATGAAACATCCCCAAACGGGAGCAATCACGCCCAACGGCGGAAACCAACATCACAAGAGTAATATACGACGCCGTAGCGAAGAATAAGCAATAAGTAGACATCACAGAATATAAACTGCATAAAAAAAAACAGTCGGCTCCTACGAGCTCGACACCAGAATACAAAATATACATCATCGCCCTCACACAGTATCTAAGTCCAGTACATAAATGGTAGATGGAGAGTACTAGATACAAAAGGGATACAATAAAAGTACTCAGAATACCACAACCCACCTAAATGCAAAACAGCTCTCACCGCAACTGTAGTGGTATCTGTAGCCAAAAGATGCAAAAGACAGCCTGCCGCGACTATGCTGAGGGCAACCTGCAAATACTGTGGCACAACGGGGTGAGTTGCCAACTCGTGAATAGAGATAACATATAAAGGTAATCGCGAGCATGCACGTACTGCGCTACTCTAACAAATGCCAGCAGGTGATATCAATGCGTGATAAGCAGTATGTGCAATAATCATGCAGATGCTCTGTTAGGTAAAATAACTACAGGATGAGATATATGGTAATCAATGCTGAGCATGGGATAAACAACATCTACACGGAATATCAACGTGGAAAACAATCGGTGCCCACAACTGCACCCAAAACCCAAATAACTCAGGCGCCTGCACACCCATCGGCCCTCAAATCCTGTAAACCTCTGAGAAATCACGAGTGCCCAACATCGGCACCCAAAACATCATAAAATACTCGTGTCCAGCATCGACACGCAAATCCTCAAATATCGGGCTCCGTCAGTCCGGATCAGCCCACGGGCTCCGTCTGCGGTATCGGCCCTCGGTCCCGGCAGTACGGATCATCCCTCATCCATCTCTCGACTCTGGTCAGTATCCTCCGGATAACCGCCAGGTCCAACCAATCACCTGTAGGTACTCGCCACCATGCAGGCTCATCGTCTACTCCACGAAAAACATTTCTCGCCCCGGGGAACCATACCGGGTCCACCACGAACCCGCAAACGGATCATCCATCTCCTCGAATCGGGTTTCAAGCACACGTCTCAGCACCGAGAAAACGCGTGGTGGACGCACCAAAATATCATATCACGAGGAACCGGGTTTTCAAATAGTGCATCTTTTCTTAAAAAATCCCACGGTCCTCAAAACCAGAAATCACATGAAAATCCAACACCAAGAAGTAAATCCAAGGCGATGTGCCATGTACATCAATCCATGATATAGGTATAAGGGAAAATCGCTTTTAAAATTAGTTTCCATTTTTAAAGATATCATGCGGCTCCCAATTTCCATGAAAGTCATATCGAATCATATATGAAATGAACTACAGCAATATAATCATGGCAGTTCTACAGTGAGTGTGTCATGGCAATTACTAACGGTGTGTGTGTAGCATGCAGATTAGTGCTCGTGCAAAATGAACCGTTAGTAATAGTGCGGTGTTCTATCAATTCTAAGCATACATACAGCAGGGAATGCAATATGCAATGACAGTACATGAGGTAAATGCAACATATAATAATAAGGTCCTATCAGCCCTGACGCATAACGCCATGCGGGCGATATCCCCGTAGATGTTAAATCTACTCACAAAAGTCTCGCGCTAAGTGTAGCCGACGACTTGCTTGCCCTTCTTCGCAACGTCCGTCTCACTCGCCTGCGAACCTAGAATCACATAACGTAAATCACACATAAGCTTAATTTCACAAAAACGTGGTATTATGGTCCAACTAGAAACCCGTGTCGCAAACCAATCGCGCATGTGCGCGATACGCTAAAACGTGTGATCACGCGCCTGAAACTATCCTGACGCGTCGCGATACGCAGAAACCCCAACTCACACACGTATCATGCGTGTCGCGAAGGTTTAGAAAATACGAGAAATAGGTAATAAGCCCCAGATTTTTATACAGAACTTAACTTAGAAAAATATATATATCATAACACTACACACAGCAGAATACACCTAAAGGACCAAACCCCAACCCAAACCCTACCCATCTGGCCGCAATTTGGGGCCAAATCGAATATTTCGGCGGCCCAAATTTGAAGAAATGGGGTCGGGTTCTACCTGGGGTATCAGCACCCAACAAGTATACTGCAGTCTTCTCAAAATTAATCTGAACTCATCAGGTCGATAGCAGTTTCCAGAAACTCAAATTTTGCCTTAAAACGACGAAATGCACCAAATAGGAATCTGGTGGTAATTTAGTGCAATTGGGGGCTAAGCTGGGTTGGAATGGCCTTAACAATACTCTATCAACCTACTGAAACCAAAACACACCTCACTTGGCCAAGGTTCTCACTAAACGCTTCATATCGCACTAAATCGCACCAAAAACCACTAACCGAAGCAAAACTACCCTAAACAAGTAAACTAGGGAGTAAGTTTAGGAAATATACCCCACAATCGACCCTAGGGAGCTGGAGGAAGAAGATGAAGTGAAGGGAAGGAGGCTGCAGTCGAAGTTGTGGCTGCTGCTGCTCACTGATGCTATTGCTGCTCACTGTTGCTGCTGCTGCTGATCTCTGTTGCTGCTGTTGCTGCTTCTGGCTGCTGCTGTGCTGCTTGCTTCTGCTGGTGCTGAAGAGGTAAGTGTGTGTGTGTGTGAGAGTGAGGTTTGAGAGAAGAGCAGAAGAAAATAAGAGGAAAAACAATTCATCACCCCAATGTCAACCCCTCACTCTCTCTCTCCTCATTAATTGCAAGCATGGCTCAAGCAATGATGCACTCTCTCTCTCTCTCTCTCACCAAGTCAACACCCTAAGGAAATTCATTTTAAATCAACTATTAATTAACTAATTAAACTCAATTAAAACCCAAAAGACTTAATCCCCATGATTAACCCACCATGGTTACTAATCATGGTAATAACTCAATTTAAAAACCTAGTTTACATGCACATGTATGTGCAAGCCTAGGAAAATTTTAGAAAAATATTTATTAAATTAGGAAAAATATTTGAAACACAATTTGGTAAACTTTTCATTAAAAACCTTTTATTTAAATATAATTAGTCACCAACACATTCTAAGGTGTTACAATCTCTCCCCCTTAAAGAAATTCGTCCCCGAATTTCAAAATCTAACTACACGTACCTTTGAAAAGATGGGGATACGTTTTCATCATCTCGCTTTCGGTCTCCCAAGTGACCTCCTCACGGTTCTGACCACGCCAAAGTACCTTAACTGATGGGATGTCCTTCGATCTCAGTTTCTTCACTTGTCGATCCAAGATCATCACCGGCTGCTCTGCATAGGAAAGGTCGCGCTCAAGCTGGATCGTCGGGTGCTGAATCGCATGCGAAGGATCATGAAGATATCTACGGAGCATCGAAACGTGAAATACGGGGTGTACATCTGGAAAACTGGGCGGAAGGGCTAATCGGTATGCTACTGTACCAACACGCTCGAGGATCTCGAAGGGGCCCACATATCTGGGACTGAGCTTCCCCTTCTTCCCAAACCTCATCACACCTTTCATAGGGGAGACCCTCAAGAAAACATGATCACCAACAGAAAACTCAAGCCTGCGCCGCCGACGGTCCGCATAAGATCTCTGCCTACTCTGCGCTGCTCTCATCCTATCGCGAATCAACTGGATCTTCGCGGTCGTCTCCTCAACAATCTGTGGCCCTAAGATACTGCCCTCACTGAGCTCTGTCCAACAGGCGGGCGATCTGCATCTCCTCCCATAGAGAGCCTCAAACGGTGCCATCTGAATGGTCTCTTGGTAGCTGTTATTGTAGGAGAACTCTACCAAGGGTAAGTGATGATCCCAGCTACCTCCGAAATCTAATGCACAAGCTCTGAGCATGTCCTCGAGAGTCTGAATCGTCCGCTCTGACTGTCCATCGGTCTGTGGATGAAATGCTGTACTGAAACTCAAGCGAGTGCCCAAAGCCTCCTGAAGCCTCTGCCATAATCGGCTGGTAAACTGGGTGCCTCTGTCGGACACAATACATGTCGGGACTCCGTGTAGTCGCACAATCTCGTTGATGTAGATCTGGGCATGATGAGTAAATCCGAAAGTCGTCTTCACTGGTAGGAAGTGAGCCGCCTTCGTCAAACGATCCACGATCACCCAGATGGAGTCATACCCTCGACTAGTCCTGGGTAGACCCACAACGAAATCCATCGAAATCTGCTCCCATTTCCACTCCGGAATGGGTAACGGCTGTAGCTCTCCCGCGGGCCTCTGGTGCTCAGCCTTGACTTGCTGACAAGTCAGGCATCTCGACACGAAATCTGCGATGTCCCTCTTCATTCCGTCCCACCAATAAACATCTCTCATATCATGATACATCTTGGTGGAACCGGGATGGACGCTGTACACCGATCGATGTGCCTCCTCAAGAATCTCGCGCCGCAGTCCCTCAGCATCTGGTACGCACAGTCTAACTCCAAATCGTAGTACCCCCTGATCATCGATCACGAACTCGAAAAATCTGCCCTGTCCAATCTGTGCCATGATCTCCGAACATCGGTCATCACTGCGCTGTGCCTCATGTATGCGGCCAAGTAACTGTGGGCGTGCACGAACATGCGCGATCTGTCCTCCAATCGGCGTGAACTCGAACTGTACTCGGCTGTCGCATAATATTTGCCAATCTGCCGACGACTGCCCCTGTACTGCGCTCAAATAAGATAGACTACCCCCGGGCCTCCTGCTCAACGCATCCGCCACTACATTCGCCTTGCCCGGGTGGTACAGGATCTCGCAGTCGTAATCCTTCACTAACTCCATCCATCGGCGCTGTCTAAGGTTCAGGTCCCGCTGCTGAAATATATACTTTAAACTCTTATGATTAGTGAATATCTGGCACGACTCGCCGTATAGGTAATGTCGCCAGATCTTAAGTGCAAAGACCACTGCAGCCATCTCCAAATCATGAGTGGGGTAGTTCTGTTCATGTTTCTTCAATTGTCATGAAGCATACGCGATCACCCTGTCATGCTGTATCAAAACGCACCCTAGCCCCACTCGAGAGGCATCACAATAGACCACAAACCCGCCTGAGCCTGAAGGTAAAGATAACACCGGTGCCGTCGTCAGCCGAGTCCGCAACTGCTGAAAACTGTGCTCGCACTCCTCCGTCCAATCGAAAGGGACTCCCTTCCGGGTCAACCCGGTCAAAGGGGTAGCAATACTGGAGAAGTCCTGCACAAATCGCCTGTAGTAACCGGCCAACCCCAAAAAGCTGCGAATCTCCATAACCGATGTGGGTCTGGGCCAACGCTGAACGGTCTCGATCTTCCTCAGGTCTACACATATACCGTCTCGTGAGATCACATGCCCCAAGAAGTCTACGCTGTCCAGCCAAAAAGCACACTTGGAGAATTTCGCATAAAGCTGGTGCTCCCTCAAAGTATGCAGTGTAATCCGCAGGTGCTGCTCATGCTCCTCACTACTCCGGGAATACACCAAGATATCGTCAATGAACACTATAATGAACAGATCCAAATATGGCCGGAAAATACGGTTCATCAAGTCCATGAATGCTGCTGGCGCATTGGTGAGTCCGAACGACATCACCAAAAACTCATAATGGCCGTAGCGCGTACGGAAAGCTGTCCTGAGAATGTCCTCCTGTCGAACCCGCAGCTGATGATAGCCCGATCGTAAATCGATCCTCGAAAAGTACCCTACCCCCTGAAGCTGGTCGAACAAATCGTCGATGCGCGGCAAAGGATACCTGTTCCGCACTGTCACCGTGTTCAGCTGGCGGTAGTCGATACACAGACGCAAGCTGCCGTCCTTCTTCTTGACGAACAGGACTGGAGCACCCCAAGGAGAAACACTGGGTCGAATAAGTCCCTTATCCAACAAATCTTGCAACTGACCCTTCAACTCTCGAAGTTCCGCCGGGGCCATCCGATAAGGAGGTATGGAAACAGGCCCCGTGCCAGGAACCAAATCAATACAGAAGGAAATGTCGCGCTCGGGCGGTAGCCCAGGAAGCTCGTCAGGGAACACATCAGGGAACTCGCTAACAACCGGAACCTGATCCAATGGAACCCGTGTAGCACTAGCATCGCAAACATAAGCGAGAAATCCCTGACATCCCTTCCTCAAAAGCTGTCCAGCGCGAAAAGACGAAATCACACTTTGCGGGACGGCACCACGGTCCCCCAACACAACAAAAACCGACTCGCCGGGAAAACAAAATCTAACTGTCTTCTCACGGCAGTCCACAGAAGCATAGCACGTGGCTAACCAATCCATGCCCAAAAGAACGTCGAAGTCCAACATCTCCAGAAGGATCAAGTCGACAGGCAACTCTCTCTCGCCAATACAGACGGTACAGGATCGGAACACGTGCCTAGCAACAAATGACTCTCCCACAGGAGTGGTCACAACAAGCGGCTGATCAAGCAAACCGGACTCTCTACCCAAACTCGGCACGAAGTGTGTGGATACGTACGAGTGCGTAGATCCGGGATCGAACAATACGTGTGCATCAACTGTACATACAGGAAGGATACCTGAAACCACCGCATTAGACGCCTGCGCGTCCTGATGCGTCAAAGCAAAAACCCGTGCCTGTCCACCACCTGCGACTGACTGCCCTCTGCCTCGGTCATCCCGTCCTCTCTGAGCAACTCCTCCACGCCCACGACCTCGTTGTGTATGTGTCTGGCGCGGAGCAACGGTAGGTACAACAGGCAACGCCCTCTGGGGTGGTGAAGGTGGTAAGGTAACATGCGGTGCTGCCACCTCCCTCCGGTGTATCTCAGGACAATCTCGAACGAGGTGAAGTAGACTGCCGCACCTAAAGCAACCCCGCGGCGACTGCTGACTCTCCTGGGGATACGAACTAAACATCTGGCCTCGTCCCGAATCTCTGCTACTCCTCATACCAGAACGATACCTGTCGCGGCGTCTGAATGACTGCCTCAGTGCGGATATACTGGTATGAACTCTCTTCGGCTCTGGAACTACCGAAGTCTCAGCAAGGTGCTCCTCGACTACTAGGGCTGCGTCTACAGCTGCTGCATAGGTCTCGTAGTGCTGCGCGCTGATCGCGAGGAACAGTGGTGTAAGCAAGCTTCGAACAAATCTCTTGACTCGCAACTCCTCGGTAGCCACTAAATATGGGGCATAGACTGCTAGCTCTGTAAACAGCACGTCATACTCTGCCACTGTCATCCCTGGCGTCTGGCGCAAGGACTCAAATCTGCGTGCTCGGGCATCCCTAACACTCTGGGGAAGGAAACGGGCTAGAAATACTGTCACAAACTCTGTCCAGGTCATAGGAGGAAGACCTGCTGCTCTGCCTTTTTCAACTGAATCACACCACTTCTGCGCAAGACCTTCCAGGCAAAGCTCGTGAACTCAACCCATCTCGTATCTGCGCATCTGAGGGAACGGCATATCCGGGCCATCCTGTCGATGAAAGACTGTGGGTCCTCGGCTGTATCGGTGCCTGTAAAGACCGGAGGCTTCAGCCTCATGAACTCTGATAGCGATACTGTAATCACCTCCGTGGCCGCAGGGGCAACTGGCTGTGCGGTAGGTACCATCGCGGTCTCTGGAACGGGTGGAGCTACCTCTGGTCGCTGCGCTCGAAGCGTCTCAACTAGCGATCCTTTCATCTGGCGCATCTCCTGCATGCTAGATCCCACCGTCTGGCGCATCTCCTGCATACCAGCCCCTAGCGTGGCGATCTGATCTGTCACGGCGGGAACAGCCTGCTCGGGTACAACCGGTGTACTGCCCGGATCAGTCCTCGTCTCGGACGAGTCAACTCGAATCTCGGTCCTCGCGGCCGCTCTCTGCGCCCTCGTAGTCTTTAGCGGCATAATGGCTGAAAGAAAATTAGGATTCGATAAGAATACCGGAATCGAATCACAAGAATATAAGAAGGGATTAAATCAATAAGTCCTAAGGTCGCTTAGGCGGAGTACCGTGTCGTGAGTATGCCGCGGAACATACACACGCTACGCTACCCTGCTGCAGCTACCTACTCCATCATACCAGGGTCATCCTACACTCCGAAGGTAAAACCTACGCTCTGATACCAACTTTGTCACAACCCGAGTATTTCGACTCGTGACCGGCACTTAACCACGCTACGTCTACAGGCGTAACGGTACTGAGTAAGCCGAACCCAGAAATCAAAACCATTTAAAAATAGTGAGTGTTGAAAACATTTAGTTAAAGCTTTTAGAAAACCTTAAATAATTCAATAAGTTCCTTTTAAAGTTACTTAATCATTTGAATAATTTTGGCAGCATTTCCTTTGTAAAAGTAGCCCTGAGACCGGGTACAAAACAGGATATAAGTGAAATGAAATGTAATGAAATGAAACATCCCCAAACGGGAGCAATCACGCCCAACGGCGGAAACCAACATCACAAGAGTAATATACGACGCCGTAGCGAAGAATAAGCAATAAGTAGACATCACAGAATATAAACTGCATAAAAAAAACAGTCGGCTCCTACGAGCTCGACACCAGAATACAAAATATACATCATCGTCCTCACACAGTATCTAAGTCCAGTACATAAATGGTAGATGGAGAGTACTAGATACAAAAGGGATACAATAAAAGTACTCAGAATACCACAACCCACCTAAATGCAAAACAGCTCTCACCGCAACTGTAGTGGTATCTGTAGCCAAAAGATGCAAAAGACAGCCTGCCGCGACTATGCTGAGGGCAACCTGCAAATACTGTGGCACAACGGGGTGAGTTGCCAACTCGTGAATAGAGATAACATATAAAGATAATCGCGAGCATGCACGTACTGCGCTACTCTAACAAATGCCAGCAGGTGATATCAATGCGTGATAAGCAGTATGTGCAATAATCATGCAGATGCTCTGTCAGGTAAAATAACTACAGGATGAGATATATGGTAATCAATGCTGAGCATGGGATAAACAACATCTACACGGAATATCAACGTGGAAAACAATTGGTGCCCACAACTGCATCCAAAACCCAAATAACTCAGGCGCCGGCACACCCATCGGCCCTCAAATCCTGTAAACCTTTGAGAAATCACGAGTGCCCAACATCGGCACCCAAAACATCATAAAATACTCGTGTCCAGCATCGACACGCAAATCCTCAAATATCGGGCTCCGTCAGTCCGGATCAGCCCACGGGCTCCGTCTGCGGTATCGGCCCTCGGCCCGGCAGTACGGATCATCCCGCATCCATCTCTCGACTCTGGTCAGTATCCTCCGGATAACCGCCAGGTCCAACCAATCACCGGTAGGTACTCGCCACCCTGCAGGCTCATCGTCTACTCCACGAAAAACATTTCTCGCCCCGGGGAACCATACCGAGTCCACCACGAACCCGCAAACGGATCATCCATCTCCTCGAATCGGGTTTCAAGCACACGTCTCAGCACCGAGAAAACGCGTGGTGGACGCACCAAAATATCATATCACGAGGAACCGGGTTTTCAAATAGTGCATCTTTTCTTAAAAAATCCCACGGTCCTCAAAACCAGAAATCACATGAAAATCCAACACCAAGAAGTAAATCCAAGGCGATGTGCCATGTACATCAATCCATGATATAGGTATAAGGGAAAACCGCTTTTAAAATTAGTTTCCATTTTTAAAGATATCATGCGGCTCCCAATTTCCATGAAAGTCATATCGAATCATATATGAAATGAACTACAGCAATATAATCATGGCAGTTCTACAGTGAGTGTGTCATGGCAATTACTAACAATGTGTGTGTAGCATGCAGATTAGTGCTCGTGCAACATGAACCGTTACTAATAGTGCGGTGTTCTATCAATTCTAAGCATACATACAGCAGGGAATGCAATATGCAATGACAGTACATGAGGTAAATGCAACATATAATAATAAGGTCCTATCAGCCCTGACGCATAACGCCATGCGGGCGATATTCCCGTAGATGTTAAATCTACTCACAGAAGTCTTGCGCTAAGTGTAGCCGACGACTTGCTTGCCTTTCTTCGCAGCGTCCGTCTCACTCGCCTGCGAACCTAGAATCACATAACGTAAATCACACATAAGCTTAATTTCACAAAAACGTGGTATTATGGTCCAACTAGAAACCCGTGTCGCAAACCAATCGCGCGTGTGCGCGATACGCTAAAACGTGTGATCACGCGACTGAAACTACCCTGACGCGTCGCGATACGCAGAAACCCCAACTCACACACGTATCACGCGTGTCGCGAAGGTTTAGAAAATACGAGAAATAGGTAATAAGCCCTAGATTTTTATACAGAACTTAACTTACAAAAATATATATATCATAACACTACACACAGCAGAATACACCCAAAGGACCAAACCCCAACCCAAACCCTACCCATCTGGCCGCAATTTGCGGCCAGATCGAATATTTCGGCGGCCCAAATTTGAAGAAAGGGGGTCGGGTTCTACCTGGGGTATCAGCATCTAACAAGTATACTGCAGTCTTCTCAAAATTAATCTGAACTCATCAGGTCGATAGCAGTTTCCAGAAACTCAAATTTTGCCTTAAAACGACGAAATGCACCAAATAGGAATCTGGTGGTAATTTAGTGCAATTGGGGGCTAAGCTGGGTTGGAATGGCCTTAACAACACTCTATCAACCTACTGAAACCAAAACACACCTCACTTGGCCAAGGTTCTCACTAAACGCCTCATATCGCACTAAATCGCACCAAAAACCACTAACCGAAGCAAAACTACCCTAAACAAGTAAACTAGGGAGTAAGTTTAGGAAATATACCCCACAATCGACCCTAGGGAGCTGGAGGAAGAAGATGAAGTGAAGGGAAGGAGGCTGCAGTCGAAGTTGTGGCTGCTGCTGCTCACTGATGCTATTGCTGCTCACTATTGCTGCTGCTGATCTCTGTTGCTGCTGTTGCTGCTTCTGGCTGCTGCTGTGCTGCTTGCTTCTGCTGGTGCTGAAGAGGTAAGTGTGTATGTGTGTGTGAGTGAGGTTTGAGAGAAGAGCAGAAGAAAATAAGAGGAAAAACAATTCATCACCCCAATGTCAACCCCTCACTCTCTCTCTCCTCATTAATTGCAAGCATGGCTCAAGCCATGATGCACTCTCTCTCTCTCTCTCTCTCTCTCACCAAGTCAACACCCTAAGGAAATTCATTTTAAATCAACTATTAATTAACTAATTAAACTCAATTAAAACCCAAAAGACTTAATCCCCATGATTAACCCACCATGGTTACTAATCATGGTAATAACTCAATTTAAAAACCTAGTTTACATGCACATGTGTGTGCAAGCCTAGGAAAATTTTAGAAAAATATTTATTAAATTAGGAAAAATATTTGAAACACAATTTGGTAAACTTTTCATTAAAAACCCTTTATTTAAATATAATTAGTCACTAACACATCCTAAGGTGTTACAGTCGTGAGATCTCACCATACAGCCGCGGAACCGCGGCCAAACCTATGCTTGGGCCGCGGTTCCGCCGCGCCTTTAACTGTTCAGTGTGCCAAATTTTTCCAGAGGGCTTTAGACTTGGAAATAGGGGTTTTGGGATATTATTTTTGGGCCCATATTTTCTGTAAGTGCTACAGTACTGCTTGGGGCCCACTTGATAAAATTTGTTCGATCGGATATTTTAAACATGTTAGTTCACAGTATTTACATTATATCTGCGACCGTGAATGTCATTTGATCGGTAAATCCAGTCTATCTGCTATAGCTCTTTTAGACGGATTTGCGAACGTGACATTCACGTTGATGTTCTGGTTTATACTGTGTTGTTGCGGATCGGTCGTGGAGATAGCTTGGTTGCAGTGGTAGTACAGTTTTGTTGTATTATGTACATTTGATATTGCAGGGCGAGCGTCCGACATGTGGACTGCCGTCACTGCCTGTTTGTATTATTCTTTTGGGGCACGACCGGGTCGAGGTCGATGTACCCGTTGTATGTATATTTTACTTTCTGTACTAGGATTACCCCGCGGAGGGGTGCACGGGTAGCCGGGTTCTAGAGGGCAACAAGCCCGCATCTCATGGTATTGAGATGGAAGGGGCTTTACTCTAGAATTGGCAGGGCTATTCGCCGCACTCGTAGGGGGTACAGGTTGACCCAGGAGGGGTGCCCAAGTTACCGGATTCCGTGAAGTGCTGGGTGGTCCATTCACGTTGCTGAAGGGGGCTGCCTCGCTTCAGGTTTTGGCGGGTAACTTGCCGCGCCTGTAGGGGTCTAGGATTTCATTGCACATGCTATCCACACGACCAGGGGAACGTCGGGTTTCAGTAGCGGCTCTATGAAACCCGGGGATCCCAGATATCTATATTGTTCTGTGATGTTGCATTTTATCACGCCTTGAGCGAAAATTATATATTATATATATACTAGTAGATGTTGTATATGTTTTGCATCCGCACTAGTCCATTCCCCGCTCTGTCGTTAGTTAAGTAACCTAACGGGTGATGACGGGACCCAGTGGCGAATGCGGATGGCATATACGTACATCATTATTTTCGTTCTTTTGTGGTGTAATCAATTGATGGGACTGCGTTGATTCGGATCAATGCAAGATAAACAAACTTATTCTGATGTTGTTGGAACACTTTTCAAAAAGCTGTTATTGCAATAGCGTTCTCTTTTGTTTTGCACAGTGGTATTCTGTTGGAATATCCTGCTCCTCAGTCGACGAGGCAAGGGCCGAGATCCCTTCACCGGGAGTGACCCCTTGGACAAAAGTTTGCGTCAGGGCAGTAACTTCACTATAGCCGTTTACTTTTGCTTTGCATCCTGGTATTCAGTTGGAATATCCTGCACCTCATTCTACGAGAAAAGAGCCGAGATCCCTTCACCGGGAGTGACCTCTTTAGCAAAGGTTTTCTTCACTATATTTTTTAAAAGCTATCAGTTCCTTCAACGATATCAAGTTCATTACGTTAAAGGTTTTCGCCAGAAACCATTCGTAGTCCTCCATCATTTCAGTTAAATATTCGGTAGTATTCAAGCTATGTATTTTGACCTCACGCCAATGCATAGTGATTGGTAGCTGCTGGATATTTATCTGCAGCATAGATAGATGCGTTGGTTTGGGACAGTCGTACTACTATTTTGGCCTTCGTCAAGGGTATGTACGAGTGGGTTCAAATTAACCTGGATAATGATGGGTAGAACTTGACATGTGACTTATGACATTTTGACCTCACGCCAAGGTCATAAGAGCATGGGGTAAAAATCCACATCGGGAGTTTCTAAAGAAACTGAAACTTGCCAGATATGCCCATACCTTCTGGAGTGTGATAACGTGAGCGGATTCTGTCACGTTATCATGCGATGATAGTTGGATCCCGATTCCCACTGATGAGTTGGTTTACACCTCGGGTGATCCCGGCTAATTCTTCTTTCAGGTTTGGAGAAGAATTTGACGTTATAGTGGGAGGTTTCCAGATTAGATAAAGTGATAACCATTCTGATCTAGGTTAGAGTGCACGCTGAGTGTTTCTTTTCTCTCTCTCTTTGGCAGCGACCATTGACCCGACCCTAGACTATGACTCAGTGACCAAGTTGACCGAACCTTCTTAACACTGGCTTTTGGATTGTCAGAGTTGCAGACCTCATTGCCACTCCTATTTTTACCCATTTTCTCCGGGACACCCTGTATTACTACGAACGTCTACTTTCATTGGACAAAACCATCGTATGGTTATATACGAACTCGATGGAATTCGAGGATGGTTTCCGGTTCTGGAGAAAACGAATAGGACTATTCAGTTGTCTTTTCCTTTTACCTTCTCTCAGATTGCGAGTACTCCTTGGTTTAGGAGATAGTACACCTATTACGCAAATTGGATAGTCTTCTTCCAAACCTTAGGCTGGTGTCGACCGATAGGGAATGAAGAAAACCAATTAGCCTAAACGGTGTACAGAAGGTATTAAGTAAAGACAAAAAAAGGGATTAGTAAGAGGGCAATGTAAATTGCGACTGCTATTCACGACCAAACCAAGTATTTCTTCGCCAATCCTAAATCACCCTTGTATTTCTCCAGGACACTCCGTATCACTACGAAGATCCCAAGTTTATTGGATAATCCATCGTATGGTTATATACGAACTCGAAAGGAACTTGTTCCAGTTCGGGGATGGATCCTGGTTCAGGAGAAATAGGAATAAAGTTCATTCAGGTGTCTTTTATCTTCACCTTCTCTCGCGTCGCGAGTGCTCCTAGGACTAGGACAGTACACCCATTATGCTTATTGGATAGTCTTCTTCCAAACCATAGGCTGGTGCCGAACGGTAGGGAAGGAAGAAAACCATTTGGCCTAAAGGGGTATACAGAAGGTAATGGCTAAAGACATATAAAGGGATTTGGAGAGATGGCAAAGAATTATACGGTTATAGTTATGAATCTGGATAATAGAAGAGGCATTACTAGGAATAACCGGATACCCCATCGAAACATTTCAATGTTTCAGTTTCACTGTGTATTGTTAAAAGAAAACTGATTTCCCAATTAGACACTTGCTCCAGGGTATGTATTTATCAGGTATGATTCTCACATCTGTATGGTTTTACAGATGATGAGTGGGAGTAAGTTATTGGGAATTGGGTGATCATCCTCATTATATTGGGATTCGTTGTAATCGGTGATATTTGAGGAAGTCACCTGGGTTGTTTGCCGGTCGGCAAATATTTGGTTTTGAATATCCGTTGTTATGCACCAATTTCAAATTGATATATTTGTACGTCTATTTTTATTGAGTGAGATATACCTTTTTGAGATTATGTCTATGACATTTACCTATACCAGTGGATGGTTAGGTAAGGAGCATTGAACAACGGTGTAATTCTTCTTAACCATAGGTACAGTTTTCAACCTACGACACACAGTGAATGAGTTATTAGACTCAGGGGACTTGTACAGAGTATTGTATATTATCCAGTGTCCATTAGGACAGAGGGGTAGGTACTCGTACTATATTCTGTTTACTTGTGACTTCTCTAGTTCTTAGACAGGTGTTTCGTAGAAACGCAGGGTCCAAGTTTTGAGAAGTTATAAGTATAAGATTAAAGTAGAGAACCAGGTATTGCAAGTATCGGGATTCTTCAAGGTGATCGAAGATGTAGATACTTGTATATGGTATTCAGTTGATAGTAATGATTAAGAGAACTTTCTTCTCTTTCAAGTTACTCATAATTGGAAGTACTCCTAAGTTGAGTAACGCTGATCGGCCTCCTTCCATTTAGTTGACGTGCACTGGAGACAGCTGCATGATTTGAATCTGGTTCAATTAAATCAGTGCCTCTGTTTCTATATTGGATATAGAACAGTTCATATCTTGACATTGTTAAGATACAGGGAGTTGTCCGGCTTATGCTTAAAACCAGACTCCGGATAACTCAAGGCACGTTTCTGTAATGGCTGTTTGTGGGTTGACCCGGGCTATGACGAGGGTTGACTTTCTACCATCTGGAAGATCAATAGTGATATTGTTCTGACTCGCCACAGTTTTAATAAAAATGGATTTTTTCAGAAAATAGTAGTAGGAGTATGGTAGAACTAGAAGTGATTCCAGAACCGCAAACGATTACTGAAGATTTGATAAGAACCTAAAGATTCAATCTGGTTTGACATTCCATTGGCCACTCCGCAGATAAAGTGGGTAACCTCAGGCACCCGAGAGGTACTTCGGTATGCTCAAGGATGGTGGCAGGGAGGTTCTTGTTTACCCAGACTTACCATTGCTGTTGTTCCAGACTGTGAGACCCGGCAGGAGGATGAGTATAGCGTCGTTCTAAACTAGCTTTAGAAGTGCACGTCTATATGACTTTGCCAGAGGGTTGTCGTAGTCAGTGGGAGCAGCGGAAGCATTGGTGGACATCAGGCTTATGTCTATTTATAGACTAAAGCAGATATAGCGGAGACAGATCATCTATTTCTGATGTGGCAGTCATAGGTTTGACTTCATCAGAATAGGGGATGGATCTGTTAAGAAGGTAGTAGAGTGTGATGCCCTGGTATCTGGATGACATACACAGAGTAGGAAGTGATATTCCTATACTACGATCGGTTATACTTTGGTCGTCACACAGTGGTTTCTCCACACATGTCTTGGATATTATATCAGACATTCTGGTTACTAGATCTATGGTTTTAGATCTAGATTTGGGTGGCTTCCCAATCAGGGTACTTAGACAGCATTCTAAGAGTATTTAGAATGGTCGACTCCTGGCACGGTAGTGTACCTGCAGGTGATGGAGTCACCCTCTCTAAAGGTGTCTTACAGACTAAAGGGGAGAGGGATGTGCATGATTGGCAGATCACTTGCTTAGGCAATTGAGTCAATCATGAGATGTCAAGTACCACACCAGATGTTGTTCTTGCAGTAGGTGCAATAAGTTGATATTGATCCAATCCTGGAGAAACGTTCGGAAGCAGTTTTAGAACATAAGTGGATGTTATAGGGATATGATAACAGCATTCTCCTTCGGGAGACAGTTATCATTCCAGGCTTCCAAGGTGACCTGGATGGCAGAGTGGCTGTCAGAGTTATAGTTTTC
Source organism: Agapanthus africanus (assembly GCA_030015575.1). Taxonomy (NCBI): domain Eukaryota; kingdom Viridiplantae; phylum Streptophyta; class Magnoliopsida; order Asparagales; family Amaryllidaceae; genus Agapanthus; species Agapanthus africanus. The sequence continues at coordinate 434,661,547 of JASDDO010000018.1, forward strand.
CCTCTGACTAGGGGCAGTATTTTGGACAGGTGGTTCAGGAGGATACTGAGGGAAGGTATGGCGCAGGATACTGATTAAGTTTAGTTGACAATACAGTCTAAGAAGTTTGGATTTGGAGTTCACTTATGAGCTAGGTCCCATCAGACATCCAGACACATTCTAAGACAGGTATTGCTCATTTCGGGAGATGACTTTCTCCGCGAACTTGAGATATAGAGAGACATAGAAAGAAACACCAGAGCGGATCCACTCACTGAGGCTATTCCTCGAACGCAATAGTTTCGCAAACGAGCTTTGTGAGACTGACTAGTAGAGGAGTTGGGTGTTCGGTATCACACGGGCTGTGAGTATGCGACATCGCAATAATTAGCCTTGAGTGCAAGTGGGAGATTGTTGGAGATAGTGCCCTCAGAGTCAATTATTGGATCACAGGCACGTGATTGCAATGATTGAGGGGAGGACCTGTCCCAGTAGGACAGTCTTACTTAAGATGATAGTATGCTATCTGGTTTATCTCTATCATCGTGTACTGCTTTAGGTGACCTTACGAGTTGCTATTACACATTGATAGAGCCCCTAGGATTCTTGCTTGACTACCAGCAGTATGAGGGCGATCATATACATGGGAGCTGGGGTCTATAAGCACATCCTTAAAAGGTCCCTAGTCGTGGGAGTTTCGAGACAGGGCATCGATACTCCGGAGTAGACTAGTGTATACAGTCGAGACCCCGACGAGGGGCGGTGGCCGGTCTCACAAGCCACTGGTGTCAGTTGGTTCACCTAAGATGTATACAGGTGCTCATTGGGTTATGAGTACACCGGACAGGACTCGCCGGGAACCTGCTAGTTGGGATTATACCTGATGTCAGATAGCAGTTCCCTGGTGACATGTGTACAGGTTAGTTCATCGACCTGAGATCGTTATTTGTCTCGTGTGAGTTCCCACTGTGCTTTGATTACTACCCTACCACGGCTCAAAGGAGTCGTGCAAACAGGTTTTAGTTGGGTACAGTCCCGAGCCACATGGAGGCAGTGAGTGGATCTGCAGGGGTTCGTCTCTCCCGGTATTGGGGGTGAGGTCGCGCTGTGTCTAGGAGAGCCAGAACATGAAAAGTCCTTGGCCAAGGCAGGAGATTTGCTGGTAGGTATTCCAGTAGTATCTCAGGGTGTTCTGGGCTACACTCTGACACGACTTGTACCGCTTTTGGGGGTCTGACTTTTACCAACCCCCTAGGCCTGCCATGCGATGCTCATAGACGAACGGACCGGACTGTACGGATATTGTCACTGACAGGCTCAGTAGGGTGTCAGGATGAGTTCGCTCATCGACGTCCCTTTTGGTCAATAGCTGGTAGCCCGTCACGTATGGCTAATACCTCTGACGTGCTAGTGGTTAAATCCACAGCCATAGTATTGACGAGTCTTTAGAGTCCACCACATACAGTTACTCAGGTTTCGGGCGAAACGCTGTAGAGGCCGTATGGAGATATGGCAGGGTTCGATTAGATAAATACGGTATTGCACGGATCGTGATCGGACGGTTTTTACTAGCCAGCTTTGGCTTAAGCCGGATCCTAGTATTTGACAGTGTAGATTTTGTCTCTTTGCATTTGCATTCAGTGGGAATACAAATGCGGGCATGTATATTTAGTGTCGGGGTTTTCCTGTAATTTATTACGGGATCAGTTTTCTGATGTTGCCAGTTTGCATTCCATTCCGGCCGGTTTTCTTTTGTTCCTTCGCGGCCGGACTTTCCGATGGAGGGGGTTATTTGCACATTTGCAAATAACTAATTGTGGAGGGGTTTCTTGCTTTTGTGGGATCATGATTTGTTTAGCATCTTTGCTTTTTCATGATGCTTGAAATTGATTGAGATTAGAGTTGATTTGAATGGATATGACCTTGTTATCATTGCTCATGGTTGTTGTCACCCTCTACTTTTCCTACCATCACCTCCCTTCATGTTTTATTGATTCCCTCCACCATTTTCTTGATTAGAAGGGCCGGCCACAATTTTGAGAGAGTGAGATGGGAGTTCATTTTTTATGTGGAGAAAAGTGTTCATCTCATTTTGTATCAAAGTTCCCAAGCTCCATTTCTCATTGCTCTTTTTGATTCTCCACCTCCATCCTCCATGGCAACTAAACCCTAAAGAGACAAAGACTCTACACTTGCCTACAACACTTCTTGGACGCATCGGCTAGCCAACTTCGCGCCCGAGTTGCCTCGGTCCAGAGGTGGGAGCCCGTAAAAGACTTCGGCGATGTGGTGCCCGTTTCGACGAGGAGGTGACGGACGAAGTTTCCGCGGGAGATCGAAGTGGAGACGAAGACCGAAGGACACGGATCGCTTGGTATACTTCTCTACCCATCTTTTGTTTGCTAGTAGTTAGGTTAATGGCCCGATCCGGGATAAAAGTGCGCGGTGGTGCCGGTTTGCTAGTTTGCAAAGTTTTTGTTTCCGCGTTTCCGCCGTCGGATCGACGGCCGGGGCGCCGCCGCGGACTTACAGTTTGTTTTTGCTAAATTTGCATGTGATGTTAACTTTCTGCAAAGGAAACTCGGAGTGTTTCGTAATCGTAATTCTAACATGTATTCGGGTTATGTAGACGATGTTAAAAAGTTTGAACGGATATCAATAACCCAATTTTTCCCCGCTGGAAATTTTCCAAGTGTTAGATTTTTTTCGAGTTTAAAATCTTTAGAAAATCATGCAAGCGATTCTGTGGACCCTCTAGAAGAACGATACCCAAACTCGACTTTTTGGATCGCGGAACCACGGTGATACCCTAGGGTTTGCTGCAGTTCCGTAGCGACATGAGTGAGGCATGGGTCGGCCCTTCTACGGATGGTTTATAGGAGCTGTGGCATGTTCTGGGCATTTTTTGAACTCCGCTCAAGTGTTGAGCTCTTTGGGAATGTTTGGGTGTTTGTTTATTCGATTGAAAAGTTTAATATCGTCTAGTTATCTGTGATTATGATACAATATTTGGAATTCACATAATTAGTTATGTGATAACTAGTTTGAATTTTATAAATCTAGCAGTTTAGTCTCATTTGATCGGTTGCCACAGAATTTTGATGTGGATCAAAAGTCCATCGCAATTACGTAGTGTACGCGGATACTTGCCGGGTAACCTTACTAGATACCCACGCCCCATAGCCCTGACCAAGTGACTATAGGAAACCCCGTCGCTAAAAGCATCCGTTCGGGTGCTCGCAGCCGCGGTGTTCCGCCTTAGTGCACTTCGTCGACGGCATCGTGGGTGCGGCCGTCTACTAAAGTTTCCGACGAGCATTCGATCAGGTTATCGGGAATCTTGTTGAATTACCCGGCGGGTTATTGGAAAGTGTTTTCAATATCGAGACTAAAATGCGGGATTTATAATTATTAGGCATGTGATGTCTAAGGAATTCATTTGGTTGGGCATGAAATCCAAAGTATATGATACATTGGGTTTATGATGTCCAAGATTGTTGCGGATTCCAATTGTTGTAGTTTTCACTTTCTTTTCTGCGACCGTAAGTGTAATATGTGGTGTATCGCCAGTTTCGTTGCTATACGTCAACAACAATTGGGATATGCATATTTACTTACGTTGATGACATGCGATGTTATGTGTTGCTGTGATATGTTATATTGGATCGTCGTGTTTTGAATAGCCGGGGGGTTTTATATGAGATGAGAGTTTTTCATTTTCATTCATGTAAAAGCTTGTATATGATATTCTTTTATTGGGGCACTTCCGGGTTGAGGATGATATCACCATTGATGTATATTATTTACTTTTCCGCATTAGGATAGACCCAAGGAGGAGAGCACAAGTAACCGGGTTCTAGGGTCCAGTGGGAGACCATCTCGAGGAGTCGAGACCGGGTCTCCTAACTCTAGAATTGGTAGGGTTGCTTGCCTATCTCATAAGGGTCTAGAGATGTGGGTTTGGCTATTCATCGCGACCATGGAATCCGTATTTTATACTGGCTTAATTTAAAACACGGAATTCCTAGTATATCCAATATTTCATATGTGTTCTTCTGCTGCTGATATTTTGTGATGTGATCACTTGATATGTTCTTAGACGAATGCATATACTGTATATATGATATATAATAACTATTGCTGCTTTCGTTTCTTCTGTGATGCTTAGGAAGCATAATTTATGGGACTTCATTAATGAGATTAATGAAATAAAAGAAACCTAAAGATATTGTAAAAACTTATTTTTAAAAACTGGTAGCTCTAGTTCTTGTTTTGCATAGCGGTATTCCTTGTAGAATATCTATCACCTTATTCGATAAGGAAAGAGCCGAGATCCCTTCACCGGGAGTGACCTCTATAGCGAAACTAGCAGATGCTACAATTTACTCGGTTTGTCTTTTGATTGCTTCTATAGTTTTTGCTTTGCATAGTGGTATTTATGAAATATCCCGCACCTTATTCGATAAGGAAAGAGCCAAGATCCCTTCACCAGGAGTGACATCTTTAGCGAAACTAGTAAAAACCTAAAAAAAACTCCTTTTCAAAATCACTCGATTCTACAACGATATCAAGTTCATTACGCAAAAGGTTTGCTTAAAAACCTGTCGTAGCCCTCCGTTATTTCAGATAAGTACTACTTAGTATTCGTGCTGCGGTAGTTTGGCCTTCGTCAAGGCGTAGTATTCGGTAGCTAACTAGTGCTTATCTGCAGCATGAGATGCGATTGGATTAGGGTATTCGTACGGCGTAGTTTGGCCTCCGTCAAAGGTCGTGCGGGTGGGTTTAATTCAATCAAGAAATGAACGGGTTGAACTTGACTAGCGCCCTATGGGTAGTTTGGCCTCCGTCAAGGTCATAGGACGCTAGGGGTAAAAACCATTTATCGGGATTTCAAGTGTCGAAATTTGCAATGAGATTGCATACCTTCTATAAGATAGTTGGATCCCGATACCTACTGCGAGTAAGAGTTACTCCTGGGAGAGTTTTACATATTACAATTAGCCGATCAAGCAGGTGTCTAGAAAGTTGTTAACGAGGTTATGCCCCTGGGAAAACGAGGTTTATTTTAATTAGGTCCGTGCGAAAGCACAAGAAACCTCCCTCAAAGTACCGACAGTGGCCTGGCCGAAAGATTGGCGAACTTATAGGGTGTAATTAATCCCAGCTAGTCTTACTTTTTAGGGTTTGAAGGAAGATTTGATATAAACAGTGGAAGCCATCTTGATTAGATAAAATAAATAACCAATCTGATCTTGCAAGAGCATACGCCGAGTGTTTTCTTCTCTCTCTCTCCTGGTAGCGACCATGTCACGCCTTAATTAAGATAATAATATGGATGCATTGACCGAACCTGCTTATTATACTGTGCCAGGAAACGCTGGTTCCGCTCTATATTATAAACTGTTATAATTCCGAGCAGGAAATAGGGGAATATCCGGATTCCCATGCCACCCAATCGAAGAAAGTGCATGGTGATGCATCTTCTTCGGGTGTGTTCATTACCGATAACTGTTTTTCAGTATCTTCTACGTCCTGGGTATGTGATACCGGATCAGGATCCCGCATATGTGATATGTTACAAGGGCATCAGAAAGGTAGAGAACTGGTAGTGGGAGATATATCTCTAAGTGTTAGAGAATGTTGCAATTGTTGTAGCCAAGATAGTTGGCAAATATCAGCTTATATTAATACATTGATTCCGAACGAATGTCATTACATACTAAACATGATATACAATATTGCATCGGTTTCTTTAATGAGTTAAAGAAAGATATAATTCTGTATTGGAGGATAATGTTGTGAACATTTTCCTGAATCAAGAGTTGATTCAATCAGGCACCTTATATAATAGCATATACGTTCTAAATCAAACCATAGTTCAAAGTATCTAGAACACACACAAGAGGAATAGTTCAGAAATGGACGAATCCTTCTTGTGGTATTGTAGACTAGGTCATATCAATGCAACACGACCAGCTAAGTTACATAAGGATGAATATGAGAATCTGTTCGAATTTTCATCTTATGATACTTGCCAGTCTTGTCACAAAGGTAAAAGTGACCAATACTCCGTTTACTAGAAACAGAGAAAGAGTTACCGAACTTTTAGGACAGATACATGATGATGTATACGGTCCTATGTTTACAAATGCCAGGGTTGGTTCTTTGTACTTCATTAAATTCACTGACCGTCTCTCAAGATTCGGACATATGTTCCTGCTGAAACACATGTCTGAAACTTCTGAGAAATTCAAGGAATATAAGTTTGAAGTTAAGAACCAGACGGGTAGAAGTATTAAGTCCTTCGATGTGATCGAGGAAGAGAATACTTGGCAGGAGTTCATGGATTATTTAAAGGGGAATGTGATTCTCTCTCAGCTTACTTCTTCATACACCACAACACAATGGTGTATCGGGGCGGAGGTATCGTGCCCTATGAGATTAGGTGCGCTCTATGATGAGTACTGCTGGGTTACCTGTTTCCTTTTGGATGTTATGCACTTGAGAAGCTGCATACCTATTGAATGGGGTTCCATCCAAATCAATACCTACCACTCCATATGAGATATGGTATGGGAAGAGACCATGTCTTACTCGAGTTAAGATATGAGGTTGTCCGGCCTGTGTTGAAAAGCAAAATCCGGACAAGCTCGAGGCAAGGTCAGTTCTATATAAGTTTGTTAGGATATCCCAAACATCTGCGAGGGAATATCTTCTACCTAACTGAGGAGCAAAAGGTGTTTTGTTTCTCAGCATGCCACCTTTTTAGAAAAGGAATTTCTTGAGAAGAAATTTGTGGTCATGAGGTAGAACTGGAAGTTGTTCCAGCTAGACAAACTAACAACCGATGATTTGGCGAAACCAAACGATTCAATAGTCTCCAACGAACCTCAGCCTCTCCGTGAATCTGGTAAGGTTCCTCATCCACTTGAGAGATACTACGGTCTTCTCGGTGACAGTGGGAGCGAGGATTGCATCATGGTAGATGATGACGAGTAGGGACTCTGTGAAAAGGCTGGATGCTATGCGATCAAAGATGGAATCCATGTACACCAACAAAGTATGACTTTGCATATTGCACATGAAGGGGTAAAACCCATTGGGAGCAAAAGGATCTTGAGAAGATTCTCGGTGTAGATGGAAAAGTTGAGACTTTCAAAACTATGCTTAAGTCCATCAGAATTAAAGCAGGCATCGCGGAGTTCGAACATCTGTTTTGATGTGGCAGTCAAAGAGTTTGACTTCATCAAAAAAGTAGATGAACCTCGTATATACAAGAAGGTAGTAGAGAGTAAGGTTGTCCTCTACGTATTGTATGTAGATGACATACTCTTGATAGGAAATGGTTTCCTATGCTACACTCGGTCATGCTCCTCTAATCACGAGGGTTCTCCATGGAAGATCTGGATGATACCTACTACATCTTATGGATTATGATCTATGGTGATAGATCTAAATGGATATTGAGAGTCTCCTAAATCCAGGTATATTAACACCATACTAAAGGGGTTTAGTATGGAGGATTCTAAGCGTGGTGGTTTGCCCACTTACTCAGGAATCACTCTCTCCAAAAGGATGTCTTCCAAGACTGATTTGGAGAGAGCTCGCGTGCAAGGGATTTCTTATGCTTCGGTAGTAGGCTCTATCATGTGTACGATATTATGTACCAGACCATATGTAGCTAACTCACTAGGCGTAGTGATCAGGAATCAATCGGATCTTGGGAGAATTATTGGACAGCTGTGGAGGACATTCTTAAGTACTTGAGAAGCACTAAATAAATGTTCTTAGTTCGAACTTCCAGAGTGATAAGGTCAACTGAAAGTCAGTCACATGCATTGTTTTTACCCTCAGTGGAGGGATGGTATGTTGGAAAAGTTCCAAGCTAGATACCGTGACATTCTAGACGATAAAGGCTGAATACATTGCTACCAACGATACTACCAAAGAGGTTGTCTGGACATTTCTTGTTCATGAGATGAACAAGGTTCCTACTATTGAGCGTCCAATAACTGTTATTGTGACAACAATGGAGTTGTAGTTTTGGCCTAGGAACACCGGTCCCATCAGCGATCCAGACATATTCTGAGGACAGTATCACCTGATCATGGAAATGGTTGATCTTCAAGGGATCGAGGTAAGGAGAGTAGATTTTGAGGTTAACACAGCGGATCCACTCACCAAGGCCTGCTTCCCCAAATACTATTTGAGAGATTTTGGGATGGTTGAGTATAGGATACTACAATCACTGCTGAATTGTTGAGTATGAGATACTGCAACAAATGACCTTAGTGCAAGTGAGAGATTGTTAGTTATATGTATGTCCTAGAGGCCATTACTGTACATGTGATGTATATTGTAGTGGATGCTTGGACATATATAGGGAGGACTTTGTTCCCCTCCAAAAGACGGCGCGACGCGGGGACGTCTTGCCTGAGATTCGGGGCAGATGCTAATTGGTGCTATCCGTCCACCTCTCCGAAGATGCCAAGTTGATTTATGGCACTATGTATCGAAGGTTTAAACGGATGCGTCCGATGTAGCAGACTTCGTCAGATTCCCCCTCGCTTGAGGGTTTTTTGATTGTGGGAATGCTCTTCCCTGCAGGCGCAAGCCCCTGCAGTTAATTACGCTACCGCATTGCAATAACAACTTTCTCCTTTTCCTGATGGTCACTTCGTGTCGTGTGTGTTTGATTTGTGTTTGGTTGCCCGTGGATTGTATATGGAGACTGAGTTATGTCGTCGCCCGTAGGGCGTGGACTAGTCCAAATCCGTATTATCTTAGATTTGCGTTTGGGGGTTTGGGTTTAAGGATACGTTAGCCTCGTTTGAGACTAAGATCGACTTAAACGTTTGTTAAGGATACGTTAGTCTGGTTTTAGACTAAGATCAACTTAACGGGATCGTTTAGATCCAACAAGAGAGCAATTAAGGGGGGGAGCCCGGTTGTTTAGTTTAGTGACGTTGCGGTCAATAGGTAGTTTAAGGACATTGCGGTCCAGTGTTAGTTTTAAGACATCACGGTCAAGGTTAAGGACGTCGTAGTCCGTGGATTTGAGGACTCCACAGTCCAATGTTAGTTTTAAGACATCATGGTCAAGGTTAAGGACGTCGTAGGCCGTGGATTTAAGGACTCCACAGTCCGTTGTTAGTTTTAAGACATCACGGTCAAGGTTAAGGACGTCGTAGTCCGTGGATTTAAGGACTCCACAGTCCGTTGTTAGTTTTAAGACATCACGGTCAAGGTTAAGGACGTCGTAGTCCATGGATTTAAGGACTCCACAGTCTGATGTTAGTTTTAAGACATCACGGTCAAGGTTAAGGACGTCGTAGTCCGTGGATTTAAGGACTCCACAGTCCGTTGTTAATTTTAAGACATCACGGTCAAGGTTAAGGACGTCGTAGTCCGTGGATTTAAGGACTCCACAGTCCAATGTTAGTTTTAAGACATCACGGTCAAGGTTAAGGATGTCGTAGTCCGTGGATTTAAGGACTCCACAGTCCGTATCAATGTATGGTCGTCGGGACCCGTCACCTCTTTGAAGACGTTGAGGAATTACAACGCCGAGTATCAAAGGAGTGAAGAGATGTACCCTTAAACCGAGGTAGATTAAGTGATCTGCAGTCCAGTTTGGAAACTAAGATCAATTATTATATTATGAGCCCATTGGCTCAATTAAGTTTGAATTGAGGACTTACGACCATCTTGGGCTAAGTCCAATTGTATCTGGGATATTGGCCCTCTGTTGTTTCATTGATGGAGAGGCTTTGCCTCTGGAAACTTTAGCCAATTGGGCTAAAGCTAGTGTTAAACACTGGAGACCAACAATGTTGAACACTGGAAAAAAATTAACAAGTTAGTGTTAAACACCAAAAGATAATCAGTGTTGAACATTGGGAAGAGAGTTTTCAAATTAGTGTTAAACACCAAGCAAATCAGTGTTAAACACTGCAAATAGAATTTTCCAAATTAATGTTAAACACTAAGGAGAATCAGTGTTAAATACTGGATACAGAGGTTTCAATTTAGTGTTAAGCACTAAGGCAAAAGGGGTCACGTGGTAACACGTGAGAGCGCCCTTCTTCTCTTTATTCTGTTCTATAGATAAGTGTTTAACACTTTTAATCCTGAAAGCCATCACGTGCGGGCACGTGATGGGAGCTCATGCTCTGGTTTATTAGAATACCCATTAGGGGTCACGTGGTGACACGTGAGGGCGTCCCAGAGTCTCTGTTTATTTTATGTGCTTCAGGGGTCACATAGGGCACGTGGGGCGTTGCCTCAAAGCTCTATCTTCGCAGGAGTCACGTGGTAACACGTGAGGTGCCTACTTCAGAGTTTTATTCTGTGGGTCTCTGCATGTTTTAAAGTTCTGTTCATAGGGTTAAACCCTAAACTTCTGAAGAATTATATTCTTAATAGGGTTAAACCCTAGTTTCTTTTCTTAAAGGAATTAAATTCCTGTGAATTTGAGAGAATTATATTCTCAGTTAGGGTTAAACCCTAGTTCTGTTCATTTTAAAGGAATTAAATTCCCATAACATAGGGTTAAACCCTAACTTTATCTCAGAGGAATTGAATTCCTATCATTTTGTGAGAATTAAATTCTCTAAACTCAGTTCCTCCTCTGTGTTTTAGATCTGCATGGCAGGATCTCAACCCAATGAGAATTAAATTCTCAATTCATGGGGAGATATGCACTTTGCAGATCCTCAACTAGAGAAAGAACTAAGTTCTTTTTTTTATATATAAGAGTTAAACTCTTTTGAGAATTAAATTCTCCTTTGAAACCTCCCTTTTCCTTTCTTACCTAAGGTTTTCCTTTTTGCAGAGAATCAAAGGCTCTATCTCTCTCTCTCTCTATGTATCAAAAGAAAAAGATCCAAAGGTCTCAAGGTTTCAGAAAAAAGTTTTAGAAAAAAGATCTTCGAAAATGGTTTTTTCTCTTCTTTTCTTGGCTCCTATTTATAGGAGAAGGAAGAGAATCAATCTGCTTAGTAAATCTCTCATTAAGAGATTTGATTTGTATGTTGAGAGATTTGATTTATATTTATCATTAATCTGGGCCTTTAGATTGTTAAGTGAATTTTATTCACCATTGGATTTTAAATCCAAAGATATTTCCTTGTTGTTTCGGTTAGATTTAGGGGGAAATCTTTCCAAGTCCAAGATTTTTCCATAAATATGTGATATTTAATCACCTTTAGATTTTTAATCCAACGGTTCCAAATAATCATTCTCTATTTGGAAAGATTTGAATGATCTCTTCTCAGAATTTAATTCTGTTAAATAATAAGTCTTTTAAAGCCGGTCACGTGTGGCCACGTGACCCCTGGTCACGTGTAGGCACGCGATCCTTGGTCACGTGTAGACACGTGACCCCTGGAATGGGCCTTTCTTCTCCTTTTGCGCTCTGTTCTCTGGCCGCTGCTCAGCCGTCACGTGCCAACACGTGACCACTGGTCACGTGTGAGCACGCGACCTTTTCTGGAGTCTTTTCTTGAATGCGCTTTATGCCGCTGCTTTGAACGTCACGTGCCAACACGTGACCGCTGGTCACGTGTGAGCACGTGATGCCTCTTCTGAGTCCTTTCCTGATTTTTAATCAGGGAACAGACTTTCTTGCTCGACATGATAGTATGCTATCTGGTTGCACTTTATCTTAACATGTACACTTATTGTCTCTCTATTACATGTTGATAAAGCCCTTAGGATGAGTACTTGACTATCAGGACTATGATGCAGATCATACTAGTGGGGCAGAGGTAGTCGGTAAGTACATCTTTCAAATGTTCCTAGTCATGGGAGTATTGAGACATGGCATCGATACTCCAGAGTAGACTAGCGTATACGCTTCTCGACCTAGATGATGGGCGATGGATGACTCCATATCCATTGGTGTTTGACATCAGAGAAGGTATACGGATGCTCAGTGGAGACTGGGTACACTGGACAGACTCGCTGAGAACTCCTAGATGGTATTATACTTATCGTCAGATAGCAGTTCTCTGGTGACACTAGTACATGTTAGTCTGTCGACCCGAGATCGTCATAGAGTCTTGTGTGATTCCCACCGTGCTTTGATTTTCACCATACCATGGTCAAGAGATCGTGCAAAAAGGTGGTTTTCAGATACATTCACGAGTTACATGGAGGGAATGAGCGATAGGAAGGGATTCGTCTCTCCCGGTATTGGGAGTTGATGTTGCACTATGCTCGATTGGCCATAACAGGAAATCCCTGGCCATGGTTGCTGAGATTTACTGGTAAGTGTTATCAGTGGTTTCTCGAATCGTTATGGACCTTGCATCGGCATGACTTATCAGGCTATTGGGGTCTGACATTTTACCACCCCAGGCCGTTGATATGCGACATATCTAACGAAGAGACCAGATTGTACGGTAGTGTTACTGATTGGATTCACAGGAGTACGAGCAGGCTTGCTTGTTGATCTTCTGATCGCTCAATACCCGGGTGGCCGTTACGTTTAGCAGACCGCTTGCGGATTGTTGGTGTTTGATATGATCATCACCTACTGTCAGCGTATTGACGAGTGTTTAGAGTCCTACACAGAGGTTTCCTGGTTCATGCGAAACGAAGTAGGAGCACATATGTGATATGTGCGGGACCGAGATTAATGCGCGTATGTGATACCGCATTCTATTCTTGCGATATGTGATATCGGTCGGTTATATGAGATATAGCCGGGTTATCGGATCAAGTGTTGATTCGATAAGTTGATACATTTTATATTAGTCGGTTGTATGTGATATAGCTGGATTATTAAATCAAGTGTTGATTTGATAATTTAATGTTTAATTATATAATTGATATATTAACTTACATTAACTAATATTTGCTCACTAAACATTTCCTTTTCTCACTTGTGTACACTTAGTATATATGTGATATATATTAATGTACATTATTTTGTGCCATGCTTGATGCCACATGCAACATAGGTGTGTGAGACTTACGCCATAGTTATGATAATCCTAAGGTTTTTATTTATCTTGGTAATTCATAAATTAGTGGTAATTAGTCACATGGTTGAAGCTTGTAGAAGCTTGTGGAACCATTGACCAAGTCCATTCATTTTGTTTTACTTGAAGATATTTATTAACCCAACCATTATTGTTAACCCATGATTTATTCTCTACATGGATTAGTGTATGACACTAACTTACCAATGGTTGCTATTCTCACCTCATGAGTTCATTCTCATTCTTCACTTGAGCTTCTTCTTCCTCATGACAAAGCTCACTAGCTTTTTCTCAAGGTGAGAAAATAATGTGAGAAAAAGAAAACTAAAGAGAGCCCATTTCTTACTTCATCATTCTCTACTATTAGCCATTTAGCTTAGGGTGTTTGCTTCACTAAACCCTAATTTAGTGAAGAGGTAGCATGAGCTTGAGTCTCCTTGACGTAGATCATCTTCGGTCTCGAAAACTTCGAGCAAGTTTGTATCTTTCACCTTGTGGAGCCTCTCAAGAGTTCGGGAGATCATTACTCACAGCGAAGGGACTTCTATACGGAGCATTTGAAGTGAAGGACCGGTCTACAAAGGTTGTATTCCGCATTCACTATACTTTCAAAGTTGTTTGCATGATGTTTTGTTTATATCTCCAGTTAAGATTCTAGGTTAGGGTTCTTTAAAACGACAAAAAATTTGAAAATGGCATGGACGATGCCTCCCGATACCTTGCTATCGTGCTACGTAACCCTACAGAAGCAACATGTTTTTGCGCGCTCATCAGCCGCGGCTGAATATAGGGCTATGGCCCATGCCGTCTCAGAATTGACTTGGCTCTACACATTGCTTTGAGATCTTGGTGTTAGTTTTATAACAGCAGCATCCTTGTTCTGTGACAATAAAGCTGCAATTCATATTTTAGGGAATCCAGTGTTTCACGAACGCACAAAACACATTAAAGTGAATTGCCACTTTATCCAGGAGAAAGTTGTTGAAAAGAATGTCAATCTCCATCATGTTTCTACTCATGCCTAAATTGCAGATATTTTGACGAAAGCTCTTCCAAGACGGCATTCGTTCATCTATTGTCCAAGTTATGCATCACTGATATTTATTCTTCAGCTTGAAGGAGAGTGCTGGAATAGTTTAGAATGTATTATTATTAGGGTACATCGTACCATGATTGTAATCTCTATATAAAGAGACCATTGGTCACATAATAAAGTATCTAATTCTCCTCTATTTTATCATTTAACATGGCCAACAAGAGCCGACAGATTCCTGGGTGAAGGAGCACCAACGCTTCAATCAGTAGCTTCTTGCTCAGCTTCGGGAGGAAGGGCCATGGAAACTCTACCTTCAACACCAGTGACATCAGTCGAAGGGGCGGCGAGTTATCATCGGCCGAGGACTCTTCTATACTGGCACACCTTGGTCGGCGGTGGAGCGGCTCCTCCTCGGGAGCAACTTCTTCTACTTCTCCTTCACCTATTTTCCTTTCAGTGCCCACCTCGCGATCTTTTGGAAAGGGCGGTAGATGAGTCACATGTTGCTGAGATAAGGATGGAGGAGGAACAACCTGAATGGTAGGGATGACTTGGGCACGCGGGCGTTTTTTGGATGCATGCTTCACCTTTGAGGGTCTGGAAGCCTTTTCCTTACCCTTTCAGCTGGAGGAAGCCGGGGGGATGCACTTGAAGTAGCAGACACGAGTGGTCCGCACCACGGTAGAAGATCGGGATTGGCCAGTTGGCCTTAAAACCTCCTCCACATCGGAGTTTCAGCAAAGAGATAGATTAGGAAGTTGGGGAACATGAGATATGACTGGTCGTAGGATTGAGGGAAGAAACTAACCCAGAATGCTGACCACCAGAAGGTGAAGGCGGGGAGGTGAACCGTGTATGAAGCAAAAGAAGGTCTGTAATCAATACAATGGTCGGTAGTTCTCAGTTGGGTATATGAGAACTCGGAGATTCCCCTTACAAGATCGAGATCGGGAAAGATGGGGTCTCGGCGGCTGAAGGTAACTGAGTAAACGATTGGGAAACAGATGCTCTGAGCCATGCCGAATTGCCGGGCAGCCACGTGAGGGTGATAAGCATTGACCCTATTAATTTTCTCATCCAAGGTCATGCCGAGTAAGAGATCCCTCAGAACGAGAATACTCTTGGAAGAACCTTAGTACCAAGGGTGAAATTTTCGACCATATCGGTGTAGAGGGGAGGATCATGCTCCTCTTCAAGGTAGAATTTGCGTAAAACCTGAGAAAAGGGAAGCGGTTCATGCCGAATGATCTACTGCCAAAGAGGGAATTCCGGTATTATGGCCCCGACACGCTGCGGAATTCCGGAAAATACATCAGTAACCACAATTTAAGGATCCGGAGGGGACCGAGTTAGTTGTGGATTTGATGTAGGCCTCCGTCGACCCAAAGGTTGAGGCAACAGTAGAGGTTCGAGAGAAGAATTTGGCTGAAAGGGAGAGTGTTTCCATCGGCCAAAGCGATAGCTAGAGGAAGGTATCGGGGAACCGGTTTTTTGGTGGTAGTCATGAAGATGTTCCAACTCAGCCACAACAACAAGAAGGCTATGTGGTCGTCTTTAGATGTCGTCATTCGGCTGCTTATACTTGCTTATAAAACCCCTGAAAGAGCTTTTCGTTGGTGCGACCACCGAGGTCTGGTTCTCATAGTTTTGTTGAAGAAGCGGGTCGAAGCGATTTTGGATGTTGACTTCAAAGAGTAGTAGCATATCGAGAAGAGTGGGAGTGGCTAGACCGAAGCGGAAGTGAAAGCAATTCGAAGTAGGCGATCAGAAAAGAAGGGTCGCTAACAGTAAATCGATGTTGAGGGGAAGAGGTCCCAAATAAAGGGCTAGGAGTGAAGAAATGCCCTAGTTTTCCCATTAAGCATGGTACTTCGGGTCTATCCTCTGGTATCAACCATCCTATCCCTTCGGGACATTCTTGGGCCATATTTCTGGGTGCTTTTCAAGACAAGGGTTGAAGGATTCTAAAGCTAGAGAGTCGGTCGAAACTGCATGGCCGAAAAGACCTATTTCATCATGTCGCCTGGGGAATAAGTGGGACCATAAATTCGACGGCACTTCGGTGGTATATTGAGGTTCGATGGACACGTAGCTAGGAGCATCAGAGGCTTGAGAGGGGTCTTCCCAGTCGAAAGTAGGAAGGGGCAGACTTCTTCCATACGGACGATGTCCGACAGCCGCAAAAATTCATGGCGATACAGGACCGGAACCATGGGGTTTTTATAGAAGATTTCTTCTTATGGGAGAACCTCTTCAGACGAGAGTTTCATGAGCGGGAGAGTGATCAGAGGAGGAATCGAAGTTTTGGAAGCCATCGGAAATAGCTAGCAAGTCAGAGAGGACGACAGGAAAGAAAGCAGAGGCCTTGGAGAAAAGGGGTAGATTTGCAGAAAATGGAGAAGAAAACTCTTCTCATATTTGATCCATGGTTTAAAGGGATCGGCGACTGGCTGAAAAGTGATGCATGTCCCGATCGAGTGGTGGAAACAAAACATGACGATCGAAATTCCCGCCATGTTTCAAATTTAGTTTATTCGTTGAGAAGAATAAGGAGATACGCCGGCTGACATCAAGGATTTGATTGCAGAAGAGACGGCATGTCAATCGCATTAACTGCGGAGGCCGCTGAAGTGATTCGCGTGTGCTCGGCCTTGAAGTGTTTCGGTAGAGAACACATGAAGGGGAAAATTTTGCACAAAAAAGTGGCATTCGTTTTGGCAGACCAAATAGGACAGGGTAAAGAAAAGATAGTTCGGCCCAAATCATTTAGGCCGAATCGGTTATTTAAGCAACCGACCCGATATAGGCAAAGGAGATACGAATGATCAGAATAAGGTCTTATAAGAGATTCACGGTCAATCAAGAGTCGGTGGTTGCGAAACTTGAGCTCTAAGCAACGGTACGATTGGTATCTGAATCAAGGAAATCTAGGATTTTGAACTATTTCCTAACATACTCCTGTTCTATAAAAGCCAGAGTTTAAAGTGAAAAATCTCTTTCTTAATCAATCAACCAATTATCAATTTTCCTAGTTCTAAGACTTCTCATCCATCCTATTGTAGTTAATGTAATTTAGACTCCGGCGACTAACACCATCTCCATCGAGGCCCTGTCGAGACTCGAGACGGTCAGCCCTCCTAGATCATGTATGCATCCACGTTCCTTTAGATCCACCGAAAGCAAACCAAGAAAATGAAGGAACACCCCGCGACCTTCCTTTCGGCGCGCCATCATCCATATAGCACCGATTGGGGTATGGCCAAGGGCGTCGATGGCTGGATCAGGGCTGTTATCATGCCTACAAGAGATTCAGACGTCCATCCCTACTCTCGTAACATGGTAATGGAACCGATCCCGGTTTTCGACCGTATCAAGCTTGGTGGTCACAACACAGAGGATTTAGACGTCCATTCCTGCCCTTGCATTGTGATTTTGAGATTGGTCCCGGTCTAGGCGAGGTGATCGGCCCTCCGCTCGGTCTGGTAATAAACGAGCGAGCGATTTAGATGTCCATTCCTGTGCTCGGATATTGAGAGCAGGCCGAGCGGTGTGGCCGATATATCGAGATTCGGCTTGAGGCTCGCGGTGTATGAGATTTAAATGTCCATCTCTGCTCTTGCATTTGGTCTTCAAGACGAGGTCATGATCTAAAGGTTTAATAGTTTGTTTTTATCGCCAGATCATATGTAACTGTAACCTAAATTTTATCAATAATATGATGGTTGGATGACTATTATCCTTGTGACATTTATGAATTCTGTCCATGCAACCAAGAGGTCTATTTCTATAAATATTCTTCCATTCCTCTAACAACGGTCCATCTATCGAGGGAGGCAGTCTCGTGCTAATTGTTTGTCTTCAGTGCAGATTTAATTTTAGAGCGAACAACATGGTTAATGAGGTCAGAAGTGTAAAAATGTGTTGTTACTTTGTTCAGGTTACCCAAATTAAAATTTGGATATTATGTGCTCTCGACTTCTAATTTTATCTGCTAGGATCGTAAAAATTTGGATATTTTAATGTCAATTTGCCTAACTTTTAAAGAGAATCTTTCTGATTGTTTTTTGCATAGACATGCATCTCACAACGGAAGGAGATAGAAAAATATTTTCATTAAGAAGGGGAATTCGTCAAAGAAATTGATTCATTTCATTGACTAATTTTCATTTCATTGCGGTTAGACCATAATGTGCCTCACATGATCTTTTATTAGACAATGATGCGAAGCCAAATTACTTCAATCCCTTTTGATAATGTTTTCATGATAGCATATTAAGCTGACCTTTTGCAATTTGTTTTGTAGACGTATGTTTCCCAGCATGTCTTTTGATTTGTTTTATTGTTTTAATTTCATGTCCTGGTCTCGTTAAATCTTAATAACAGAATGCTGGTATGAATCTTCAATTTGGTTACACCAAAATAAATGGAAAACTTTTTTTGTTTCCTTTCGTTGACCTTTGTAGCCAATGGAGTAATGGATTGGATATTCATTTTCATGAAAAATGGCGGGATAGTTGGGTCGGCAATTTGTTGTGGAAATAATAGGATTTTTAATGGTGTTAGTACAAATGTTGTGTTTTGGTCAGGTATGGCAGCAATAAAAGTAAGGAAGAAAGCGGAAATACAAACATGGGAGGAGAACATAGAGGACAAACAACCTGATCAACGATCGACTATGGTTAAAGAGGATGAGGCCCACGACACTGTAATGGGTGAATGAGGGATTATCGTGTATTTCGATTCGAGGTTTGGTTACTAATAAGTTGTTAGGGAGATGTTAAAATAGTATGGCACTGTTTTCTTTTTATATTTTTTTAGTTGGTGACTCTATCGTAAATTCCGTTAAAACTTTCGTTTAATGAAACGCAGGGCATACGGTGTTCGTTTTGGTCAAAAAAAATAAATGAAAAAAAAAGGAATTGACTTGGTTAGAAACCTATAGCAGTGTCGCACGTTTATGCAATTATTTAAGCAATTTCTTGAGCGACTTTATCTGAAATATTTTAATTTCAATTTCATGGGAGGCGTAAAATGACAAAAATTCTTATGGCATATGGTTTTATAATTAAACTAACCAAAATAAAACATAGAACAAAACCAGTGGTCAAAATGTTGACTTTCGTCATAATCGACGAATCATCTTGCGGTCATTGGGTAAAATTGTAAAACAGGTGGACTTTTTTGTGGAAAATTTATTCCTTCGCTCATCATTCTCTTTTTTATCCAATTTCTTGCTACTCCTCATGCTGAATATTTTATTTGATAGAAAAACAATATTTGGTATCATTTAGGAACCTAATATAGACGGTGATTAAAGAAAATGTGTGTTATATTTTCTTTTATTTTATTTAGAATAGAATATACTAGTTAAAATTCCATTTAATTCTGTTGCTTTTCCATATACAGATCATTGATTTCATAAATTATGTAACAGTACTGTCATTGAAGCGATCTGCCTTTTTTTCTTCCATTTGAACTGTATGTTATTCGTAACTTTAAGTAGCGGATTAATTAATGGTGTTATTTGTAGATTTTTAATTATAAAGTTAATTCAATGGTTTTATATAAGAGCATTAAGAACTTAGGTTTAATTTTATCGGTGGGTTGGGGGGTTGTGGGGGAGTAAACTACCAAGGATTTGCTCTCTTGTTCATAACTTGTTCATAACTTCCATTTGAATTGTATCTTATTCGCAGCTTTAGCACGTATGGTCTACCTTAATAAAACATTTTTCACAGAGTGACTTTAATTTGTCTCAATTTCTTTCATAAAACAAAGAATTTTCCTAAGGAAAAGTTTATTCTTTCCTTTTCGTTTTTTAATTATAATTTCATTTCATTAGATTTCAAGTTGTCAAACGACGAAAAGAAGAGTTTTTCATAAGATGTGGAAGAAAGAGCAATCTATTTGACCATGATGTTAGAATAGAAAATTGGACTTCAGGTTTGTGCCTTAAAATGGATGCGAGAACAGCCTATGGAGATATGTTAGAATATTTAAATTTTAGTCTCTAAACCCTCCTTATAATTTCGGAGTTCTATAGTAGTGGCAAAGATATTAAAAGTTCTCATACTGGCTTAATGTCTCTACTCTTGCACCAAACTCGGAAATGGTGATGAGAACCGAGGTATATAATTTTATATCCTTACAAAACACACACACACAGCAGAGATATATATAATGAAACCACCCTCAAGCTTCCTTCTTTTACAAGAAACTACCCTAAACTTTCTAAATCATTAACAACCCCCTTATACTTTTAAGGGTTTCGAAAACTACCGTTTTTAACTGCACCCTCCCCCCCACACATACACACGGTCAGAAAAAGACGATTTTAACCTCATCTTCTCCAAACACTAACCCTAATCCTAACAACCCCCTCCCCTCGCCCTCCCTTATCCTCCCACGGCTCCCCTCCGCCTCCTCCGCAGCTGCCCCCCCCGACCCTCCCATCTCCTCCACCCTTCATCCCTTATCCTAACCCTAACCTAACCCCAACTCTAATCGCCTCCTCGCCGCCGCTACCTAGCCACCGCACCTCCATTGCCTCCTCGCCGTCGTCCCCGGCACCTAATCCTAACCCTAGCCTTAATTACTATAATTATTATTAATATTATTAATAATTATTTAATTTAATTAATAATTATTAATATAAAGGCAAAATGGTCATAACTAATATTTTTTGTCTTGACCAGCGTTGGCCGTTAAAATGGGGCAGTTTTTTTTTTATAATTTTGAAAGTGTAGGGTGGTTTCTTGAAAACAGAGAAAGTTGAGTAGTTTCTTGAAATTATGCTTAACACACACACACACACTTATAATGCAAAGAGGAGGGGTGTCATGCGGCATTCTCACTTTTATTTTAGATTAATTCTTACACACACTATTATAATGCAAAGAGTAGGTGTGTCATGCGGTATTCTCATTTTTATTTTAGATTAATTCTTTCTTCTAAGATGGTCCACATCATCTATTTTTTGCATGTGTCATGCACATTGATATGTATTAGAATTAAACAACCAAGATTTAAAAGGATTTTTAATGAGTTTTAGTTAAGATAATAAATACTTTGAAAACTTTTAGTTAAAAATAACGAAAATATCCACATCGATCTTTGAAATAATAAATGAGTAAAAAATAGTTTAAAAATTCTTATGCTTTGGAAAAAATATCCACATTGAATGAAAATATTCACATCATGCATGCTTTTATTTTAATAAAGACGTGCATCGCACGTGCGAAATACTAGTGTATATATATACTAGCAAGGGGTCACATGCAATGCATGGGTCCGTGGAAAATGCTACAACGATTCTGTTTTGATATTTTGCATGATTTGAACGTAAATAAGTCATAAAATACATGTAAAATTGGTGCTAAGGTCGACTGTAGCCTCATGACTACGATCGCATGATTTAACCATATCCATGACCCATGGGCACCACTCCAATAACCATAATTAAAAACATGTTGTACGGTTGTCTTTTCTTTTCGAGAAGTGGCGAACTACATTCAGTTTATTAATGTTGACCGTAATTTCATATAACTTTAAAATATATATCATTTTGGATAATGCCTCTAAATCTAATCAATTTCAAGCAAGAAAAAGAAAATATGAGAAATTAAAATGAAACTTTTAGTCTTTTATGTATAAAGAAATTTAAGAAGGCCAAAAGATGCATTGTAAAGGATTCGTGAGAATTCGAACAATAACTAAGGGGCAAAATCTAATTTTCCATCTTTTAGCTATATATAGATTAATATAGAAGGGACCAAATACAAAGTTTTTTAAAACTTAGGGGGCAGAGACTAATGTTTTCTATCACCAGTGTCACGCCCCGCTTCCCAGTAGATGGAAACGGTGACGTGGCAAGCCCGCAGCGTATTTATTATGAGAAGACCGTTTCTCGAAATAAATACGCTAAGCGTCTATAAGCAATATAAAGAAACAAGAACAAACAAAAGAATGAAATCCAACTCTGATTTATTACATTCATAATTCATAGTTGACAAAATATCTGAATACAAGATATTTAACATGATAAGCCTTAATAAGGATGCATATATAAATAAGGTGAAGTGAAATGAAAAGCTGAATGAAACTATACGTCCGTTTGTGATGCGAACTGGTTGTACTCCTTTCCGACCACTTCTATCTTCTCTGTCTCAATACCACCTGACGAACATTTCAAGAATAGAAAAAAGTGGGTGGAATGTCCGTCAGCGAACTAGCGCTCGGTAAGTCCCAAAAAAGGATAAGTATAGAAATGATAATGACAAAGTGTATAAATTAAGAACTACTATCATTAAACTGTGAACGAGTAACACTAATAATTAAGCATGACAATTCTATGTAACATGACAGTTTTATATAACATGCAGTGTAACATGAGCTTGGAAAACAAATATATAAGCATGGCAAGATATATAAGCCTGACAATTCTATGAATATGATTATCTATTCTAACGTGGTTGTTTATAGTTTGATAAAGAAAGTATTCATGTATACGAGAGGAGTCCATCTTATCCCGTGGACTATGGTAATATGTAGTACAAGGCCCCGTCATAATCCACGGGACAACGACACATGAATTCATATAGGTGTCTTTTAAGTGAGCTCTCGTGCCATGATATACGTTCCGTACCAATCTACCCCTTTATCCCAACGTATTGTATTGTATAGTTCAAGTTTACAGGTCTTAGCCGAATCCATGAATATAAAAAATGTACAAGTTCGTGTTCAAGTTTTAATCACGTATTCAGGTATTCATGTCAAGTTCATATCAAGTTATATTCATATTTTGGTCAAGTCAAGTCAAGTGTTCAA
This sequence comes from Agapanthus africanus, assembly GCA_030015575.1. Classification (NCBI taxonomy): domain Eukaryota; kingdom Viridiplantae; phylum Streptophyta; class Magnoliopsida; order Asparagales; family Amaryllidaceae; genus Agapanthus; species Agapanthus africanus. The sequence goes on from JASDDO010000018.1 coordinate 434,684,374, forward strand.
GTTCAAGTTTGGATATTCGAGTATTAAGTTCAAGTGTTCAGATTCAAAATCAAGTCAAGTATATCATATAATAGGTTCAAGTCAAACATATAATATCTAATTATATATATTCATGTACATGCGACAATTAAGAGATCAGAAAAAAATAAGGTATACATGTTCGAATAGCATGAAATGAGGCAAGTATGTTATTCAAGTAACGACCGTAAACAATACTGTAAAGAAGTATTATGTATGAGCAATTAATCAAGTCAAACGAATGTGGAATATAATCATAAATATAGCTCTATGTGTTGTGTATGCGTGAGTTCAAGTTGCACCTAAATACGACTTCCGGTTTGGGAAATATATCAGTTTTCGTATCGTCGTGCAAAACAGACCAGAATCCGTTTAGCACCGTCATACATTTTTAAAATACAGTTTGGATCAATTTCCATCAGATTACCAAGATTATTAGAAAACTATAGGTCTTTCGATATAGTTATCCAAAATACCAAGATTCACACGATTTGGATTTTTGAAGCTCTACTTATGATCATTTTAATATCAGCGTTTAAAACAGAAATTCATTCTGGACAACAACTATATATTGTATTGCAAAGCCTATATCGGATTGTTTCATGCATTTATAAGTAATATAATATACAAGAAATTATAGATCTATAAATTGTGCATCTACACATCTAAAGTTTGTTACGAACGGATATCGGGAGTTCAAGTTATGTCCTATTTAAAAACAGTGTGCGAATCAGGACAGATTCTGGCCAAATCCGTCACTAAATATTGTAACACAGTTTCCTATATTTTACGTCAGTTTTCAGTAAAAACATAAAACTAATAAAACCTATATCTTTCGATGTAGATGTCCAAAACACCTGAGTTTGCTCAATTTGGACATTTTTATACTAAGTTATGTGTTCTAAAAGTTGACCGATAACTGCAGTTTTCTGTTTTACGAACAGTGAATAAAAACGATGTAATTTCTAAACCTTTATGCGGTTCGATCTAAATTTTTTACAGCGTGTAAAAAAAATAAAATTCTATAATACTTAAATTTTATGAAATTTCTAGAAGTAAAAATAAATTTCTAAAAATTATTTTAAAGGTAAAGGTATTGATATGTATACTAAAATCGATATAAAAGATTAATAAAAATTCTACACAAAAATTATTAAACACTTTTCTTTGTTTTGAATAAACGATCGTATTATGTGATGGTATGCAATATAGGATGATACGAGTCACATATTTTCATAACTACTAAAACATGAAACAAGATAATTACTACCAGTTAAAAATGTATCATATTCATGAAGATAAATAAGTTTACAAAACAATTAACTATTAAATTATCTATTTATTTTATGTGTGTTTTTTAAACAACGAGTTTACAGACGAAATTAGTAAGTATGGACATCAGTGGAGACATGACAAGATGAGAATGATTCAACACAAGGAGGAGAAAAACCGAAGGGGACTTACAGGTTGTGTGAGTCTGTATAACAACCGGCATAATTTAGATAAAATCCTCAACAGAGTCTTTGAAACTTGATGGAATCGGTGTTTCTCCAAGCTCAAGGGAAAATAGATTTTATTTTATTTTTAGAATTGAATAAAAGGAAATGGCTAAGGTGGGATGAAGAAGAAATGGCTAAGGTGGGATGAAGAAGAAATAAAGAGATATTCGTATTAAAAGAAAATTGAAATTCTTCATAATAATTTTACTTAATTATAATTTATAACCATCCTAATAATGTTGGAAGTTAAAAAGAAGATGAAATGAAATGTCTCATTTGTAGGTTATGAAAAGGATAAAAATTGATAAAAAAAATAATTGCAAAAAATGAGAATTTGAACATGTGACCTATGAAATAACAATGTAAGGACTTAACCAATTAGCTACAAGATTGTTCATACATATATTTAACAAGAATTAAATATATGTTGTATCTTGAAAAAAAAGTGGACTTAGAAAAAGAAAAGAAAGAAATCAAATGGATTTGTCTTGACTTGGGTTTGGACTTTGAAAAATTATAAAATGAATAAAGTAGATGAAGTGATAAAATAATATATTGATTAGAAAAAAAAATATACCAAAAATAAATAATTGCAATATTTTATTAAACAAATGATACGCAAAAGTATAGGAATTTTATGATCGTTACAACCAGTTACCATTCATTAAAATGAAGGGGTCAAATACAAATTTCCCTAAAAGCTAGGGATCCTAGTTTAATTTTCCAAGGATGCTGACATAAAAGAGCCAGATCCATATATATATATATATATATATATGAAAGGAATGGTATCTAAATAAGTTATCATAATAAATCAACTTACAAGAAACCCCTTCCTCAAATGTAATTTGCAAAACTGCAAATTACCCCCTCCATCAGAAAAGTCCGGCCGGGAAAGAACAAAGAAAAACCGGCCGGAACGGAATGCAAACTGGCAACTCCAGAAAACTGGTCCCGTAATAAATTACAGAAAAACCCCTATACTGTGCATACACACCTGCATTTGTATTCCTACCGGATACAAATGCAATGAGATAAAATCTACACTGTACTAAACTAGGACCGGCTTAAACCAAAGCCGGCTAGTAAAAACCGTTCGATCCTGATCCGTGCAATACCGCACGTGTCTGATCGAACCGTGCCATATAACTATACGGCCACAAGTACAAAACTGTCCGATCCTGATCCGTGCAATACCGCACGTATCTGATCGGACCCTGCCATATCTCCATACGGCCTCTACAGCGTTTCGCCCGAAAGCTGAGTAACTGAAAGTGTGGTGGACTCTAAAGACTCGTCAATACAATGGCTGTGGATTTAACCACTAGCACGTCAGAGGTATAAGCCAATACGTGACGGGCCACCAGCTATTGACCAAAAGGGACGTCGATGAGGAAACTCATCCTGACACCCTACTGAGCCTGTCAGTGACAATATCCGTACAGTCCGGTCCGTTCGTCTATGAGTATCGCATGGCGGGCCTAGGGGGTTGGTAAAAGTCAGACCCCCAAAGGCGGTACAAGTCGTGTCGGAGCGTAGCCCAGAACGCCCTGAGATACTACTGGAATACCTACCAGTAAACCTCCTGCCTCGGCCGAGGGCTTTGCGTAATGGCTCTCCTAGACACAGCGCGACCTCACCCCCAATACCGGGAGAGACGAACCCCTGCAGATCCGCTCACTGCCTCCATGTGGCTCGGGACTGTACCCAACTAAAACCTGTTTGCACGACTCCTTTGAGCCGTGGTAGGGTAGTAATCAAAGCACAGTGGGAACTCACACGAGACAAATGACGATCCTCAGGTCGATGAACTAACCTGTACACATGTCACCAGGGAACTGCTATCTGACGTCAGGTATAAGACCAACTAGCAGGTTCCCGGCGAGTCCTGTCCGGTGTACTCATAACCCAATGAGCACCTGTATACATCTTAGGTGAACCAACTGACACCAGTGGCTTGTGAGACCGGCCACCGCCCCTCGTCGGGGTCTCGACTGTATACACTAGTCTACTAATGGAGTATCGATGCCCTGTCTCGAAACTCCTACAACTAGGGACCTTTTAAGGATTTGCTTATAGACTACCAGCTCCCACGTATATGATCGCCATCATACTGCTGGCAGTGAAGCAAGAATCCTAGGGGCTCTATCAACGTGTAATAGCGACATGTCAGGTCACCTAAAACAGTACACGATGATAAAGGTAAACCAGATAGCATACTATCATCTCGAGTAAGACTGTCCTACCGGGATAGGTCCTCCCTCAATCATTGCAATCACGTGCCTGTGATCCAATAATTGACTCTGAGGGCACTAACTCCAACAATCTCCCACTTGCACTCAAGGCTAATTATTGTGATGTCGCATACTCACAGCCCGTGTGATACCGAACACCCAACTCCTCTACTAGTCAGTCGCACAAAGCCCGTTTGTGAAACTATTGCGTTCGAGGAATAGCCTCAGTGAGTGGATCCGCAGAGAAGTTTCTTTCTATGTCTCTCTATATCTCAAGTTCGCGGAGAAAGCTATCTCCCGAAATGAGCAATACCTGTCTTAGAATGTCTGGATGTCTGATGGGACCTAGCTCATAAATGAACTCCAAATCCAAACTTCTTAGACTGTATCATCAACTGAACTTAATCAGTATCCTGCTCCATGCCACCCTCAGTATTGCCTTGGACCACCTGTCCAGAATACTGTCCTTCATCAGAGGGAGAACTATAACTCTGACAACCTCCTTGTCGTCCATGTCACCTTGGAAGCCTGGAATGATAACCGTCTCCTAAAGGAGGCAGCCGTTATCATATCCCTAGAACATTCACTTATGTTCTAAAACTGCTTCCGACTGTTTCTCCAGGATTGGATCAATATCAACTTATTGCATCTAGTGCAAGAACGACATCTGGTGTGGTACTTGACATCTCATGATTGCCTCAATTGCCTAAGCAAGTGATCTGCCAATCATGAGTATCCCTCTCCCCTTTAGTCTATAAGACACCTTTAGAGAGGGTGACTCCATCAACTGCAGGTGCACTACCGTGTCAGGAGTCGTCCATTCTAAATACTCATAGAATGCTGTCAAGGTACCCAGATTGGGAAACCACCCAAATCTGGATCTAAAACCATAGATCTAGTAACCAGTATGTCTGATATAATATCCAAGTCCCTTGTGGAGAAACCACTGTGTGACAACCAAAGTATAACCGATCGTAGTATAGGAGTATCTTTTCCTATTCTGTGTATGTCATCCAAATACCAGGACATCATACCCTACTACCTTCTCAACAGATCCATCCCCTATTCTGATGACGTCAAAACTTATGACTGTCACATCAGAAATAGATGATCTATCTCCGCTACATCTGCTTTAGTCTATAAATAGACGTAAGCCTGATGTCCACCAATGCTTCCGCTGCTCCCACTGACTACGACAACCCTCTGGCAGAGTCATATAGACGTGCACTTCCAAAGCTAGTTTAGAACGACGCTATACTCATCCTCTTGCTGGGTCTCGCAGCCTGGAACATCAGCAATGGCAAGTGTGGGTAAACAAGAACTTCCCTGTCACCGTCCTTGAGGCTACCGGAGTACCTCTCGGATGCCTGAAGTTACCCACCGTATCTGCGGAGAGGCCAATGGAATGTCAAACCAGATTGAATCTTTAGGTTCCTTATCAAATCTTCAGTAATCGTTTGCGGTTCTGGAATCACTTCCAGTTCTACCATACTCCCACTGCTGTTTTTGAAAAAATCCATTTTTTTAATAAAACTGTGGCGAGTTTAGAACAATATTTCTATTGATCTGCCAGATGGTAGAAAGTCAACCCTCGTCATAGCCTGGGTCAACCCACAAACAGCCATTACAGAAACGTGCCTTGAGTTATCCGGAGTCTGGTTTTAAGCATAAGCCGGACAACTCCCCGTACCTTAACATCGTTAAGATATGAACTGTTCTATATCCAATATAGAACCAGAGGCACTGATTTAATTGAACCAGATTCAAATCATGCAGCTGTCTCCAGTGCATGTAAACTAAATGGAAGGAGGCCGATCAGCGTTACTCAACTTAGGAATGCTTCCAATTATGAGTAACCTGAAAGAGAAGTAATTTCTCTTAATCATTACTATCTACTGAACACCATACACAAGTATCTACATCTTCGATCACTTTGAAGAATCCCGATACTTGCTATACCTGGTTCTCTACTCTATTCAAATACCTATAACTCCTCAAAACTTAGACCCTGTGTTTCCACGAAACACATGTCTAAGAACTAGAGAAGTTAAAAGTAAACAGAATATAGTATGAGGACCAACCCCTCTGTCCTAATGGACACTGGACAACATACAATACTCTGTATAAGTCCGCTGAGTCTAACAACTCTTTCAATGTGTGTCGTAGGTTGAAAACTGTACTTATGGTTAAGAAGAATTACACCGCTGTTTAATGCTCTTACCTAACCATCCACTGATATAGGTAAATGACATCGACATAATATCAAAAAGTATATCTCACTCTATTAAAATAGACGTACAGATATATCAATTTGAAATTGGTGCACAACAGCGGATATTCATAACCAAATATTTGCCGACCGGCAAACAATCCAGGTGACTTCCTCAAATATCACCGATTACAACGAATCCCGATATAATGAGGACGATCACCCAATTCCCAATAACTTACTCCCACTCATCATCTGTAAAACCATACAGATGTGAGAATCCAACCTGGTAAATACATACCCTGGAGTAAGTGTCTAATCGGGAAATCAGTTTTCTTTTAACATTACACAGTGAAAATGAAACATTGAAATGTTTCGATGGGGTATGCTGGTATTCCTAGTAATGCCTCTTCCATTATCCAGATTCACAACTATAACCGTATAATTCTTTGCCACCTCTCTAAATCCCTTTCTGTGTCTTTAGTCATTACCTTCTGTACACCCCTTTAGGCCAAATGGTTTTCTTCCTTCCCTACCGTTCGGCACCAGCCTATGGTTTGGAAGAAGACTATCCAAAAGGCATAAAGGGTGTACTGTCCTAATCCTAGGAACACTCGCAACGCGAGAGAAGGTGAAGATAAAAGACACCTGAATATACTTTATTCCTATTTCTCCTGAACCAGAATCCATCCCCGAACTGGAACAAGTTCCTTTCGAGTTCGTATATAACCATACGATGGAATATCCAATAAACTGTGGATCTTCGTAGTGATACGGAGTGTCCTGGAGAAATACAAAGGTGATTTAGGATTTGGCGAAGAAATACTTGGTTTGGTCGTGAATATCAGTCGCAATTTATTTTGCCTCCCTACTAATCCCTTGCTTTGTCTTAACTTAATACCTTCTGCACACCATCGTTATGCTAATTGGTTTCCTTCATTCCCTACCGGTCGGCACCAGCCTAAGGTTTGGAAGAAGACTATCCAATTTGCGTAATAGGTGTACTATCTCCTAAACCAAGGAGTACTCGCAACGAGAGAAGGTGAAAAGAAAAGACAACTGAATAATCCTATTCATTTTCTCCAGAACCAGAAACCATCCTCGAAGTCCTTCGAGTTCGTATCTAACCATACGATGGTTTTGTCCAATGGAAGTGGACGTTCGTAGTAATACGGGGTGTCCTGGAGAAAAGGGTAAAAGTAGGAGTGGCAATGAGGTCTGCAACTCTGACAATCCAAAAAGCCAGTGTTAAGAAGGTTCGGTCAACTTAGTCACTGAGTCATAGTCCAGGGTCGGGTCAATGGTCGCTGCCAGAGAGAGAGAAAAGAAACACTCAGCGTGCACTCTATCCTAGATCAGAAAGGTTATCACTTTATCTAATCTGGAAACCTCCCACTGTACCTCAAATTCTCCTCCAAACCTGAAAGAAGAATTAGTCGGGATCACCCGAGGAGTAAACCAACTCATCAGTGGGAATCGGGATCCAACTATCATCGCATGATAACTTGACGGAATCCACTCAAGTCACCACACTCCAGAAGGTATGCGCATGCTTGGCAAGTTTCAGTTCTTTTGAAACTCCCGATGTGATTTTTACCCCTAGGACTCAAGTGACCTTGACGGAGTCAACAAATCAAAGAGTCCTAGTCAAGTTCAACCCGTCATTATCTGGATTGCATTAAACCCACCCGTACGTGCCCTTGACGGAGTCAACAAGGCCGCACGACTGTCCTAACCAATCCCACTTATGCAACAAACAAGCACCACTTAGCTACCGTACACTACGCCTTGACGGAGTCAACAAACGCAGCACGAATACTAAATAATACCCATAAGAAATGACGGAGGGCTACGAATGGTTTTTGGCGAAAAACCTTTAACGTAATGAACTTGATATCGTTGAAGGAACTGCATAGCCTTTTATAAAAATATAGTGACGAAAACCTTTACTAAAGAAGTCACTCCCGGTGAAGGGATCTCGGCTCTTTCCCCGTAGAATGAGGTGCAGGATATTCCAACTGAATACCACGATGCAAAGCAAAAGTAATCGGCTATAGTGAAGTTAATGCCCTGACGCAAACTTCTGTCCAAGGGGTCACTCCCGGTGAAGGGATCTCGGCCCTTGCCTCGTCGACTGAGGAGCAGGATATTCCAAATGAATACCACTATGCAAAACAAAAGAGAACGTCCTTGCAATAACAGCTTTTTTTTTTTTGAAAAATTGTTCCAACAACATCAGAATTAGGTTTGTTTATCTTGCATTGATCCGAATCAATGCAGTCCCATCAAATGATCACACCACAAAGAACGAAAATATACTGACGTACGTATATGCCATCCGCATTCGCCACTGGGTCCCGTCATCACTCGTTAGGTTAGCTTACTAACGACAGAGCGGGGACTGGACTAGCGCGGATGAAAAACATATACAACATCTACTAATATATATACCAATATATTATATTTCGCTCAAGGCGTGATAAAAAGCAACATCACAGAAAAGTACAGCATCACAGAACAATACAGATATCTGGAAGCCTCGGGTTTCACAGAGCCGCTGCTGAAACCCGACGTTCCCCTGGTCGTGTGGATAGCCTGTGCAATGAAATCCTAGACCCCTACGGGCGCGGCAAGTCACCCGTCAAAACCTGAAGCGAGGCAGCCCCCTTCAGTACCGTGAATGGACCACCCAGCACTTCACGGAATCCGGTAACTTGGGCACCCCTCCTGGGTCAACCTGTACCCCCTACGAGTGCGGCGAATAGCCCGCCAATCCTGGACTGAAGCCCCCTCCGTCTCAATGCCCTGAGATGCGGGCCCGTTGCCCTCCAGAACCCGGCTATCCGTGCACCCCACCGCGGGGCAACCCTAGTACAGAAAGTAAAATATACATACACCGGGTACATCGACCGCAACCAGGTCGTGCCCCAAAAGAATAATACAAACAGGCAGTGACGGCAGTCCACATGTCGGACGCTCGCCCCGCAATATCAAATGTACATAATACAACAAAACTGTACTAGCATTGCATCCAGGCTATCCCCACGACCGATCCGCAACAACACAGCATAAACATAGAACATCAACGTGAAAGTCACGTTCGCAAATCCGTCTAACCGGGCTATAGCAGTTAGACCGGATTTACCGATCGAGTGACATTCACGGTCGCAGATATAATGTAAATACTGTGAAAAAATGTGTTTAGGATTTTCCGATTGATCAAACAATTAACAAGTGGGCCCCAAAGAAAACTGTAGCACTCACAGAAATAATTGGCCCAATTTTAATATTCCAAAACCCCTAATTTTAGCCCATAAGCCCACTGAAAAAATATGGTGAAGTGAAGCTTAAATCCTGCGGCGGAAGAGCGGCCAAAGTGGGGTTTTGGCCGCCCTTCCGCGGTCGTACGGATCATTTGTGTCACCAAATTTTTGCAGTGTTCTTATAACTCCCTGCACATCATTCTGAGACCACCTGAAAAATTTTTGGACTTCAAAAAATTTCGACAGAAACTGATGTGCAATAAAAATACGGTTTTTGGAAATTTCGGTCGATCGAAAACGCAAACACATCAAACGAAGCTAGGTAAGGTTAATGGCGTGGCTCTGATACCATGTTGCGTCACGGCAGCGCCCCGGCCTCTTGCTCGAGGCCAAAATGCGGAATAAAAATTTTCCTTACTCGGAAACCGGTGCTACCGCGGACAATGAAAACCCGGATCGTAACCATTAACCTAATGCTAGCAAACAAGAGATAGGGTGAGAAGTATACCGAGTGATCCGAGTCCTCCGGTCTTCTCGTCATCGTCCCGATCTCCCGCGGAAAGTGTTGCCTCCACATCGTCGCCTCCTCGCCGGAAAGGGCACCACATCGCCTTCTTCTTTTACGGGCTCCCGCCTCAATACCGAGGCAACTCGGGCATGAAGCCGGCAACTCGACATGCCCAAGATGTGCTGTAGAATGTAGTGTAGAAGATGCTTGTCTCTTTTTAGGGTTTGTAGTTGCCATGATGGAGGAATGGGATTAGGAAAAATGGTGCTTTCATTTTTCCAAAACAAGAAGAAGAAGGAGATGAAGAATTACTCCCAAAACTAAGATGAACTCTCTCATTCTTTTTCTTTCTCTCTTTTCTTTTTCTTCTTCTCTCTTTTCTTTTTCTCTCATGAAGAACTTATCATCCATTTCATCAAGTGAGAATGAGAATGGTGGAGCAATGAAACATAATGCAAAGGGAGGTGAGTGTAGGAGCAAAAGAAAGGTGACCATATCCAAACCTCATCATCACAATTCTAATCAAAGATCAAATCCTATCTCATCACTTCTAATCTCCATAAAGCATGAAAAGAAGAATGAAAGGAATGGTATCTAAATAAGTTATCATAATAAATCAACTTACAAGAAACCCCTTCCTCAAATGTAATTTGCAAAACTGCAAATTACCCCCTCCATCAGAAAAGTCCGGCCGGGAAAGAACAAAGAAAAACCGGCCGGAACGGAATGCAAACTGGCAACTCCAGAAAACTGGTCCCGTAATAAATTACAGAAAAACCCCTATACTGTGCATACACACCCGCATTTGTATTCCTACCGGATACAAATGCAATGAGACAAAATCTACACTGTACTAAACTAGGACCGGCTTAAACCAAAGCCGGCTAGTAAAAACCGTTCGATCCTGATCCGTGCAATACCGCACGTGTCTGATCGAACCGTGCCATATAACTATACGGCCACAAGTACAAAACTGTCCGATCCTGATCCGTGCAATACCGCACGTATCTGATCGGACCCTGCCATATCTCCATACGGCCTCTACAGCGTTTCGCCCGAAAGCTGAGTAACTGAAAGTGTGGTGGACTCTAAAGACTCGTCAATACAATGGCTGTGGATTTAACCACTAGCACGTCAGAGGTATAAGCCAATACGTGACGGGCCACCAGCTATTGACCAAAAGGGACGTCGATGAGGAAACTCATCCTGACACCCTACTGAGCCTGTCAGTGACAATATCCGTACAGTCCGGTCCGTTCGTCTATGAGTATCGCATGGCGGGCCTAGGGGGTTGGTAAAAGTCAGACCCCCAAAGGCGGTACAAGTCGTGTCGGAGCGTAGCCCAGAACGCCCTGAGATACTACTGGAATACCTACCAGTAAACCTCCTGCCTCGGCCGAGGGCTTTGCGTAATGGCTCTCCTAGACACAGCGCGACCTCACCCCCAATACCGGGAGAGACGAACCCCTGCAGATCCGCTCACTGCCTCCATGTGGCTCGGGACTGTACCCAACTAAAACCTGTTTGCACGACTCCTTTGAGCCGTGGTAGGGTAGTAATCAAAGCACAGTGGGAACTCACACGAGACAAATGACGATCCTCAGGTCGATGAACTAACCTGTACATATGTCACCAGGGAACTGCTATCTGACGTCAGGTATAAGACCAACTAGCAGGTTCCCGGCGAGTCCTGTCCGGTGTACTCATAACCCAATGAGCACCTGTATACATCTTAGGTGAACCAACTGACACCAGTGGCTTGTGAGACCGGCCACCGCCCCTCGTCGGGGTCTCGACTGTATACACTAGTCTACTAATGGAGTATCGATGCCCTGTCTCGAAACTCCTACAACTAGGGACCTTTTAAGGATTTGCTTATAGACTACCAGCTCCCACGTATATGATCGCCATCATACTGCTGGCAGTGAAGCAAGAATCCTAGGGGCTCTATCAACGTGTAATAGCGACATGTCAGGTCACCTAAAACAGTACACGATGATAAAGGTAAACCAGATAGCATACTATCATCTCGAGTAAGACTGTCCTACCGGGATAGGTCCTCCCTCAATCATTGCAATCACGTGCCTGTGATCCAATAATTGACTCTGAGGGCACTAACTCCAACAATATATATATATATATATATATATATATATATATATATAGGAGTGCTCTATTGCAAACCGGTCCGCGGTTTTTAAAAACGGGAACTCCCGATCTACGATGTATTTTAACGATCTGATCCGTTCAAGTTGATCACCCTATACTCAAATATATGTGTATGAAACATTAAAAGAATTGAAGATCTCTAACCAATATATTAGATGGAGTTTATGTTGCTATATTGAAAGATGTTCATTTTGTATTCATTCGATGCATATGTTATAATTCTTTGGTTTTTCATACACATATATTTGAGGGCAGTGTGATCAACTTGAACGGTTCAGATCTTTTAAATATGTCATGGATCAAGAGTTCTCGTTTCTAAAAAATACGGACCGGTTTGCAATATATATATATATATATATATATATATATATATATATATATATATATATATATATATATATGAGAATAATGGAGAAAAGAGGCCATAGGAGGAAATTTCCTCCTATGGCGTGGAAAAAATACAATCTCGACCATTTTTTTCGACGATCGGCCCCCATCATCTTTATCGTTATCATCTAAGATGTGGGTACACCAAATTTCATGTGATTCTACAACTTTTTCACCGTTGATTTAGCAATGTAAAAAGTTCTATTGTCGGTAAACCGTTAATTTTGAACCCACTAAATCAACGGTGAAAAAGTTGTGGAATCACATGAAATTTGGTGTACGCACATCTTAGATGATAACGATGATGATGATGGGTGCCGATCGTCGGAAAAAATGGCGGAGGTTGTATTTTTTCCACGCCATAGGAGGAAATCCCCTCATATGGCCTCTTTCCTCCATTAATATCTCTCTCTCTCTCTCTCACTCTCTCTCTCTCTCTATATATATATATATATATGTATATATATATATATATATATATATATAATGGAGTAAAGGTGCCATAGGAGGGAATTTCCTTTTATAGCGTCGGAAAAATGCACCCTCCATGATTTTTTTCGACGATCGGCATACATCACCTCCATCTTTATCATCTAAGACGTGGATACACCAAATTGCATGTGATTATACAATTTTTTCACCGTTGATTTAGTTGGTGCAAAATTAATGGTTTACCGACAATAGAACTTTTTACATTGCTAATTCAACGGTGAAAAAGTGGTGAAATCACATAAAATTTGGTGTATGCATATCTTAGATGATAACGATGATAATGATGGATGCCGATCGTCGGAAAAAATGGTGGAGGTTATATTTTTTCGACGCCATAGAAGGAAATCCCTTTCCATGGTCTTTTTCCTCCATTATTCTTATATATATATATATATATTGGAGGAAAGGTGCCATAGGAGGGAATTTTCTCCTATGGCGGTGAAAAAATACGCCTTTCATGATTTTTTCCCACGATCGGCATGCTTCATTATCGTTTTTATGATGTAAGATATGGATACACCAAATTTCATACGATTTCATCACTTTTCACCGTTGATTTAGAGGGTTCAAAATTAATTGTTTACCGAAAATATAACTTTTTACATCGTTAATTTAACGGTGAAAAAATGGTGGAATCACATGAAATATGGTGTATCCGCATCATATATAATAAAGATGATGTTGATGGATGCAGAATCGTGGATGGTATAGATTTTTTATGCCACCTAACGAAAAAGCCTCACGGGGCCTCTTTTTTTCATATATATATATATATATATATATATATATATATATATGCCATAAGAGGGAATTCTCTCCTATGGCGTCTGAAAAATACATCCTCAATGATTTTGTTTCACGATCGGTATCCACCATCTTTATTTATATCGTCTAAGATATAGGTATACCAAATTTCATGTGATTCTACCACTTTTTCACCGTCGATTTAGTTGGTGCAAAATTAACGGTTTGCCGATAATAAAACTTTTTACATTGCTAATTCATCGGTGAAAAAGTAGTAGAATCATATAAAAAATTTGGTGTACGCACATCTTAGATGACAAAAATAATGATGATGTATGCCAATTGTTGAATAAAATGGTGGAGGATATAGATTTTTGACATCACCTACCAAAAAAAGCCTCTTAAGATCTCTTTCTTCACTATATATATAAAAAGAGAGAGATTAATGGAGGAAAGAGGCCATAGGAGGGGATTTCCTCCTATGGCGTGGAAAAAATACAACCTCCACCATTTTTTCCGACGATCGGCACTCATCATCATCATCGTTATCATCTAAGATGTGCGTACACCGAATTTCATGTGATTCCACAACTTTTTCACCGTTGATTTAGTGGGTTCAAAATTAACGGTTTACCGACAAAATAACTTTTTACATTGCTAAATGAACGGTGAAAAAATTGTAGAATCACATGAAATTTGGTGTACCCACATCTTAGATGATAACGATGAAGATGATGGGGGCCGATCGTCGAAAAAATTGGTGGAGGTTGTATTTTTTCCACGCCATAGGAGTAAATTTCCTCCTATGGCCTCTTTTCTCCATTATTCTCATGTATATATATGGAAAGTTGCGAAGAGAATTTCTTCGTATGGCGTCGAAAAAATTTACCCTCCAAGATTTTTTCCGACGATCGGCATCCATCATCATCATGAAAGATGTGGCTGCACAAATTTTATGTAATTTCATCACCTTTTCACCGTTGATTTAGTGGGTGCAAAATTATCGGTTTACCGACAATTGATTTAGTGGGTCCAAAATTATCGGTTTACCGACAATAGAACTTTTTAGATTCCTAATTCAACGTGAAAAAATGGTGGAATCATATGAAATTTGCATGTGTGATGCACCAAATTTGGTATATATATAGAGGAACCTAATTTAGTGGGTGCAAAATTATCGGTTTACTTCAACGGTTAAAATATGGTGGAATCACATGAAATTTGTATGTGTGATGCACCAAATTTGGTATATAGAGAGAGGAACCTAGATGCTTGTCACGTGTGATGTGCATGTGTATATATTAGGGAGTCCAGCATAATATGCAAACTTAGATTACCAATAAAGAAAAGAGAGATTTTGTGGTGGTGGGGGGTGTGTTTGTGTGTTAGGTTTTTTCATTTACATCCCTCACGAATTACATAATTTGAAAAAACCCACTCGCTTTTTGGTAATTTTAAATAACCCACTCCAAATTTTTCCGTCAACTAAATACCCCACTCTCGTAGGTTTCTATTAAGTTAACCCTTAACCATGGTTAGTTATGACCGAGTAAAATAGGTTTTTTTTGATAGACCCCCTCACAAATTACGTATTTTGAAAAAAACCCCACTCACTTTTTAGTCTTCTTGCTCATCTAACGGCTATTTTAAACGGTCAGAAAATGTTGACTGGCTCTAAGTAAACCGCGGTGGGGTATTTAGTTCGGTTAAAAATTTTGAGTGGGTTATTTAAAATTATCAAAAAGTGGGTGGGGTTTTTCAAAATATGGACTTTTTGAGGGGGTTAAATAAAAAAACCCTTATTTTGGTTTTTGACATCAGCTTTTGGCGAATTAACCGAAACGGTTGAAAAAAATTTCTTTATATTTTATATTTTATATTTATTTGGAAAAAGAAGAAGGCAAGACATATATCCCAAATTAACTCTACTCATTGCTATCACCAAAAGAATCTTCAACAATGTGAAACTCTTTGTGAGAATGGAATCTTTGTAAGTTGATCACTAGTTGAGGGATCGAATGGGTTCCATCGTCATAGGACAACTTGCTTGCTTTGGTTTGTTGCTTTGTGCATCAGCATGCATGCAAAATATCCAAAGTGGCTTTTCTTTATGGCCACGATTTTGCTATGAAGTTCTTTGAGGCCTTTCGGTTGCAGTTATATGTTTCTAGAGTTCAGTGTTATTTTATGGTAATATTTTTGTTTTGTCCGGATGCATTGCATCTCAGGGACAAAATTTATTTGTTTTTTCTTTTTTGATCAAAGTATATATATTAATCAAAATCTTTCAGATATTTGACTTAATTTGATTCAAGGAGTGACATCTCCGCCAGCAGGTTTGTTATTTATTCATATTTACACATGCACCGAAATTAGATTATATGAAGATACCCTCTTTATGGCATCATTTTCTTTATAAGAACAATGGCAAAGAAGGTTGGGTAGAAGAAGATAGAAAAAGAGAGGGTAAATTGTTGAAAAGCCTCCGACCCAAGAAAAACCAGTCAAAAAGTCTCTTGTATTTTCTAAATAGGAAGAAGAGGCCTACTGCTTAGAATCTTGGTCTAAACACCTCTTGGCTCAAGGTCTGGGTATTATATTTTGGTGGATAGACAAGAATACCCCTCATTCAAAATTCTCTCTCTCTCTCCGTTTCACTCGAACTCAGACAACGCACAAAAGTTCTCTTCTCTTTCCTCGCAACCTCGCCTCCCCAAATCGACACCAAAACTCCCTACCCCAAATCGTCACCAAAACTCCCTACCCCAAATCGTCACCCGTCGTCGAAAACCCTAACCCTAGAATCCCCTCCCGTCCTCTCGTCGACACCAAAATTTCGGACCTTCGCCGCTTTCTCGTCGGCCTCCTAGACCCCCCTACGAGAACGATTTCATCATCATTCCATGCAGAATGACTCCTAAATCAAAGGATAAGACGGCTAAATCTACATTGGCCTCGAATTTGGCGAAAAAGACGGCGGCTAAATCAATGGCTCCAGAACTGGAGTTAACGATGTCGGATAAATCGAAAGCGGCCGAGAAATCGACAAGGACCGAGATACAAATTAGGTAAAATTGTTACCCTTTCTGTTAATCTTGTTGCAATTAGTCCTAGGATCGCAACAATTGCGGACCGCGGCGGAAATGAATATAAAAAATTAATCAAAGAAGCAATAGAACCAATTCCCAACCAAGAATCATCAAATACAAGCAATCGCAAACATATAAGAAAAACAAGAGAGGGATCTGGGGGCTACAGCCTTTGTAGCATATCCGATCGTCTATCGGAAGACCCATGCTAAGCTTCAAGTCCTCAGGAACTGATAAGCACATTTATTGCATATTGTTTTCCTATCTTTTGTTAATTAATAAATGCCATTAATTATAATTTAAGAATATTTATGGAATTATCTGTTAAAATATTTTATATAATAATAAATGGATATTTGTGAGTTTATTGGTTTAAATATTTTTTTAAATAAATAGATGCTACTAAATATTTGTTGTGAGATATTTTGCAGGTTTAATTGCAGCCAAATCAAATCAATATCAGCAAATAAAATCAAGAGATCAAATCAAATCAAGGCTAACAGATTATATCAGCTTAATCGGGTAACTGATTGAGGATCCACATAACAACAGAGAGATGGCAAGATGTTCAGAATATTTTGCGAACAAAACTACCCAAATCAAACTTGAAGATTGTAGTCAAATATTGAGTCTAAATATGCGTGCAGCGGCGGCCATTTTGCTGTCAACTACATGTATATGGCGGCGATTTAGCGGCCAAATGTCAAGATCCGCCATTGAATTTTTGTGAGCTGCTTCGAATTGTTTAGATTTAGGGGTTTTTCTTGTAACTCTATAAATAGACGGTCTCTAAAATTATAGAAAACATCTTTTACGTGAGATTTAGTTTTAAGCCACCAAAATAAATGTAATTCTTTTCTTTTTATGCATCGTGGAGTAGAAAATCAAGTTCTCAAGTTTGTATTCAAAATTTAATTAATAAAGGTATTGATTTTTATTTCAATTGAGTCTCTGTATTTTATTCTATTATGTGTTTTCATCGTATTTTTTTGTTATTAGTATAATTATGTTAGGCTAGTTCTTTTTACTGTAACTAGGTGATGAATTTAGGAAGATGATACACTAGTGTATTAATTGATCTATTTTCATGCTTTAATCATATTGATCTAGTTTAATAATATCTACCTCTTCTCTGCATACTTTGATAAAATATTATTCATATAGTTTATATCTTTTGCTCGGTAACCCTTTGATAGGATATGATTCCAACAAGTTTATATGTTATGCTTAGAAAACAGAATGGATTGGGATGATAAAATTAAGATCAAAGATATTGACTTTTTAATAAATCTATGTTTAGGATTTGATAGGGTATTGTTGTTAGGAGTTCATATTCTTTACTTGTGTATTTCATTTATTTATTAAAAGTCATCATCAAAACGAGTTAAATTGATTAATGGCTAGCATTTTAGTCAACTTAGAGGATTCAACCTGGATACAGTATCCGTACGTTAATCTCTTTTATTATTAAAAAAATTTAGATTTTTAAATTATTAGAAAAAATCAATTTTTTAAATCTTAATTATAAAAACTATATTTTATTTTAATCTGATTGAGTAAAAATAAACTAGTAGTCTTCTCTGTGGATCGACCCGTTAAATGCATAAGTGCTACAATTGTACACCGTGCGCTTACGGTATTAAAGTTATATCAACAAGTTTTTGGTGTTGTTACCAGGGAAGACGGTTTTAGTTTTATTTGTTCTTCGGATTAACAGTTATGTTTAGTTTAGTTTTTTAGATTTCATATTCTTAAAGAAGCAGCAAGGAACAAGGGAGATCTCTGCAAAAATTTGAATTTGGTGAGTACTCTTGCATATCTTCTCTCTCAATCTTAATATTTCTCTTCTCTGTTTTTTGCAGGATTTTTTTGCGCCACTAAAAAAATATTTATATTTTCTAATTAAATTTGATTTGTTTCACTCATATTTAAAATATTATAAGGGAAAATTATAAAGCTAAAAGATAAGATGGGGATTTCATCACCCTTTCATGACCCACAAATCATCTTCCATATTGCATGAACCCAAACCTCTAATCGATTAGACGTCAAACCCTTAGGGCTCACATAGCTTATTAGGAAAAGTTGACTTTTAGGCTATCTAATATTCCGAGGGGTCTAGTTAGTTGATGTCTAGGCAAGTGTGACTAAGATAAGTGGTTACTTAATTTGGTCCGCTATTTCGGTGATTCGTATAGCGGAGATCTCCTACTTATCTGGCACTTACATGGCTAACTGGTTAATCTACTTTGAGTTTAGCTAGCCTAATGGTTAACTTAGGGTCTGTCTAGGTCTAAGTTCATCCTATTTGATTAGAATTTGATTGCTTGGTGTGTTTGGTTAGGATTTAATAAATAAATAAATAAATATATAAAACAAACAAAAAAAATGAATTTTTCTTGGAACAACCCTCCTTCCAATATAAATTTTCTATCTAATAACGACAATTATTGTAATATCAATCCTCATTACATGAATATTCCCCTGATTTCACTGGTCCCCAAGGTTGTAATCAAGAAAATGCAACATATTATTGGCCTAAGAATGATGATTATGCTCCAACTTACGATCCAGATTATCCTAATTTTTCTTCTAACCAAAACGTTCATAAGCTTAGCTATAACAATCAATCTTAACTGTACAAAAACCATACAGCAGGTCCATATTCTCATCTTAATTAACCAAATCCAATGTGCAATCCACTAGATTTTGCTAATGAGAGTAATAGGTAGTTGTCCAGTTTAGAATTAGCGTTGGAAGAGTTTGTTAGGTAACCAATCAAAATACTTTAAACCTAACCAATTTCATGGAACCCACTGGTAAACTTAATCAACCGAACTCTACTTTCACCCTACTAGATTTTTATGATGAGAATGATAAGCAGCGTTACACTTCAGAAGATAGGTTAGAAACTTTTGTTCAGTTCTCCATTCAAGTTGAACCCAACACGATTAATGTAGATGAAGGAGTGATCAATTAAGAGAAAAATTTGGAAATATTTATAGAAACTTGTGCACAAAACGCTTAAGCATTTGCTAGGTTGGAAATTCAAATGGATCAGTTAATTACACAAATTAGTGAAAAAGAAGAGGGGAATTTTCCTAATCAACCTAGTCAAAACCCTATAAATCAATGAGCTAGTTCAAGTCAAATCAATATGTTTCAAGAGGACCCAATTAATTTTTCTAATTCCATAACAACTTTAAAGTCCGGCTTGAAAGTGGATATATAAATTGACAGATCTAACAATTCGATCAAGCTGCATTCTCAAACACATTCTTCTGAGTCTAGATTTCACGTTGACTTTGATCCTATGGATAATTGGAGTGAAACAAATGAAAAAATAAATTCAAAGAAATATATGAGGAGAAAATTAATTTTGAGGAGCATAGTATTGAGGAACCACCAAGGTTAGAGCCTAAAATTCTCGATCACAATATTGCCAATCTAGGAAGTCAATATACCGACTCTTTTGACCATATTCCTAGTGTCAATAATTTTAATGATAAGTCGAAGGATGAAACATTTAACTTTGATGAGTATTCTTTAAAAGAACCCAAATTTATAAATGAGTTAGATGACTTTGCTTCTCAAGTTTCAAATATTCCATGGGAATCTAATTTTGAAGCCTTGATCATATAAGTTAATAAAATTGATGAAGAGTCTACACAGGAAACATTTTCTTTTGATGATTCATTGGAAGAAATTTATAATGAAAAATTTGTATTTAGAAGAGTTGGAGAATAACGCATTTGACTTTGATTTGGATGAATTTTTCAAAGAAGAATCTATGCTTTTGAAAGAATTACATCAAACCATTTCTCCAGCTTTACAAAACGAGTTTGAGAATTATTATTTAGAAGGGCTTTTTGAAGAGAAATTCATTCTTTTAAATAAATTAGATTATCCAATCCCTCTGACTTCACAATCAGAACCTCACCTTAAACTCGTTATTAATGAAGATCATGTGATTCCACCATTTATTGATACGCCTTCTAATGAGTTACTACATGATTATTCTTCTCTTATTGACAACTTCTCATCATTCCAAAACCCGATTGGATCTCCTTGTGTCCATATTTCTTTTTTTTCTTCTGCGGAATCCATCTGAATTCGATTCTATAAGTCGACATCGAGATATTTTATTGCGAAAAAGAGCTGAAAAGAAAATCTTCATCTTTTTGTTTTTTCACTATATTATCCACAATATTCAATTATTATATATCACATTAGTTGTGGCTATAACCATTCATACTTACAGGAGAATAAAATTTTTGAATGGTTAATACTTATAACAAATATTGATAAATATGACTAGTTAATTTTTTATAATGATATAATTTTTGAATGGTTGATTCTGAGGTTTGAGCAAGTCCGGTCCGATTATGATTAGCTTATGTTTTTTGACACATTAGATCACCCCCAATTCTCAACCATTTTCCCTTATTATTGAAACTTATGATTTAGAGAACGACACTTTTGAGAAATTTTTTAAAGAAGAACTTATACTTTTAAAAGAGTTAGATCAACAAATTCTCAAATTTTACACATTCAAATGGAACCTCATGTTGCACCTTTCATTACTCAAAGTCAATTAGTTTTGTACATTGAGAAGCAATTCAGATCGGCACTTAAATCATTGATGAATTCATGGAAGGTGAGGTTCTTGAGGAATCTTCGGGGTAAGTCTCTCAATTCTAATAATTTATATTTACCCCTCCTTAAATGGGTTCTTATATTAAGTTATGAAAATTATTTGATACTGAATTGGAAAAAACGGAAAAAATGGTTACGACACGAAGACACTGGGGACAATGTCTAGTTTATGTGTGGGGGTGGATCTGTATAATATTTGGTTTTCTTACTTTTTAGATGTTCTTTTTTTTGTTTTACTGCTAAATTTTTTTTTCTGAAATAAAAAAGAAAAAATAAATAGAAAAGAAAAGATAAAGAAAGAAGTTTTCTTAAGGTCAAACTAGTTTGTTTAAAAATAAGTAACCTTGAGTCTAATTCATGAGTTAAGTTAATATGAAGGGAAAGTATTGAAATTTTTAATAGAGACAAAGTATGAAAAATAACTCATCTTAAACTTGATCGCAGTTTGTCACGCCGCGCTTCCCAGTGTACGACGAAGGGGACGCGGCGAGGCCACTACGTATTTACTCAGAAGTAAATACGCTAAGCGTAACTAAGCAATATAAAAGAAATATACACAAGAGACAAATGTAATGAACAACAACTTTATTTATTAACATTCTTTTTACAATATATCTGAAAAGTAAATACATGGAATGAAAAGCAATGCCTAAACAGTGGCATAACAGAAATGGAAAGTACTGAAATGAAATGTACAAGTATCTAGAGCTTCGGGTCGAAGGCTAGCTGATCCAAGTCCTCGCAGGTGGGCTCGATTTTCTGAAGGTCTGATCCACCTGACAACATTCCAAAGAAGAAAGAGAAGGAATGTCATCAGCGAACAATCGCTCGGTAAGTTCCAAAAATAAGGGAGAAATAGAATAGGCATAGAGAGAGAGTGAGTGTAACTTTTAAAGTTGTATTATATTGTTATAATGTTGTATTTAGTGTTAACTCTATTGTTAACGTAAGTTCAAGGGTGAATGTCAACCAATCTCAAGAGTGTTCTCGAATCCAACAGGCTGTAATCCAGGGGGAGAGAACCACGGGCCCGAATGAAATGTTAGTAACGGGACTTCAACCTAGTGTTGAAGTATTCCAAACTCAAAAAGCTGTAATCCAGGAGCAAGGAAACACGAGCCCTCATGATAGCCTGCTTGTGTTAGTAGACATGGATTCATGATCTAGGAGGACTCTTGAGATTTTGTTGGAATCACGCATGAACTACCCCAATACCCCGTGTATTTATTGTATTGATAGTAATGATTGTAATGATGGTATTGTATTGTATTGTCTTGTAAATTGAATTGTATAGATGGATGACTTGCCAAAACCATGATATCATTAAATGTAAGTAACTGGAGAATCATGTAGATGGATGTATATCCATGGTTCGGTTCAGTCAATATAGATTGATTAGATTGAACAGATTGAATATAATGATTCATATTGAATTGTTACATATACTTGAATCTCATTCAAGTCAGATTGATTATATTAAGACTCAGTCTGAGTCAGACAATTAGAAAAGAAATTGAATCCTGAATTAGGTTTTGGTGTTATCGGTAACCGCTGCACATGGACGACAGGATTTGTGTCTTTTTCAAAGACGATTACCGTGTTGATAACACCGTTTGTTAAGTTGTCTACCTTAAATAGGCAAGCACCCATATCTTCAGCTCCCTGAGGCTCAAGAGACTGGTCCCGCTTAAACCTATGTTTACTAGAGTCCTTAAGGTAATTTATAGAATTTGAGGGGGGTTTATGTAAAAATAATATTGTATAATTTTCAAAATACACCTTAAGTATTTAATTATCGTCTTTAAAGTTTTCATTGATATATATTTTATCTTTGTGACATTTCTAGTGAATAAAACATATTTTTCATAATATATGGTATTAATTGAACTTGTACGGAATTGCATGGTATTTTCATGTAAAGTGATTCTTTTGATTTAGAAAAGTTGGAATATTTATATTATATCAAAAATTAGATATTTTGATGATACATATATATATTTATAAAATAATTTAATTTTTTTTTCTAGAAATCTCATTTTCTTAAGATATTTGTATTTTCAAATCATTCGAGACCGTATGCTCCTTGCGGAGGTCTGCGTCTCGCACTACTAAACCCGAGGATGTGCGATAATCCGCACCATCCCGAATGGGTTCCCCGAAATGGGTTGTAGCGGCGCTTTGCAAAGATTTGTTTAAAATACATAATCTTGTAGAAAAAGGTTTTTATATAAGTCGGAGGTAGTTTTATGTAAAACCGTATTTTCCCAAATCTATGTTTCCTAATATCATCGTGCTATATTACATATGAGTGTTGTGAAGAGGTAGGTCATTACCTCGTGAACTATCTAAAGATATAGCAAGGGTAATGATATTTTATGTCGAAACTAAAGTATATGGTATTTTTCTGAAAAAGTTTGATAAAAATTACAATATGAATTCTTTTGCTATGGAACTTATTCAATATGTTTTGTTAATGTTTAATGGTCATGATGTGCAAGTTTGGTATTGTTGTTTTTAAGAAAAATGGAACTTTTAAAAAAAAACCGAATCGGAAATCGGATTAACTCCGCTTCCGTCGGGTTTTAGAATTACGATTTATCAGAATAGAAAAGAGAAGTGGGATGAGGGAATTACTGGATTTTAGATTATAGAAGAGGAAGAGGGAGTGGTAGGTGGTGCCGGTGCGTCGTTTCATCGACGGGAGCTCCTCGGATCGTCGCCGGAAGTTCGTCGGAGCTTCGTCCTTCGCTAACTCCACTTGTACACTATTGAACTTAGAATTTTCTTGAGAGTTTTTGTATAGAATTCAGAGTGAGGAGGTGGAAAAGAGTATGGGTATTTATAGGAGAATTTTAGGGTTAGGGTTTGATAAAAAAATTGCATTTAAATGGAGATTAAAGGGATTTTATGGTCTCTGTAATTGTGCAGGGTTTTTAAACTATACAGGGGTTATGGGGAGACAAAATGACACAAGAGTCAAGAAGAGAAGATTCGAATCCGGGGTGAGTCGGCCGGCGGCGGCGGCCTATTCGGCCGATCTGTCGGCCGAGTCGGGCCGTACTTTCCTGCCACGTGTCCTATGTCTGTTGGTCTACCTCCTGGGCTCGTTTGTTTTTAGTGTGACCTTTGGGTTTGCGGGTTAAGCACGTGTAGACTCTTGGGATTCTAAAAATTTAAAAGAAAACTAATAAAAAATTAATGTGGCTGATGGAATTTGAACTCCGGTGCTTTAGTTCAGCAGTGTAAGGTCTTACCAATGAGCTACAAGCTCCTTCTTGCTATTAAAAAGCAAAACAAATTTATAACTTGTGCTCAGGCTCAAGTACCCCTTTTTGTATTTTTTTGAAAAAAATTGTACAGAAAGTTTAGGGTTGTTACATTCTACCCTCCTTAAAAAATTTTGTCCTTGAAATTTGTAAAAGGAAAATGTAACAGATTCAAGAAAAGTTTGGTGATAAAAAAACTTGATAGTGTATGAATAATTACAAAGTGATGCAAAAGTCTGAAAGGGTTTAAGAGAATTACCAGGTTACCATAGCCAACCGTCTCAGCTTCTACGGCCGCCAAAGTGTAAGCCTGGCGTCTCGGCACATTTCTTCGTGCATGCTGGTACATCGATGGTTGTCGAGGTAAAGGTGGTCCACATGGAGGTGGTGCAGGAAGAGCTAACCGAGTAGGTGGAGCTTAGATAGCTGGTCTAGCTGCGGAATTAGGGTCAGTTTGGTTGTGTGGGCAAGTTCCTATGGTATGTGAGGATGGTCCACATATCAGGAAAAGACCGTTTGCTCGTTGGCAATTTTTCATCAGATGTCCAGTTCTCTTGCAGTAGATACAAAAGGCTGGGCTGGGCCTGTTGATTGGTACTCCCGGTCTCCTTGGTACAAATGGTGTTCTTGATGAGGCTCCTCCTGCCATCTGGTTGGCAAGGCGCTTCACTCCGGCAGATTGAGGTATGCCCTTCTTCTTCACTACTGCCTCATATCTTCAGGCAGCTTTCAAAGCCATATCATGGTTTGGGAAATCCCCTGTAGCTAATGCAGCTTGGATTTTCGGGTCCAACCCTTGCTGAAATCTTTTAGCTCTGATCTCAGCAGTCGGTATGAGATGGGTCACAAACCTGTTACGGTCTTGTGTTAGCTGTGTAGTGTGTGATATAAAATCGAACATTGAAACATATCTTACCGACTGAGCATGGTGAACCCAGCGTCATATTCATCTACTGACTTGGTCTACATTGAACCTTGTTGCAGATGGATGAACTGTTGTTCCATATCAAAGCGGGCAGTCTCATAGAAGTACTTTGCATCGAACATGTCGCGGAAAGTCTTCCATTCGATAGGTTGGTCAAGACGGCTCTCTTCCGCCTTCTACCAGACCCGTGCATTGTCAGTGAGCTGCAGCTTTGCAACTCGAACCCAAGCGACCTCTGGCACTTGTGCTGCTTCCAGGTCATCTTCAATACTTTGAGCACATTCCTCCTGTAGGGTTCCTAGGCACTCCCAAGAGGTCTCACAAGGCATCGAACATGCCATTTTCAAATTTTACGGTGCCTACAAACCCTAAACTACGGATCGATAACTAGATGTCTAGGCGAAAAAGAACTAGTTAACACTTAACTATTGGGAATACGGAAATACAACCTTTGTAGATCCGGTGCTCCACCTCCATAGCTCCGCAACGAGGTCCTCTCCGCTGTCCAAATCAAATCCGGGCTCTAGAGTCGGCTTCGTCGGAGAATGGGCAAGCTAGGTTGTCGATGTCCATGCCGAAGATGATCTACGTCGAGGCATCGCTAAATCAAGCTCCGACTTCACCAAGTCAAGAAACTTGTGAAGTAAACACACTCTACTACTTGGCAAGAGGTAGAGGATGAAGAAATAGGAAGTGGGTAGACTTTAGTTTTGGATTTCTCACTCATATGCATCAATCACCATTGATGGAGGTGAAGCTTTTCTTCTTAAAGTCAAGGAAGAAGAAGAAGAAGCTTATATGATAAGTTAAAATAAAAAGAAAAGAATAATCAAAACTTATCATGACTAAACCATGGTAAAGTGTAGAGATTGAACTAGGGTTAAAACAAATGGTTAGGTTAAGCATGAGATAAGAATGGTGGACAAAGTCAAAGGTTCATGAATCTTCAACTACAATCCAAAACAAGCCACCATTTTCCTCATTTCCTTTTCCAAAAAGAAAATAAATAAATAAATAAATAAATAGATAAATAAAGGAAATGAAACCCTAACCATTCTTTTAACCATGGTTTAAATCTTTGCACTTAACCAAGTAAACATGTATCATCAAACATGATACAATCAAATGCACAAAATCATATCGCATATGTAATGCGCACATCCGAGTGAGAAAATCCATCTTAAGTAAACCGATACTAGTTGATGCAAAGTAATATATCAAATATATAAATATGCATTAAATCATTAAATCAACGCTTGATTCAATGATCCGGTTATGTCGCACACAACCGACTAGTATACAATATATCGGCTTATCGAATCAACGCTTGAATCGATAACTAGGTTATATCGCATACAACCATTCGATACATTTATCGCGAGAATAGAATACGGTATCACATACACGCATTATTCTCGGTCCCGCACATATCTCATATGCGCTCCTATTTCGTTTCGCTTGAGCCAGGAAACCTCTGTGTAGGACTCTAAAGACTCGTCAATACGCCGGCAGCGGATGATGATCATATCAAACATCCACAAGCCGCAAGCGGTCTGCTAAACGTAACGGCCACCCGGGTATTGAGCGATCTGAAGATCGACGAGCAAGCCCGCTCACACTCCAGTGAATCCGACCAGTAACACTACCGTACAGTCCGGTCTGATCGTCTGATATGTCGCATATCTCGCCTAGGGGTGGTAAACGTCAGACCCCAATAGCTCAATAAGTCGTGTCGATATGAGGTCTATAACTGTTCGAGAAACTACTGGTAACACTTACCAGTAAATCTCAGCAACCCTGGCCAGGGATTTCCTGTTATAGCCAATCGAACACAGCGCAACATCAACCCCCTATACCGGGAGAGACGAATCCCCTCCTATCGCTCATTGCCTCCATGTGACTCGGGACTGTACCCAAAAACCACCGTTTTGCACGCCCTCTTGGACGTGGTAAGATAGAAATCAAAGCACAGTGGGAACCACACAAGACTCTATGACGATCTCGGGTCAACAGACTACTCTGTACCAGTGTCACCAGAGAACTGCCATCTGACGTGAGGTATAATACCATCTGGGAGTTCTCGGCGAGTCCGTCCAGTGTACCCAGTCTCTACTGAGCACCCGTATATCTCCTCTGATGTCAAACACCGATGGATATGGGATCATCCATCGCCCATCTATATGGGTCGAGAAGGTATACGCTAGTCTACTCTGGTATA
Source organism: Agapanthus africanus (assembly GCA_030015575.1). Taxonomy (NCBI): domain Eukaryota; kingdom Viridiplantae; phylum Streptophyta; class Magnoliopsida; order Asparagales; family Amaryllidaceae; genus Agapanthus; species Agapanthus africanus. Next base: position 434,712,051 of record JASDDO010000018.1, read on the forward strand.
TCGATGCCCCGTCTCGATACACCCACGACTAGGGACTTTGAAGGATGTACTTATAGACTACCATGTCCCCACTAGTATGATCCGCATCATAGTCCAGGTAGTCAAGCACACATCCTAAGGGCTTTACCAACATGTAACAGAGAGACAATCAGTATACACGTTAAGGTAAAGAGCAACCAGATAGCATACTATCATGTTGAGCAAGAAAGTCCTCCCTATATATGTCCCAGCATCCACTACAATATACATCCTATGTACAGTAATGGCCTCTAGGGCATACATGTAACTAACACCTCCGCTTCCAGAGGGCTCTCTTTTCCCGAAAAGTTCTTGGGGTGCAGTGCCCGGAATTGCTTCACTCCGGGTGCTTCCGCTTCTGGACGGTTCAAGAGAATAGCAGTCTGCTGCTGTTGTCCTTCCAGGAGGCTGCGGATCGCCTCAAGCAATACCGTCTGCTCATTGATTGGAGCAGCGATGGTAGGTGTAAGTGATAGTGGTGGGGGAGTGTTGTTGGCATTTGTGCTGGTGTTGTTTGGGGAATCCATAACCTTGGAGAAAAATTTGGGTTAAGACAGATTCAAAGTATATAAAATGATGAGATTCAAGAAGTATGAATTGTAAAGAATGTTTTAGTTGCTGATTCTTATGATATATTTTTTAGGTTGTTCATGCAGAACTGAACTGCATGGTAGGGTTCCATACAGCTCAGACCTGCATGGGCCACCAAAAAAACCTGTCATGCCCCGCTTCCCGGTGTATCGCGAAGGGGACGTGGCGAGGCCGCTACGTATTTACTCAGAAGTAAATACGCTAAGCGTAACTAAGAAATATAAAAGAAATATATACAAGAGACAAATGTAATGAACATCAACTTTATTTATTAACATTCTTGTTACAATACATCTAAAAAGTAAATACATGAAATGAAAAGAAATGCCTAAACAGTGGCATAACAGAAATGGAAAGTACTGAAATGAAATGTACAAGTATCTAGAGCTCCGGGTCGAAGGCTAGCTGAATCAAGTCCTCGCTGGTGGGCTCGATCTTCTGAAGGTCCGATCCACCTGACAACATTCCAAAGAAGAAAGAGAAGGAATGTCGTCAGCGAACAATCGCTCGGTAAGTCCTAAAGATAAGGGAGAAATAGAATAGGCAGAGAGAGAGAGTGTGTGTGTAGCTTTTAAAGTTGTATTATATTTTTATAATGTTGTATTTAGTGTTAAAGCTGTTGTTAACGTAAGTTCAAGGGTGATTGTCAACCAATCCCAAGAGTGTTCTCGAACCCAACAGGCTGTAATCCAGGGGTAGGGAACCATGAGCCTGAATCAAATGTTAGTAACGGGACTTCAACCTAGTGTTGAAGTATTCCAAACTCAACAGGATGTAATTCAGGAGCAAGGAAACACGGGCCCTCATGATAGCTTGCTTGTGTTAGTAGACATGGATTCATGATCTAGGGGGACTCTTGAGATTTTGTTGGATTCACGCATGAACTACCCCAATACCCCGTGTATTTATTGTATTGATAGTAATGATTGTACCGATGGTATTGTATTGTATTGTCTTGTAAATTGAATTGTATAGATGGATGAATTTCCGAAACCATGATATCAGTAAATGGAAGTAACTGGAGAATCATGTAGATGGATGAATATCCATGGTTCGGTTCAGGCAATATAGATTGATTAGATTGAACAGATTGAATATATGGATTCATATTGAATTGTTATATATACTTGAATCTCATTCAAATCAGATTGATTATATTAAGACTCAGTCTGAGTCAGACAATTAGAAAATAAATTGAATCCTGAATTAGGTTTTGGTGTTATCGGTAATAATCGCTGCAAATGGACGGCATGATTTGTGTCTTTTTCAAAGACGATTACCGTGTTGATAACACTGTTTATTAAGTTGTCTACCTTAAATAGACAAGCACCCATATCTCCGGCTCCCTGAGGCTCAAGAGACTGGTCCCGCTTAAACCTATGTTTATTAGGGTCCTTAGGGTAATTTATAGAACTTGAGGGGGTTTTATGTAAAAATAATTTTGTATAATTTTCAAAATACACCTCAAGTATTTAATTATCGTCTTTAAAGTTTTCATTGATGTATATTTTATCATTGTGACATTTCTAGTGAATAAAACTTATTTTTCATAATATATGGTATTAATTGAACTTGTACGGTGTAAAGTGATTCTTTTGATTTAGAAAAGTTGGAATATTTATATTATATCAAAAATTAGATATTTTGATGATACATATATATATTTATAAAATAATTTAATTTATTTATTTTCTAGAAATCTCATTTTCTTAAGATATTTGTATTTTTAAATCTTTCGAGACCGTATGCTCCTTGCGGAGGTCTGCATCTCGCACTACTAAGCCCGAGGATGTGCGATAATCTGCACCATCCCGAACAGGTTGCCCGAAATGAGTTGTAGCGGTGCTTTATAAAGATTTTTTTACAATACATAATCTTGTAGAAAAAGGTTTTTATATAAGTCGGAGGTAGTTTTATGTAAAACCGTATTTTCCTAAATTTATGTTTCACAATATCATCGTGCTATGTTATATATGAGTGCTGTGAAGAGATAGGTCATTACCTCGTGAACTATCTAAAAGTATAGCAAGGGTAATGATGTTTTATGTCGAAACTAAACTATATGGTATTTTTCTGAAAAAGTGTGATAAAAATTACAATATGAATTCTTTTGCTATGAAACTTGTTCAATATGTTTTGTTAATGTTTAATGGTCATGATGTGCAAGTTTGGTATTGTTGTTTTTAAGAAAAATAGAACTTTTAAAGAAAAACCGAATCGGAAGTCGGATTAACTCCGCTTCCGTCGGGATTTTGAATTACGAGTTTTCAGAATAGAAAATAGAAGAGGGAGGAGGGACTTGCTAGAATTTAGATTAGAGAAGAGGAAGAAGGAGTGGTAGGAGGTGCCGGTGCGTCGTTTCATCGCCGGAAGTTCGTCGGAGCTTCGCCCTTTGCTAACTTCACTTGTACATTATTGAACTTAGAATTTTCTTGAGAGTTTTTGTATAGAATTCAGAGTGAGGAGGTGGAAAAGAGTGTGGGTATTTAGAAGAGAATTTTATGGTTAGGGTTTGATAAAAAAAATTTGCATTAAAATGGAGATTAAAGGGATTTTATGGTTTCTGTAATTGTGCAAGATTTTTAAACTATACTGGGGTTATTGGGAGACAAAACGACACAAGAGTCAAGAAGAGAAGAATCGGATCCAGGGTGAGTCGGCCGGCGGCGGCGGCCGATTCGGCCGATCCGTCGGCCAAGTCGGGCCGTACTTTCCTGCCACGTGTCCTTTGTCTGTTGGTCTACCTCCTGAGCTCGTTTGTTTTTAGTGTGACCTTTGAGTTTACGGGTTAAGCACGTGTAGACTCTTGGGATTCTAAAAATTTAAAAGAAAACTAATAAAAAATTAATGTGGCTGATGGAATTTGAACTCTGGTTCTTTGGTTCAGCAGTGCAAGGTCTTACCAATGAGCTACAAGCTTTTTTTTGCTATTAAAAAGCAAAACAAATTTATAACATGTGCTCAGACTCAAGTACCCATTTCTGTATTTTTATGAAAAAAATTGTACAGAAAGTTCAGGGTTGTTACATAGTTAATACACACCTTATCTACACATACACGTTTTTAATTTTGGGATGAAAAGAATAATTTGAAATATCTTCATTATTTTTCTTTCTAAAAATTTGCATTCCTTAAGTAAAACATAATAATAAGTTTTTGTTTTGTGGCCTTGGTTACTTGAGTAATTAAGTTCTAGGGGTGTTTCAACACCTAGTGCCCTAAAACCATTTGGTTTGGGAGTCATTGACCCAAAGCTCGTTACATGGATAGCTTAGAAAACCTAATATAACAAAGAAATTTTAATAAAATTCCGAGTAACTGGTTATTGGTGTCTCAAGAAGTATGAATAGTCACGTTGAAAGGTGCATACAAAATTATTAAAAAATTTATATATATAAAATTTTGGAAAGGGATGTTAAAGGAAGATTTGAATTGAAGTTCCAAGATCAAAAGACTATTGCACGAGCACGAAGGTGTGTAGGAGCGAAAATTGATAAAAGGTGGAGTGAAAAATAAGATTAAGTTTTTATTAAAGATGATAGAAATCCTAAATTTAAGACTAAGTTTTAGGATGAAAACTCGAGAAAACTTAGGACTTTATAAACTGGCATGATGCTTTGGTAAAGCCTTTTTTTATCTTTAATTTTCTAGTTTCTTTATTTTATTTTATTTTTGAATTTTGTGAGTGTAATTCACTGAAAACGCTCGGCAGACAACACTCCTCCTCTTAGGTAACCTTGAGCTTTAACGGTTTACTGCACGTGCTAAGTGCAATCATGATGCCTGCAAAAATGAGCTAGGATTTATCTAGTTTTTCTTTTTTTTTCTTTCTAGAATTTTTTTTAAGTTTTACTCGAGGACGAGCAAAAAATAAGTGTGGGGGTATTTGATCGGCACAATTATTGCATATTTTTCCTATCTTTTGTTAATTAATAAATGCCATTAATTATAATTTAAGAACATTTATGAAATTATCTATTAAAATGTTTTATATAATAATAAATGGATATTTGTGAGTTTATTGGTTTAAATATTTTCTTAAATAAATATATGCTACTAAATATTTGTTGTGAGATATTTTGCAGGTTTAATTGCAGCCAAATCAAATCAATATCAGCAAATAAAATCAAGAGATTAAATTAAATCAAAACTAACAGATTATATCAGCCTAATCGAGTAACTGATTGAGAATCCACGTAACAACAGATAGATGGCAAGATATTCGGAATATTATGCGATCAAAACTACCTAAATCATACTAGAAAAATCAAATATTGAGCCCAAACAGACGTGAAGTGGCGGCCATTTAGCGGTCAACTAAATGTATATGACGGCGATTTAGCGGCCAAATGTCAAGATCCGTCGTTGAATTTTTGTGAGCTGCTTCGAATTGTTTAGATTTAGGGTTTTTCATTGTAAATTTATAAATAGACGGTCTCTAGAATTATAGAAAGTATCTTCTACTTAAGGTTTAGTTTTTAGCCACCAAAATGAATGCAATTCTTTTCTTTTCATGTATAGTAGAGTAGAAGATCAAGTCCTCAAGTTTGTATTCATAATTTAATTAATAAAGGTACCGATTTTTATTTCAATTGAGTCTCTGTATTTTATTCTATTATGTGTTTTCATCGTGTTTTTTTTATGTTAGTAGTCTAATTATGTTAGGCTAGTTCTTTTTACTGTAACTAGATGATGAACTTAGGAAAATGATACGCTGGTGTATTAATTGATCTGTTTTCATGTTTTAATCATATTGATCTAGTTTAATAATATCCATCTCTTCTCTGCATACTTTAATAAAATATTATTCATATAGTTTATATCTTATACTTAGTAACCCTTTGATAGGGTATGATTCTAATAGATTTATATTTTATGCTTAGAAAATAGATCGGATTGGGGTGATAAAATTATAATCAAAGATATTGGCTTTTTAATAAATCTATATTTAGGGTTTGATAAGGTATTGTTGTTAGGAGTTCATAGCTTATACTTGCGTATTTCATTTATTTATTAAAAGTCATCATCAAAACGAGATAAATTGATTAATGGCTAGCATGTTAGTCAACTTAGGGGATTCAACCTGAGTACAGAATTCGTACGTTAATCTCTTTTATTATTAAAGAAATTTAGATCTTTAAATTATTAGAAAAAATCAATTCTTTAAATCTTAATTATAAAAACTATATTTTATTTTTAATCTGATTGAGCAAAAGTAAACTAGTAGTCTTGTCTGTGAATCGACCCGTTAAATGCATAAGTGCTACAATTGTACACCATGCGCTTGCGGTATTAAAATTAAATCAACAAGAATGAGCTTGGATGCCGAAACCTTCACCGTATATGATCCACTTGAAGGAAACCCACTCAAGTTCCAACTTCTTTTGAGAACATTCTCTTTTGAAGTAACTAGCTCACAATGTTTGCTAAGGATGTGAGATAGGATGATGTAAATGGATTCTCTCTCTTTTATTTTTCCTTTCTCTTTTTCCTCTCATTAAAATGAAGATGAAGAAGGGGTCTCTCATTTATTTTCTATGGTTAGAAAATAATAGTGGTGAGAATGAATATATCTCATTCTCTCCTCCTCTCTTTTTCTCTCTCTCCACTTGTCAACCAAAAGAGGGTGGGCTTTATGTGTGGCCACCACCATCTCATATGGCCTATTTGTCATCTTATGACAATCATGCATACTCACATGTATGCATACATATGCATACAAGCATGCAAGTTTAGAGAGAGTGGAATTGTTATATATATATTCCAAAAGTTATAGTGTATTTGTATCGTATGCATATACCTATTATTATGTATCATATACATAATGCAACATTAGTATCATATACTGATGTGAGAGAGAGAGTGTGTTTGTATCATATACATAATACTAACAACCATATCACATATGTGATCATCAAGTCAACACTTGACTTAATAATCCGACTATCAAATAGACTAGCTAGTATAATCCAATGTCCGATTAAATCACATGTATCGCATACACGTATTTAATCGAACTCCCACATGTATCCCTATATGTACGTCACATCATCATTTCGCGTGACAAGGAAAACCTTTTGTATGAGACTCTAAAAACTCAACAATACGCTGGCAGTGAGTTACTGGATCAAATCCATAACCACAAGCACGTCAGTGGCACTAGCTGTATGTAACGGCTACCCAGGTATGTATGAGATGAAAGGTCGACAAGCAAGCTCATTCATACCCTGTAGAATCTATCAGTGATGCATACCATACAGTCTGGTCTCTCCGTCAAAGAGTATCGCATACCAGGCCTAGAGGGTGGAATCTATCAGACCCCCAATAGCCAAATAAGTCATGCAGATATTGAACTCATAACCAACCGAGATGCAACTGATAACACTTACCAGTTCATATCATCCACCCTAACCAGGGATTTCTGGTTATGGTTATGTCCTACACAACGCGATATCGACTCCTTATACCGGGAGAGACGAATCCCTTCGACCGCTTATTATCTCCATGTGCATCGGGACCATACCCAATTAAAATCTGTTTGCATGACTCGGTATAGCTGTGGTAGGATAGTAATCAAAATATAGTGGGAACACACACAAGACACTATGACGATCTCAGGTCGAGAGACTACCATGTAATATCGCCATCAGAGAACCGCTACCTAACAATGGTATAATGCCATCTAAGAGTTCACGGCGAGTCCGTCCTGTGTAACCCATTCTCCAATGAGCATATATATACAATCTTCAGTGCTAAACACCAAACGCTATGGGATCAACCATCGCCCCGGTCGGGGTCAAAAAACGTATACATTAGTCTAAACTGGAGTACTGATACTCAGTCTCGATACTCTTATGACTAGAGACATTTAAGAATGTGCTTATGTACTACCCAGACCCCATTAATATGATCCCTATCATAATCCTGGTAGTCAAGCATAGATCCTACAGACTTTATTATTATGTATTACCGACATGTCATAACAAGTACAACGTATACATATGAATGATAAAGACAAACCAGATAGCATATTGTTTTATCCGTATTGGTTCTCCTTCAATTACAGTAATTGTCATTCTGCAATTACAATAATTGTCTTGAGGGCACTATATCCAACAAATCTTACATTGCAATTTGAAGTTGTTTCTTTTCTAAAAAAATTGTGAATATCTCGTCGATACTTGATTTTTGGGTTTGTAAAATTGGATATTACAGTGGATTTTTTAGATGATGCATGAAAATGAGAGCTTGCTTGTATTAATTATAGGTAAAATTGCTTAAATTCTCATCTTCATCATGCTATTTGTTGTTCCTAGGATATTATAGGCAAATGATTCAATATTACAGTCAAGTGCATGGATGATGCATGAAAATGACCACTTTCCTGTAATATCTATAATATTGCATGTAGCATCTACCAAAATTATTTGTAACATGTACCAAAGTTTTCTACATGTTACAGGCAACTGCTAATAAGTTACATGCAACTTCATAGATATTACAGACAAGTGCTTATTTTTATTTGTTGTTGGCAATATAATACAGGAAAATTATTTGCCTGTAATATCTAAGTGGTTTCCTGTAACTTCTATAAAAGCTTTCTGTAACATCTAAGCAGTTGCATGTAAGTTCTAAGCAGTTAGCTGTAACTTGTAAGAACTCGCCTGTAACTTGTTAGCAGTTTCCTGTGAATTCTAAGCAGTTACTTATAATTTCAGTTTAAAGAATTGATGGCCATGATTTAATGTTTAAATTTGGTTTTCGCAGAAGAAAGCATGGAGATATGCCCGCCATTCGGACGTATGTAGACATCGCTCGCCATAACAGCTTCATTGAGAGGTTAAAGGCACACATTCACCATCAGCACATACAGAGGCTAAATAAAACTCTGTTTTGCTATTATATAAAGCTGCCAATTTTGGTTCAAGATAGGATTACCTTACGTAGACTTATCTCTTGCTATGATTGAGGCACCAACGAGTTCTCTTTTGGAGACGCCACGCATAAATTTACTGTTGATTGGGTTAGTGAGCACACTGGCTTGCCGAAGGTCGGTAAAGATATCCAGACTAACCGTGATATCACCCAGCTTTGAAAGAATTATTTTATTGTATATAAGGGTGAAAGGACGTACATCACAATATTAGAGGCTGCTTTGGAGCGGACTGTGAAGGATGGAACTCCAGAAGTGATAGACGATTTCGTGTCTTTGCTGATTCTTTAACATCTTGCTTTATTTTGGATACCCGTCACGTCCCGACCGTCTTTAGAGATGCTTTTCCATACGTTGAGCTATCAGTACTGCCGAGTGTAAACTGGGTCAAAGCGATGCACGAGATGATAATAAACGGTGTCATGACTATGCTTAGATCGAAGACTGACTCTGCACAGTTGTCCGGGTGTCAGATCCTTCTCGCCGCAACTATATGCAAACTATTATATAGATTATACTATATTTGTACACAAAGTATAAACTACATTAATTAATATTGTTGGTGGATGTCTTTTGATTATTTAATATTAATAATGCGAATGTGATGGATGCTTGTTTGTAGCTATGGTTTTATACCGTCATGGGTTTAAGGCAACCGACATACATAGACGCAAACAAACCGGCCCTGTATGGGTGGAAATGCAGTACATCTTTGAAGATGTCGAGGTTGGGGAAAGCAATGAAGAGAAAGAGCTCCGCTTTTATGCCAAAGGGGGACATGGATGCGTCAAAACATTCTGTTGATCCTCTGTTTCTATATTACAAGAGAAGAGCAGTGGAGACGATGACACAACAACTGCATCGGTAAGTTCTATATTCTCTATTTACATTAAAAAAAAGTATCTTATGTATATATAGGTATTTGCCTATAATTTCTAAACAATTGCCTGTAATCTCTAAGGAGTTGCCTGTAACTTGGAAACACTTGCATGTAACCTCTAATAAGTTGCATGTAATCTCTAAGCAGTTGCATGTAACCTCTAATAAGTTGCATATAACTTCTATAGCAGTTGTATGTAACTTCTAATAAGTTTTCTGTAGGCTCTAGTAACTTGATTATAATATATTGTAGTCTTCATTGGTGCAGATTCTGAAGAAACGAGTTGTTGAGAAGCCGGATGATAAGAACAATGTGAAGGGCTTGTCCTTTGAAGCACAAGCGACGCATTGGAAGAATGTTTGTGAGGAAAAAGAGTTGCATTATAAAACGCTCCTTTCCAAGCAGCAAGCGACAATGAAGGCAGCGGAAACCGAGATTCAACGTCTGCGTAGCATACTCTATAGGTTTGGATGCCAAGAGTTTGCCGATTCTGGGCCAGTGAAGGGGAAGGAAGTGGACGAGGTAGAAGAGGAGGAGGAGGAGAGAGCCGAAATGCATAAGATAAAGAAAGAAAAGGAGGAAAGTGAGGATGAGGAAAAATTGGCGGGACTGATGGTGGTTTCGATGATAGTTTGGCGGTTATTGTAACCTTGGTGGTTGCCCGAATAGAAGAGGAAGCGGTTGCGGCTGCTTCTAATGAGAGGAACTTTTGTGCTGTGGTTGAGGAGCCCATTATTAAGGGTGTTGTTGATGTGTTGTTGTCTGCTACGGTCACCTGGTACCTGCCACCAGGAGAAAAGCGATCGCCTATAAGTCCACCACCAAAAGTCTCTATAAACGAATGAAGAATAGGTAGGGCTGAAAGCCGTCCAGGTATATAAATGAAGACGAGTACGTGACTGCAAAAATTTCAAAGATATGGATCGTGGAGGAAAAAAGGAACATGGGGAATGCGGAGGCCTAAATCGTGATTGAAATTTTTGGCACCGACGGCACCGTCGACAAGACACGTGCCATAACCACGGCTGAGACATTGACCAAAATGCATAAGTCCTTCGGCTATTACCGAGAGATACACCCTAAAAAGATGGAAGTTTTTAAGTCTCCAGATGCGAAACAATTGTGAAATTATCATAACTGTATTATTTGTTGCTCGTAAACTATAATTCTTTGTGTATCAATACTATCTATGTAAACTAAAATTCTTATATGTGGAAATTGTCTGAATGTTGTATGCAATACATTTTAGTGTACTAACCGAAACTCTTTTTGTTGTCTGCAGGGATGCGGGCGAAGGTTTACGAGGATAGGAAATTTGTTGCTTATCCCATAATACCACACACCGATGAGCTCGGGAAGGTGCATAAGGATTCCATCGATGCCTTTTTGAAGGAGCGTATTTTGTTGAAGGCAATACCCTTTGACCGTACTAACCATGTTTCAATTTCCCGTTTCGAACTCTTCGATTTCTTAACCAGACAGAAGGTGGGAGATACGGTACGTTTTATAGGTTAAAAGCAACTTATTAGATGTTACAGGAAACTAATTAGATATTACAGACAACTTATTAGAGGTTACAGGCAACTTTTATAGATGTTACGTGCAACTTATTGGAAGTTACAGGCTTCTATTATAGATGTTACAGGAAAGATGGTACAAGCAACTTAGTTGATATTATAATCAAATTAATAGAAATTACAGGCAACTTAGTAGAAGTTGTTAGTTATATGTATGCCCTAGAGGCCATTATTGTATATGATTGTATATTATAATGGATACTTGGACATATAGATAGAGGACTCTCTTGCTCGACATGATAGTATGCTATCCGGTTACTCTTTATCTTAACATGTACACTTGTTTCATTATATTGTCTCTCTGTTACATATTGATAAAGCCATTAGGATGGGTACTTGACTACCAGGATTATGGTGCAGATCATACTAGTGGGGCCAGGGTAATCCACAAGTTCATCTTTTAACTGTTCCTAGTCGAGAGAGTATCGAGATGGGGCATCGATATTCCAGAGTAGACTAGCGTGTACGTTTCTTGACCCTGTATGGGGTGATGGTTGATCCCACAGCCATTGGTGTTTGACATCAAAGATTGTACACAGGTGCTCATTGGAGAATGGTTACACCGAATAGGACTCGCCAAGAACTCCTAGATGGAATTATACCTATCGTCAGATAGCAATTCTCAAGTGACACTGGTACAGGTTAGTTTGTAGACCCGTGATAGTCATAGAGTCTTGTGTGATTCCCACTGTGGTTTAATTTTCTCCCTACCACGCTCAAGAGAGCGTGAAAACAGGTGGATTTTGGATACAGTCCGGCGTCACATGGAGGCAATGAGCGATAGGAGGGGTTTCGTCTCTCCCGGTATTGGGAGTTGATGTTATGCTATGCTCGATTGGCTTTAACAGGAAGTCCCTGGCCAAGGTTGATGATGAGATTTACTGGTACGTGTTATTAGTAGTTTCTCGACCGGTTATGAGCCTCACATCGGCATGAATTATCAAGTTATTGGGGTCTGATATTTACCACCCCCACACTCGATATGTGACATATCAGACGAAGAGACCGGACTGTACGGTAGTGTTACTTACAGGATTCACGGGAGTTTGGACAAGCTTGCTTGTTAATCTTCTGATCGCTCAATACCTGGGTAGCCGTTACAACCAGCTAGTACCGCTGACGGCTTGTGAGTGACTGATGCGATTATCACCTACTGCTGGCGTATTGACGGGTCTTTAGAATCCTACACAGAGATTTCCTAGCTCATGCGAAACGAAGTAGGGCACATTTGTGATATGTGCGGGACCGAGATTAATACATGTATGTGATACAGTATTTTAATCTCACGATATAGGTTATATGTGATATAACCGGATTATTGAATCAAGTGTTGATTCAATAATTTGTTATATGTATATTTGATATACATGATATTAGTCGGTTGTATGTGATATAACTGGATTATTAAATCAAGTGTTGATTTTATAATTTAATATATAATTATATATTTGATATATTAATATATATTAACTAATATTAGCTCACTTAAGAATTTATTCTCTACAAATACATATAAATATATATGAGATATATATTAATGTATTTTGATAGATGAATCGATCGAAATGTTTAACATCGTCTAGATAACTGTGATATGTGATACAATATTTGGAATCCACAATAATTGGCTTTTTGAAAACTAATTAGTAAATTGTAAATCTAACAATTTAGTCTCATCGATCGGTTACCACGGGGTTTTGATTCGGATCAAAACTCTGTCGCATTCGCGTATAGTACGCGAACACTCGCCGGATAACACTACTAGATAGCCATGCCCCATATCCCCGACCAAGTGACTGTAGGAGAACCTCGTTGCCAAAAGCATCCGTTCGGGTGCTCGCGGCCGCGGTGTTCCGCCTAAGTGCGCTTCGTCGACGGCATCGGGGCTGCGGCCGTCTACTAATGTTTTCGACGAGCATTTGATCATTTGTTGGGAATCTTGTTGAGTTGCCCACCTGGTTATTGAAAAGTGTTTTCAATTTGAGACTAAAATGTCGGGTTTATAGTGTTAGGCATGAAATCCGGAGTATGAGATATTCTGGGTTTATGATGTCTAAGGCGGTTGCGGATTCTAATTATTGTAGTTTTCATTTCTTTTCTGCGACCGTAAGTGTAATATGTGGTGTATCGCCGGTTTCGTTGCTATACGTCAATGAAAATTGGGATATGAAATTTACTTATGTTGATGACATGTGATGACATGTGTTGTTGTGATATGTTATATTGAATCGTCGTGATTGAATAGCCAGAGTTTTTTTTGCATGAGATGAGAGTTTTTTATTTTCATTCATGTAAAAATTTGTATGTAATATTCTTTTATTGGGACACTTCCGGGTTGAGGATGATGTCACCATTGATGTATATTATTTACTTTTCCGCATTAGGATAGACCCAAGGATGGGAGCACAAGTAACCGGGTTCTCGAGTCCAGTGGGAGACCATCTTGAGGAGTCAAGACTGGGTCTCCTAACTCTAGAATTGGCAGGGTTGCTTGCCGCTCTCGTAGGGGTCTAGGGATGTGGGTTGGGCTATTCATCATGACCGTGGAATCCGTGTTTTTCACTAGCTTAATTTAAAACACGGACCTCCTAGTATATCCAATATTTCATATGTTGATTTCTGCTGCATTGTTCTGTAATGAGATCATATAACTGCGTGAGACGAATGCTTTATTATATATATGATATATAATAAACGTTGCTTATGTTTTGCATCAGCGCTAGTCCTGCCCCCGTTCTGCCGGTAGTTAAGTAACCTAACGGTGTATGACGGGACCCCGTGGCGAATGTGGATGGCATAAGCGTACGTTGTATTTTCGTTTCTTCTGTGATGTTTAGGAAACATAAATGATGGGACTTCATTAATGAGATTAATGAAAGAAAGGAAACCTAAAGATGTAAAATCAAATTTTCAAATGGGTAGCACTAGTTCTTGCTTTGCATAGCGGTATTCTTTAGGAATATCCAGCACCTCATTCGATGAGGAAAGAGCCAAGATCCCTTCACCGGGAATGACCTCTTTAGCAAAAGCTACAACCCATTCGGTTTGTTTTGAAAACTATTCTATTTTAAAAGGCGGAGCTTAAACCACTCCTTTTCAAATCACTCGATTCTACGACAATATCAAGTTCATTACGCAAAAAGTTTTCTTAAAAACCTGTCATAGCCCTCCGTCATTTCAGATAAGTGCTATTTAGTTTTCGTGCTATTTTTGTTGACCATAGCCAAGACGTAGTGTGCGGTAGCTAATTAGTGCTTATCTGCACCCATATGATGCGATTGGATTAGGATAGTCGTACGACTTTGTTGACCATAACCAAGGGTCGTACGAGTGGGTTTAATTCAATCAGGAAATGATGGGTTGAACTTGGCTAGCGCTTTTGATTTGTTGACCATAACCAAGGTCATGAGTTTCTAGGGGCAAAAACATTATTGGGAATTTCAAGTGTTGAAATTTGTAATGAGATTGCATACTTTCTATGAGATAGTTGGTCCCGATACCTACTGCGAGTAAGAGTTACTCCTAGGAGAGTTTTGCACTTTACAATTAGCTAATCCAGTAGGTGTCAAAGAAAGATGTTAACGGGGTTATGCCCCTGCGGAAACGAGGTTATTTAATTCGTTCCATACGAAAGCACGGGGAGACTCCCTCGGAGTACTAATACCTGCATGGCTGAATGATTGGCGAACTTGTAGGGTGTAATTAATCCCGGCTAGTCTTACCTTTTAGGGTTTGAAGGAAGATTTGATAAAAACAGTGGGAGCCATCCTGATTAAATAAAATAATAACCAATCTAATCTTGCAAGAGCATACGCTAAAGTGTTTTCTTCTCTCTCTCTCTAGGTAGCGACCATGACACACCTTAATCAAGATAATAATATGGATGTATTGACCGAATCCACTTATTATACTGAGCTGGGGAACGTTGGTTCTGCTCTACCTTATAATTGTTATAAGTCTAAGCAGGAAATAAGGGAATACCCGAATTCCCATATGACCCGAACGAGGAACGAGCATGTTGATACATCTTCTTCGGGTGTGTTCGTTACCGAGAATTGTTTCTCAGTTTGCTCTACGTCTTAGGTATTTGATACCGGATCAGGATCCCACATTTTTAATAGGTTACATGGGCTGAGGAAAGGTAGAGAACTAGGAATAGGTGATCATTCTCTCAGAGTAGGGAATGGTACAATGGTTGTAGCCAAAGCAGTTGGTACATATCACCTAGTATTACCAAGTGCTAATACATTGGTGTTACCCCAATTAGAGCAGAACTCTGTTTAAAATTCAAAGTTTGAATTAAAGCTGCGCTTTTATAAAAGCGTTGCGCTACAACTAGCGCACCCCGTGCAAAGCGCATAGACGCTAACGCTAGATGCGCTGCGCTCTAAGTAGCGCACCATGTGCAAAGCACGTGTGCGCTGGCGCTAAGAGCGCTGCGCTCTAAGTAGCGCACCATAGGCAGAGCGCATATGCGCTAGCGCTGGAACTAAATGTTCCTCGCCGTTGGATCAAATATCCAACGGATATGATTAAATCATTAATTAACAAGAATAAAATTCTGTTGAATCTTTCCAAACAGAAAATATTGTGCCGTGAATTTGGAACACCGTTGGATCAATGATCCAATGGTGATTAAAAAATCACCAAAATACAGAATAAATTCTGTTTGGAAAGATTTCTCAATCTTGTTAAAACAAGAAGATTATCTTCTGTAAACCAGAAGCCCTTGGATCAAAGATCCGACGGTGGGGAAATTCCCAAATCAATAAGAGAATAAATCTCTTTAACCGATTCAACAAATCAACCTCCCCTATATAAAGGACCCAAGACTTCAAGTCTCATACAGAGGAACCCCCTCATAAACTTTGAGAAAAATCTCAAGAGGAAGAAGTAGCTCTCGGCAAAAGAAGACTTTTTCTTCAAGGTAAAAAAAATGGTGATGAACAAAGAGATGAAATCATCTCATAATTAAAAAGAAGAATTCTCTTCTTAAAAGATCATAGATCTACAAAGACCAAGGCCTTTTATAAAGAGATCAAAAAGCTCTCATCATAAAACAAAGAAGTACTTACTTCTTGCATAGATCATAGATCTATAAGACAAATTGTCTTTCTGAGATCATGAACATCTCATTATAAGGGGGGAGAATTATTCAATTCTCTTAGGATCACAGATCCATAAAGGCAAAGCCTTTCATCAAAAAGAGATTGAAATATCTCCTATAAACTAAGAACTTTGTTCTTAGAATCTTGAGACAAAGTCTCTTATCAAAAGAAGATAATCTTCAGAGTGCAAAGTTAACCTAAGAAGAGCCTTAGCGCTCCTAATTTAAAAGTGCCTTAGTGCTCTTCATCTAGCGCAAAGCGCTACAGTGCCATAGAACTTCAAGCCAGCGCACTGCGCTCATTGGCTAGCACTCAGTGCTAAGCACGCCACGTGCTCCTCACGTGTGCGCTGCATTACTAAAAGCGCTTTGCGCTCATTATATGGCACCAGCGCCAAGCACCTCAATGCTTCAACTGTAGCGCATCAGCGCTCTACATCTAGCGCTAAGCGCATCAGCGCTCTTCATTTAGCGCAAAGCGCTAAGCGCATCAGCGCTTCATATCTGGCGCAAAGCGCTAAGCGCTTTAGCGCTTTAACCATAGCGCACCGCGCTCATCGACTGGCGCTAGTGCCAAGTGCGCCACATGCTTTTATGTGCGCTTTGGGTAGAACATAAAATGTTCTTTGAATAAGCCTGGAGCTATGACAAATGCACAACATTCAACTAAAGACAAAACATTGTCAGAATTTAAATCAATGCTCAGCATTGTTAAAAGGGCCAAGCCCAAACAAATGCTTAACAGCCCAAAATAAATGTTAAACATTTTAACTTGATTGGACTTAGCCCAAGACTGGCAATAAGTCCTCAATTCAGATTTAACTGAGCCCATGTGCTCATAATCTAATTAATTAATCTTAGTCCCAAATTGGACTACAGATTTCCCAATCAACATTGGTTCAAGGGTACATCTCTGAACCCCTCTGATATATGTCGTTGTAATCCTTCAATGTCTTCAGAGAGATTACGGGTCCCGACAACCATACATTCCATAGACTATGACGTCTTTAAACTGGACTGTGGGGTCCGTAAACTCATGGACTATGATGTCCTTAAACTTTATAGACTACGACGTCTTTAAAATGGACTGTGGGGTCCCTTTAAACCCACGGACTATGATGTCCTTAATCTCGGACTGTGGGGTCCCTTTAAACCCACGGACTATGATGTCCTTAACCTCGGACCACTATGTCCTTAAACTGGTAATGGACCACCATTTCCTTAAACTGGTAATCGACCGCAATGTCCCTAAACTAAACAATGGAGCCCATAAGCTCTTTTGTTGGATCTAACCGATCCCGTTAAGTTGATCTTAGTCTAAAATTATACTAACGTATCCTTAACAAACGTTTAAGTTGATCTTAGTCTCAAATGAGACTAACGTATCCTTAAACCCAACTCCAAACCCAAATCTAAGAAAATACGGATTTGGACTAATCCATGCCCTACGGGCGACAATATAAATTAGTCTTTGTATACAATTCACGGGCAACCAAAAACAAAACAAACACACACGACACGAAGTGACCATCTGGAGAAGGAGAAAGTGGTTACCGCGATGCGGTAGCGTAATTAACTACAGGGGCTTACGCCTGCAGGGAAGAGCGTCCCCATAATCAAAAATCCCTCAACGAGGGGGAATCTGACGAAGTCTGCTATATCGGCCGCATCCGTTTAAACCTTCGATGCATGGTGTCATAAATCAACTTGACATCTTCGGAGAGGTGGACGGATAGCACCAATTAGCATCTGCCCCGAATTCAGGCAAGACGGATCTGCGCGGTCGCGTCTTCGTGTTCGGAAGGGAACAGATTTGTTCTGAACGACTGTTATTACATACCGAACCTGATATGCAATATTATATCAATCTCTTTATTATGTAAAGAAGGATATAATTTTGTATTGCAGGATAATGTTATGAACATTTTCCTAAATCAAAAGTTGATTGGATCAGGCACGTTATGTAATGATATATACGTTCTAAATCAAACCACGATTCTAAGTATACAGAACACATACAAGAGGAAAAGTTCAGAAATGAACGAAGCCTTCTTGTGGCATTGTAGACTAGGTCATATCAATGCGACACGACTAGCTAAGTTACATAAGGATGGATATTTGAATCTGTTCGAATTTACATCTTATGAAACTTGCCAGTCATGTCTCAAAGGCAAAATGACCAAAACTCCGTTTACTGGACACGGAGAAAAAGCTACTGAACTCTTGGAACTGATACATAATGATATATGCGGTCTTATGTCTACACATGCCAGGAATGGTTTCGCGTACTTTATCATATTCACCGATGATCTCTCAAGATTCGGACATGTGTTCCTGTTGAAACACAAGTCTGAAGCTTTTGAGAAATTTAAGGAATACAAGCGCGAAATAGAGAACCAAACGGGTAAAAATATTAAAATCCTTCGATCTGGTCGGGGAGGAGAATACTTGAGCACGGAGTTCCTGGATTATTTAAAAGAGAATAGGATTCTCTCTCAGCTTACTCCTCCGTATACACCACAGCACAACGGTGTATCGGAGCGGAGAAATCGCACCCTATTGGATATGATGCGCTCTATGATGAATATTGTTGAGTTACCTATTTCATTTTAAGTTTATGCGCTTGAGAAAGCCGCATACCTATTGAATAGAGTTCCAACCAAATCAGTGCCCACCACTCCATATGAGATATGGGAGGGAAAGAGACCATATCTTAATTTCATTAAGATGTGGGGTTGTCCAGCCTGTGTTAAGAAGCAAAATCCGGACAAGCTTAAGGCAAGGTCAGTTCTGTGCAAGTTTGTAGGATATCCTAAGCATTCGCGTGGGTATATCTTCTACCACACTGAGGAACAAAATGTGTTTGTTTCTCAGAATGCCACCTTTTTAGAAAAGGAATTTCTTATGAAATAAATTAGTGGTCAATGTTCACTGCCGAAAACGGAGACGAACCACGTAGGTCGTCTGGCCTGAATTTGGGAGCAAATGCTATTTGGATTTATCCGTCCACCTCTCTGAAGATGCCAAGTTGATTTATGGAAACGTATAACGGAGTTTTGGACGGATGCGGCCGTTATAGCAGACTTCGTCAGATTCCCCTTCGTTTGCGAGGGTTTTTTGATTGTGGGGACGCTCTTCCTGCAGGCGCAAGCCCCTGCGGTTAATTACGTTACCACATTGCGATAACCATTTTCTCCTGCTCCAGAAGTTCACTTAGTGTCGTGTGTGTTTGTTTTATTTTTGTTTGCCCGTGGATTGTATACGGAGACTAATTTATGTTGTCGCCCGTAGGGCGTGGATTAGTCCAAATCCGTATATTTTTAGATTTGGGTTTGGGTTGATTTAAGGATCGTTGATCCATTTTGAGATCAAGATCGACTTAAATGTATACGAGCATTTGGGGGCTCGGTTGGTTTTTTGTTAAGGATACGTTAGTCCAATTTGAGACTAAGATCTACTTAACGGGGTATTAGGATCATTTTTGTTTCAGATCCAACAAGAGAGCACTTGGGCTCTGTTGTTTTAGTTTAAGGACGTTTCGGTCCCTTATTGCCATTTTGGAGGCGAAGTTGTAGTTTGAGGACATTTCGGTCTGTAGATGGTTTGAGGACATTTCGGTCTGTAGATAGTTTGAGGACATCTCGGTCTTTAGATAGTTTGAGGACATCTCATTCTGTAGATCACCATTTTGGAGGCGAGGTTTTAGTTTAAGGACGTTATGGTCCATGATCACCATTTTGTGGGTGATGGTTAGTTTAAGGACGTTTCAGTCCATTGTAGTTTAAGAACGTTTCGGTCCGTTGTCAGTTTAGGGACATTTCGGTCCATTGTTCATCTTACGTACACGTGTATTTATCACATGACGGGATGAGCGATGATATGGGACGCATCCAGTTTAGGATGTGGTTTGATCTAGGTTGTGCACGTTAATTTTGGAAGTGCACCGGAAAGCAGTTAGTTGTCGAGACCCGCCACCTCTCTGAAGACGCTGAGGAATTACAATGATATATATCAGAGGTGTGAAGAGATGTGCCCTTAAACCTAAATCCCGTATTTGAGGGAGAAGATCATGGTGGATCATCTAAGAATCAGTAGTCATTTTGGAGACTAAGATTAACTTAGGAGGTGTGGGATGAACATCATTTTGGTTGTCATCAGTTGACAGACCATTAGTCATGTTGGGGACTAAGATCAATTTGGGGGAATGATGAGCATAGAGGGGTCTTGATTTTGGAAGAACTTAGTTAAGTTGGGCCAGGTCTGGGTCTCCATAATTACCCAACAGTGCTAAAGTGATGAGGCATACAATGCTCACGTGCATTTTATGTGGGCACTGGAATAGTGTTAAACACTCAATTATGGGCGTTGCCCATTTATTTCTCTCTTTTTATATAAGTGCTGAGCACTTGGTTCTTGGGGCGCTCACGTGTGAAACATGTGAAGCGCTCGAAAATTAGGTTCTGCCTTTTGGCTTTATTGCCTTTCCCTTTATGTAAGTGCTAAGCACTTAGTTCCCATAGCGCTCACGTGTAAAACACGTAAGACGCCTCAAATGGGGCAATGCCCTCTTGGCTTTATTGCCTATCCCTTTATATAAGTGCTAAGCACTTGATTGGGGGCCACGTGCGAAACACGTGACTGCCTTAGGAAGTGCTCCTTGCTCCTCTTTTAAGCACCCGCGTGGGAAACACGTAATTTGGTCTCAGCCGTTTCTTTTTGTTCATTAGAAACACTCACGTGGATAACACGTGAAGTCTAGTTATAGTGTTAAACACTAACGAATCACCGAGCTATTCTTCCGTGGTTCTTAGGGATCAAGTTCTCCTTTTGTTTCTTTTCAAGAATTAAATTCTTCTTACAGAGTTAAACCTTAGTTTTTAGAGGAATTAAATTCCCATATGTTGTTTTTTTGTAAGAGTTAAATTCTTTTGAACTCGATTCTTTCCCCTAGGTTTTGAATCTACATGACAGAATCTCCTTGATGAGAATTAAATTCTCAACTTGTGGGGAGATCTGCCTTTGCATTTCTCAACCAGAGAAAGAACTAAGTTCTTCTATGAAGGGTTAACCCCTTAGAGATCCAAAGAACAGTCTTTTGTCTTTTTATTTACCTAGTGTTTCAAGGGAACAAGTCTTCTCTTCTGAGAATTAAATTCTCTCCCTGTATATTTTTTAAGTCTCTAGGGAGCTCTCTCTCTCTCTCTCTCTTTCTTCTTCTTCATTTTTTTAACTTGAAGTCATGGGTTCTTTATATAGTGGAGAGAAGTTTGTTGATTAGTTTTAGTAAATCTCTCATTGAGAGATCCTAGTTGATTTTGGGGGTTTTACCCACTGTTGGATCTTTGATCCAAGGGTTTCTGACTTACAGAACATATTTTCTTGTTTTTTAAACAAGATTAGGAAAATATTTTCCCATACAGAATTTATTCTGTAGATTGGTGATTTTTAATCACCGTTGGATTTTTAATCCAAGGATGCTTGGTTTAACTGAGAACAATCTTTCTATGTTTAGAAAGATATGAAAAATATTTTCCAACTTATGGGATTTTTGATCCGCCAACTTTCTGTTTAACAGAAAATATTATTTCTCATTTAAAAGTTCAATAGAATTTAATTATATACTTAATCACCATTGGATTTTTGATCCAACGGTTCCTTGTTGAGTAGAATTTAATTCTACGTAGGGAAGTGCCCTCACGTGTTTATCACGTGAGGCTTATTAGCCTAGTAGTTTTTTTAATTGCAGTGTCTATATGCATTGCATATAGGCACTCACGTGTTAAACACGTGGGGCTGTTTTAGCCTAGCAATAGTTTTAATTGCAGTGCTTATGTGCGTTGCATATAGGAACTCACGTGTTAAACACGTGGGGCTCTTTTAGCCTAGCAATGGTTTTAATTGCAGTGCCTATATGCGTTGCATATAGGAATTCACGTGTTAAACACGTGGGGCTCTTTTAGCCTAGTAATTGTTTTAATTGCAGTGCCCATATGCGTTGCATATAGGCACCCACGTGTTAAACACGTGGGGCTCTTTTAGCCTAACAATTGTTTTAATTGCAGTGCCTATATATGTTGCATATAGGCACTCATGTGTTAAACACGTGGGGCTCTTTCAGTATGGATCTTTCCCTCATCCCTTTTTTTATAAGGGAACAAATGCCCCCCAACGTTGCTCTCACGTGGCTTGCACGTGAGTGCAATGCTGTCTGCCCTCACAGCAGTTGGATTGCCTAGGGGAATGGGAAGATGAACCGCTCCCCATCATGTCTTATAAATGCAGGGTTTTTTCCTTTGAGAAGACCATTGTTCTTTCATATTCTTCACTACTTATTTTCCTTGAGAATTTAATTCTCTTCTTCTAAGCTTAGTTCTCTGTCTGCTGAAATCTCAGAGTTAAACTCTATTAAAACATTTCTTTGGTAAGGATTATGAACGGAACCTCCTCCCCCCACTTTTTTTGTTTTTTTCATCATGGATTTTAAATCCGGGGACGGAGTGTTGCTTTTTTCTTGAACCGATTTCTTAAAGATCCAAATCAAATACACGTTTTTTGTAGATTCTAAGATCTTGAATCAATGGGGATTGTTGATCCTCCTCTTAGGGTTTTACCCTGTCACCAATCCTTAAGGATTCTTAGAATTTAATTCCATTTTCTCTGCCTCCTCGCCATGGGAGTTTTCTGGGATTTAATCCCTTTATTAAAGAAATTTAATTCCGTGGCCACAAAGCTTAGCTCTGACAGACTCAGAGACTTTTAGGAATTTTATTCCCTAATGTTCTTGAGTATTTTAGGGTTTTAATGCCCTTAACACAGATTTGAATCTGGCATGCATTATAACAGAACTCGTTTTAATAGTCGTTTAAACTTTATTGTTTGATGAGAATCCTTTTTTATTCTCTCAATGATTATTTTGCCTCATCATTGGTGAGTCGTTATTTAGATTTTGTGGGTCCATGGGTTTTGTAAGCAGTGGTCCCGTCACATCACGGTTTTATTTTATTTTACCTTATTATTTGTTATTGTTATTATTATTTTTGTGGGTCCATTGTTTTTGTAGACAGTGGTCCCGTCACATCACGGTTTTTCTTTATTTTATTTTTTAGCAATTATGGCCTCGCTTCCCGACTTCCCTTACACTCGCTCGGAAGCCGCTTTTCCGCAGTCGCCGTCAGACGAGGAGGTTATGGTGATGATCAGGGCGCATGACAGGGACCATACTAGTCTTCTCTTATGGGGAAAATTGTACGGTCATATCATCAGGGACCGCCGTAGTTTTACCTGCGAAGAGTCGACAGAACCCATCCGCTCTATATCATTGACAGAACGCCCATGGACTGCTTATGCGGTGGAGGCGACTAACTGGACTCCCACGGGCCGACTTGAGCCGTCAATGACCGGGATACCCAACCAACCTATGGTGGCCATCGATATTCTGGGGCGTCGAATATGTCAGGACGAAGCTCGACCTTGGGGGCAGGTTTATAAGGTAGGCATTATCCCCCTCCACCCAGTGGGCTACCTTCTCTGGGCTCGGTACATTCTTTCTGCCCAACACGCACGTCTGCAGAAGGTCGGGTTGTACCAGGCAGTGTACGCTTTGTTGTTTTATTACCATGCCCCTCACGTCTGGTGGGTTAAAGCTTTCTTGAATTGGTGAAATCTTCCTACCAATAAGTTCTTGCTAGGGGATCGAGAGGTCTCAATTTTACTGGAAGAGTTTCGTGAGATCTCCGGATTCCCGATCAGGAGAGAGCATTATGAAGAGTTGTTGCCTCCTGATGAGTATGTTTTTGATACGGTGCCCGCTATGCTTGACGGCTTGTCGATTGAGAACGTCGTATGTCACAAGTACCCGAGTCTAATCAAGACCCTGGGTATCTTTGAAAAGTTGTTCGTAACATCGGAAGGGCAAGGTGTCACCTTTGACGCTTTCATTGCTTGCTTTCTTCGAGAGGACGTCTTATCCAAAAAGGCTCCGAAATTTGCAAAAATTGAAGACCCTTTTGGATTGGGGTTAAGGAAGCTGCCAGCCAAGGAGGAAGACCTGCCGCATTTCTATATTCCAAACTCGTCAACCGTAGCTTTTGATGCAATCGCGGCCCCTGTGATGGACGAAGAAACCTTCTTCATTGGTTTTATCAGTCTCTGGAAAAGCCGGTTCGCCATCCCGATGCATCTCCACTTTATGAGAGCCTCCGTTTTTTATCCTTCTCATCGCATAGCTTGAGGAGCACGACTGGCTGTTGGCATCGCGGGGTTGTCTCATCTATATCACGGGTTGAGCGTTGCGGGTAATACTTCAAACCCGGGTGCGGAAACCGTGAATTTTCCCCTCCACTACTTCACGTCGTGGATCGAGATGCATGTGCTAGGAGCATTTGCAGCGCACCAGCGGACGGATTTTAATGATTCGTACACCTTCCCGCGGATCATGAGATTGGTTGATGCCTCCTCTCCCGATCCGACCCAGGTAGTGGCTCTCCGCGTGCTGTTGAACCCGTACTCAAATGAAGGCGGAATGGTGTTCAGCAATCGAGTCCTTTCCGCTCCAGCGGGGCCCGTTCAGCAATTGTTTGATTTATTGAAGGGTGGGGTCCCGGCTTTGAAACCAAAAGAGGTCATGCACCTATACTCGATCAGGCCAGGGTATTTGCTGTTCCGCCGGAATAATGCTATCCTTTTTATGCGGTATAATCCGCACCGCTTTGCACAGCAGTTAGGATATGACCAAGGCGTCCCCCTCGAGGCATTTTTAGTCGAGCCTGCTCTATCCTTGGAGGTTACTCGCGATGTCATTCACCACTCCATGCAGTTAAACACTGGCTCCCGCTTCATGATCCCGAAACCCGACTATCTTCCGAGGCCTGTGGGCTCCTTTAAGAGTTGGTATCGCCATCGGGTCGGCCCCATCATTGCAGAGGAGAAATGGGTGCTTTTCGAGGGTAGATCTCCCATTCCAACTCTAGCCACCGACGCCCCATTACGGCCGCGGTCAGTGGTTCGCCCTCCACTGAGGGATAGCGGTTTGGTACTTATCCCTAAAACCACAGAAATAGAATCGACCGCTCGTACTGCTGGTATGCCAGTGCGCACTAGAGCCGAAGCAAAGGATTTTAATGAAGCACCAGCGGTAGTGTCACCAGTGGTGGTGTCACTAAAGGGCGATACCGAAGGTGAAGTTAGGCAGCGTCGCGCCAGAGCACTCAGGGCGAGGAAGCACTCATCCGTTAGCGTTAGCATAAGCTCCAAGAGGAGAAAGAAATCGGCCGCCAGCCTACTCGACACTCTGCTTGAATCCGATCCATTCATTCAGGACAAGCCGATATTTATGCAAAAGCCGGATGACGGTCTTCTCTTTCCTGGTTCGTCTGCCGAGGAGGCCGCGCAGTTGGCTGAGGCTTTAAGGCGCTCACAAGATGAGACTGAGAACGTGTGCGCCCCGAAAAAGCCCTACCCCCGTTATATTTTAGGACGTTGACCCATCCTTAAGACGAGTACACATGGGTCCTTTGTTAATGGAAGAAGAACGAGCTCTCAAACAGTCCATCTCGGTTGCTTCCGAAGACGAGCTTGCGCTAAAAACGGGTAGTCATTCATTTGCACTTGGAGCCCGACGAGCGTATTTAATGAGAAAAGAACAACGGCTCGAAAAATCCATACTTCAGGCTTACTGGCGTATTGGTATGCATCTTTCTCGTGTCCTTCTTTTAGCGAGTAATCTGTATTACTTTTATGTCTTCACATTTTGCGAAAACATTGCAGGGACTTCTGCAGCAGAAGCGGGTTTGAGTCCGGATCGAGCCACAGCCGCAGATTCTATGAACATCTCCCGTGACGCACCGAAAGGTGTAGAGGAGATGACTGAAGCTGCCATCCTTGTTGTGGAGCTTCCGGTGATGGCTGGTGTCCCTTCCGTGTCTACTCCTTTAGCAGAGCTGACATCATCAGCCATAGATCCCATGGACATTCCCAGTGACATACCGGAGAGTGTAAAGGAGATTGCTGAAGCTGTCATCCCTGCCTTGGAGCCTTCAGCGGCTGCTTTTGTCCCTCTATTGGAGACTACCGCGCCGGCTATAGATTTTACAAATATCTCCAGTGATGCACCTGAGGATGTGGTGGAGACCACTGAGGTTGCCATCCCTCCAGTTCAGGGCGGGCGAAGCATTGAAGGTAATCTCATATACATGTATATTTTGTTTAGTGACCCTTCTGTCATCTGACCCTTTTCTTTCCTTCAGAATTGCAGGAATTGGCGGCTTCCATCTTGGACCTCTCTCCGAGAAAAACCTTCCAGCGCTTGCTTGACATGGCTTCCTCATAAGCAATACCCCCACAAAGCATAGTTCTTTCCTCAGGCCAAGGTTAGTATGCTTTGCCCTTATGGTTTTATATTTTCATAATGATGCTGATATGCCCTTCATTTTAAACCACAGTTCTGGAAGCTGATGAAAAGTCGAGATTCTTGACAGACCTGAGGATCTTTCAAACCCGTCTTGCATGACTATGGGTAAGTGACGTTTTATCCTTGGTATTGTTTTGTTTACTCTATGTTTGGAAACACAACTGACCGCACCTAAATCTTTACAGGTTTGCCGGCCTTGACCCCATTAGAGTCTCGGATCCTTATGCCATGAGGCCCTTATGCCCGACATGCGTATGAAAGGATGGCAAAACAGAGCATTCATTCCTTGACGGCATTCATCGAAGATCTTCGCGCTGGTACTTCTGTCGCGGCCGAAGAATTTGCTGCCGAGGCCAACGCTTCATTATCTGTTCTGGCCACTTATCATGATGAGGCATTAGTGCGTACTTGGGTCGAGTACTGCCGCAAAGCGGAGGCCTGCCTACATGGGATTGAATGCATACGCCTTCCATTCAACATCTTAACTGTAAAATCGAGCCTCCAAGGATGGATCGAACGGTGTGCAGACAATCTCCAGTCATGCGAGAAGAGGCTCGATTGGAAGTTTTCAGAGAGGGAGTTGGCTTCAAATGCGTTGGGGGAACTTCAGGCTCAGCTTACTGCCAAGACCACCCGTGCGTATGAAATTTGGCGGATGCTTCAAGAAGCCATTACATAGGTAGTGGCTCTTGACAATTTTTATCCATGAAATGGTTGAAGCCCATAAGGTCGCTGAGAAGGAGCTCGAGAGTCGGTTAGCTTCATACCAGACTCAACAGACCCAGGCAGGGACTCGTCTCGCAGCACTGGTGGAGCTTGAAGCCGAAGTCCAGCGGAAGAACGACGAACTGGCTGACCTATTGAATCGTCCGCCGACTTGAAACATTTTTGTCGCTGTATATTCTCTTATTTTTGCATAAGAGTGTCTTGTATTCATTTTGATTCATGAATAACGTGTATTCATTTTGATTCTTGAATGAAATGTATCTTGTATTCACTTAATATTCATGAATAAAATACATATTTTATTTCATACTGGCATTTCTCTTTTCTTTGATGTCTTGATTTGGCATGAAGTCGTTTATATACTCATTTTGGAGTTTCTTGATCTGGTGTGAAGTAGTTTATATACTCATTTCAGAGTTTCTAGTTTATGAACTCATTTCGGAGTTTCTAGTTTATGAACTCATTTCGGAGTCTCTAGTTTATGAACTCATTCTGGATCTTGTTTAGTTTGCCTCCCTTAGGCTTGTAGGCAAACTTGTCCTGACGTTACAGTTAACCCCTGCTCTTTACGACAGAGGTCCGTTAGGGCCTGTGGTACTAGGGTATTGTAGCCTCATAAAATACAAGAAAAAACCCCAATGGGGCATCACGCGCGCACACGTGATCGGGGGTCACGTGCCGACACGTGATGACTTCCTGAGGGCTCTGCAATGATAAGAATCGAATCCTGATCAAATGGGGTTACGTGCCCGCACGCGATAGGCCTTTAAGCCTACTGAAGTATAATAAAACAGCAAGAAAAAACCCCAATGGCACATCACGTGCCCACACGTGACCAGGGGTCACGTGCTAACACGTGATGAGTTCCTAAGTTCTTTAAAAGAACAGAATTAAATTCTGGTTAAAAGCTTAATCAGTGGGTCACGTGCCACCACGTGATAGGGTCTTATAACTCTCTGAGTTAATGGAAGGAATACCCTAAATGGGGCATCACGTGCCCACACGTGATAGGGGGTCACGTGCCAACACGTGATGGGTTCCTAAGATCTCTGAACTAATAGAATTAAATTCTAATTAAATGGTCAATCAGTGGGGTCACGTGCCAACACGTGATAGGCTTTTAAACCTTCCGAACTAATAGAATTAAATTCTAATTAAGGGAAATCAAAAACCCTAACATTTCTCTAGATCTTTCCAAACATAAGATTGCGCTCTGTAAAGTGGAGCACCGTTGGATTAAAAATCCAATGGTGATGAAAAATCACCAATTTATAGAAAGATTCTATACGAGGAAAGATTTCCCTGAAATTTGCCAGGAATAACAGATAAAATATCTTTTGGATTAAAAATCCAATGGTGAATAAAATTCACCGAGTGATCTAAAAGATCATGTTGGTTATAAAATCAATTAAAATCTTTTAATGAAAAATTGACTAAACAAACTGATTCTTTTATTTCTCCTATAAATAGGAGCCAAGAAGAGAAGAGAAAAGAGAGAGACAACAACAGAGAGAAAAAAGAAGAGAATTTAATTCTCCAGAGAGAAAGAAGATTTCCAGGAATTTTGCACTAGATGCTTCACACGGGTTCACTGCCGTGCTTGGCGAGGACTAGGCTCCGCTCTGGATGCTTCACACGGGTTCACTGCCGTGCTCTGCGAGGACCAGGATCCGCTCTGGACGTTTTCCACGGGGTCAAAGAGTGACGTTATCCGCGTTCCACGTAACCAGGAATTTTGCACTAGATGCTTCACACGGGTTCACTGCCGTGCTCGGCGAGGACTAGGCTCCGCTCTGGATGCTTCACACGGGTTCATTGCCGTGCTCCGCGAGGACCAGGATCCGCTCTGGACGTTTTCCACGGGGTCAAAGAGTGACGTTATCCGCGTTCCACGTAACCAGGAATTTTGCACTAGATGCTTCATATGGGTTCACTGCCGTGCTCGGCGAGGACTAGGCTCCGCTCTGGATGCTTCACACGGGTTCACTGCCGTGCTCTGCGAGGATCAGGATCCGCTCTGGACGTTTTCCACGGGGTCAAAGAGTGACGTTATCCGCGTTCCACGTAACCAGGAATTTTGCACTAGATGCTTCACACGGGTTCACTGCCGTACTCGGCGAGGACTAGGCTCCGCTCTGGATGCTTCACACGGGTTCACTGCCGTGCTCCGCGAGGACCAGGATCCGCTCTGGACGTTTTCCACGGGGTCAAAGAGTGACGTTATCCGCGTTCCACGTAACCAGGAATTTTGCACTAGATGCTTCACACGGGTTCACTGCCGTGCTCGGCGAGGACTAGGCTCCGCTCTGGATGCTTCACACGGGGTCAAAGAGTGACGTTATCCGCGTTCCACGTAACCAGGAATTTTGCTGATTGTATCCGCATTTCATGGGATGGAGGTTTGACTATTGGCGATATGTATACCACCAAGCCATGAAACTGGGAGTTGCCGCTGTTCTGCTTAGCTTAGAGTTGTGTCCGTTGTTACGAGACGAGTGTTGAAACTATCTCCAGGTCATTCACGGCCTGTCGAGATTTGGCTTCTTCTTCTGATGAAACCTGAGGGAGAAGTATGATCCTTTTTTTGTTTACGCCCTTGGATTGTGTACAGGGTGTGATGGAACATCACCTGTAGGGCATAAGTTGAAACTTTTTTTTTTATTTCTTTTTCCGCGATGCTCTATCATTTCAGCTTTTATATCGCGGAGGTCGCGATTGCCCTATCATTTCGGCTATTTTTTGCGGTGCCCAATCATTTCGGCTATTTATTTCATTTTCACTCGCTGTTTTTTTATTGCGAGTTGCCCCATCATTTCGGCTATTTTTCATGCATACATTTTACTTGCTGCTTTTTATTGCAAGTTGCCCCATCATTTCGGCTATTTCGTATGCATGTGTGGCTTGCTAGCTTTTTCGCCGCAAGCTTGGATTTTAGACACCAATTTCGGCATCAGCACCGCTGCAACTGGGGTGTTGCCAGGAGCGAATCATCATTTGCCTCTGTCGATGTCGAACAAAGGTGGCTTAGTAAACAGGGTTAAGGGTCCTGTCGACCAAGGCTTTTGACTTCATGAGCCGTAAGGGTCTCACAAAGGTATTTCTCCCTACAAGTCATGAGGATCTTGTAGGTGTAATTTCTCCCTAGGAATCGTGAGGATTCCTAAGTGCATGTTCCTCTGTAAGTCGTAAGGATCCTACAAGAGGGCTTTCTCTTTATAAGTCGAAAGGACCTACAAGGGTTGCTCACCATATGGACATATCCCTGGTCACGGGTGGGACTTTGCTGGGGAAATGTTTATTCGCGCCCATGGATTGTATACAAGGGTCAGTATTGAGCCACTTGTAGGGCAATATCGAAGGTTATAGGGGATTTGCTTAAGAACAGGTTTAGGTTTCTGTAACTTAAGACTTTTAAATCTCATGAGCCGTGAGGTGCCATAAGAGAATTCTCCTTACGAGTCGTAAGGATCTCGCAAGTGTATTTTCACCTTAGGAATCGTGAGGATCTCTAAGTGTGTCTTTCCCTTGTGAGTCGTAAGGATCCCACGCGGGTGGTTTCTCCTTACAAGGTCGAGAGGATCTTGTAAGTGTCTTTTAACGAGGTTGCGCCCTTTCGGGTTTTCACAAACACTCGCCGGTAGTCCTGCTGTTTTTACTCACGGAGCCCTTTCGGGTTTTCATCCGTGCCCATTTTGCTTATGGACATACCGTTTTTTTTTCTTTTTCTCTTTTTTTTTACAAGGTCGCGCCCTTTCGGGTTTTCACGAACACTTGCCGGTAGCCCTGCTGTTTTTACTCACGGAGCCCTTTCGGGTTTTCATCCATGCCCATTTTGCTTATGGACATACCGTTTTTTTTGTTTTTTTAATTTTTTTTTATATATTTTTTCTTTTTCTTTTTTTTTAATCTCGTCAGCCTAAGGATGCTGCGGTAGTAGTTTAAGGACGTTTCGGTCCGTCGTTAGTTTAGGGACGTTTCAGTCCGTCGTTAGTTTAAGGATGCTGCAGTAGTAGTTTAAGGACGTTTCGGTCCGTCGTTAGTTTAAGGACGTTTCGGTCCGTCGTTAGTTTAAGGATGTTTCGGTCCGTCGTTAGTTTAAGGACGTTTCGGTCCCTCGTTTGTTTAAGGACGTTTCGGTCCATCGTTAGTTTAAGGACGTTTCGGTCCATCGTTAGTTTATGGACGTTTCGGTCCATTCAGGGGAAGGCCGGCTACTGCTTATAAAGTCTGAGCTTAGGAAGATAGCGAGCGGACATAGTCGTCGTCATCTATCATTGACCTAGGCTGTGGCTCATTAAGCGTAGTATTTCTTTAGGAAGCGGCCGTTTATTGGCCTAAAAGGCCTTTCACCGTGCATGTCCATGAGTAGATAGGCTCCACCCTGGTAGACTTTGTCTATGACGTACGGGCCTTCATAGTTCGGCTCAAATTTTCCCCGCTTGGCACGATTGGGGATCATAGGTCTTTTGACCACTAGTACGAGTTCGCCTTGGCGGAATGTTCTTGGCCTGGTCAATCTTTCGTACGAGCGCGTCATCTTTGCTTTGTAGGCCTCTAGATTTTGTTGCGCTATGAGCCGGGTTTCATCGAGGGCATCGAGCTCCTCAAGCCGAAGGTGAGCATTTTCTTCGTCCGTCAGCTCATAGTGGACTGCCACTCGTAGGGAGGGTAACTCTATCTCGAGGGGGAGCACTGCTTCCGTCCTAAATACCAACGCGTACGGCGTTGTGTTCGTGGCCGTCTTGAACGTAGTTCGATAGGCCCAAAGGGCCTCTTGCAGCCTCTCATGCCAGTCCCTCTTATTTCGGGACACCGTCTTTTTTATGATCTTTGTCAAGGTCTTATTAAAGGCTTCGGCTAGACCATTAGCTCGCGGATTGTAAACTGAAGAATATCTCCAGTCTATATTGTGATGCTGCGCGAAGCGGCTAATTTTATGGCTTCTGTAGGCTGGCCCGTTATCGGAGATAATCCGCCGTGGAGTTCCAAACCGATAGATGACGTGCGTCTTAAAGAAATGGAGGATATTCTCCGTCTTCACTTCCTTCAGCGGTACTGCTTCTGCCCATTTGGAGAAGTAATCAGTTGTTGCCAGGATGAAACGATGTCCCCGGGACGATGCTGGTTCGATGGGGCCGACTATGTCAGTCCCCCACATTTCGAATGGCCAGCTAGCCACCGTTGGATATAGTGGATTTGGATGTTGGTGGATAAAGTCCCCATGAATCTGGCACGAGTGGCATTGCTTCGCATACTCGAGGCAGTCTTGGACCATCGTGGGCCAATAGTAACCCATCCGTTTAATTTTTAACTTCATCTTCGGGCCTGCTTGATGAGAACCACAGATTCCGTCATGAACCTCTTGAACGACTCTTTCTGCTTCGTCAGGTCCTAAGCATCTCAGCCACAGAGAATCAAACGATCTCTTGTATAGAGTGTCGTTGACGAAAGCGAAAGATAGAGCTCGTTTCATGAGCTGATGTCTTGAGGACGCTTCTTCGGGCATTCGGTGGGACTTAAAGTAGTCTATGAAGACTTCCCTCCAGTCCTCGGCCTTCTCATGGTCTTTTATTTGTAGGGTCGTCTGCTCAGTCGCTTCCTTTTCTTCGTATGATTCCGGAGATATCTCTGCTTGGGCGAGCACTCGACGGCTTTGTACCATGATTTTAACGTCATCGAGGTTCTCGTCAGCCAATTCTTTCGCGAGCTTAGCTAACGCGTCCGCTTTGCTATTTTCCGCGCGTGGTATGCTTTCCAAAGTATAGGAGGGAATTTGGGTCAATAGTTGTTGCACCTTTTCGCCGTACTTTACCAACTCCGGTTTGCACGTTTGGTAGTCACCATTTACTTGACTAACGACCAGTTGAGAATCCCCATATATAAGGAGGTCTTCAATTCCCATGTCAATGGCGATCTCGAGGCCCGCTATCAAAGCTTCGTATTCGGCTTCATTGTTCGTCCTCAATTCCGTTAAGGAGAAAGCAAAGCGCATTATCCCTCCTTGTGGGGTTACGAAGATGAGGCCTACTCCCGATTTGATTATGGGGGTACATTGTTTGCACTTCTTCATGGAAGATGCCCCGTCAAAATAGAGTTCCCATCGGGTATCACCGCCGCCGATCGTATCGAATGCATGTTCGTCCGGCAAATCGTAGTTCAGAGGAGAACCGGCAGGTACTGGATGCTCAGCAAGGAAGTCGGCAATGGCCTGGCCTTTCACTGCCTTAGGAGGTCGATACGTTATCGAGAACTCCATCAGGAGTAGAGCCCATTTAGCAAGTCGACCCGTCAATATAGCCTTTGACATCAAATATTTAAGAGGGTCCACCTTCGAGATGAGACGGACTTCGTGTGCCAATGCATAGTGCCTGAGCTTTGTTATCGCGAAGATCAATGCCAAGTAGTGTTTTTCAATGGGAGAGTAGTTGCTTTCTGCCCCCAGCAGAACTCGACTTAAGTAGTAAAGAGCTCTCTCTTTTCCTTGATCGTTCTCTTGTGCTCATAATGCGCCTAAGGAACCTTCGAGGGCGGTTGTATAAAGAATGAGGGGTTTTCCCTTGACCGGCGCAGCCAACACCGGAGGGTTCTGCAGGTACTGCTTGATCTCGTCTAGTGCACCTTGGCATTTGTGATCCCAAACGAATGGAGTTCCCTTCTTCATCAGGTGGCTGTAAGGACGGCACTTGCCTGAAAGATTGGCGATAAACCGCCGGATGTATGCGAGCTTCCCTTGGAGAGACCGCAACTGTTTGAGGGTTCTTGGCGGAGGTATTTCCATGATCGCCTTGATCTTAGATGGATCTATTTCGATACCTCGTTGTCGGATGATGAATCCCAGGAACTTACCCAAGGAGACTCCAAACGCGCATTTGAGAGGATTCATCTTCAAATTATATTGCCGAAGGCGTTGAAATACAGTCTCCAGATGCTTTAAATGCTCTTCGTATGACATGCTCTTTACTACAAGGTCATCGATATAGCACTCGACGATGTCATGTATGAGGTCGTCGAAGATCTTTGTCATGGCCCTTTGATACGTAGCGCCGGCGTTCTTTAGACCAAAGGGCATAACCCTGTAGCAGAATATACCCAAAGGGGTCCGGAAAGCGGTGTGCTTCTGGTCTTCAGAATGCATCTTTATCTGATTATACCCTGATGAACCGTCCATAAAGGAGAAAACCTCGTGAGTGGACGCGTTGTCTATCATTAGCTCGGTTACCGGTACTGGGAAATCGTCCTTCGGGCAGGCTTTATTGAGATCCCTGAAATCCACGCATATGCGTACCGTCCCATTTTTCTTCATTACCGGGACGATATTGGCGATCCAGTCGGGATACTGGACTTCTTGGATAAATCTAGAATCGATCAGCTTCTTGACTTCGGCGTTGATGCTCATCTCAAGCTCGAGCCGCATCCTTCTCGGCGCCTGCTTGACTGGCTTGATATCTGGGGATATTGCTAATTTATGCACAGCAATCTCCGGATCCAATCCTGGAATTTCGGAATAGTTCCACGCGAAGCAGTCTTTATGCTGTAGAACCACGTTCTTTAACGCAGCCACCCTTTCTTCAGATAGCAGCTCGCTGACAAATGTCGGTCGTGGATCATCTGCCGATCCTAACTCAATCTTCTTATGGTTATCTGCAGTAGTATGTATGCCATCTTCCAGTTCTTTCGGAGCTGGCGGAAATCCTGAGATCACCTCATCATCGCTGTTCTCAAAGCACCAGGGAAGGCCATCCATGTTCTCGGGCTCTTCTTTTAATTTCGTAATCATGTAACAGGTGCGAATCCGCTTCCAGGACTGAGGTGGATCTGATTCTGCTTTTGCGGCTTTGAGTTCATGCTTTTGTGGCGGCGTTACCCTCCAGCAGTCGGATAAAGCGAATCTGCCCTGTTGGTACTGGTCCTCGACCCAGTTCTTGAAGGTGAAGCAGTCTTCGGTAGGGTATCCTATGGCTCGGTGATAAGAGCAATAGCTCAGATGAGACGCCTTGTTAGCTTGCTCAGGGCGTCTAGACTCTGGAAGCGCGATCATTTGATGTTTTATAGCGAGCTCGAGTAACCTCTCCGTCTTGTCTCGAGGGAAGGAATACGCTTGACCCATCTTCTTCATGAGGGACAAATCCGGACCACGCAACGCCCGATCACACGACTCTTTAATCCTACGTCGTTGTTGTCGGCTCCTCTTTCCGCTTCTTGATTTATTTCTGCCTCTGCGTCGGGCCTTTCGTACAACGGGTTGACAAGGATGAGCATCTTTGTCTTTTGCAGCCTGTTGAAACAGACGTTGCGTCCTGGCCTTCTCGTAGATGGCCATCTCGCGGTTGTGGTCTTCCCGAGCTTTTTGACCTGCCTTCCTGCTAAGCTTGTCCACTTGTTCTTCAAATGACGGACTCGGCCCTTCAATCGCGGGATCTAGTTTTGATAAGGGGTTGGCATTTCCTGACAGGGCGTCCTCTTCTTCATCAAAGGTATATACGGCGTAGCTACTGTGGGCCCGTTCCTGTTTTCCGGCTCTCACGTATCCAAGCCCAAGTGTTTCCATTTTCCCGTTGGGCAATTTGCGTTGAGTCCCAGGGACATCCCAAATCCTGTTGTAGAACCGAGCTTGTCGAACAGTCTGTTTTAAGGGTACTCCTTGGCGCTTCAGTAGCCTCTTTAGTCCATTTGTGTAATATCTGGGAGACGGATGGGTTGGAGCCTGTCGAGTGTAGCATCCGCGCCATGCCAAATCTCTTTCTCTATTTTCGACTCTGAGGATCGGTAGAATAGGATCACCTTCTCACCCTTTTGCCTGGGAGGGACGTAAAACGTTTGCAGGTCCTGCACATTGTAAGCTTGAAGTGTGTCGAGATCCTTATAGTGTTCTCGCGGCACCATGGTGATTTGCAAACTCTGATCATCGCTAGGGGGTGCTTGTATTGGCGGCCGATTGGAGAACAAGGCATTAACCTCATCTTCTGAGTCACTTCCGAAGACCAACATGGGGGGCGGATGTCCCCGGGTTGTTGCGTTGAGATGGCCCAGCATAAACTATCTCTTCTTCTTCTTCGGTATCGCTCCCGAAAATAGGGATGGTGGCGGCGGCTTTGTTCTCCTGCTTGCGACACCTTTCTGTATCCTCGAAATCTGGCAAAAAGTACTTCGCATCTTCGTATTTGCGGACTTTGTTCATGGAAAATGGGTTCAGCTCACCTGTTACGGTATACTCGAAACCATCCTTAAAGTACTTCATACACTGATGTTGTGTAGAAGGGATGATGTTGTACTCGTGTAGCCAAGGACGACCGAGCAAGGCGTTGTAGCAGGTCTTGGCGTCAATGACATGGAATTTGATGTCTATGACGAGTAGTCCAAATCGTAGTGTTAGTGTCACGGATCCGAGAGTCTGTGACGTTTGTGAATCGAAACCGGAGATGGTAATTTTGTCATGAGCGAGGTGTTGCACACTCATGCAAATTTCCTTTAACACCCGAACGTTAAGGAGATTGACGGAGGATCCATTATCCACTAGGATCTTGCCTATCTTGATATCATGGCAGTATCCAGAGACATATAGGGGACGGTTGTGGTCGCACGTCCCGAGAAGGAGGTCTTCGTCACCGAAAGTGATGTCGGCCGTATGCACTTCCTCCAGCTCATCCTTCATCCTTTCAGTGGCGAGGAAGGCTTGGAATTGCTCAGGTTCTTGTAACGCCTTAATTAGTGAATCTCGCGCTTCTTTTGATAATAGGAGGGCATCGAGAATGCTAAGCTGAGAAGGTAGCTTCCTTAGGTGCGCTAGGATGTTGTAGTCCACCTTACCCTTCCTGGGAGGGTCTTTGGCGGCCAGCTCTTTCATGACTTGGTCATCTAAAGCGATATCCTCAGTGACCTTTTCCTTTCCCTTATCTTTTCTATTTGCGGGCCCGAGATTCTTTTCTGGGAGCGTGCGATTGCGCAGCTGAATGTTCTCGCAGGTCTCCTATTCCTCTTCTTTCCCTAAAACGGATTCTTTAAAGAGAGGGCCCAGAGCCATTTCTTCATCAGAGTCGCTCCCAAAGGTGAGAACTTGTGACCCTCCGACATTAACCATGTAACAGTTGCCAGTGGTTCTGTTGTGCCCGCCGGCAGTACTTCTTCGTTCCCGACGAATCTTGCGTTTCATGCGCTTAAAATGTTGCCGATGAGCAACATATCCTTGCCACCATATCCTAAAGGCGTCGCACTCCTCCGTGGGGTGTGAAATTTTCCGATGATATGCGCAATAATCAGGGTGCTTCTCCGCCCCATCGAGCGTGTTTCCTTCCGAGGGTGGTAGCTTCATTCCCATTGACATGGCTTTGGCAAACCTTTTCCTCGTCTTGAATATCTTCTTGTCTGCCTCGGATGCCTTTCGATCTGGCGAGAGTACTTCAACTCTTTCGTTCAGTCGCCTGCATTTAGCTCCTTCCGATGCGTCCATCTCACGCTCCTGATCCGCTTTACTCTTTAGACGAATCTCGTCCAGAAAGGCGTCGATCATTTCATCTGTTGGCCACATACGCTCTGGTTCAGGCTCTGTCCCCAGTTTCTTAGTGCCAGGAGTTTTCTCATCGTCGACAAACGAGTGGGAGATTACGTTACAACTTGCCACATATCCCTCGGATTCGTCCGACGAGCTCTCTCCATCATCTTCCTCTTGAAAGATGTGGTTGAGGAACTCTTGCAGCGTGACAGGAGTTCGCGCCTTTTGTTTGTACTCTTCCAGCGCGTCGATTTGCTTCTGCAAGTTCGTGTGCTCATCCCCAGGTGTTCCCCTCCGAAAGACGGCGCGACACTGCGTCTTGCCTGAGATTCGGGGCAGATGCTAATTGGTGCTATCCGTCCACCTCTCCGAAGATGCCAAATTGATTTATGGCACCATGTATCGAAGGTTTAGACGGATCCGTCCGATGTAGCAGACTTCGTCAGATTCCCCCTCGTTTGAGGGGTTTTTGATTGTGGGGACGCTCTTCCCTGCAGGCGCAAGCCCCTGCAGTTAATTACGCTACCGCATTGCGGTAACAACTTTCTCCTTCTCTAGATGGTCACTTCGTGTCGTAGGTGTTTGTTTTGTATTTTGTTGCCCGTGGATTGTTTACGGAGACTGAGTTATGTCGTCGCCCGTAGGGCATGGACTAGTCCAAATCCGTATTATCTTAGATTTGGGTTTGGTGGGGTTAGGTTTGAGGATACGTCAGCCATACTTGAGGCTAAGATCAACTCAAACGTTTGTTAAGGATACGTTAGTCTAACTTTGTGACTAAGATCAACTTAACGGGATCGTTTAGATCCGACAAAAGAGCGTTTGGACTCTAATGTTCCAGTTTAGGGACATAGTGGTCCATGAATGTATGGCCGTCGGGACCCGTCACCTCTCTGACGACGTTGAGGGATTACAACGATGGATGTCAGAGGAGTTCGGAGATGTACCCTCGAGCCAGGGTTAATTGGGAGGATTCATAGTCCACTCTGTTTGAAGGTTTAAGGATACGTTAGCCATCTTTGAGGCTAAGATCAACTTAAACGGGAACGTTTAGATCCGACAAAAGAGCATACGGGGCTCTATTGTTCTAGTTTAAGGACGTTGCGGTCCACGGGTAGTTTAAGGACACTGCGGTCCATGGGTAGTTTAAGGACATTGCGGTCCATGGGTAGTTTAAGGACATTGCGGTCCATTGTTAGTTTTAAGACATCTCGGTCAAGGTTAAGGACGTCGTAGTCCATGGGTTTAAGGACCCCACAGTCCATTGTTAGTTTTAAGACATCTCGGTCAAGGTTAAGGACGTCGTAGTCCATGGGTTTAAGGACCCCACAATCCATTGTTAGTTTTAAGACATCTCGGTCAAGGTTAAGGACGTCGTAGTCCATGGGTTTAAGGACCCCACAGTCCATTGTTAGTTTTAAGACATCTCGGTCAAGGTTAAGGACGTCGTAGTCCATGGGTTTAAGGACCCCATAGTCCATTGTTAGTTTTAAGACATCTCGGTCAAGGTTAAGGACGTCGTAGTCCATGGGTTTAAGGACCCCACAGTCCACTGTGCTCTGGATACTTCACACGGGTTCACTGCCGTGCTTGGCGAGGACCAGGCTCCGCTCTGGACGTTTTCCACGGGGTCAAAGAGTGACATTATCCGCGTTCCACGTAACCAGGAATTTGCATTAGACATGAGTTTAAGGACCCCACAGTCCATATCAATGTGTGGTCGTCGGGACCCGTCACCTCTTTGAAGACATTGAGGGATTACAATGCCGAGTATCAAAGGAGTGAAGAGATGTACCCTAGAACCGGAGTGGATTAAATAATCCTTGGCTCAATTTGGGGTCAAGACGAATTAATTATGTTATGAGTCCATTGGACCAGTTAATCACCAATTGAGGACTTATGGCCATCTTGGGCTAAGTCCAATCAGGAGAGGCTTTGCCTCTATCCGTTTAGGCCAATTGGGCCAAAGCTTAGTGTTAAACACTACAGAGCAGTCAGTGTTGAACACTGGGAATGAGGTTGACAAATTAGTGTTTAACACTAAGAGATAATTGGTGTTAAACACCAGCAACAAGGCTCTTCAAATTAGTGTTAAACACTAAAACAGATCAGTGTTGAACACTGCAAATGAAGATCTCAGATTAGTGTTTAAACGCTAAGGCAATCAGTGTTGAACACTGCAGATAAAGCTTTTTAATTAGTGTTGAACACTAAAGCCCAACAGTATTTTAACACTGGGTTCGAGAGTTTCAATTTAGTGTTAAACACTAAGGCAAGAGGGGTCACGTGGCAGCACGTGAGAGCGCCCTCCCTTCATTTATTCTGCTGAGATTATCGCGTCTTTCAGAGCATCACGTGCCATCACGTGATGGGCATTCAAATGCCTATGTATTAGAGCTTCTGCCAAGGGTCACGTGGATCACGTGGGGTGCTGCCTCAAAGGGACTTTCTGTAGACCTCTTGGGGGGTCACGTGATGACACGTGACCCTGCCTCTATATATTTTTGTTTAGAGGCTTTGTTAATCTCTTTTCAGGAATTAAATTCCTCGAACTGTAAATTTCAGCGGAATTAAATTCCTACTTCCTTTCGAAGACTTTGTATTCTGGAATAGAGTTTAACTCTGAATTTTCTGTAGGAATTAAATTCCTCATATATGTGAAGGGCTGAATAGGGTTAAACCCTAATAAAAGTTTTTAAGGAGTTTAAACTTCCATCCTCTGTTAAATTATGATTAAGGGAATTAAATTCCCGATGTTTCAACAGAACTGGGTTTTTTAATTAGGGTTAAACCCTGTTTCTTTTTTGTTCTGAAGGAATTAAATTCCCATGATATAGGGTCAAGCCCTACTTTTATTTTAAAGGAATTAAATTCCTATAGTTCTGTGAGAATTAAATTCTCGTGCTTGCATTCCTTCTCTATGTTTTGGATCTGTATGGCAGGATCTCAACCCATTGAGAATTAAATTCTCAACCTTAAGGGGAGATGTGCACTTTGCAGATCCTCTATCAAAGAGAGAAGAAATATGTTCTTCTGTTTTTACATTATCAGAGTTAAACTCTGTTGAGAATTAAATTCTCTTTCTTTCAAAAGGCCTTCCCTTTCTTATCTAGGGTTTTTTGCAGAAGATCCGAGTCTTTTCAAAGTATCAAAGCTCTTCTCCTTTTTTTTTTTCTGCGTATGTATCTTTTTTCTCTGTGTCTCTTGGCTCCTATTTATAGGAGAAGCAGCCGAATCAATCAGTTTTTAACGAATCTTCATTAAGAGATTTGATTTGCATCCATTATTCGTTTTGGACCTTCGGATTATTAGGTGAATTTTATTCACCATTGGATTTTAAATCCAGAGATTCTCCTTTGTTATTTTGGTTAGATTTTAAGGGGAAATCTTTCCAAACCCGAGATTTTCCCATAGATAGATGATATTTCATCACCTCTGAATCTTTAATTTGATTGGTTCCAGATAGTTGCTTTCCTTTGGAAAGATTTGAATTTCTCTCAGAATTTAATTCTGTTGACAAAATGGGCTTTGAGAGCCGGTCACGTGTGACCACGTGACCCATGGTCACGTGTGAGCACGTGACCCCCTTTGGAATGAGCCTTTTCCTTTCTTTTGCGCTCTGTCTTCTGATCGTTGCTTAAACGTCACGTGCCACCACGTGACTCCCAGTCACGTGTGAGCACGTGACCCTTGTTTGAACTCTCTTTTCTTGGTTCATTTGGAGAACGAGTCTGCTGCCTTGAACGTCACGTGTCAACATGTGACCCTGGTCACGTGGGAGCACGTGACCTCTTCTGAAGCCTTTTCCTTGACTTGATCAGGGAACTGGTGTGCCTTTGACGCTTGCATTTAAATGTCACGTGTCGCCACGTGACCCTGGTTACGTGGGAGCACGTGACTCTTTCTGAAGCCCATTTTCTTCAGCGTAGTCAGGAAACTGAACTTGACTTGATGATGCTTTTTTAGGTGTCACGTGCCAACACGTGACCGCTAGTCACGTGTAAGCACGTGACCCTCTTCTGAAGCTTTTCACAGAAGCTTTCCTGATTTTAAATCAGGAAACAAATGCCCCCACAGCGTTGTTCTCACGTGTCAGCACGTGAGTGCAACGCTGTCACCTCTTGTGACCGTTGGATTCCTCTAGGGATTTGGGGAAATGAGACGTTTCCATTGCCTTCTATAAATACCTCTGTCTCTTCGTAGGAGCCTTCACTTTGCCCATCTTCTTCTTCTGAGAACTTTTTCTGAGAATTTAATTCTCTTCTTCCAGAGCTTAGTTCTCTGTTTTAAAATATTTTCGGAGTTTAACTCTGCTTTAAAGGGATCCTTTTTCTTCGGGTAATGTTCTTGGACAACGATGGACCTTCACATTTCTCTGGATTTTAAATCCAAAACAAGGGTTTTTACCCTTTTTTCTTCATATTTTCCATAAGAACATGAAACCGCTTAACCTTCAAACTGTAGATCTTTTAGGGTTTAGACGATCCTTGGGGAGATGGCGTTTCAGATCCATGGAATTTAATTCCATCCAAAAATGTTTCTGGGAATTTAATTCCCTTTTCTTAATAAGGAATTTAATTCCAACGAAGAACTCGATTTCTTCACACAGAGGCTTCCTGGGGTCTCTTGGCCCGAGGTTGTTCTTCCTGCAATTAATGCAATGGGGGCTTTGTAATGAATCTCATGACTTTTATTTTAGGTACCATGGATGCCCATCTGTATAGTCTTGACGAGATCATTTCCTATGGGAATATTCGTGCGCTGGGCCGCAGTCAGAACCAGGAGTTCACTGATGCTCAGTGTGCCGAGATCATGAGCCGCTTCGACGAGTACAACCATAGGCTACTCCCCCGTCGCTCTTCTCTTCTGAGGCTGATCGTGCTGGCGATCCGGGAGGCACTTCCTCTCTTTTGCGCCGGCATACCGCTCGGGGCCTTGGACACTGCCGAGGATAAGGTGCATTCGGTGTACCTTATGGGCTTGATCTCAAAGAGAAGGCGGGATAATCTCATCGATCTCCTTCATCAGATTTTTCAGCAATCAGCCATATTGGGCGCCTACCGGAGGGTAGAGGACATCCGCGGGGACCCCGATGCTTGTGACCGTGAGAGAAAGCATACTCGGGAGGTTCGAAATGCTTGGAAGATCTTGAATAAAGTTAATTTCGAGTTTCTCAACCCATGCCCCGCGTCTGAAGCCTTACCATTGTAAAAGTTTTTCTTTTTATTTTGTATCGCCTTCTTGAAGTCTGGATGATAAGTTTTGTTGTGTCCTTGTATGTTTGCACGCTTTTTCTCTGAGATTTTATTATTTTGCTACTATTGTTGTTTGTGCTTTTTAACATGCAGGGTATCACTCCATATTTTCCTTTTAACTGAACATCAGGTTTAGGCCTCACGTGTTCTACACGTGGGATCCCTTGATGTGGCTGTTCACAAGATTTTCCTCATGCCATATTTTCAGTGCACAATGTTAGGTGCAGAAAAAGGGCCTTGGAAATAGTTCCATCTCCTTGATTTTCGGTGCCTTTCCTTTTTTAGGCCTTGGAAATAATTTCACCATGCAAGATCTTCCGCGCACAGCACTTAATGCACTTCATTATATATGAGGCTATAGCCTTCTTTTCCTTTCACAGAGAGATTCATATCATATATATATATTTTTTTTCTTGAGGGAGAAACGAGTGCCCTGGCTTGTAATCGCCCTCATGCTCGTCGACAGCCGTGGGAAGTTCCTCTTGAGGAGATGATCCCCCGCTTTGCTGCTCGGTTGGTGGACCCCCTCCTTTCTGACAACGAATGTGACTCGGCCATGCACGAGCTCTCGATCCGTAGAGGGTCTCCCCTCCCGATGGGTTCCCTCTGGCTCCAGATGATTCTCGCGGCCGTGCTTGCCGACATCCCTCCTCACCCAGCAGAGATGACCCTGGCGATGCTTGATGCGGCGGAAGAGAAGCTCGAGTGCTTTCATGAAGCGTGCCTGATTACTCAGGCCTTGAAGGATTGCTCGATTCATCTGCTGGGCCAGATCAAGGCCCGGTGAGCTATTATGTTTGCTTTCGCGGACG
This sequence comes from Agapanthus africanus, assembly GCA_030015575.1. Taxonomy (NCBI): domain Eukaryota; kingdom Viridiplantae; phylum Streptophyta; class Magnoliopsida; order Asparagales; family Amaryllidaceae; genus Agapanthus; species Agapanthus africanus. Next base: position 434,755,847 of record JASDDO010000018.1, read on the forward strand.
AACACGGCGCCAATCGATGGGGAGCGACTCCTCGTGAGAACCGTCGCTTTGATGTGCTGGAGAAAGCAGAGAGAGAGATGGAGAATTTTGTCCTTTGCTTCGTTAACCCCTGTGCCATTGATCCCATGTTCGGTGACCTTTTTCGTTAGCGTAGACCATTTTTTTTTTAATTAGTCTCTCCTTTTTACGCTTTATGCAGAACTTCGATGTAGGCTTGGTATTAGTATGTATGTTTCCACTTGCATAAATAAACTTTGGATTCTTCTCGTGAGAACTTTCTTTAATTGCAAATGCTATCATCACTTTCCTGCACATCAGACCCCTTCTTTTTTTGGCATTATGAATGTTCATGCAATTGCAAATGCTGTTACTATATTTTTTTTTGAATACTCATATGATTGCGAACGCATGCTTGAAATATGTCGGAAATCCTTCTTGTTGCCTTTCACGTCAGGTGACATGAGCGCGTTTTAGATCGACTATTCCCGTCGGCTGGAAGCCTATTTATACGGTCTTGTAAATGTCATGTTTGTAAGGCCGCGGTCACGAAAGCGAGCTTATGTGGCCACGTAGCGAACATATCGTTATGCGAGAAAAAGGCTCGGCCATAAATTTTCGGAGAGGGAGCTAGCTTCCAAGGCGCTGAGCGAGCTTCGCGCTACCCTTATTACCAGGGCCAACCAAGTGTATGAACTCTGACGGTTGCTTCAGGAGTTCATCAAAGAAGTGGTGGCTCGAGACAAAGCTGTCACGTTCACTCGTGAGAGAGTTGAGGCTCATAAGGCCACTGAGAAAGAGCTTGAAGCCCGGCTCGCTTCGTATCAGGCTCAGCAAGCTCAAGCGGAGGCTCGTCTTCTGGAGATTTTGCGTCATGAAGCCGTGGCTCAGCAAAAGCAGGATGAGCTGACCAAGCTGCTGAATCGCCCGCCGGCTTGAGACATTTGTATCTTTTCCTTCCTTTTTGTACATATTCATGGATGAGAGTATTTTCTTTTTGTTTCTTTCATAAATTGTACTTTGTACTCATTTTGGTTTATGAATAAAAGATACATTTTTCTTCTAAATGGTGTGTCTCCTTTTCATTGAATGTATTCTGTGGATATTCTATCTTGATCTCCTTGCAGGACAGCAGTGGCTCGAGACTCAGGGTTAAGATCTGCTCCCTAAGACTTTTGTTTATACGAGCCACGGGGGTCTCATAAAGAGTTTTTCTCCCTACAGGTCGAGAGGATCCCATAGGTGTGAGTTCTTCTTAAAGATCGTGAGGATCCTTAAGCGGGTTTTCCCTTGAGAGTCGTAACGATCTCACAAGAGAGTTTTTTCTTCCTTACAGGTCGGGAGGGCCTGCAAGTGCCGGATGTGATCATCCTTATCCGTGTTTCACGGGGTCAGGGATCTCTCAAGGTATCGTAGTTTAAAGACGTCACGGTCAAGGTTAAGGACCTCATAGTCCGTGGATTTAGGGACTCCACAGTCCGGTGTTTGGTTGCAGGGACCCGTCACCTCTTTGAAGACGTTGAGGAATTACAACGCCAGGCATCAAAGGAGTGAAGAGATGTACCCTTAAACCAAGGCAAAATCTGTAGGGAATCGGGGTGGTTGATCGTTAGTTTTAAGACATCACGGTCGAGGTTAAGGACGTCATAGTCCGTGGATTTTAAGGACTCCACAGTCCGGTATTTGCTCTGGATGCTTTACACGGGTTCACTGCCGTGCTCAGCGAGGACCAGGCTCCGCTCTGGACGTTTTCCACGGGGTCAAAGAGTGACATCATCCGCGTTCCACGTAACCAGGAATTTTGCACTAGATGCTTCACACGGGTTCACTGCCGCGTTAGGCGAGGACTAGGCTCCGCTCTGGATGCTTCGTACGGGTTCAATACCATGCTCTGCGAGGACCAGGATCCGCTCTGGACGTTTTCCACAGGGTCAAAGAGTGACATTATCCGCGTTCCACGTGACCAGGAATTTTGCACTAGATGCTTCACACGGGTTCACTGCCGCGTTAGGCGAGGACTAGGCTCCGCTCTGGATGCTTCGCACGGGTTCACTACCATGCTCTGCGAGGACCAGGATCCGCTCTGGACGTTTTCCATGGGGTCAAAGAGTGACATTATCCGTGTTCCACGTGACCAGGAATTTTGCACTAGATGCTTCACATGGGTTCACTGCCGCGTTAGGCGAGGACTAGGCTCCGCTCTGGATGCTTCGCACGGGTTCACTACCATGCTCTGCGAGGACCAGGATCCGCTCTGGACGTTTTCCACGGGGTCGAAGAGTGACATTATCCGTGTTCCACGTGACCAGGAAGTTTGCACTAGATGCTTCACACGGGTTCACTGCCGCGTTAGGCGAGGACTAGGCTCCGCTCTGGATGCTTCGCACGGGTTCACTGCCATGCTCTGCGAGGACCAGGATCCGCTCTGGACGTTTTCCACTGGGTCAAAGAGTGACATTATCCATGTTCCACGTGACCAGGAATTTTGCACTAGATGCTTCTCACGGGTTCACTGCCGCGTTAGGCGAGGACTAGGCTCCGCTCTGGATGCTTCGCACGGGTTCACTACCATGCTCTGCAAGGACCAGGATCCACTCTGGACGTTTTCCACGGGGTCGAAGAGTGACATTATCCGTGTTCCACGTGACCAGGAATTTTGCACTAGATGCTTCACACGGGTTCACTGCCGCGTTAGGCGAGGACTAGGCTCCGCTCTGGATGCTTCGCACGGGTTCACTGCCATGCTCTGTGAGGACCAGGATCCGCTCTGGACGTTTTCCACGGGGTCAAAGAGTGACATTATCCGCGTTCCACGTAACCAGGAATTTTATCGATTGTATCCGCATTTCACGGAATGGAGGTTTGACTGTTGGCGACATGTGTACCACCGAGCCATGGAACTGGGAGTTGCCGCTGTTCCGCTTAGCTTGAAGTTGTGTCTGCTGCGTCGAGATGATCTCCAGGTTATTTGTGAACCGTCGAGATTTGGCTTCCTCTCATGATGAAACCTGGGGGAGGAGTACGACTCCTTCTTTGTTTGCGCCCCTGGATTGTATACAGGGATTGATGTAGCATCACCTGTAGGGCAAAAAGGTTTCATTTTTCCATCATTTCTTTTATTCTTTCCGCGATGCTCTATCATTTCAGCTTTTTATATCGCGAAGGTCGCGATTGCCCAATCATTTCGGCTATTTCTCGCGGTGCCCAATCATTTCGGCTATTTGTTTTATTTTTACTCGCTGCTTTTTATTGCGAGTTGCCCCATCATTTCGGCTATTTTTCATGCATACATTTTTACTTGCTGCTTTTTATTGCAAGTTGCCCCATCATTTCGGCTATTTCGTAGGCATGTGTGGCCTGCTAGCTTTTTTTTCGCCGCAAGCTCGGATTTTGGACACCGGTTTCGGCATCAGCATCGCTGCAACTGGGATGTTGCCAGGAGCGAATCATCATTTGCCATGAAAGAACTTGGGATTTGATACCGGTTTAGGCGTCAGCATCGCTGCAACTGGAATATTGCCAGGAGCGAATCATCATTTGTCTCTGTCGATGTTGAACAAAGGTGGCTTAGCAAACAGGGTTAAGGTCCTGCCGACTAAGGCTTTTGACTTCATGAGCCGTAAGGGTCTCACAAAGGTATTTCTCTCTACAAGTCGTGAGGATCTTGCAGGTGTATTTTCTCCTTAGGGATCGTGAAGATTCCTAAGTGTATGTTCCTCTGTAAGTCGTAAGGATCCTACAGGAGGGTTTTCTCCTTATGGGTCGAGGGGACCTACAAGGGTTGGACTTTGCTGGGGAAATGTTTATTCGCGCCCGTGGATTGTATACAAGGGTCAGTATTGAGCCTCTTGTAGGACAATATCGGAGGTTGTGGAGGATTTGCTTAAGAACAGGTTCAGGTTTCTGTAACTTAAGACTTTCAAATCTCATGAGCCGTGAGGGTCCCATAAGAGAATTCTCCTTACGAGTCGTGAGGATCTCGTAAGTGTATTTTCTCCTTAGGAATCGTGAGGATCCCTAAGTGTGCTGCTCCTTTGTGAGTCGTAAGGATCTCACGCAGGTGGTTTCTCCTTACAAGGTCGAGAGGACTCTGTAAGTGTCCTTTAACGAGGTTGCGCCCTTTCGGGTTTTCACAAGCACTCGCCGGTAGTCCTGCTGTTTTTACTCACGGAGCCCTTTCGGGTTTTCATCCGTGCCCATTTTGCTTATAGACATACCGTTTTTTTTTTTATTTTTACTTTTTTTTTACAAGGTCGCGCCCTTTCGGGTTTTCACGAACACTTGCCGGCAGCCCTGCTGTTTTTACTCACGGAGCCCTTTCGGGTTTTCATCCGTGCCCACTTTGCTTATGGACATACCGTTTTTTTTTTGTTTTTTTTTATTTATTATTTTTTTATTTATCCATCTCGTCAACCTAAGGACGTTGCGGTAGTAGTTTAGGGACGTTTCGGTCCGTCGATAGTTTAAGGACGTTTCGGTCCGCCGATAGTTTAAGGACGTTTCGGTCCGCCGTTAGTTTAAGGACGTTTCGGTCCGTCGTTATAGGAAGGCCGGCTGCTGCTTGTAAAGTCTGAGCTTAGAAAGATAGTGAGCGGACATAGTCGTCGTCATCTATCATTGACTTAGGCTGTGGCTTATTAAGCGTAGTATTTCTTTAAGAAGCGGCCGTTTATTGGCCTGAAAGGCCTTTCACCGTGCATGTCCATGAGTAGGTAGGCTCCACCCTGGTAGACCTTGTCTATGATGTACGGGCCTTCATAGTTTGGCTCAAATTTTCCTCGCTTGGCACGATTGGGGATCATAGGTCTTTTGACCACTAGTACGAGTTCGCCTTGGCGGAATGTCCTCGGCCTGGTCAATCTTTCGTACGAGCGCGTCATCTTTGCTTTGTAGGCTTCTAGATGTTGTTGCGCTATGAGCCGGGTTTCATCGAGGGCATCAAGCTCCTCAAGCCGAAGGTGAGCATTTTCTTCGTTCGTCAGCTCGTGGTGGACTGCTACTCGTAGAGAGGGTAACTCTATCTCGAGGGGGAACACTGCTTCTGTCCCAAATACCAACGCGTACGGCGTTGTGTTTGTGGCCGTCTTGAATGTAGTTCGATAAGCCCGAAGGGCTTCTTGCAGCTTTTCGTGCCAGTCTCTCTTATTCCTGGAAACGGTCTTTTTTATGATCTTCGTCAAGGTCTTATTGAAAGCCTCGGCCAGGCCGTTAGCTCGTGGATTGTAAACTGAAGAATATCTCCAGTCTATATTGTGCTGCTGTGCGAAGCGACTAATCTTATGGCTTCGGTAGGCCGGCCCATTATCGGAGATAATCCGCCGTGGGGTCCCAAACCGATAGATGACGTGCGTCTTGAAGAAATGGAGGATATTCTCCGTCTTCACTTCCTTCAGTGGTACTGCTTCTGTCCATTTGGAGAAGTAATCAGTTGTCGCCAGGATAAAGCGGTGTCCCCGGGATGATGCTGGCTCAATGGGGCCGACTATGTCAGTCCCCAACATTTCGAATGGCCAACTAGCCAGCGTCGGGTGCAGTGGATTCGGATGTTGGTGGATGAAGTCTCCATGGATCTGGCATGAGTGGCATTGCTTCGCATATTCGAGGCAGTCCTGGATCATCATGGGCCAGTAATAACCCATCCGTTTAATTTTTAACTTCATCTTTGGGCCTGCTTGGTGAGAACCGCAAAGTCCATCATGAACTTCCTGAATGACTCTTTCTGCTTCGTCAGGTCCTAAGCATCTGAGCCATAGAGAATCAAACGATCTCTTGTATAGAATGTCGTTGACGAAAGCGAAGGATAGAGCCCGTTTCATGAGCTGATGTCTTGAGGACGCTTCTTCGGGCATTCGGTGGGACTTAAAGTAGTCTATGAAGACTTCCCTCCAGTCTTCGGCCTTCTCATGGTCTTTTATTTGTAGGGTCGTCTGCTCAGTCGTTCCCTTTTCTTCGCATGATTCCGGAGATATTTCTGCCGGGGCGAGCACTCGACGGCTTTATACCACGATTCTGACGTCATCGAGGTTCTCGTCAGCCAGTTCTTTAGCAAGTTTAGCCAACGCGTCTGCTTTGCTGTTTTCCGCGCGCGGTATGTTCTCCAAAGTACAGGAGGGAATTTGGGTCAATAGTTGTTGCACCCTTTCGCCGTACTTCACCAATTCCGGCTTGCACGTTTGGTAGTCACCATTTACTTGACTGACGACCAGCTGAGAATCCCCGTATATGAGGAGGTCTTCAATTCCCATGTCGATGGCGATCTCGAGGCCTGCTATCAGGGCTTCGTATTCGGCTTCATTGTTTGTCCTCGGCTCTGTTAAGGAGAAGGAGAAGCGCATTATCCCTCCTTGTGGAGTTGCAAAGATGAGGCCTATCCCTGATTTGATCATTGGGATACCTTGTTTCTGTTTCTTTATGGAGGACGCTCCATCGAAATAGAGTTCCCATCGGGTGCTTCCGCCGCTAATCGCATCAAATGCATGCTCGTCCGGCAAATCACAGTTCAGAGGAGAATTGGCCGGTATCGGGTGCTCGGCGAGGAAGTCGGCAATGGCCTGGCCTTTCACTGCCTTGAGAGGTTGATACGTTATCGAGAACTCCATCAAGAGCAGGGCCCACTTAGCGAGTCGTCCCGTCAATATGGCTTTCGACATCAAATATTTGAGAGGGTCCACCTTCGAAATAAGACGGACTTCATGTGCTAATGCGTAATGTCTAAGCTTTGTTATTGCGAAGATCAATGCCAAGCAGTGCTTTTCAATGGGGGAATAGTTGCTTTCTGCCCCCAGTAGAACTCGACTTAAGTAGTAGAGTGCTCTATCTTTCCCCTGATCGTTCTCTTGTGCCCATAATGCGCCCAAGGAACCTTCGAGGGCGGTCGTATAAAGAATGAGGGGTTTTCCCTTGACCGGCGCGGCCAACACCGGAGGGTTCTGCAGGTACTGCTTGATATCGTCTAGTGCACCTTGACATTTGTGATCCCAAACGAATGGAGTTCCCTTTTTCATCAGGTGGCCGTAAGGACGGCATTTGCCCGAAAGATTAGCGATAAACCGCCGGATGTATGCGAGCTTCCCTTGGAGAGACCGCAACTGCTTGAGGGTTCTTGGCGGAGGCATTTCCATGATCGCCTTAATCTTTGACGGATCTATTTCAATACCTCGGTGTCGAACGATGAATCCTAGGAATTTGCCCGAGGAGACTCCAAACGCGCATTTGAGGGGCTTCATTTTCAAATTATATTGCCGAAGGCGTTGAAATACAGTCTCCAGATGCTTTAAATGATCTTTGTATGACATGCTCTTCACTACAAGGTCATCGATATAGCACTCGACGACGTCGTGTATGAGATCGTCGAAGATCTTTGTCATGGCCCTTTGATAGGTGGCGCCAGCGTTCTTAAGACCAAAGGGCATAACCCTGTAGCAAAATATACCCAAAGGGGTGCGGAAAGCGGTATGCTTCTGGTCTTTGGGATGCATCTTTATCTGATTGTATCCTGACGAACCATCCATAAAGGAGAAAACCTCGTGAGTTGACGTGTTATCTATCATTAGCTCGGTTACCGGTACTGGGAAATCATCCTTTGGACAGGCTTTATTGAGATCCCTGAAATCCACGCATATGCGTACCGTCCTATTCTTCTTCATTACCGGGACGATATTGGCAATCCAGTCGGGATATTGGACTTCTTGGATAAATCCAGAATCGATCAACTTCTTGACTTCGGCGTTGATGCTCATTTCAAGCTCGAGTCGCATCCTCCTTGGCGCCTGCTTGACTTGCTTGATATCTGGGGATATTGCTAATCTATGCACAGCAATCTCCGGATCCAATCCTGGCATCTCGGAGTAGTTCCACGCGAAGCAATCTTTATGCCGTAGAAGCACGTTCTTTAACGCAGCCACCTTTTCTTCGGATAATAGCTCGCTGACAAATGTCGGTCGCGGGTCGTCTGCCGATCCCAACTCAATCTTCTTGAGGTTATCTGCAGTAGTATGTATACCATCTTCCAGTTCTTTTGGAGCGGGCGGAAATTCTGAGATCACCTCATCATTGCTGTTCTCAAAGCACCGGGGAAGGTCGTCTACGTTCTCGGGCTCTTCTCCTAATATCGTAATCGTACAACAAGTGCGAACCCGCTCCCTGGACTGAGGTGGACCCGGTTCTGCTCTTGCGGCCTTGGGCTTATGCTTTCGCGGCGGCGTTACCTTCCAGCCGTCGGATAAAGCGAATCTACCCCGTCGATACTGGTCCTCGACCCAGTTCTTGAAGGTGAAGCAGTCTTCGGTAGGATGTCCTATGGCTTGGTGATAAGAGCAATAACTCGGATGAGAGACCTTGTTAGCTTGCTCAGGACGTCTAGACTCTGGAAGCGTGATCATTTGATGTTTTATAGCGAGGTTGAGTAACCTCTCCGTCTTGTCTCGGGGGAAGGAATACGCTCGACTCATCTTCTTCACGAGGGGCAAACCCGAGCCGCTTCTTGATTTATTTCCGTCTCTGCGTCGGGCCTTTCGTACAACGGATTGACGAGGATATGCGTCTTTGTCTTTTTCGGTACGTTGAGATAGACGTTGCGTCCTGGCCTTCTTGTAGATGGCCATCTCGCGGTTGTGGTCTTCCTGAGCTCTCTGACCCGTTTTCCTGATAGGCTTGTTCGTTCGTTCTTCAAACGACGGACTCGGTGCTTCGATCGCGGGGTCTAGTTTTAATGAAGGGTTGGCATCTCCTGACAGGGCGTCCTCTTCTTCATCAAAGGTATATATAGTGTAGCTGCTGTGAGTCCGTTCCCGTTTTCCAGCTCTTGCGTATCCAAGCCCTAGTGTTTCCATCTTCCCGTTGGGCAATTTGCGTTGAGTCCCGGGGACATCCCAAATCTTGTTGTAGAACCGAGCCTGCCGAACAACCTGTTTTAAGGGTACTCCTTGGCGCTTCAATAGCTTCTTTAATCCATCCGTATAGTATCTGGGCAGACGGATGGGTTGGAGCCTGTCGAGTGTAGTATCTGCGCCATGCCAGATCTCTTTCTCTATTTTCGACTCTAGGGATCGGTAAAATAGGATCACTTTCTCACCCCTTCGCCTGGGAGGGATGTAAAATGTTTCCAGGTCCTGCACACTGTGAGCTTGAAGCGTGTCGAGATCCTTGTAGTGTTCTCGCGGTACCATGGTGATTTGCAAACTATGGTCATCGCCAAGGGGTGCTTGTGTTGGCAGCCGATAGGAGAACACAACATTAACTTCATCTTCTGAATCACTTCTGAAGACTAATACGGGGGCGGGTGTCCCCAGGTTGTTGCGTTGAGATGGCCCTGCATAAACTATCTCTTCTTCTTCTTCGGTATCGCTCCCGAAAACAGGGATGGTGGTGACGGTTTTGTTCTCCGGGTTGCGACTCCTTTCCGTATCCTCGAAATCCGGCAAAAAGTATTTCGCATCTTCGTATTTGCGGACTTCGTTCACGGAAAATGGGTTTAACTCACCTGTTACGGTATACTCGAAACCATCCTTGAAGTACTTCATACACTGATGTTGTGTAGAAGGGATGATATTGTACTCGTGTAGCCAAGGACGGCCGAGCAAGGCGTTGTAGCAGGTCTTGGCGTCGATGACATGGAATTTGATGTCTGTGACGAGAAGTCCAAAGCGTAATGTTAGTATCACAGATCCGAGAGTCCGTGACGATTGTGAATCGAAACCGGAGATAGTAATTTTGTCACGAGCGAGGTGTTGCACACTCATGCAGATTTCCTTCAACACCCGAACATTAAGGAGGTTGACGGAGGATCCATTATCCACCAGGATCTTGCCTATCTTGATATCATGGCAGTATCCGGAGACATATAGGGGACGGTTATGGTCGCATGTCCCGAGAAGGAGGTCTTCATCACCGAAAGTGACGTCGGCCGTATGCACTTCCTCCAGTTCATCCTTCATCTTTTCAGTGGCGAGGAAGGCTTGGAATTGCTCGGGTTCTTGTAACGCCTTAATTAGTGAGTCTCGCGCTTCTTTCGATAATAGGAGGGCATCGAGAATGCTAAGCTGAGAAGGTAGCTTCCTTAGGTGCGCGAGGATGTTATAGTCCACTTTACTCTTCCTAGGAGGGTCTTTGGCAGCCAGCTCTCTCATGACTTGGTCATCTAAAGTGATATCTTCAGTGACCTTTTCCTTTCCCTTATCCTTTCTATTCCCGGGCCCGAGATTCTTTTCTGGGAGTGTGCGATTGCGCAGCTGAATGTTCTCGCAGATCTCCGATTCCTCCTCTTTCCCCGAGACAGATTCTTTAAAGAGAGGGCCCAGAGCCATTTCTTCATCAGAGTCGCTCCCAAAGGTGAGAACTTGTGACCCCCTGGCGTTAACCAGGCAACAGTTGCCAGTCGTTCTGTTGTGCCCATCGACAGTACTTCTTCGCTCCCGACGGATCTTGCGTTTCATGCGCTTAAAATGTTGCCGATGAGCAACATATCCTTGCCACCATATCTTAAAGGCGTCGCACTCCTCCGTGGGAAGTGAGACTTTCCGGTGATATGCGCAATAGTCAGGTGCCTCTCCACCCCGTCGTGTGTGTTTCCTTCCGAGGGCGGTAGCGTCATCTCCATTGACATGGCTTTGGCAAACCTTTTTCTCGTCTTGAATATCTTCTTGTCTACTTCGGATACCTTTCGCTCTGGCGGAGGTAGTTCAACTCTTCCGTTCAGTCGCCCGCATTTGGCTCTTTCCGACGTAGTCATTTCACGCTCCTGGTCCGCTTTACATTTTATACGAATCTCGTCTAGAAAAGCGTCGATCATTTCGTCTGTTGGCCATGCACGCTCTGGTACAGGCTCTGCCTCCGGCTTCTTAGTGCCGGGAGTTTTCCCATCATCGGTAAACGAGTGGGAGACTACGTTACAACTCGCCACATATCCTTCGGATTCATCCGACGAGCTCTCTCCATCATCTTCCTCTTGAAAGATGTGGTTGAGGAACTCTTGCAGTGTGACAGGAGTTCGCGCCTTTTGATTGTATTCTTCCAGCGCGTCGATTTGCTTCTGCAAGTTCGTGTGCTCGTTTCCAGGCTTCACGGACTTCTTGGATTTCTTCTTCTTTTTCTTCAAAGATTTCGACGGTTGGGCGTGAGTATTTGGGCTCTTATCGCGAGTCTTCGTAATTGGGCGGGGCTTCAACATTCCTTTGATAATTTGAGGTTCAAGAGGGTCCTTCCATTCGATCGCAGGGCACGCATGAAGGTCTCTCAGCATTCTTTTGGTTTTAGTTGATAGCACGACCTCCCATGGAGCTTCTTCAATAAAAGAACATGTTGCCCCCGGTGTATCCGCTTTCCTAGGAGCATGCGGCTGTGGTGGGTTCACCTTCCACTTTTCGGACAGTACAAACTTCCCCTGGAGGTACTGGTCTTCAATCCATCCTTTGAAGACGAAGCAATCTTCAATCGGATGGCCTACCGTCTGATGGTAAGGGCAATAGTTAGGGTTATTCACCTCGGTGGGTTGCGGCGGTCGCCTTGGATTTGGCAGGTTTATAAGTCTGTTGCGTATTGCCAGCTCGAATAGCCATTTCGTCTTGTCCCGTGGGAACGAGTTGGGACGCTTCATCTTCTCATTATAATACCGACGTCTTTCCTCCAGTTGATCTGCCGGTTTCGGGGCGTTAGGTTGCTCTTGGGCATTCGCAACAAAGGTTGCTCTTCCTTTACCCTTGTCATTCCGAGGTTCCGACTTCGGTGTAGGTGGTCTATGACCCATCTGGTCCATCTGAGCCAACTTGTCGATCAGGGCCTGGAATGTGGTTGGCTTAAAGAACATCATAAACTGGGAGATAGTTGCGTGAGGGTCTAGAGTTCCCACGAACATGCCCACCGCAGGTGCTTCCTCAATGCGTTGCTCACATCTCGACCACAAGTTCCGCCAGCGTATAGCGTACTGGACCCAGGTTTCGCCCGGTTTTACCCTGGCGTTAATAAGTGCAGTTATTGGAGTGCGTTCGCTGGCACTTGCAAATCGCTGAGTGAACAACAACTCCATTTCAGCGAACGTTTTGATAGAATCGTTCGGGAGTTCCGAATACCATTCGAACGCTGTTTCTGATAAGCTGCCCACGTACTGGCGGAGCAACAATTTATCATCACCGCCGGTGTTACCGCAGAGGGCCCGAAACTGGGCGACATGTTGATGGGGATTGCCGGTCCCCTTATACACGTGGAATTTTGGTATCGTATAGCCTTGCGGGTATTTGATTTGGTCGTACCAGCTCGGATACGGCCGCCCCGTTTTCACGACTTGACCAGCTGCCTCAGTAGCGTGATGAACCCGGATTTGCTGGGCTATGTAGTCAGCCAAGTCAGCCTTAGAGATTGCCTCCTCCTTGGCCGTTGAGAGGGCTGGTGGTGGATTTGACGTTTCTCCTCGGTCGTCTTCAAGAACGATTGGGGGATCCTCGGCGGGTAAGTCCTGCTGGATCATCATTCCTATCACATCTTGGAAGAGAAGGCCCATCCGTTGTATGTTGGCCGCTTGTTCAGCAGCCTCTTTGTCCCTTTTCTCTAGTGTCCGGCGAAGGAATTCAGTGTCGGTTTCTTCCTCCCGGCGTGCGTCTGAGGACGTTTCTGGGTTTTCTTTTGGCCCGGTGAGCGCGGCCATAGCATTCATCATTTCTTGAAGCTTTTGTTGCTGCTCCTGGGCTTTCGTCACGGATCGGGTTAGCGGTCGGTGGCCCGTAGAAGTGCGGCTTTCCTCTTTTCCAGAGGCCATGTAAACAGTGTGCACTACCATGCCCCCAGACTTAGGGCGTCTGGGCTCAGTGCTTTTAGCCGTCGTTGCATGCTGTGGGGTCTTCTCTGGCCTCCTTCTTTTATGAGTAAGTTGATCAACAGCCTTTTGGGGTTTAGCCTGGTGACCAGCTTCCGGTTGGATTTTCAGCTTCTTGTGCTGGCGGGAGAAGTTTGGATCGATGATCGAGTCTCGGGCCTGCCGCCAAACCTTATAGATTTTGGAAGGCAGCCGTTGAGGAGATCGGGGCTGTTCGGGTTTTATTTCCACAACCTTTTTTAATGGGGGAGGAGACCTCTTCAGCACTGCAGTAGCCGAATTCCTTCGCACCTTATTTAGCATTTCGAAGCTGTTCCCAGTTGGAACAGCAGCATTAACTTCTGCCATCGGGGCCGATGGAGTCAACCCGGAGGGGGAGTTGCCCCCAGCCTTCCTTACTCGGCGCCAATGGCGACGTCGAGCGTGTCGAGCGGACGGTGTAGGGTCAGCGGTAAGAATGGTTTCGTCTTGCCCCCTGTCTGGGTGGGGGGTCGCTGTTGGTGTTAGCCTGTCAAAGACCGACGTCCTTTGGGCAGCAGGAGCGGGAGCGGGAGCCGTCAATCTTGTAAAGACCGACCTTTTGGCCGGAGAAGCCGCCTTGACGATTTCGGGAGCAGGAGCAGCCACTTTCTTGGAAGCAGCCTTCTCTGAGATTGTAGGCCCCATGATGGGTTTGCAGGATTTCTGGCCCAATCTAGAGAAGACCGAGGCGTTGACGTTGGGCGACTCGTTGAGAGGAGCCGCGGCAGGGGTAAGACGATCAAAGACCGACTTCTTGAGAGCTTCCGTTGTCAGCACTGGAGCGGTGAAGTTCGTCGGCGGGACCATGGTCCCAAAGAACAATCCTGTGGTGGCGCGAGTGACCTGTTCCACGGGCATTGTGAATAACGAAGCAGCTTGGGGTCCGTAGGCTATACCTCCTGGCGAGGCAGAGCGTTGGTTGCAATTGCAGTCTGAGCAGTTGGAGAATTTCACGGAAGTAGAAGCCATCGATCCTTTGCTTTCTGCAATAAGCAAGACGCCAATTCTTAATATCTTGAGACCCAAGGGCAACCATTAGCGAACCGCGTTTGGTTCGCGAGTCACAACACACGAAGTGTGGAGTGGAAAGAGGAAAAGGTCCCACCGGGCGTGCCAGAATCTGTTCCCCTCCGAAAGACGGCGCGACACTGCGTCTTGCCTGAGATTCGGGGCAGATGCTAATTGGTGCTATCCGTCCACCTCTCCGAAGATGCCAAATTGATTTATGGCACCATGTATCGAAGGTTTAGACGGATGCGTCCGATGTAGCAGACTTCGTCAGATTCCCCCTCGTTTGAGGGGTTTTTGATTGTGGGGACGCTCTTCCCTGCAGGCGCAAGCCCCTGCAGTTAATTACGCTACCGCATTGCGGTAACAACTTTCTCCTTCTCCAGATGGTCACTTCGTGTCGTAGGTGTTTGTTTTGTATTTTGTTGCCCGTGGATTGTATACGGAGACTGAGTTATGTCGTCGCCCGTAGGGCGTGGACTAGTCCAAATCCGTATTATCTTAGATTTGGGTTTGGGGGGTTTGGTTTGAGGATACGTCAGCCATACTTGAGGCTAAGATCAACTCAAACGTTTGTTAAGGGTACGTTAGTCTAACTTTGTGACTAAGATCAACTTAACGGGATCGTTTAGATCCGACAAAAGAGCGTTTGGAGTCTAATGTTCCAGTTTAGGGACATAGTGGTCCATGAATGTATGGCCGTCGGGACCCGTCACCTCTCTGACGACGTTGAGGGATTACAACGACGGATGTTAGAGGAGTTCGGAGATGTACCCTCGAGCCAGGGTTAATTGGGAGGATTCATAGTCCACTCTGTTTGAAGGTTTAAGGATACGTTAGCCATCTTTGAGGCTAAGATCAACTTAAACGGGACCGTTTAGATCCGACAAAAGAGCATACGGGGCTCTATTGTTCTAGTTTAAGGACGTTGCGGTCTACGGGTAGTTTAAGGACACTGCGGTCCATGGGTAGCTTAAGGACATTGCGGTCCATGGGTAGTTTAAGGACATTGCGGTCCATGTGTAGTTTAAGGAAATTGCGGTCCATTGTTAGTTTTAAGACATCTCGGTCAAGGTTAAGGACGTCGTAGTCCATGGGTTTAAGGACCCCACAGTCCATTGTTAGTTTTAAGATATCTCGGTCAAGGTTAAGGACGTCGTAGTCCATGGGTTTAAGGACCCCACAGTCCATTGTTAGTTTTAAGACATCTCGGTCAAGGTTAAGGACGTCGTAGTCCATGGGTTTAAGGACCCCACAGTCCATTGTTAGTTTTAAGACATCTCGGTCAAGGTTAAGGATGTCGTAGTCCATGGGTTTAAGGACCCCACAGTCCATTGTTAGTTTTAAGACATCTCGGTCAAGGTTAAGGACGTCGTAGTCCATGGGTTTAAGGACCCCACAGTCCACTGTGCTCTGGATGCTTCACACGGGTTCACTGCCGTGCTTGGCGAGGACCAGGCTCCGCTCTGGACGTTTTCCACGGGGTCAAAGAGTGACATTATCCGCGTTCCACGTAACCAGGAATTTGCATTAGACATGAGTTTAAGGACCCCACAGTCCATATCAATATGTGGTCGTCAGGACCCGTCACCTCTTTGAAGACATTGAGGGATTACAATGCCGAGTATCAAAGGAGTGAAGAGATGTACCCTAGAACCGGAGTGGATTAAATAATCCTTGGCCCAATTTGGGGTCAAGACGAATTAATTATGTTATGAGTCCATTGGACCAGTTAATCACCAATTGAGGACTTATGGCCATCTTGGGCTAAGTCCAATCAGGAGAGGCTTTGCCTCTATCCGTTTAGGCCAATTGGGCCAAAGCCTAGTGTTAAACACTACAGAGCAGTCAGTGTTGAACACTGGGAATGAGGTTGACAAATTAGTGTTTAACACTAAGAGATAATTGGTGTTAAACACCAGCAACAAGGCTCTTCAAATTAGTGTTAAACACTAAAACAAATCAGTGTTGAACACTGCAAATGAAGATCTCAGATTAGTGTTTAAACGCTAAGGCAATCAGTGTTGAACACTGCAGATAAAGCTTTTTAATTAGTGTTGAACACTAAAGCCCAACAGTATTTTAACACTGGGTTCGAGAGTTTCAATTTAGTGTTAAACACTAAGGCAAGAGGGGTCACGTGGCAGCACGTGAGAGTGCCCTCCCTTCATTTATTCTGCTGAGATTATCGCGTCTTTCAGAGCATCACGTGCCATCACGTGATGGGCATTCAAATGCCTATGTATTAGAGCTTCTGCCAAGGGTCACGTGGATCACGTGGGGTGCTGCCTCAAAGGGACTTTCTGTAGACCTCTTGGGGGGTCACGTGATGACACGTGACCCTGCCTCTATATATTTTTGTTTAGAGGCTTTGTTAATCTCTTTTCAGGAATTAAATTCCTCGAACTGTAAATTTCAGCGGAATTAAATTCCTACTTCCTTTCGAAGACTTTGTATTCTGGAATAGAGTTTAACTCTGAATTTTCTGTAGGAATTAAATTCCTCATATATGTGAAGGGCTGAATAGGGTTAAACCCTAATAAAAGTTTTTAAGGAGTTTAAACTTCCATCCTCTGTTAAATTATGATTAAGGGAATTAAATTCCCGATGTTTCAACAGAACTGGGTTTTTTAATTAGGGTTAAACCCTGTTTCTTTTTTGTTCTGAAGGAATTAAATTCCCATGATATAGGGTCAAGCCCTACTTTTATTTTAAAGGAATTAAATTCCTATAGTTCTGTGAGAATTAAATTCTCGTGCTTGCATTCCTTCTCTATGTTTTGGATCTGCATGGCAGGATCTCAACCCATTGAGAATTAAATTCTCAACCTTAAGGGGAGATGTGCACTTTGCAGATCCTCTATCAAAGAGAGAAGAAATATGTTCTTCTGTTTTTACATTATCAGAGTTAAACTCTGTTGAGAATTAAATTCTCTTTCTTTCAAAAGGCCTTCCCTTTCTTATCTAGGGTTTTTTGCAGAAGATCCGAGTCTTTTCAAAGTATCAAAGCTCTTCTCCTTTTTTTTTTCTGCGTATGTATCTTTTTTCTCTGTGTCTCTTGGCTCCTATTTATAGGAGAAGCAGCCGAATCAATCAGTTTTTGACGAATCTTCATTAAGAGATTTGATTTGCATCCATTATTCGTTTTGGACCTTCGGATTATTAGGTGAATTTTATTCACCATTGGATTTTAAATCCAGAGATTCTCCTTTGTTATTTTGGTTAGATTTTAAGGGGAAATCTTTCCAAACCCGAGATTTTCCCATAGATAGATGATATTTCATCACCTCTGAATCTTTAATTTGATTGGTTCCAGATAGTTGCTTTCCTTTGGAAAGATTTGAATTTCTCTCAGAATTTAATTCTGTTGACAAAATGGGCTTTGAGAGCCGGTCACGTGTGACCACGTGACCCATGGTCACGTGTGAGCACGTGACCCCTTTTGGAATGAGCCTTTTCCTTTCTTTTGCGCTCTGTCTTCTGATCGTTGCTTAAACGTCACGTGCCACCACGTGACTCCCGGTCACGTGTGAGCACGTGACCCTTGTTTGAACTCTCTTTCCTTGGTTCATTTGGAGAACGAGTCTGCTGCCTTGAACGTCACGTGTCAACACGTGACCCTGGTCACGTGGGAGCACGTGACCTCTTCTGAAGCCTTTTCCTTGACTTGATCAGGGAACTGGTGTGCCTTTGACGCTTGCATTTAAATGTCACGTGTCGCCACGTGACCCTGGTCACGTGGGAGCACGTGACTCTTTCTGAAGCCCATTTTCTTCAGCGTAGTCAGGAAACTGAACTTGACTTGATGATGCTTTTTTAGGTGTCACGTGCCAACACGTGACCGCTAGTCACGTGTAAGCACGTGACCCTCTTCTGAAGCTTTTCACAGAAGCTTTCCTGATTTTAAATCAGGAAACACCAGGCTTCACGGGCTTCTTCGATTTCTTCTTCTTTTTCTTCGAAGATTTTGACGGTTGGGCGTGAGTATTTGGGCCATCACCACGAGTCTTCGTAGTTGGACGCGGCTTCAACATCCCTTCGATAATTTGAGGTTTAAGCGGGTCCTTCCATTCACTCGCAGGGCACGCATGAAGGTCCCTCAGCATTCTTTTGGTTTTAGTTGACAGCACGACCTCCCATGGAGCTTCTTCAATAAAGGAACAGGTTGCCCCCTGTGTATCTGCTTTCTTAGGAGTATGCGGCTGTGGTGGGTTCACCTTCCACTTTTCGGACAGTGCAAACTTCCCCTGAAGGTATTGATCTTCAATCCATCCTTTGAAGACGAAGCAATCCTCAATCGGATGACTTACCGTTTGATGGTAAGGGCAATAGTTAGGGTTATTCACCTCAGTGGGTTATGGCGGTCGCCTTGAATTTGGTAGTTTTATAAGTCTGTTGCGTACTGCCAGCTCGAATAACCATTTCATCTTGTCTCGTGGGAACGAGTAGGGACGCTTCATCTTCTCATTTTAATACCGGCGTCTTTCTTCCAATTGATCCGCCAGCTTCGAGGCGTTGGGTTGCTGCCGGGCATTCGCGACGAAGGTTGCCCTTCCTTTACCCTTGTCATTCTGAGGTTCCGACTTCGGGGGAGGTGGTCTATGACCCATCTGGTCCATCTGAGCCAACTTTTCGATTAAAGCATGGAAGGTGGTTGGCTTAAAGAACATCATAAACTGGGAGATAGTCGCGTGAGGGTCTAGGGTTCCCACGAACATGCCCACCGCGGGCGCTTCTTCAATGCGTTGCTCGCATTTCGACCACAAATTTCGCCAGCGTATAGAATACTGGACCCAAGTTTCGCCTGGTTTCACCCTGGTATTAATCAACGCCGTTATTGGAGTGCGTTCGCTGGCGCTCGCGAACCGTTGGGTGAATAGAAACTCCATTTCAGCGAACGTCTTGATAGAATCGTTCGGGAGTTCCGAATACCATTCGAACGCTGTTTCTGATAAGCTACCCACGAATTGGCGAAGTAACAGTTTATCATCACCGCCGGTGTTACCGCAAAGGGCCCTGAACTGGGCAACATGTTGATGGGGATTGCCGGTCCCCTTATATACGTGGAATTTTGGTATTGTATAACCCGGCGGGTATTTGATTTGGTCGTACCAGCTTGGATACGGCCGGCCCGTTTTTATGACTTGACCAGCTGCCTCAGTCGCGTGATGAACCCGGATTTGCTGGGCTATATAGTCGACCAAATCAGCCTTAGAGATTGTCTCCTCCTTGGCCGTTGAGAGGGCCGGTGGTGGATTTGACGTTTCTCCCCTGTCGTCTTCAAGGACGATCGGGGGATCCTCAGCGGGTGGGTCTTGTTGGATCATCATTCCTATCATATCTTGGAAGAGAAGGCCCATATGTTGTATGTTGGCTGCTTGTTCAGCAGCCTCTTTATCCTTCTTCTCCAGTATTCGGCGAAGGAACTCAGCGTCGGTTTCTTCCTCTTGGCGTTCGTCCGAGGACGTTTTTGGGTTCTCTTTTGGCCCGGTAAGTGCGGCCATAGCATTCATCATTTCCTGAAGCTTCTGTTGCTGCTCCTGAGCTTTTGTCACCGACCGTGTAAGCGGTTTATGACCTGTAAACGCACGGCTATCTTCCTTTCCTGACGCCATGTATACGGTATGGACCATCGTGCCCCCAGACTTAGGGCGTCTGGGATTAGTGCCTTTAGCTGTCGTTGCTGGCTGGGGGATCTTCTCTGGCTTCCTCCTTCTATGAGCAGTGGAAGTTGAGGGGGCCGTTGAGGCGGGCACCCAGACAGCCTTTCGTGGTTTAGCCTGGTGACTGTCTTCCGGTTGGATTTTTAGCTTCTTGTGCTGGCGGGAGAAGTTTGGATCGATCATCGAGTCTCGGGCCTGCCGCCAAACCTTATAGATTTTGGAAGACAGCCGTTGAGGGGATCGGGGCTGTTCTGACTTTATTTTCGCAACCTTTTTTAGTAGAGGAGGAGACCTCTTTAGCACCGCAGTAGGAGAATTCCTTCGCACCTTATTTAGCATCTCGAAGCTGTTCTCAGTTGGAACGGCAGCATTAACTTCCACCGTTGGGGCTGGTGGAGTTAGCCCAGAGGGGGAGTTGCCCCCAGCCTTCCTTACTCGGCGCCAGTGATGACGTCGAGCGTGTCGAGCGGACGGCGCTGGTTCAGCGGTGAGGATGGCTTCATCTTGCCCCTGCGTAGGTGGGGGGTCATTGCTGGTGTTAGCCTGTCAAAGACCGATGTCCTTTGGGTAGCAGGAGCGGGAGCTGAAGCCGTCAATCTTGTAAAGACCGACTTTTTGGCCGGAGAAGCCGCCTTGACGATTTCAGGAGCAGGACCGGTCACTTTCTTAGAAGCAGCCTTCTCTGGGATTGTAGGCCCCATTGTGGGTCCACAGGAGTTCTGGCCCAATCTAGAGAAGACCGAGGCGCTGGTGTTGGGTGACCCGTTGAGAAGGGCCGCGTCAGGGGTAAGACGATCAAAGACTGACTTCTTGGGAGCTTCCTTTGTCAGCATCGGAGCGGTGAAGCTTGTCGGTGGGAGCATAGTCCCAAAGAACAATCCTGTGGTGGCTCGAGTGACCTGTTCCACGGGCATTATGAATAGCGAAGCAGCTTGGGGTCCATAGGCTATACCTCCTGGCGAGGTAGAGCGTTGGTTGCAATTGCAGTCTGAGCAGTTGGAGCATTTCGCAGAAGTAGAAGCCATCGATTCTTTGCTTTCTGCAATAAGCAAGACGCCAAGTCTTAGTATCTTGAAACCCAAGGGCAACCATTAGCGAACCGCGATTGGTTCGCGAATCACGACACACGAAGTGTGGAGTGGAAAGAGGAAAAGGTCCCACCGGGCGTGCCAGAATCTGTTCCCCTCCGAAGGACGGCGCGACTGGGCGTCTCGCCTGAAATTCGGGGCAGATGCTAATTGGTGCTATCCGTCCACCTCTCCGAAGATGCCAAGTTGATTTATGGCACCATGTATCGAAGGTTTGAATGGATGCGTCCGATGTAGCAGACTTCGTCAGATTCCCCCTCGCTTGAGGGGTTTTTGATTGTGGGGACGCTCTTCCCTGCAGGCGCAAGCCCCTGCAGTTAATTACGCTACCGCATTGCGGTAACAACTTTCTCCTTCTCCAGATGGTCACTTCGTGTCGTGTGTGTTTGTTTTGTGTTTTGTTGCCCGTGGATTGTATACAGAGACTGAGTTATGTCGTCGCCCGTAGGGCGTGGACTAGTCCAAATCCGTATTATCTTAGATTTGGGTTGGGGGTTTGGGTTTAAGGATACGTTAGCCTCGTTTGAGCCTAAGATCGACTTAAACGTTTGTTAAGGATACGTTAGTCTAGTTTTTAGACTAAGATCAACTTAACGGGATCGTTTAGATCCAACAAGAGAGCGATAAAAGGGGGCTCTGTTGTTTAGTTTAGTGACGTTGCGGTCGGTATGTAGTTTAAGGACGTTGCGGTCCATGGGTAGTTTAAGGACATTGCGGTCCATTGTTAGTTTTAAGACGTTGCGGTCAAGGTTAATGACCTCATAGTCCGTGGATTTAAGGACTCCACAGTCTAAAGTTAGTTTTAAGACATCTCGGTCAAGGTTAAGGACCTCATAGTCCATGAGTTTAAGGACCCCACAGTCCATAGTTAGTTTTAAGACATCTCGGTCAAGGTTAAGGACCTCATAGTCCATGAGTTTAAGGACCCCACAGTCCATGTCAATGTGTGGTCATTGGGACCCGTCACCTCTTTGAAGACGTTGAGGAATTACAACGCCAAGTATCAAAGGAGTGAAGAGATGTACCCTTGAGCCGGGGTGGATTAAATAGTCTTAGGCCCAATTTGGGATCAAGACCGATTAATTATGTTATGAGCCCATCAGCCCAGTTAAGTCTGAATTGAGGACTTATGGCCATCTTGGGCTAAGTCCAATCATGTCTGGAATATTGGCTTCCTGTTGGTCCATTGAAGGAGAGGCTTTGCCTCTGGCCATTTAGCCAATTGGGCCAATGCCTAGTGTTAAACACTAAAGACCAATCAGTGTTGAACACTGGGAATGAGATTGACAAGTTAGTGTTTGACACTAAAAGATAGTTGGTGTTAAACACCAGCAACAAGGCTTTCAAATTAGTGTTAAACACTAAAATAGATCAGTGTTAAACACTGGCAATTGAGATCTCAAATTAGTGTTAAAACACTAAGGTAATCAGTGTTGAACACTGCAAATAAAGTTCTTTGATTAGTGTTGAATACTAAGGCCAAACAGTGTTTTAACACTGGATTCAGGGGTTCCAATTTAGCGTTAGACTCTAAGGCAAGAGGGGTCACGTGGTAGCACGTGAGGGCGCCCACCCTTCATTTGTTCTGCTGAGAATATCGCATCTTTTGGAGCATCATGTGCCATCACGTGACGGGTGTTTAAATGGAGTATGTTAAAGCCTCTGCCATGGGTCACTTGGGTCACGTGAGGCACTGCCTCAAAGGGGCTTTTCTGTAGATCTTTTTGGGGGTCAAATGGTGACACGTGACCCTGCCTCTATGTATGTTTTTTAGAAGATCTGTTAATCCCTTTCAGGAATTAAATTCCTCGTAGGGTTGAACCCTGACAATAATTTCAGAGGAATTAAATTCCTACTTCCTTTTAAAGATTTATATTCTAGGATAGAGTTGAACTCTGAATTTTCTGTAGGAATTAAATTCCTCATATATGTGAAGAACTGAATAGGGTTAAACCCTAATAAAAGCTTTAAGGAATTAAACTCCCACTCTCTGTTAAAGAATTATTCTGGGGAATGAGATTAAGGGAATTAAATTCCTGTTGTTTTAACAGAACTAGGGTTAAACCCTGATTCTGTTCATTCTGAAGGAATTAAATTCCCATAACACAGGGTCAAACCCTAATTTTATTTTAAAGGAATTAAATTCCTATAGTTCTGTGAGAATTAAATTCTCGTGCTTCCATTCCCTCTCTATGCTTTGGATCTGCATGGCAGGATCTCAACCCATTGAGAATTAAATTCTCAACTCAAGGGGAGATGTGCACTTTACAGATCCTCCACTAATGAGAGAACTATGTTCTTCTGTTTTATATCAGAGTTAAACTCTGTTGAGAATTAAATTCTCTTTTCCTCTCAAAAGGCCTTCCCTTTCTTACCTAGGGTTTTCTTTTGCAGAAGATCCAAATTTCTCCAAAGTATCAAGGCTCTCCTTTTTTTGTCTCGATTCCTTTCGGCCTCTATCTCTCTCTATCTCCCTCTATATATCCCCTGGCTCCTATTTATAGGAGAAGCAGCCGAATCAATTAGTTTTGGTGAATCTTTCATTGGGAGATTTGATTTGTATTCACCATTCGTTTTGGACCTTTGGATTATTAGGTGAATTTTATTCACCATTGGATTTTAAATCCAGAGATTCTCCTTTGTTATTTCGGTTAGATTTAAAGGGGAAATCTTTCCAAATTCGAGATTTTTCCATAGATAGATGATGTTTAATCACCCTTTAAATTTTTAACTCAATCGGTTGCTTTGGAAAGATTTAAGAGGTCTTTTCTCAGAATTTAATTCTGTTAACGGATAGGCTTTGAAAGCTGGTCACGTGTGGCCACGTGACACTTGGTCACGTGTGGGCACGTGACCCCTTTGGAACGAGCCCTCTTCTTTCTTTTTGCGCTCTGCCTTCTGGTTGCTATTTAACCGTCACGTGCCACCACATGACCCCTGGTCACGTGTGAGCACGTGACCCTCGTCTGGACCCTTTTTCTTGATTTAACCGGAGAACAAGTCTGCTGCTTTTGAGTGTCACGTGCCAACACGTGACCCTGGTCACGTGGGAGCACGTGACCCTTTCTGAAGCCCTTTTCTTTGATGTAGTTGGGAAACTGAATTTGCCTTGCCGATACTTTTAGATGTCACGTGACTGCTGGTCACGTGTAAGCACGTGACCCTTTTCTGAAGCCTTTTTCGTAGGCTTTGCTGATTTTAAATCAGGAAACAATAGTGCCTTGCACTTGCAAACTGCTCTGTTGCGCTCCTGGATTGGCGCAAGCCACCAGAGCGCGCCACGTGTCAGAAGCGCAGGCACAGCGCATTAGCGCAACCCACTGCGCTTGCGTGACACGTGTCAACACTACAAGCGCTTGCGCTCTCTAATTGGCGCAAAGCGCCTGATAAATACAATGCATTTCCTAAAGGGTCAGGCCCAAATCAAAAAGACCAAGCAGGCCTAATTAAATTGCAATGCAATAAAAATGGCAGAGCCCTAGAAAAATTGATGCTCTGCATCATTTATAAATGGGTAGAGCCTAAACAGAATTGATGCTCTGCATCATTTATAAATGGGCAGAGCCCAAACAAAATGCTATGCATTTTAAATGGCAGAGCCCAAACAAAGTAGATGCTTTGCATCATTTATAAATGGGCAGAGCCCAAAACAAATTGATGCTCTGCATCCTTTATGGGTAGAGCCCAAATAAAAATAAAAAGAAATGCAATGCAAAAGCAGATAAAATGTTGAACATTTTCAACTGGACTTAGCCCAATTTTGGCCGTTAGTCCTCAAATTAAATTGACTGAGCAAGATTGCTCTCTTAAATCAATTTACCTCCGGTTCGAGGGTACATCTCCGAACTCCTTTGACATCTGTCGTTGTAATCCTTCAACGACGTTAGAGAGGTGACGGGTCCCGACGACCACACACATACGTATCTGGACTGCGAGGTCCTTAAACTCGTGGACCGAAACGTCCTTAAACTAATATTTACCCCAAAATGGGAATGGTGGACCGAAACGTCCTTAAACTAATATTGGGCCGAAACGTCCTTAAACTAATGATGGACCGAAACGTCCTTAAACTAATGGTGGACCACCATGTCCCTAAACTGGAATATGGACCACTACGTCCCTAAACTGGAACAATAGAGCCTCCAAATGCTCTTTTGCCGGATCTAAACGGTCCCGTTTAAGTTGATCTTAGCCCCAAATACGGCTAACGTATCCTTAAACATTTAAATGGACTATAAAACTCCAAATCGACTTTGGTTCAAGGGTACATCTCTGAACTCCTCTGACACCTATCGTTGTAATCCTTCAACGACGTCAGAGAGGTGATGAGTCCTGACGGCCATATATTAAACGGATCACCACGTTAAGTTGATCTTAGTCTCAAACAGGATTAATGTATCCTTAACGAATGTTTAAGTTGATCTTAGCCTCAATACGGCTAATGTATCCTTAAACTAAAAATACCAAACCCAAATCTAAGTAAATACGGATTTGGACTAATCCACGTCCTACGGGCGACGGCATTACTCAGTCTCCGTATACAATCCACGGGCAACCACAAACAAAACAAACACACACACGACACGAAGTGAAATTCTGGAGAAGGAGAAAGTGGTTACCGCGATGTGGTAGCGTAATTAACTGCAGAGGCTTGCGCCTGCAGGGAAGAGCGTCCCCACAATCAAAAAACCCCTCAAGCGAGGGGGAATCTGACGAAGTCTGCTACATCGGCCGCATCCGTCTAAACCTCCGATACACGGTGCCATAAATCAACTTGGCATCTTCGGAGAGGTGGACGGATAAAACCAAATAGCATCTGCCCCGAATCTCAGCGTCGGGACCTCGCAGTCTTGTGTGCCGCCATTCGGAGAGGAACAATCTGCAGTCTATATTATGCTGCTGTGCGAAGCGGCTGATCTTATGGCTCCTGTAGGCTGGTCCATTATCCGAGATTATCCGTCGTGGAGTGCCGAACCGATAGATGACATGTGTCTTGAAGAAATGGAGAATATTCTTCGTCTTCACCTCCCTTAGTGGTACTGTCTATGCCCACTTAGAGAAGTAATCGGTTGTTACCAATATGAACGGTGTCCTTTGGATGATGCCGGCTCACTGGGCCCGATTATATCGGTTCCCCACATTTCGAACGGTCAGCTGGCTACCGTTGGGTGTAGCGGAATTGATGTTGGTGGATGAAGTCCCCATGGATCTGGCACGAGTGACACTGCTTCGCATATTCGAGACAGTCCTGAATCATTGTGGGCCAATAGTAACCCATTCTTTTGATCTTCAGCTTCATTTTTGGCCCAGCTTGATGAAGACCGCTGTAACAACCCTAACTTTTCTATACAATTTTTTTTCAAAAATCCATAAAGGAGTATTTTAGCCTGAGCACAAGATATAGGTAATTATTTTTTTTTAATTACAAGCTATAAGAATGTAATAACTCTATTTTTAGTGTACAAGAAATTACTTTAAATTTGATGTATACTAGGAGTATTTATTCTTGCTCCTATCATTTTAAGTAATTAAATACCACAATAATTACAAGAAGGAGCTTGTAGCTCATTGGTAATACATTACACTGCTGAACCAAGCCACCAGAGTTCAAATCCCATGCCCCACATTATTTTAATATTATTTTGTTTTTGATTTTTAGAATACCAACCTTTACACGTGCGTTTCTCACAAAATTCCTTCTACACATAAAAAACTAAATATACCATAAATCCCCCCATGAGACCCCCCACCTTTCGGCGCCTTGACTCGGCCGAGTGGGCCGGCGGACCGGCCGACTCGGGCCGGCGCCGCCGGCCGGACACGGCCGGACTGCCGAGTCCCCTGAACGGAAAACGTGCGTCTTGACCTGGTCTTCTCACCTGCACACACTAAATTCCTAGATCGGTTATTGAATGCATATTAAACCTCTTTTACTCCAAAATTTTAATGATTTTAATGATTTTTATATATTTTTATTTTTTTTTTAATTGAAAACCCTAACCCTAGCCTAACCCTATATAAACACCCCTACCCTCTACCCTCTCATCCTAAATTCCTAAGTCCACTCTCTTAAAATCCCAAGAGAACTTTGGTACGTTAGAAAACGAGCGAAAGGCGAAGCGCTGACGAAATCGACGGCGAAATTCCGGTGATCGTGCTAGGACCTCTCAACGACAATTCGACGCACCGGGAAACCCTCTACTTCCCCCTCACTCTCTAGTGTTGTCCAAACCCGTAAGTCCCTCTTTTCTACCTTTCTTTTCTTTCATAAAAATACGACTTTACAAACCCGACGGAAATCGGAACAAACCAATTTCCGATTCGGTTTTCTATCAAATCTCACTTATCACCAATTCCATAATGCTTAAACATCTTCATGTTGACTATTAATCACTTAACAACTAATTTGAACAAGTTTTCTCACATGAAATGATAGTTTTTGCAATATATCATATTTTTGCACTTAAATACCATAATGTTTAGTTTTCACATTTAACCCTTTAACATTGCTATACCTTAAAGTAGTTCACGAGGTAATGACCTACCTCCACACACACTCATATGCAAACATAACACGCTACCTTGAAAACTTAGAATACGATAAAATAAGATTTTACAATTAAATACCATTTTCTAAATAAAACCTTTTCTAAAAGTTTTAGGTTGCTACACTTTTAAAACAAATATCTTTTATTAGGAAAATACGATAAGTTGTAGACATCGATCGTTTATCTAAACCTGAGTTTGTGGTGTCTAGGCTAGGCAAGTGAGCAAAGGTAACTTTAAAAGGCCCGTCTTACGATTCGTGAGCGGATCCCTCCTTCCTCACTTGTACTTACATGGCCACAATTGGCGGTGAAGAGGCGATTTGAGGCTTCTAACGACTTATCGTTTAGACCATTTAGAAATAGTATAGTTGAAATAGAAAACCCTAGAATCTAAAATACGGAAAAATCAACTTTTGCAAATAAATACCTTTTATTTTATAAAACTGTATTCTAATGGTTTAGTATTTATAAATCTTTGTAAAGCGCCACTACAACCCATCTTTGGGGAACCCGTTAGGGATAGTACGGTTTATCGTGCACCCTCGGCTTAATAGTGCGAGATTCAGACCTCCGCAAGGAGCATTCGGTCTCGAAAGGTTTAAAATACGATATCTTAAGAAAATAATATTTTTTATATAAAATATTTATTGAAATTATTTTTGTATAAATATATTATCATTAAAAGATCTATTTTGTTATAATATAAATATCCCACTTTTTCTAAAAATCATAAGACTAGATTTTTACATTAAGATACCATGAATTTCAAATAAATCAATATTACAGATAAATACCTTTATTTATGGAATTAAAATATTTTCACTAAGAAATATCACAAATAAAATTTACACTCATTATAAATATAAAGATGATTAATAAATACTTGGGGTGGATCTTGAAAACTATACAAAAGTATTTTTACATAAAACCCCTCAAGTTTTATAAATTACAATAAGGACCCTAACAATTATAGAACTTCGACTTACATTTATTTTGGTCTGACTCGGATTTGAGTCTGATTATTTCTGACTTGAATATGATTCAAGTCAATCTACATTCTTTAATATTCCAACTCAATATGAACACATGAATCCCAGAATCCAGTTATCAATCTATACAACTTTACTGAATCAAACCATAGATATATATCCATTATTCCGTTATTCCATTTACCTGATTATGCAGTTACAATCTGTTTACTGATATCATGGTTTTGGTCAGTCATCCAACTATACAATACAATACTACAACACAATCAAAATACTACGGGGTTTAAGGGGTAGATTGGTACGGAAGATGTTAAAAGTGGCACGAGACGGTCAGATTTAAGACACCTAACATGAATCCAATTGCCGTTATTCTGGGCCTTCTAACGGAGCCTTCTACTCTATATTCCGTTTGCCCTGGTCTCTAGCATATAGAGACCCCTCTCGTATACACTGGCATTCTTCTGTACCAAGCTACAAACAACAGCGTTAATACAACATTACAACAATACAATACAACATTAAAAGCTACTCTCTCTCTCCTACTCTTTGTCTATTTCTCCCTTATCTTTGGGATTTACCGAGCGACCTGTTCGCTGACGATATTCTATTTCTTTCTTCTTAGAATGTCGTCAGGTGTTTTGTACCCAGCAGAGATCGAGCCCACTGGTGAAGACTTGGATCAGTTTCACGAAAACCCTGAGCTCTAGACATTGTACCTTGTTCTATTCAGTATTTTCATTTCCTGTTATGCCATTGTTTAGGCATCGCTTTTCATTCCAGTTGTATTTACTTTTCATGCATTGTACAAAAGAATGTTATTAATAAAGTTGCTGTTATTTATATATTTCTTGTCTCTTCTGATTTACTTTTATATTGCTTAGATACCCTCAGCATATTTACTTCACAGTAAATACGTAGCGGACATCGTCGCGTCCCCTATGCCGTATACCGAGAAGCGGGGCGTGACAACCGCAAAGTCCATTGTGGGTTTCTTGGACGACTATCCTTGCTTCTTCTGGTTCCAGGCATCTCAGCCACAGACAATCAAATGATCTCTTATATAGAATATCATTGACAAAAGCGAAAGACAGAGCTCGTTTCATGAGCTGATGTCTTGACGACGCATCTTTGGGCGTTCGATGGGATTTGAAGTAGTCTATGAAGACTTCTCTCCAATCCTCGGCCTCTTCTTCGTTCTCTATTTGGAAGACTGCTTGTTCAGTCACTTCCTTTCCTTCAGATGAATCTGGAGATATTTTTGCTGGCGCGAGAATCAAGCAGCTTTGCACAATGATCCTTACATCATCACGGTTTTCGTCGGCCAATTCTTTAGCGAGCTTGGATAATGCATCCGCCTTGCTATTTTCCGCACGCGGTATGCTTTCCAGGATGTAGGAGAGAATTTGAGTCAGCAGTTGCTGCACTCTTTCGGCATATTTTACCAACTCCGGTTTACACGTCTGATAGTCGCCATTTACTTAGCTAACGACTAGCTAGGAGTCTCCATATATGAGGAGGTTTTCGATTCCCATGTCGACGGTGATCTCAAGACCCACTATCAAAGCTTCGTACTTAGCCTCATTGTTTGTCCTTAGCTCCGTTAAGGAAAGGGTGAAACGCATTATTCCCCCTTGCGGAGTCACGAAGATGAGTCCCACCCCGTCTTTGATTATAGGGGTGTTATGCTTCCGCTTCTTCATGGAAGATGCGCCATCAAAGTAGAGTTCCTATTGGACATTATTTTCTTCCTTCCTCCATTCGATTGTATCGAACGCATGTTCGTCTGGCAATTCGTAACTCAATGGAGAATCAGCTGGTATTGGATGCTCGGTGAGAAAGTCAGCGATGGCCTGGCCTTTCACTGCCTTGAGGGGTCGATACGTTATCGAGAACTCC
Source organism: Agapanthus africanus (assembly GCA_030015575.1). Taxonomy (NCBI): domain Eukaryota; kingdom Viridiplantae; phylum Streptophyta; class Magnoliopsida; order Asparagales; family Amaryllidaceae; genus Agapanthus; species Agapanthus africanus. The sequence continues at coordinate 434,785,861 of JASDDO010000018.1, forward strand.
ATCAAGAGGAGGACCCATTTGGCCAGCCTTCCTATTAGTATGGCTCTTGACATCAAATATTTGAGTGGATCCACTTGATATGAGATGGACCTCATGTGCTAAGGCATAATGGTGAAGATTCATTATCGCAAAAATCAGTGCCAGGCAATGATTTTCGATGGGGGAGTAGTTGTTTTCTGCCTCCGGAAGAACTTGACTCAAATAGTAGAGAGCTTTCTCCTTCCCCTGGTAGTTCTTCTATGCCCATAGCGCGCCTACAAAACTTTCAAGGGTTGTTGTGTACAGGATGAGAGGTTTTCCCTTGACCGGAGCGGTCAGTACTGGCATGTTCTGCAGATATTGCTTGATTTCATCCAGTGCACTTTGGCATTTATGATCCCAAACGAACGGGGTCCCCTTCTTCATCAGGTGACTGTAGGGACGCCATTTTCCGGAGAGGTTGGCTATGAACTGCCAGATATACGCGAGCTTTCCTTGAAGAGATCGCAATTGTTTAAGAGTTCTTGGCGTGGGCATTTCCATAATCGCCTTGATCTTTGATGGATCTATTTCGATGCCTCGGTGTCATATGATGAATCCTAGGAATTTGCCTGAGGAGACTCCAAATGCGCATTTCAGAAGATTCATCTTTAGATTGTATTTCCGAAGACGCTGGAATACTATGTTCAAATGTTCCCAGTGTTCCTTGTACGATTTGCTTTTCACCACAAGGTCGTCGATATAACATTCGACAATCTCATGTATGAGGTCGTCGAAGATCTTCGTCATGGCCCTCTGGTAGGTAGCACCAGCGTTCTTCAGACCGAAGGGCATCACCTTATAGCAAAATATACCCAACGGAGTCCGAAAGGCGGTATGGTTTTGATCTTCAGGATGCATCTTTATTTGATTATAGCCTGAAGATCCATCCATAAAGGAGAAGACCTCATGAGTGGACGTGTTATCGATCATCAGCTCAGTAACAGGCACTGGGAAGTCATCCTTCGGGCAAGCCTTGTTGAGGTCCTGAAAGTCCACGCAGATGCGCACCGTCCCATTTTTCTTCATCACCGGAACAATGTTGGCAATCCAGCCGGGATATTGAACTTCTTGGATGAAGCCAGAGTCAATTAGTTTTTTGACTTCAGCATTGATACTCATCTCAAGTTCGAGCCGCATTCTCCTTGGCGCTTTCTTGACTGGCTTAACGTCCGGTGATATAGCCAGTTTATGCACCGCTATTTCTGGATCTAGTCCCGGCATCTCGAAATAATTCCATGCGAAGCAGTCTTTATATTGCATAAGCACATCCTTTAGTGTGGCCACCTGTTTTTTAGACAACAGCTCGCTGACGAACGTTGGTCTTGGATCGTTTTCCGTGCCCAAGTCGATTTTCCTTAGATTGTCCGCCGTGGTATGTATCACATCCTCCAGCTCTTTTAGCGCCGGTGGAAATTCTGAGATCACCTCATCCTCATTCTCATTTGTGAGGCACTAGGAAAGGTCATCGATATTCTCATGCTTCCCTTCCTTCGAGAATGTTATCACGTGACAGGTACGAGTTCATTTCCAAGCTCTATGTTGATCTGGACTTACCCTCGCAATATAGGTTGCTTTTGGCTCGTGCTTTCATGGTGGGGTTACCCTCCAACTGTCGGATAGAGCAAACCTGCCTTGCTGATACTGGTCTTCGACCCAGTCTTTGAATATGAAGCAGTCTTCAAGAGGATGTCCTATTGCTCGATGGTAGGAGCAATAATCCGGGTGATAGACCTCGTTTATTTGTTCGGGGTGCCGAGACTCCAGGAGCGTCATCATTTGATGCTTAATGACAAGGTTGAATATATTTCTTGTCTTGTCTTGGGGGCAAGAATATTCTCGACCCATCTTCTTCATCAGCGATGGATTCCAGCTGAATTTTTCTCGATCGCGTAGCTTCTTGGATCTGCTTCGCTGCTTTCGAACGTCATTCTTGTCGTTCTCCTTTGTTTTACTTCTACGTTGGGCTTTTTCTTTGCCACGAGAGTGCACAACGGGCCGAGGGTGAAGGGCATCGTAGTCTTTTCTTTCCGCAGACTGCTGAGTAAGACGTTGCGTACTGGCTTTCTCGTAAATGGCCACTTCGCGGCCGTGGTCATCCCGAACCTTTTGACCGGCTTCTCTCATTAGCTTGTCAATTTGTTCTTCGAATGACGGACTTGGCATTCTTACGGCAGGCTCTCGCTCTGGTTCAATATCAGCGCTATCTGGAAAAGCATTCCTTTCTCCATCGGAGTTATTTATGACACGGCAGCCATGGAATCGCTCCCGTTTCTTGGACCGAACGTATCCAAGCCCAGTCATCTCCATCCTCCCGTTGTGCATCTTTTGTTGAGTCCTAGAAACGTCCCAAATCTTATTGTAGAAAAGGGCTTGTTGAGCGGTTTATTTGAAGGGTACGCCTTGGTATCTTAATAGCCTTTTCAATCCCTCTGCGTAATATCTAGGCAGACGGATTGGTTGAATCCTGTCAAGCGCTAAATCAGCACCATGCCAGACTTCTTTTTCCACTTTGGTCTCCGTAGATTGATAGAAGAGGATCGCCTTTTGACCTCTTCGCCTGGGAGGGACGTAGAAGGTATGCAGCTCTTGTACGCTGTATGTATCAAGCGCTTCCAGTTCATTATAATGCCGTGGCGGAACCATGGTGATTTTCAAACTCCGATCGGCTCCAGCAATGGTTTGTGCTGATAGGCGAGTAGAGAACACGGCGTTGACCTTGTCTTCAGAGTCACTGCCAAAGACAAAAACAGGATTAAATGGCCCGTTCTTGTTACACTGGGGTTGTCCTGAGTAGACTATTTCCTCATCTTCATCGGTGTCACTCCCAAAGACCAGGATGGTGGCGACGGATTTTTGTTTATTCTCCGACTTACGACATCTTTCTGTGTCTTCGAAGTCTGGTAGGAAGTACTTTGCGTCTTCATTTTTTCAGACTTCATTCACGGAGAATGGATTTAGCTCCCCCGTGACAGTGTACTCGATGCCATCTTTGAAATACTTCATCCACTGATGTTGTGTAGAAGGGATGACGTTGTACTAGTGCAACCAAGGCATGCCGAGCAGAGCGTTATAGGAAGTCTTGGCGTCAATGACATGAACTTTGATGTCAGTGATGAGAAGTCCAAAGCGTAACGTCAAAATTATGGACCCGAGCGTCCGTGATGACTGAGAGTCGAACCCTGAGATGGAAATTTTATCTCGAGCTAGGTGCTGAACGTTCATGCAGATCTCCTTCAGCACCTTCACGTTGAGAAGGTTAACGGAGGACCCGTTGTCGACCAGGATCTTCCCTATCTTGATGTCGTGGCAGTACCCGGTGACATATAGAGGACGGTTGTGCTCACACATTCCGAGGAGAAGATCTTCATCGCCAAATGTAATGTTAGCTGTATGAACCTCTGCCAGCCCGTCCTTCATCTTTTCTTCTGCGAGGAAAGCTTGGAACTGATCAGGCTCTTGCAATGCCTTGATCAGAAAATCTCGTGCCTCTTTGGATAGAAGGGGAGCATCCAGTATGCTCAGTTATGAGGGTATCTTCCTCAGATGTGCCAGAACATTGTAATCCACCTTGTTTTTCTTAGGCTGGTCCTTGGCTGCGAGCTCTTTGACGACTCTATCATCGAGGGCAATTTTCTCAGGGACTTTTTCCTTCCCATTGTCTTTTTTGCTTGAACCCTTGTTTGTAAACCCGAGGTTCTTTTCAGGCAACGTACGGTTACGTAGCTGAATGTTCTCGCAGTTCTTCTCTTCTTCCTCTTTTTCAGAGGTGGATTCTTTGAAGAGAGGGCCGAGGGTTATTTCTTCCTCAGAATCGCTCCCGAATGTAAGAACTTGAGATTTTCCTTTTGTCGACCTGGTATTAACCATATGACAATTGCCAGCCGTTCCTTCACGCTCGTCTGTCGCGCTTCTTTGTTGTCGGCGAGCTTTGCGCTTCATTCGCTTGAAGTGTTGCCGGTGAGCAATGTATCCTTGCCACCACTTCTTGAAGGCATTGCACTCTTCGGTGGGGTGTGTGACCCTCCGATGGTATAAGCAGTAGTTTGGATGCACATCCACTTTGTCGAGACACGTAATCCCGGGAGTGTTTTCCATGAGAGGGGGCAGCTTCATTTCCATTGACAGGGCTTTGGCGAACTGCTTCTCTGCATTGTTCTTGCCTTTGTTTGTAGCAGGTGTGCTTTGGCTTGGATGGAGTACTTTATGACTCATCCTTACCGTGGCTTCTTCAGCCTAACGCCGACGCTTGGCCTTTTCGTATATGGCTGTTTTGCGCTTAAGGTCAGCTTTGCTCTTTTGAAAGCTTCATTTAGTAGCCTGTCAATTGGTTCTTCTAGCAGCTCCGGAGATTTTGGCACTGATCCTTCCCCCAGTTCCTCTGCATTGCTTTCCGACGTCGATGGAGTTTCTTCGTCATTTAACGATGAATAGGAAACTATGTGGCAACTTGCTACATAATCTTCGGTTTCTCCCGACGAGCCATTTCCCTCATCATCATCACTATCTCCGTTATCAAGTATATGGTTGAGAAACTCTTCGAGTGTGACTGCGGTCCGCGCCTTCTGGTTGTATTCCTATAGCGCGTCGATGTGTTTTTGCAGGTCTGTGCACTTGTCGTCAGGCTGCACAGGCTTCTTGGTCTTCTTCTTTTTCTTTGAAGATTTCGAAGGCTTAGCCTGGAGGTCTTGCCCATCACTATTAGTTTTCGGTATTGGGCGCGGCTTAAGCATCCCCTCAATGATCTCAGGCCCCAGCGGGCTTTTCTATTTAATCGCCGGACATGCTTGAAGATCCTTCAGCATTATTTTAGTTTTACCTTAAAGGACCACTTCCCAAGGAGCTTCTTCCACAAACGAGCATGATGTCCCCGGCGTATCCACCTTTTTAGGAGCGTGCCTCTGTGGCGGGTTCACCCTCCAGTTTTCTGACAGTGCGAATTTCCCTTGATGGTACTGGTCCTCGACCCAGTTTTTGATGACGAAGCAATCCTCAATTGGGTGGCCCACTACTCTGTGATAGGAGCAGTAGTTGGGATTATTGACGTCACCGGGCTGCAGTGGATGTCTCAGATCTGGCAGTGTGATGAGTTTGTTGCGCATTGCCAGTTCGAACAATCTCCTCATTTTATCATGGGGAAACGAGTAAGCATGCCCTAGCTTCTCTTCCAGGGATTGACGCGGGCGTGCGTTGCTTTGGCTAGCAGCCGGTTTCTGATCGCTCGGCTGTTGTTGAGTGTTGGCAACAAAGGCCGCTTTTCCTTTTCCTTTCGCATTCCGAGGGTCCATTTTTGAAAAGGGAGGCCCGTGGCTCATCTGGTCCATTTGGGCCAGCTTGTCGATCAAAGCCTGGAAGGTGGTCGGTGTTTCCCCCAATCAGAGCAAAGCTCTGTTCAAATTTCAAAATTTGAAATGAAGCAGCGCTTCATAGTAGCACTAGCGTTGAGAGTCAAAGACTCTGAGGCAGCGCTCACGTGCAAAGCACATGAGCGCTAGCGCTAAGAGCGCTAGCGCTAAGAGCGCTGTATTTTGAGCAGCGCACCACGTGCAAAGCACGTGAGCGCTAACAGCGCTGTACTCTAAACAGCTCTAAGCAGTGCACCACATGCAAAGCACGTGGGCGCTAGCGCTAAGAGCGATGCACTCTAAGCAGCGCACCACGTGCAAAGCACGTGGGCGCTAGCGCTAAGAGCGATGCACTCTAAGCAGCGCACCACGTGCAAAGCACGTGAGCGTTAGCGCTAAGAGCGCTGTAATGCAAGCAGCGCACCACGTGCAAAGCACGTGAGCGTTAGCGCTAAGAGCGCTGCACTTTAAGCAGCGCACCACGTGCAAAGCACGTGAGCGTTAGCGCTAAGAGCGCTGCAATGCAAGCAGCGCACTACGTCCAAAGCACGTAAGCGTTAGCGCTAAGAGCGCTGCACTCTGAAGCAGCGCACCACGTGCAAAGCACATGAACGCTAGTGATAGAACAAAATGTTCTCGGCCCTTGGATCAAAGATCCAACGAACATGATTAAAAATCATCAATTGACCAGAATAAAATTCTGTTGAGAAAACATTTCTTAGAATCTTTCCAAACAGGAAAGATTGTGCTCTGAAAATCAGAGCACCATTGGATCAAAGATCCAATGGTGATTAAAAATCACCAAAATACAGAATAAATTCTGTATGGGAAAAGATTTCCCAATCTTGTTAAAAACAAGAAGATTGCCTTCCGTAAATCAGAAGCCCATGGATCAAAGATCCAACGGGGAAAACATCCCCAAATCGATTAGAGAAAAGATCTCCTTAACCGATTGAACAAATCAGCCTTCACTATATAAAGGCCCCAAGACTTCAAGTCTGATATACAGAGAAAGATAGAGAGGAACCCCCCTCCCTCCATAAACTTTGAGAAATTTCAAAGACAAAGAGCAAGCTCTCAGAAGAAGAAGATTTTCTTCAAGGTAAAAAAGAGAACAGAGAGATGAAATCATCTCATATAAAAAGAAGAATTTACTTCTTTTTCTAAGATCATAGATCTATAAGACCAAGGTCTTTCACAACAGAGATCAAAGTATTGTTGGATGTAGTGCCCTCAAAGTTAATTATTGGATCGCAGGTACGTGATTGCAATGATTAAGGAGGACCTATACAGATAGGACAGTCTTACTCAAGATGATTGTAGCTATCTGGTTTGCCTTTATCATCGTGTACAGCTTTTGGTGACATGATCACTTTTACACGTTGATAAAGCCCTTAGGATCCTGCTTGACTACCAACAGTATGAGGGCGATCATATACATGAGAGTTGGGTAGTCTATAAGCACATCCTTAAAAGTGGTCCCTAGTCGTGGGAGTTTCGAGACAGGGCATCGATACTCCGGAGTAGACTAGGGGCGATGGCCGGTCTCACAAGCCACTAGTGTCAGTTGGTTTACCTAAGATGTATACAGGTGCTCATTGGGTTATGAGTACACCGGACAGGACTCGCCGGGAACCTGCTAGTTGGTATTATACCTAGCGTCAGATAGCAGTTCCCTGGTGACATGTGTACATGTTATTTCATCGACCTGAGATCGTCATTTGTCTCGTGTGAGTTCCTATTGTGCTTTGATTACTACCCTACCACAGCTCAAAGGAGTCGTGCAAACAGGTTTTAGTTGGGTACAGTCCCGAGCCACATGGAGGCAAGTGAGCGGATTGGCAGGGGTTTCGTCTCTCCCGGTATTGGGGGTGAGATCGAGTTGTGTCTAGGAGAGCCATTACACAAAGCCTTCGGCCGAGGCAGGAGATTTACTGGTAGGTACTCCAGTAGTATCTCAGGGTGTTCAGGGCTACCCTCCGACACGACTTATACCGCTTTTGGGGGTCTGACGTTACCAGCCCCCTAGGCCCGATATGCGATGCTCATAGACGAACGGACCGGACTGTACTAATATTGTCACTGATGGGCTCAGTAGGGTTCCAGGATGAGTTCGCTCATCGGCTTCCCTTTCGGTCAGTACATGGGCAGCCGTTACGCACAGCTAGTGCCGCTGACGTGCTTGTAGTTAAACCCACTGCCAGGGTACTGACGAGTCTTTAAAGTCCCCCACAGATAGTTTCCCAAGTTTCGGGCGAAACGTTGTAGAGGCCGTATGGTTTTATGGCAGGGTTCGAACATGCACGTGCATTTATGCACGTGTCATATTTCGGACAGATAATACTGGTGGGCTTTGGTTTAAGTCGGATCCAAGTATTATATTGAGTCGGAATATTTTTAGTCTCATCGTATTCGTTCGGAATACGGATACAGGTATGTATTTACTGGTGAGGGGTATTCTCGTAATCCGTTACGTGAATATTTTAGAAGATGCATTTCTTTTTGGGTTAATCATTTTGGTTTAAATGATTATTGGATTTGGAAGTGTGACTCATTCTTGGTGACACATTTCTTCTAGCATGTTCATTAGTGACTCATGCTAATGAGTCACTAAGTGAGTCATGATAGAATTAATTGTGTTTTGTTTAGGGTGTAGATATTTTAGGGTTGTAGAGATATTTTTGGGAGATATTTTTATGAGATATTTTCTTTGTTTTTCAACACACAAACCTTATATATATCGACTCACAAAAGAAAGCCATGACAAGTTTTATGCTTGGGTCTTTGCTCTCTTGATAGTTTCTTGAGCTCACAATTTCCAACTCTTTGCATCTTCTTCTACCTCCACCCTATCCTTCTCATGTGATGAGAACCCTAGGGTGTTTGAGACAAAGTATTCCACTCATTCTTTACTTCATCTTGGACATGTCGGTTGGCATACTTTATGTCCGAGTTGCCTCGGTTTAGAGGCTGGAGCCCGTATAAAGACTCGTTGATGTGGTGCCACCTCGACGAGGAGACAGTAGATCGGAGTTGCCGCGAGGAGCGTGGGATGATGGCTAAAGACCGAAGGACACGGATCGATCGGTATAGCCGTTCTACCTCTTTACAGTTTGTTAGTATAGCGTTAATGGCAAGATCCGGGTTATAGTATGCGATAGCGCCAGTTGTAAAAGTTTTTGTTCCGTGTTTGGCCTCAGATTATTGGCTGGGGCGCTACCATAGACTTACAAGTATCTCATCATAAAAGGATAAGGGGAAGAACTTAACCTGCTTCAGATCATAGATCTAAAAGACAAATTGTCTTTCAGAGATCATAATATCTCATTATAAAAGGGGGGAGAATAATTCAATTCTCTTTGGATCATAGATCCATAAAGGCAGAGCCTTTCACCAAAAACATAAGAGATTGAAACATCTCCTATAAAAAAAATAAGAACTTTGTTCTTAGATCCATGGGACAAAGTCTCTTATAAGAGTGAGAATTTAATTCTCAGGACGCAAAGCTGCCTAAAAGAGCCCTAGCGCTCCAATCAAAAGAAGCGCTTCAGCACTCCAAAACTAACGCATAGCGTTGCAGAGCCTTAGCGCTCCAAATTTCACAAGAAGCACACTGCGCTCATTGTCTGGCGCGCAGCGCCAAGTGCTCCACGTGCTCCTCACGTGTGCGCTACTTCACCAGAAGCGCAATGCGCTCATTGTCTGGCGCACAGCGCTAAGCACGCCACATGATCCTCACGTGTGCGCTACTTCACCAGAAGCGCACTGCGCTCATTGTCTGGCGTACAGCGCAAAGCGCACCACGTGCTCCTCACATGTGCGCTACTTCACCAGAAGCGCAATGCGCTCATTGACTGGCGCTCAGCGCCAAGCGCGCCACGTTCTCCTCACGTGTGCGCTAAAAGAACATAAATTGTTCTATAGATAAAGCCCAGAGCCATAATGAATGCTCAGCATTCCATAAACGACAAAAAGGTTGTCAGAACTCAAACCAATGCTCAACATTGTTAAATGTTTAACATTTTAACTAAATGGGCCGAGCCCAAAATGGTCACAGAACCCTAACTCAGATTAATTGAGCCCATATGCTCATAAATCTTTGATCTTAGTCCTAAATTGGACTACAGATCCCTACCAATATTGGTTCAAGGGTACATCTCTTCACTCCTCTGATATTTGTCGTTGTAATCCTTCAACGTCTTCAGAGAGGTGACGGGTCCCGACAACCAGACATTCCACAGGCTGTGGGGTCCTTAAACTCTTGGACTATTATGTCCTTAAACTTTACGGACTGTGGGGTCCTTAAACTCATGGACTATGATGTCTTTAAACTTTACAGACTATGATGTCTTTAAACTGGACCGCAAAGTCCCTAAACTAAAACAATAGAGCCTAAATGCTCTCTTGTTGGATCTAAATGATCCTGTTAAGTAGATCTTAGTCTAAAATTAGGCTAACGTATCCTTAACAAACATTTAAGTTGATCTTAGTCTTAAATGAGACTAACGCGTCCTTAAACCCAATCCCAAACCCAAATTTAAGAAAATACGGATTTGGACTAATCCACGCCCTACGAGTGACAACATAAATTTGTCTCCATATACAATCCACGGGCAACCAAAAACAAACAAACACACACGACACGAAGTGACCATCTGGAGAAGGAGAAAGTGGTTCCCGCGATGCGGTAGCATAATTAACTGCAGGGGATTGCGCCTGCAGGGAAGAGTGTCCCCACAATCAAAAACCCCTCAACGAGGGGGAATCTGACGAAGTCTGCTACATCGGTCGCATCCGTCTAAACCTTCGATACATGGTGTCATAAATCAACTTGGCATCTTCGGAGAGGTGGAAGGATAGCACCAAATAGCATCTGCCCCCGAAGTTCAGGCCGGACGTCCCAACGTCCCGGTCGCGTCTTTCGGCGGAGAACAGATTCTGGCACGCCCGGTGGGACCTTTTCCTCTTTCCACTCCACACTTCGTGTGTCGTGGGCGCGAACGAATCGCGGTTTAATGTGGTTTCCCCTGGATTCAAGGTACTAAGATTTAGTGTCTTGCTCCGTGTAGAAAACAGAAGATCAATGGCCTCAAACTGCACTAATTGCAACAACTCCCGTTCCGCCTCGTCTAGAGGAGTAACCTACGGGCCCCAAGCGGCCTCCCTTTTCACAATACCGGTGGAACAGGTGACGCAAGCCACCACTGGGCTATTCTTTGGGACCATGATCCCACTAACGAGCTTCAGCGTTCAGATGCCGTCGCAGGAAGCTGTGAAGAAGTCGGTCTTTGATCGTCTTGCAACCACTACGGCCCCTCTCAGCGGGTCGTCCAACTCCAATGCCTCAGTCTTCGACAGGCTGGGTCAAAGCTCAAGTGGTCCACAAAGAGGCTCACAATACCAGAGAAGGACACTCCAACTCCTGCTACATTTGAGGTCGTCCAAGCTGCTCTCCCTACTCGAAGGTCGGCTTTCGACAGGTTGACCATTCCCTCTCAGTGAACGTCTGTCTTTGACAGGCTGGCGCCAACAACAGACTCTCATCAGAATAGGGGGCATGGAAAAGCTGATCCAATAGCGGAGGTGATCCCGGCCGCACGACATGCTCGACGTTGCCACTGGTGCCGAGTGAGGAAAGCTGGGGGCAGCTCTCCTTCTGGACTGACTCCGCCAGCTCCAATGGTGGAAGTTGATGCTGCTGTTCCAACTGGGAACAGCTTTGAACTACTTAACAGGGTGTGCAGGAATTCGCCAACTGCCGTGCTAAAAAAGCCTCCTCCGCCTGTTGAAAAGATCACAAAGGCGAAGCCGGAGCAGCCCCCTCAGCGACTGTCCTCCAAAATTTACAAAGTCTGGCGATAGGTCCAAGACTCGGTGATTGATCAAGATTACTCCCACCGACTGAAGAAGATAAAGGTTCGGCAAGAGAAGGACCACTCTGTCGTACCACAGGAGGTGTCGTCTACCTGGGTGCCCGCTGCAACGGCCGCCTCAACTTCACCAGCCCACAAAAAGAGAAGGCCGGAGAAGACCCCTACGTCTTTGGCAAATCACAAGGACGCTGAATCTAAACGCCCCAAGTCTGGGGGCATGGTGGTGCATACCGTCTATATGGCATCCGGAAAAGAGGATATCCGTATCTCCACAGGTCATCAACCGCTTACGCGATCAGTGACTAAGGCTCAGGAGCAGCAATAAAAAAAGCTCCAAGAGATGCTAACAGCCATGGCCGCACTCACGGGATCAAAAGCAAGCCCAGATACATCCTCGGAACAGCGTCATGAACAGGAAACTGATGCCGAATTCCTTTGGAGAATGCTTGAGAAAAAGGACAAAGAGGCCGCGGAACAAGCGGCCAACATAAAAAAATGGCCCTTCTATTCCAAGATATGGTGGGCATGATGATCCAGCCGGACCCTCCAGCCGAAGATCCTCCAGTAATAATTGAAGATGATAGAGGAGAGACATCAAATCCTCTGCCGGCTCTGTCAGCAGCCAAGGAGAAGACCATCTACAAAGCCACGCTCGATGATTAAATAGCTCAACAAATACGATCTCATCAAGCGAATGAAGCGGCTGGCCAAGTCGTTAGAACTGGACGGCCCTATCCGGATTGGTACGATCAAATAAAGTACCCGCCAGGATACACGATTCCTAAATTCCATGTGTACAAGGGGACAGGCAATCCCCATCAACATGTCGCTCAGTTTAGGGCTCTCTGCGGCAACACGGGAGGGGATGATAAGCTACTGCTTTGCCAATTCGTCGACAGCTTGGCAGAGACGATGTTCGAATGGTACTCAGAGATTCCCAATGACTCCGTCAAAACTTTTACAGAGATGGAATTGCTGTTCACCCAGCGTTTCGCAAGCGCTAGCGAACGCACCCCATTACAGCATTAATTAACGCCAGAGTGAAGCCAGGCGAAACATGGGTGCAGTACGCGATACAGTGGCGGAATTTATGGTCAAAGTGCGAGCAGCGCATCGAAGAAGCTCCTGCGGTAGGCATGTTCGTAGGGACTCTCGACCCTTAGAAGACCATTTCAAAATTCATGATGTTCTTCAAGCCAACTACTTTCCAGGCCTCGATTGACAAGCTGGCCCAAATGGATCAGATGGGTCATAGACCATCTTCTTCGAAGCTGGAATCTCGAAGTGAAAAAGGGAAAGGGAAAGCGACCTTCGTCACCAATGCTCAGCAGCAGCCCAGTAGTCCAAAACCAACTGATCGCCAAGATGAAAGACGGTGATTCTTCAATGAGAAACTGAAGCGCCCTTATTCATTTCCCCGGGATAAAACGAGGAGACTGTTCGAGCTGGAGGTGCGCAACAGGCTCATCACCTTGCCGGATCTGAAACGCCCATTACAACCCGGTGAGGCCAATAATCCCAATTATTGCCCCTATCACCAAGTGGTAGGCCATCCAATCGAAGATTGCTTCATCTTCAAATGCTGGATTGAGGACCAATACCAACAGGGAAAATTCGCACTGTCCGAGAATTGGAAAGTAAGCCCGCCTCAGCCGCACACTCTTAAAAGGGGGGACACGCCGGGGGCATCATGCTCTTTTGTAGAAGAAGCTCCATGGGAGGTCGCTCTTTCAACCAAAACAAAAAGAATGCTAAACGATCTCCAAACATGCCCGGCAATCAGGTGGAAAAGTCCGCTGGAACCCGAGGTCATCGAGGGAATGCTGAAGCCGCGCCCGACGCCAAAAATTGGTGGGGATGGTCAAAACGTCCATACCCAGCCGTCAAAGTCTTCAAAGAAAAAGAAGAAGACCAGAAAGCCTGTGAATCTTGGTGACAAGTGCACTGACCTGCAAAAATATATTGACGCGCTGGAAGAATATAACCAGAAGGCACAAACCCCGGTCACGCTTCAAGAGTTTCTCAGCCACATCCTTGAAGACGGAGATAGCGACAAAGATGAGGAAGAAGACTCGTCAGATGAACCTGAAAGCTATGTGGCAAGCTGCCACATGATCTCTCACTCGATAAATGACAAAGAAGCTCCTGATGCAGAGAGACTGGGGGAAGATCCCGAGACGGAACTTCTAGGACCGTCAGATGAAATGATTGACGCATTCCTGAATGAAGCTCTTCAGAAAGCAAGGATGGTCGAAAGCGCGAAATGGCTATATTTGAAAAAGCCATACGCCGGCGACTGGGCGAAAGAGTTAAAACACTCCCACCAGATCAAAGCACATCCGCCGCAAATAAAAGCAGGCTCAAGACGAGGAGAAGGTTCACCAAAGTCATTTTGATGGGAATGAAGCTGCCGCCCTCTAAAGGAAACACTCCAGATAGGATACACCTTAACGAAGAGGACATACATCCTAACTTCTGCTTATATCACCAGAGGATTACACACCCTACTGAAGAATGCAACGCCTTTAAAAATTGGTGGCAAGGGTATGTCGTTCACAGGCAACACTTCAAGAGGATGAAGCGTGAAGCTCGTCGACAGCGGAAAAATGCGACAGACGAACGTCAAAGAGATGCCGGCAACTGTCACATGGTTGATAGCAGGGTATCGCAAGTTCTCACCTTCAGGAGCGATTCTGAAGAAGAAATGGATCTCGGCTCTCTCTTCAAAGAATCCACCTTAGGAAAAGAGGAAGAAACGAAGAACTGCGAGAACATTCAGCTGCGCAATCGCACGCTACCTGAAAAGAATCTCGGACCCGCGAACAAGGGATCGAACAAAAAGGATAAGGGAAAAGAAAAAGTCCCTGAAGATATCGCCCTCAATGACCAGGCCGTCGAAGAGCTGGCGGCCAAGGACCCGTCCAAAAAAAACAAGGTGGATTACAACGTTCTGGCACACCTGCGGAAGATACCCTCACAGCTAAGCATTCTCGACGCCCTTTTGCTATCCAAGGAGGCGAGAGATTCTTTGATCAAGGAATTACAAGAGACTGGCCAGTTTTAAGCTTTCCTAGCCGAAGAAAAGATGAAGGATGAGCTGGAAGAAGTGCACACGGCCGATATCACCTTCGGCGATGAAGACCTCCTCCTCGGGACGTGCGAGCATAATCGTCCCCTTTATGTCTCCGGATACTGTCATGATATCAAGATAGGCAAAATCCTGGTTGACAATGGGTCCTCCGTCAACCTCCTCAATGTAAGAATGTTGAAGGAAATCTGCATGAGCGTTCAGCACTTCGCTCGTGATAAAATCACCATCTACGGGTTTGACTCCCACTCATCACGGATGCTCGGGTCTGTGTACTGACGTTAAGGTTCGGGTTGCTTGTCACGGACATCAAATTTCACGTCATTGACGCCGAGACATGTTACAATGCTTTGCTCGGCCGGCCTTGGTTACACGAGTACAACATTATCCCTTCTACACAACATCAGTGTATGAAGTACTTCAAAGATGGGCTTGAATACACTGTGACAGGGGAGCTGAACCCATTCTCCGTGAATGAAGTCCGAAAGTACGAAGATGCAAAATACTTCTTGCCAGACTTTGAAGACATGGAAAGGTGCCATAAGCCGGAGAATAAGAACAAAGCCATCACCACTATTCCGGTCTTCGGGAGTGATACCGAGGAGGAAAAAGAAATAGTTTATTCAGGGTCGCCCCAATGCAACAAGCCGGGACCGTCCACCCCTATTCTGGTCTTCGGAAGCGACTCGGAAGATGAGGTCAATGCAATATTTTTTGTTCGGCCATCAATACAAGCCTTCGCTGGCAATGATCGGAGTTCGCAAATCGCCATGGTTCCACAAGAGCATTACAAAGAGCTCGACGCACTTGATACCTATAGTGTGCAGGAACTGCAGACATTCTATGTCCATCCCAGGTGAAGAGATGAAAAGGCGATCCTTTTTTATCAATCTACGGAAACCAAAGTGGAGAAAGAGATTTGGCATGGTGTCGATTCTACACTTGACAGGCTCCAGCCCATCCGTCTGCCCAGATACTACACAGAAGGATTAAAAGGGCTGTTGAAGCGCAAAGGCGTACCCTTGAAGCAGACCGTGCAACAAGCCCAGTTCTATAACAAGATCTGGAACATCCCCGGAACTCAGTGAAAATTGCCCAACGGGAGAATGGAAAGGAGCGGGCTTGGATATGTTCAATCCAAGGAACGGGAGTGATTCCATGGCCGCTACGTTATACATGATTTCGAT
The DNA here is from genome assembly GCA_030015575.1 of Agapanthus africanus. NCBI lineage: Eukaryota > Viridiplantae > Streptophyta > Magnoliopsida > Asparagales > Amaryllidaceae > Agapanthus > Agapanthus africanus. The sequence goes on from JASDDO010000018.1 coordinate 434,801,372, forward strand.
GAAGAAGGAGATGCTCTACTAGAAGAAGCTAACCCTGAACCAGAATGACGTCTCGCCATGAAAGTGCCAAGTCCGTCATTCGAAGACCAGATGGATAAGCTAACAAGGGAAGCTGGTCAAAAGGTCCGGGATGACCATAGCCGCGAAATGGACATTTACGATAAAAGCCAGGACGCAGCACCTCCTTCAGCAGGCTGCGGAGAATGACGATGCTCTTCGTCGCCAGCCCGTCATACAGAAGACCCGATGCAGAGGTAAAAAAAAGCTCAAGAACGGAAAACGGCGGCAAAGCGGGTCCAAGAAGCCACGCGATCGAGAATTGAGTAGCCGGGATTCGTCTCTTATAAAGAAGATGGGTCAAGCATATTCTTTTCCCCAATACAAGATAAGGAAGATATTCGGTCTTGTCATGAAACATCAAATGATTACACTCCCAGAATCCAAACACCCCGAGCAAGCAGACGAGGTCTCTCACCCGGATTATTGCTCCTATCACCGAGCGATGGGACATCCTCTCGAAGACTGCTTCACATTCAAAGACTGGGTAGAAAACTAGTATCAGCAAGGCAGGTTCGCTTTATCCAGCAGTTGGAGGGTAACCCAACCACAGAAGCATGAACCGAAAGCCATGTATGCAGCAAGAGTAGAACCGGATCAACATCGGTCTTGGAAGCGATCTCATACCTGTCACGTGATAACGCTGTCAAAAGAAAGAGAACGCGAGGATATGGATGACCTCTCCTGGTTCTTTGAAAACGATGATGACGAAGTGATCTCAGAGTTTCTACCGGCACCAAAAGAGCTGGAAGATGGGATACATACTACTGCAGATAACCTCAGAAAAATTGACTTGGGGACGGCAAACGACCCACGGCCGGCGTTCGTCAGTGAGCTGTTGTCTGAAGAAAAGGTGGCTACGCTCAAAGACGTGCTCATGCAGTATAAAGACTGTTCCGCATGGAACTATTCCGAGATGCTAGGATTGGATCTAGAAATAGCCGTCCACAAATTGGTGATTTCTCCGGACGTTAAGCCGATCAAACAAGCACCGAGAAGAATGCGGCTCGAACTTGAAATGAGCATCAACGCCGAGGTCAAGAAGCTAATCGACTCCGGCTTCATACAAAAGGTTCAGTACCCAGACTGGATTGCCAACATCGTCCTAGTGATGAAGAAAAATAGGACAGTGCGCATCTGCGTAGACTTTCGAGACCTCAACAAAGCTTGCCCGAAGGATGATTTTCCTGTACCGGTTACCGAGCTGATGATAGATAATACATCCACTCATGAAGTCTTCTCCTTCATGGATGGATCATCAGGGTACAATCAGATAAAGATGCATCCCGAAGACCAGAAGCATACCGCTTTCCGGACCCCTTTGAGCATATTCTGCTACAAAGTGATGCCTTTCGGTCTGAAGAACGCCGGCGCTACCTATCAGAGGGCCATGACGAGGATTTTCGACGACCTCATACATGAAGTCGTCAAATGCTACATCAACGACCTTGTGGTGAAAAGCAAATCTCACAAGGAACATTGGGAGCATCTAAAAATAGTGTTCCAATGCCTTCGGAAATACAACTTGAAGATGAACCCTCTGAAATGCGCGTTCGGAGTTTTCTCGGGCAAATTCCTAGGATTCATCGTGCGACACCGGGGCATCAAAATAGACCCATCAAAGATCAAGGCGATCATGGAAATGCCTCCGCCAAGAACTCTCAAGCAACTACGGTCTATTCACGGAAAACTCGCATATATTCGGCGGTTCATAGCCAACCTCTCCGGCAAATGCCGCCCCTACAGTCACCTAATGAACAAGGGGAACCCGTTCATCTGGGATCGCAAGTGCCAAAGTGCACTGGACGAAATCAAGCAGTACCTGCAGAATCCTCCGGTGCTAACCGCTCCGGTCAAGGGAAAGCCTCTCATTCTGTATACAACTGCCCTTGAAGGTTCCTTAGGCGCACTGTAGGCACAGGAGAACGACCAAGGGAAAGAGAGAGCTCTCTACTATTTGAGTCGAGTTCTCTTGGGGGCGGAAAACAATTACTCTCCCCTTGAAAAACACTGTCTGGCGTTAATCTTCATGATAACGAAGCTCAGGCACTATGCGTTGGCGCATGAGGTCCACCTAATATCAAAAGTGGATCCTCTCAAATATTTGATATCAAGAGTCATACTAACAGGACGTCTCGCTAAATGGGCCCTCCTCTTAATGGAGTTCTCGATAACTTATTGTAAGTGCACGGCGGCGCCCCGGCCGTCGATCCGACGGCCAAATGCGGAAACGGTGATAAACTTTAATTTTGCGGACTTTGCAAACCGGCACCACCGCGCACTAGACTCCGGATCGGGCCATTAAACTAGATCTAGCTAACTACAAGATGGGTTAGAGATATACCGACGATCCAAGTCCTCCGGTCTTCTCGTCATGGTCCCGATCTCCTGCGGAAAAGTCCCGTCTCCTCCTCGTCGCCGGAAGTGCACCACATCGCCTACTTTGTTTACGGGCTCCCACCTCAATGCCGAGGCAACTCGGGCACGAAGCCGGCTACTCGACGTGCCCAAGATATGCTGTAGAATGTGTAGTGAGCTACTGTCTCTATTGGGGTTGGAGGAGTTGCCATATGGTGGAGGGATGATGCAAGGAGTTTTGTGGAGGAACTTGGAGAATTTTGGGGTATCAAAATGAACAACATTTTCCCTACCTCAATTTTGGACAGCCCATTCAAGGGGGAGGCCGGCCATGCCCTAGTGAGGGAGGGAGAGAATGAGAGAGCTTCCAAAAGGAATGAGAAGCCACCATGACAATAATGCAAAGAGGGCATCATGAAAGAATATGATGACAATACCAAAACCACACTCAACACCACCATCATCACCTCACAAAGTCCAACCATGATGAGAAAGGAAAAGTCAAGCCATCATGATAGCTAGAAGTCAAGGTCAATGAGAGACTATCATGATACAAATATATGCAAAGACCCCCTCCACAAATGCCTATTTGCAACAATGCAAATAAACCCTCCTCCACCAATCTTCGGCCAATGAACGGAATAAAGGAAATCGGCCGAAACGGAAAGCAAACTGGCAACTCCAGAAAACTGGTCCCGTAATAAATTACAGGAAAACCCCGATACTGTGCATACACACCCGCATCTGTATTTCGACCGAAATACAAATGCAATGAGACAAAATCTACACTGTACTATACTAGGATCCGGCTTAAACCAAAGCCGGCTAGTAATATCTGTTCGATCCTGATCCGTGCAATACCGCACGTATCTGATCGAACCCTGCCATATAACCATACGGCCTCTACAACCTTTCGCCCGAAAGCTGAGTAACTGAATGTGGGGGACTCTAAAGACTCGTCAACACCTCGGTTGTGGATTTAACCACTAGCACGTCAGAGGTATAAGCCAATACGTAACGGGCTACCAGGTACTGACTAAAAGGGACGTCTGTGAGCGAACTTAGCCCGACAACCCTACTGAGCCTGTCAGTGACAATATCCGTGCAGTCCGGTCCGTTCGTCTATGAGTATCGCATGGCGGGCCTAGGGGGTTGGTAAAAGTCAGACCCCCAAAAGCGGTACAAGTCGTGTCGGAGTGTAGCCCAGAACACCCTGAGATACTACTGGAATACCTACCAGTAAATCTCCTTGCCTTGGCCAAGGACTTTGTGTAATGGCTCTCCTAGACACAGCACGACCTCACCCCCAATACCGGGAGAGACGAACTCCTGAAGATACGCTCACTGCCTCCATGTGGCTCGGGACTGTACCCAACTAAAACCTGTTTGCACGACTCCTTTGAGCCGTGGTAGGGTAGTAATCAAAGTACAGTGGGAACTCACACGAGACAAATGATGATCCCCAGGTCGATGAACTAACCTGCACACATGTCACCAGGGAACTGCCATCTGACGTCTGGTATATGACCAACTAGCATGTTCCCGGCGAGTCCTGTCCGGTGTACTCATAACCCAATGAGCACCTGTATACATCTTAGGTGATCCAACTGACACCAGTGGCTTGTGAGACCGGCCACCGCCCCTCGTCGGGGTCTCGACTGTATACACTAGTCTACTAATGGAGTATCGATGCCCGGTCTCGAAACTCCCACGACTAGGGACCTTTTAAGGATATGCTTGTAGACCCCCAGCTCCCACTTATATGATCGCCCTCATACTGCTGGTGGTCAAGCAAGAATCCTAGGGGCTCTATCAACGTGTAATAGCGACGTGTCAGGTCACCTAAAGCAGTACACGATGATAAAGGTAAACCAGATAGCATACTATCATCTCGAGTAAGACTGTCCTACCGGGATAGGTCCTCCCTCAATCATTACAATCACGTACCTGTGACCTAATAATTGACTCTGAGGGCACTATCTCCAACAATCTCCCACTTGCACTCAAGGCTAATTATTGCGATGTCGCATACTCACAGCCCGTGTGATACCGAACATCCAACTCCTCTAGTAGTCAGTCTCACAAAGCTCGTTTTCGGAACTATTGCGTTTGAGGAATAGCCTCAGTGAGTGGATCCGCTTAGTTGTTTCTTTCTATGTCTCTCTATGTCTCAAGTTCGCGGAGAAAGCCATCTCCCGAAAAGAGCAATACCTGTCTCAGAATATGTCTGGATGTCTGATGGGACATAGCTCATAAATGAACTCCAAATCCAAACTTCTTAGACTGTATCGTCAACTGAACTTAATCAGTATCCTGCGCGCCATGCCTCCCTCAGTATTGCCTTGGACCACCTGTCCAAAATACTGCCCCTCATCAGAAGGAAAACTATAACTCTGACAACCTCCTTGTCGTCCATGTCATCTTGGAAGCCTGGAATGATAACTGTCTCCTGAATGAGGCTGTCGTTATCATCTCCCTAGAACATCCACTTATGTTCTAAAACTGCTTCCGACTGTTTCTCCAGGATTGGATTAATGTCAACTTATTGCATCTAGTGCAAGAACAACATCTGGTGTGGTACTTGACATCTCACGATTGACTCAATTGCCTGAGCAAGTGATCTGCCAATCATGCCCGTCCCTCTCCCCTTTAGTCTGTAAGACACCTTTGGAGAGGGTGACTCCATTACCTGCAGGTACACTACCGTGCCAGGAGTCGTCCATCCTAAATACTTTTAGAATGCTGTCAAGTACCCTGATTGGGAAACCACCCAAATCTAGATCTAAGACCATAGATCTAGTAACCAGTATGTCTGATATAAAATCCATTTCCTTTGTGGAGAAACAACTGTGTGACGACCAAAGTATAACCGATCGTAGTATAGGAGTTTCCTTTCCTACTCTGTGTATATCATCCAAATAGCAGGATATCACACCCTACTACCTTCTCAACAGATCCATCCCCTATTCTGATGAAGTCAAACCCATGACTGTCACGTCAGAAATAGATGATCTATCTCCGCTACATCTGCTCTAGTCTATAAATAGACATAAGCAACCTGTCCACCAATGCTTCCGCTGCTCCCACTGACTACGACAACCCTCTGGCAGAGTCATATAGACGTACACTTCTAAAACTGGTTTAGAACGACGCTATACTCATCCTCCCGCCGGGTCTCGTAACCTGGAACAACAGCAATGGCAATTGTGGGTAAACAAGAACTTCCCTGTCACCGTCCTTGAGGCTACCGTAGTGCCTCTCGGGTGCCTGAAGTTACCCACCTTATCTGCGGAGTGGCCAATGGAATGTCAATCCAGATTGAATCTTTAGGTTCCTTATCAAATCTTCAGTAATCGTTTGTGGTTCTGGAATCACTTCCAGTTCTACCATACTCCCACTACTGTTTTCTGAAAAAATCCATTTTTAATAAAACTGTGGCGAGTCTAGAACAATATCGCTATTGTTCATCCAGATGGTAGAAAGTCAACCCTCGTCATAGCCTGGGTCAACCCACAAACAGCCATTACAGAAACGTGCCTTGAGTTGTCCAGTGTCTGGTTTTAATCATAAACCGGACAACTCCCCGTACCTTAACATCGTTAAGATATGAACTGTTCTATATCCCATATAGGACCAGAGGCACTGATTTAATTGAACCAGATTCAAATCATGCAACTGTCTCCAGTGCATGTCAACTAAATGGAAGGAGGCCGATCAGCGTTACTCAACTTAGGAATGCTTCCATTTATGAGTAACCTGAAAGAGAAGCAATTTCTCTTAGTCATTACTATCAACTGAATACCATACACAAGTATCTACATCTTCGATCACCTTGAAGAATCCCGATACTTGCAACACTTGGTTCTATACTTTATTCAAATACCAATAACTTCTCAAAATTCGGACCCTGTGTTTCCACGAAACACTTGTCTAAATACTAGAGAAGTCATAAGTAAACCGAATATAGTATGAGAACCAAACCCTCTGTCCTAATGGACACTGGACAACATACAATACACTGTATAAGTCCCTTGAGTCTGACAACTCATTCCCTGTGTGTTGTAGGTTGAAAACTGTACCTTTGGTTATGAAGAATTACACCGCTGTTTAATGCTCCTTACCTAACCATCCGCTGATATAGGTAAATGTCATAGACATAATTTCAAAAAGGTATATCTCACTCTATGAAAATAGACGTACAGATACATCGATTTGAAATTGGTGCATAACGGCGGATATTCAAAACCAAATACTTGCCGTCCGGCAAATAACCCAGGTGGTTTCCTCAAATATCACCGATTACAACGAATCCCGATATAATGAGGATAATCACCCAATTCCCAATAACTTACTCCCACTAATCATCTGTAAAACCATACAGATGTGAGAATCGTACCTGGTAAATACATACCCTGGAGTAAGTATCTAATCGGGAAATCAGTTTTCCTTTAACATTACTCAGTGAAACTGAAACATTGAAATGTTCCGATGGGGTATTCTGGTATTCCTAGTAATGCCTCTTCCAGATTCACGACTGTAACCGTATAGTTCTTTGCCACCTCTCCAAATCCCTTCATATGTCTTTAGTCTTTACCTTCTGTACACCCCTTTAGGCCAAATGGTTTTCTTCCTTCCCTACCGTTCGGCACCAGCCTATGGTTTGGAAGAAGACTATCCAATAAGCATAATGGGTGTACTGTCCCAATCCTAGGAACACTCGCAATGAGAGAGGGTGAAGATAAAAGACAACCGAATAAACCTTATTCCTATTTCTCCTGAACCAGAATCCATCCCCGAACTGGAACAAGTTCCATTCGAGTTCGTATATAACCATACGATGGAGTATCCAAATAAACTGTGGATCTTCGTAGTGATACGGAGTGTCCTGGAGAAATACAAAGGTGATGTGGGAGTGGTAACGAAATATTTGGTTTGGTCGTGAATATCTGTTGCAATTTACTTTGCCCTCTTACTAATCCCTTGCTTTGTCTGAACTTAATACCTTCTGCACACCATCGTTATGCTAATTGGTTTTCTTCATTCCCTACCGGTCGGCACCAGCCTAAGGTTTGGAAGAAGACAATCCAATTTGCGTAATAGGTGTACTACCCCTAAACCAAGGAGTACTCGTAACCTGAGAGAGGGTAAAAGGAAAAGACAACTGAATAATCCTATCCGTTTTCTCCAGAACCGGAAACCATCCTTGAATAAATTCTTTCGAGTTCGTATCTAACCATACGATGGTTTTGTCCAATGGAAGTGGACGTTCGTAGTAATACGGGGTGTCCTGGAGAAAAGGGTAAAAGTAGGAGTGGCAATGAGGTTTGCAACTCTGACAATCCAAAAGCCGGTGTTTAAGAAGGTTCGGTCAACTTGGTCACTGAGTCAAAGTCTTAGGGTCAGGTCAATGGTCGCTGCCAAAGAGAGAGAAAAGAAACACTCAGCGTGCACTCTAACCTAGATCAGAATGGTCACCAATTTATCTAATCTGGAATCCTCCCACTGTACCTCAAATTCTCCTCCAAACCTGAAAGAAGAATTAGTCGGGCTCACCCGAGGAGTAAACTAACTCATCAGTGGGAATCGGGATCCAACTCTCATCGCATGACAACGTGACGGAATCCGCTCACGGTATCACACTCCAGAAGGTATGCGCATATCTGGCAAGTTTCAGTTCTTTTGAAACTCCCGATGTGATTTCTGCCCCATGCTCTTATGACCTTGGCGTGAGGTCAAAATATCATAAGTCACATGTCAAGTTCTGCCCGTCATTATCCAGGTTAATTTGAACCCACCCGTACATACCCTTGACGTAGGCCAAAATAGTAGTACGACTGTCCCAAACCAACGCATCTATCTATGCAACAGATAAATAACCGGCAGCTACCAAACACTATGCCTTGGCGTGAGGTCAAAATACATAGCTTGAATACTACCGAATATTTAACTGAAATGACGGAGGGCTACGAATGGTTTCTGGCGAAAACCTTTAACGTAATGAACTTGATATCGTCGAAGGAACGGATAGCTTTTTGAAAATATAGTGACGAAAACCGTTGCTAAAGAGGTCACTCCCTGTGAAGGGATCTCGGCTCTTTCCCCGTAGAATGGGGTGCAGGATATTCCAAATGAATACCGCGATGCAAAGCAAAAGTAATCGGCTATAGTGAAGTTAATGCCCTGACGCAAACTTTTTGTCCAAGGGGTCACTCCCGGTGAAGGGATCTCGGCCCTTGCCTCGTCGACTGAGGAGCAGGATATTCTAAATGAATACCGCAATGCAAAACAAAAGTGAACGTCCTTGCAATAACAGCTTTTTGAAAAGTGTTCCAACAACATCAGATTAGGTTTGTTTTTAACTTGCATTGATCCGAATCAATGCAGTCCCATCAATTGATCACACCAAAAAGAACGAAAATATACTGATGTACGTATATGCCATCCGCATTCGCCACTGGGTCCCGTCATTACCCGTTAGGTTAGCTTACTAACGACAGAGCGGGGACTGGACTAGCGCGGATGCAAAACATATACAACATCTACTAATATATATACCAATATATTATATTTCGCTCAAGGCGTGAAAGAAATGCAACATCACAGAAAATGTACAGCATCACAGAAACAGTACAGATATCTGGGATCCCCGGGTTTCACAGAGCCACTACTGAAACCCGACGTTCCCCTGGTCGTGTGGATAGCCTGTGCAATGAAATCCTAGACCCCTACGGGCGCGGCAAGTTACCCGCCAAAACCTGAAGCGAGGCAGCCCCCTTCAGCGCCGTGAATGGACCACCCAGCACTTCACGGAATCCGGTAACTTGGGCACCCCTCCTGGGTCAACCTGTACCCCCTACGAGTGCGGCGAATAGCCCGCCAATCCTAGAGTGAAGCCCCTTCCGTCCCAATGCCATGAGATGCGGGCTTGTTGCCCTCCAGAACCCGGCTATCCGTGCACCCCTCCGCGGGGTAATCCTAGTACAGAAAGTAAAATATACATACACCGGGTACATCGACCGCAACCAGGTCGTGCCCCAAAATAATAATACAAACAGGCAGTGACGGCAGTCCACATGTCGGACGCTCGCCCCGCAATATCAAATGTACATAATACAACCAAACACTGTACTAGCATTGCATCCAGGCTATCCCCCACGACCGATCCGCAACATCACAGCAAAAACAAAACATCAACGTGAAAGTCACGTTCGCAAATCCGTCTAACCGGGCTATAGCAATTAGACCGGATTTACCGATCGAGTGACATTCACGGTCGCAGATATAATGTAAATACTGTGAAAAATGTGTTTAAAATTTTCCGATTGACCAAAAATTAACAAGTGGGCCCCCAATCAAAACTGTAGCACTCACAGAAAACCTGGGCCCAATTTTAATATTCCAAAACCCATATTTTAAGCCCAGAAGGCCTCTGTAAAAAATTGGTGAAGTGATCTCCACAGTGCGCGGCGGAAGGGCGGCGGGAAGGTGGTTTTCGCGGCGGTTCCGCGCTCCCACTGTGGAGTTACTTCGTCGAATTTTTACAGAGCTCTTAGATTTTCCAGTACATCAATATTTTACAACCTGAAAAATTTTTCGACACCAAAAATTTCCAACAGAAAACTGATGTGGGCAGATACGGGTTTTTGGACATTTCGATCGATCGGAACTAAAAAACACATTACACAAAACTAGACTAAGTTAATGGCGAGGCTCTGATACCACTGTAAGTGCACGGCGGCGCCCCGCTTGTCGATCCGACGGCCAAATGCGGAAACGGTGATAAACTTTAATTTTGCGGACTTTGCAAACCGGCACCACCGCGCACTAGACTCCGGATCGGGCCATTAAACTAGATCTAGCTAACTACAAGATGGGTTAGAGATATACAGACGATCCAAGTCCTCCGGTCTTCTCGTCATGGTCCCGATCTCCTGCGGAAAAGTCCCGTCTCCTCCTCGTCGCCGGAAGTGCACCACATCGCCTACTTTGTTTACGGGCTCCCACCTCAATGCCGAGGCAACTCGGGCACGAAGCCGGCTACTCAACGTGCCCAAGATATGCTGTAGAATGTGTAGTGAGCTATTGTCTCTATTGGGGTTGGAGGAGTTGCCATATGGTGGAGGGATGATGCAAGGAGTTTTGTGGAGGAACTTGGAGAATTTTGGGGTATCAAAATGAACAACATTTTCCCTACCTCAATTTTGGACAGCCCATTCAAGGGGGAGGCCGGCCATGCCCTAGTGAGGGAGGGAGAGAATGAGAGAGCTTCCAAAAGGAATGAGAAGCCACCATGACAATAATGCAAAGAGGGCATCATGAAAGAATATGATGACAATACCAAAACCACACTCAACACCACCATCATCACCTCACAAAGTCCAACCATGATGAGAAAGGAAAAGTCAAGCCATCATGATAGCTAGAAGTCAAGGTCAATGAGAGACTATCATGATACAAATATATGCAAAGACCCCCTCCACAAATGCCTATTTGCAACAATGCAAATAAACCCTCCTCCACCAATCTTCGGCCAATGAACGGAATAAAGGAAATCGGCCGAAACGGAAAGCAAACTGGCAACTCCAGAAAACTGGTCCCGTAATAAATTACAGGAAAACCCCGATACTGTGCATACACACCCGCATCTGTATTTCGACCGAAATACAAATGCAATGAGACAAAATCTACACTGTACTATACTAGGATCCGGCTTAAACCAAAGCCGGCTAGTAATATCTGTTCGATCCTGATCCGTGCAATACCGCACGTATCTGATCGAACCCTGCCATATAACCATACGGCCTCTACAACCTTTCGTCCGAAAGCTGAGTAACTGAATGTGGGGGACTCTAAAGACTCGTCAACACCTCGGTTGTGGATTTAACCACTAGCACGTCAGAGGTATAAGCCAATACGTAACGGGCTACCAGGTACTGACTAAAAGGGACGTCTGTGAGCGAACTTAGCCCGACAACCCTACTGAGCCTGTCAGTGACAATATCCGTGCAGTCCGGTCCGTTCGTCTATGAGTATCGCATGGCGGGCCTAGGGGGTTGGTAAAAGTCAGACCCCCAAAAGCGGTACAAGTCGTGTCGGAGTGTAGCCCAGAACACCCTGAGATACTACTGGAATACCTACCAGTAAATCTCCTTGCCTTGGCCAAGGACTTTGTGTAATGGCTCTCCTAGACACAGCACGACCTCACCCCCAATACCGGGAGAGACGAACCCCTGAAGATACGCTCACTGCCTCCATGTGGCTCGGGACTGTACCCAACTAAAACCTGTTTGCACGACTCCTTTGAGCCGTGGTAGGGTAGTAATCAAAGTACAGTGGGAACTCACACGAGACAAATGACGATCCCCAGGTCGATGAACTAACCTGCACACATGTCACCAGGGAACTGCCATCTGACGTCTGGTATATGACCAACTAGCATGTTCCCGGCGAGTCCTGTCCGGTGTACTCATAACCCAATGAGCACCTGTATACATCTTAGGTGATCCAACTGACACCAGTGGCTTGTGAGACCGGCCACCGCCCCTCGTCGGGGTCTCGACTGTATACACTAGTCTACTAATGGAGTATCGATGCCCGGTCTCGAAACTCCCACGACTAGAGACCTTTTAAGGATATGCTTGTAGACCCCCAGCTCCCACTTATATGATCGCCCTCATACTGCTGGTGGTCAAGCAAGAATCCTAGGGGCTCTATCAACGTGTAATAGCGACGTGTCAGGTCACCTAAAGCAGTACACGATGATAAAGGTAAACCAGATAGCATACTATCATCTCGAGTAAGACTGTCCTACCGGGATAGGTCCTCCCTCAATCATTACAATCACGTACCTGTGACCTAATAATTGACTCTAAGGGCACTATCTCCAACACTTATCGTCCGCTCAAGGCAGTGAAGGGCCAGGCCATCGCCGACTTCCTCGCTGAGCATCCGATACCTGCCGATTCACCCCTAAATTGCGAATTGCCAGACGAGCACGTGTTTGACACGATCAACGGGGAGAAGAGAGAGAGTGACACCCGATGGGAACTCTACTTCAATGGGGCATCTTCTATGAAGAAGCGAAAGCATAGCTCCCCGATAATCAAATCGGGGGTAGGCCTTATCATCGTGACTCCACAAGGAGGGATAATGCTCTTCGCCTTCTCCTTAATAGAGCCGAGGACGAATAATGAAGCCGAATATGAAGCTTTGATAGTAGGTCTTGAGATCGCTGTCGACATGGGAATCGAAAACCTCCTCATATACGGAGACTGTAAGTCCATGCTACCTTTCCCGGTACTTTCGGGCATGCGGAATTTGATGAAAAACGATTTTCTTAGAGGTGGTAACATGGACTTAAAACCCGGATCTTTGTTAAACATCTAACTAACAACCTAACTACGAGTTGCTAACTACTCGGTTAGGGGGTTATACCTTTCTTTTTCACGAACTCCTTCGTCTTCAAGCCTCGATGGATGTCCGGATCGCCTTCACTCCGTCGTCTCCTTGCGCCGAAGATAGATCCACCTCGAAAGCTTCTACCTTTAGCTTCTTCTTCGGTCTTTGAAGAAACTAGTTCACTTGGTTTGCTAAACCTTGTGAACTAGAGTGAGTAGAGAAGAGTTTGTATGGGATTTTATCTATGGTTCTTGATTCTCAACTCATGAGACAAGTGAACCATAGAGTCAAGAGAGGGAGAGCAAGAGGAGGAAGATGAGAGCTCAAGAACAAGAGAGAGAATGAGCATGAAAGAATGAGAGAAGACTTTTCTCATTTGGCTGTCATAATCCAAAACAATCATAACACATCATATCAATCAAGTATTATGTGATGGTTTAAGCAACCATAGCTATATCATTTCATGCACTCATTTTGCACAAAAGAGCAAGCAAGCAAAAGTCTTTGCCATGAAATGATAGCTATGGTTATCATGATGGTCAACTAGTCAAGCCTAGTCAACCGGTCAACAAAGTCAACAAGTCAACAAAAGTCAACACGTCAACAAAGTCAACAACTCAACAACCATGTTACCATAATACCTAATTAATATAATTGTTAATCACATATCATATTCTCATTAGGGTTGAGCAAAAAGTCAATAGTCAACTGTCAACGGTCAACAACCCTAATGAGAATCCTCCGCCTCTGTCTCTCCGTCAACTGTGCATACACACCCGCATCCGTGTTCCGAGGAACACGAATACAAACTGGATAAATCCAATCCCAATACATATACTAGGATCTGGCTTAAACCAAAGCCCGCTAGTGTAAACTGTCCGGACACTGTACGTGCACAAGTGCACGGATGTGACCGAACCCTGTCGCAAAACCATGCGACCTGTCGCAAAACCATGCGACCTCTACTCTTTTGCCTAAAGGCGAATAGCTTTCTGTGTGGGACTCTAAAGACTCGACACTACGCTGGCAGTGGGTTTAATCACAGACCGCAAGCGGCACTAGTTGTGCGTAACGGTCCCCAGGTAGAAGCCGACAAGAAGACTGACGAGGTGAAACCCATCTGAACTCCTACTGAGCCTGAATGTGACATTCTCCGTACAGTCCGGTCTGTTCGTCTGATACATCGCATGGCAGGCCTATGGGGGCGGTAAACGTCAGTCCCCTAATAGCGGTACAAGTCGTGTCGAAGTGAAGCCCAAAACACCCTGAGATAACACTAGAAGCCTACCAGTATATCTCGATTGCCCTGGCCAGGGACTACTCGTGTAATGGCTCTCCTAGGCACAGCGCGATGTCAACCCCCAATACCGGGAGAGACGAATCCTGTCTAACCGTCACTGCCTCCAAGTGCTTCGGGACTGCACCCAACTACCACCTGTTTGCACGACTCCTTTGAGCCGTGGTAGGGTAGTAATCAAAGTACAGTGGGAACACACTCGAGGCGAAGTGACAGTGTCAAGTCAGCGGACTAAGCTGTACTCATGTCACCTGGGAACTGATAACTGACGATAGGTATAATACCAACCGGTCAGTTCCCGACGAGTCCTGTCCAGTGTACTCGTAACCTAACGAGCACCCGTATACTATCTCCAGTACGACGTACTGATGGCTGTGGGACAAACCATCTCCCACACTGGGATGAGAAGCGCATACGCTAGTCTACTCCGGAGTATCGATGCCCTGTCTCGATAGTCCTGCGACTAGGGACCTGTATAAGGATGTGCTTATAGATTACCCAGCCCCCACTAGTGTGACTGCCATCACAACGCTGGTAATCAAGCAAAGATCCTAAGGGCTCCACTAATGTGTATAGGTGATATACTAAAATAAACACATGTACACATTGAAGTAGAAACAAACCAAGTAGCATACTACTATATTGAGCAAGATTGTTTATACAAGGTGAATATCCCAAGCTTCCATTAAGTAATATACAAACTAGTATGATACAGTAATGGCCTCTAGGGCATATACACTAACAATCTCCCACTTGCACTAAGGCCATGTACTGGCGTATCGAAGACCTATCATCTTGATCAGCCGCTCGAACTGAGTCTGGGGAAAGGCCTTGGTGAATGAATCTGCAGTGTTATCTTCTGAAGCGACTCTCCGAACCTCGATCTCCTGGCGATCCACGATCTCCCTAATCAGGTGATACCGCCTCAAGATGTGTCTGGATCTCTGATGGGACCTGGGTTCCTTCGCTAAAGCTATAGCCCCGTTGTTGTCGCAATACAGAGGTATTGGATCAACAATGGACGGAACCACCTGAAGTTCTTTCAAGAACTTCCTTATCCAGACAGCTTCTTTTGCGGCATCAGATGCAGCGATGTATTCCGCTTCCATCGTCGAGTCTGCAAGGGTTTCCTGTTTGGAACTCTTCCAACACACCGCCCCTCCATTGAGGGTAAAGACAAAACCCGACATGGACTTGGAATCATCCTTGTCACTCTGGAAGCTGGAGTCAGCAAAGGCCTCGATCTGGAGGTCTTTTCCGCCATACACCAAGAACATCTCCTTAGTCCTTCTCAGGTACTTGAGAATGTTCTTTACCGCTATCCAGTGTTTCTCCCCTAAGTTTGACTGATACCGGCTTACTACACTCAGTGCATAAGCTACATCCGGTCTGGTACACAACATCGCATACATTATAGAGCTTACCGCAGAAGCGTAGGGTATAATAGACATGCGATCCCTCTCCAAATCAGTCTTGGGAGACATCTCTTTAGAGAGGGTGATCCCGTGACAAGCCGATAGGTTACTGCGCTTGGAATCTTCCATACTGAATCTTTTCAGTATGGTGTCGATGTACCTGGACTGTGAAAGTCTTAATATCCTCTTGGATCTATCACGATGGATCCGGATCCCCAGGATGTATGAGGCATCACCCAGGTCTTTCATGGAGAACCTGTGTGACAAGAACCCTTTGACAGATTGTAGCAAAGGAATGTCATTTCCTATTAAGAGAATGTCATCCACGTATAAAACGAGGAATACTACAGTTCTCGCTACAAATCTACTATAGATGCATGGTTCATCTGGATTTTTGATAAAGCCAAATTCCTTGACCGTCTCATCAAAACAGATGTTCCAACTCCGCGATGCCTGCTTTAGTCCGTAAATGGACTTAAGCAACTTGCACACCTTTTCGCTGCTCCCACTCTGAATGAAACCCTCTGGCTGGTCCATATAGACACAATCCTCTAAATTTCCATTTAGAAAAGCTGTCTTTACGTCCATCTGCCAAATCTCATAATCGTGGAAGGCAGCAATGGCAAGAAGGATCCGAATGGATTTCAGCATAGCTATTGTAGAAAAGGTTTCGTCATAGTCCAAGCCAGGTCTTTGACGGAAACCCTTTGCAACAAGTCTAGCTTTATAGGTCTCAACCTGTCCATCTACATCAATCTTCCTTTTGAAGATCCACTTGCATCCTACGGGTTTTACCCCGTCTGGAGCAATGTCCAACGTCCATACCTTGTTGGTGTACATGGACTCCATTTCGGTCCGCATTGCATCCAGCCATTTTACCGAGTCGACGCTCTGAACGGCTTGCTGGAAGCTAGTAGGCTCATCATAATCTATGATGCAATCCTCTCTATCCCCGTCTACGAGAAAACCGTAGTATCTCTCGGGCGGATGAGACTGCCTACTACTTCTGCAGAGCAGCGTAGGAATGTCCTGTTCTTTTGAACCCTCTGGTTCCACTAAGCTTTCAGTAATAGCTCGTAGTTCTGGAATTTCTTCCAGTTCTACTGTGCTCCCACTTATCTGGGTTTCCAAAAACTCAGTTTCCAAGAAGTAGGCATGACGAGAAACAAGAACTTTTTGTTCCTCTTCGCAGTAGAACAAATATCCCTTGGAGTTCTTTGGATATCCCACGAACTTACACTGTACTGAGCGTGCCTCGAGCTTGTCCGCATGCTGCTTTTTAACAAAAGCTGGACATCCCCATGTCTTAATGTGCTTAAGATAGGGTCTCTTCCCACACCACATCTCATATGGTGTAGTAGGCACAGTCTTAGTCGGAACTCGGTTCAAAAGGTATGCAGCTGATTCTAGCGCATATCCCCAGAATGATCGCGGTAACTCAGCGTTACTCATCATGGACCGTACCATATCCAATAGGGTTCGGTTCCGTCTCTCCGATACACCGCTATGTTGCGGAGTGTATGCAGGAGTAAGCTGAGAGAGAATTCCGTTCTCTTTTAAATAATCCAGGAACTCGGCACTTAAGTATTCTCCACCTCGATCCGATCTTAGGATCTTGATACTTTTGCCGGTTTGTTTTTCTACTTCATTCTTATACTCCTGGAATTTTCCAAAGGCTTCGGACTTATGTTTCATTAATAAGACATAACCGTACCTTGAGAAGTCATCCGTAAAAGTAATGAAGTAAGAATAACCGCTTCGCGCATGTGTAGACATTGGACCACACACGTCGCAGTGTACGAGTCCCAAGAGCTCGCTCGCCCTTACTCCGTGTCCAGTAAACGGAGTCTTTGTCATCTTTCCTTTGAGACAGGATTGACAAGTGGCATACGATTGATATTCGAACGGATTCAAATATCCTTCTGTATGTAACTTCGTCAACCTTCTCGCATTGATGTGACCCAGTATACAATGCCATAAGAAAGTCTGATTTATTTCCGGAGACTTTCTTTTGTGTGTATTCTGGACGTTGAAAATCTGTGGTTGGTTTAATACGTATATACCATTGCTCAATGTACCTGACCCAATCAAAACTTGATTAAGGTGAATGTTTACAACATTACTTACAAACGCAAATTCATAACCTTCTTTAGAAACTAAAGATACAGAAATGATATTACAAGTTGCGTTGGGTACAAAAAAGCAATTACGCAAAACCAAAACATGTCCATCTGACATTCCCAGGTGATAGTTCCCCACGGCCTTAGCATCCATGCTAGCTCCGTTTGCAACTCTGAGGGTCATGTCACCTGCTTTCAAAACACTACGGTTTCTCAACGCCTGCAAAGAATTACAGATATGAGATCCTGATCCGGTATCCAATACCCAGGAAGTAGAGTTTATTGAAAGACAGTTTTCAATAACATACACACCTGAAGCTGAAGCCGCAACCTGCTTCAATTCCTGTGTTCTGGCTTTCCAAGCCCTGCAATCATTCTTCCAGTGACCTTTCTTATGACAATAGAAGCATTCTTCTTTATCCACAAGCTGCCCCGCTTTCTTTGTTGCTTTTGCTTTTCCCTTCGTATCCACTTTACTAACACCGCCCCTTGGTTTGGCGAAGGCTTTCTTCTTCTTTCCCTTGGCTTTCGCCTTGGACCTAGAAGAGGAAGATCCTCCTACAAACAAAGTGGATGTTTTCCTACCTTTCTGTAGGGTGCCCTCTGCGCTCCTCAGCATGTTGAGGAGCTCTGAAAGTTCAACTTCTTTTTCTTGTAAGTTGAAGTTCAGTATGAACTGGGCGTAAGTGGAAGGAAGGGACTGGAGAATCAAGTCCGTATAGAGCTCATTCTCCAACGTGGTTCCAAGTTCCGCGAGCTCCTCAATGAAGCCAATCATCTTAAGCACGTGTTCCGCTACCGATGATCCGATGGCCAACCTTGCCGAAAATAACTTCTTCGACACTTCGTATCTTGCGATACGAGATTGCTCTCCATACAGTTCTTTTGTATGGAGAAATATGGATTCCTCCTCTGATGTTCGTTGTCCATCGAGGCAAGTACGAGGCACTTGGCCTTCGCGCTATCAATCTCCCAGGTCTTACGGATTTCCTTATCCGCGACGTTGGAAGTGGGACTTGGGACAGGGGGAGCTTTGGTGGTAAGAAGATACCCCAGCTTGTCGTAAGTGATTGCCATTTTGACATTCCTGAGCCAATCTTTGTAGTTTGGCCCTGTCAGTATATTTTTATCTAGAAGTAACTTAAGTCCAGTCATTTCGATTGGTCGCTGCAATTAGGAGAGAGAAGAAGAAACACTTAGCATGATGCTCTTGCAAGTTTAGAGTGGTTTTTAATTTGTCTAAACAGGATGGCTCCCACTGTTTCTCGAATCCCTCCTCAAACCAAAAAGGAAGAATTAGTCAGGATCAATCTCACCGTACAATACTTGCTTAACCGTTCGGCCAGGCTGGTGTCGGTACTTCGAGGGAGGTTTTCCAACGCTTTCGCGAAGTTCCTTAATTTAAGAACCTCTTTTCCCTGGGAGCGTAGCCCCGCTAACACCTTTCTAGACACCTACTAGGTTTATAGCATTGATCGTTAAGTGAGAAATTTCCCGAGGAGTAGCATATACTCACAGTAGGATCGGGATCCAAATATCATCGCATGACGAAACTGAAGGAATCCTACCAGAATCATCACACTCCAAATGGTATGCAATACTAGCAAGTTTCAGTTCTTTTGAAACTCCCGATGTGGATTTTTGCCCCATGCTCTTATGACCTTGACTTTGGCCAACAAATCATAAGTCACATGTCAAGTTCTACCCGTCGTTCTCCAGGTTAATTTGAATCCACCCGCACATACCCTTGACTTTGGACAACAAGGCAGTACGACTGTTCCAAACCAACGCATCTATCTATGCTGCACATGAATACCCAATAGCTACCAATCACTATGCCTTGACTTTGGCCAATAAACACAGCTTCAATACTATTGACTATTCATATGAAACGACGAAGGGCTACGAATGGTTTTGGCAAAACCGTGAACGTAGTGAACTTGATTTAGTCGATGGAACGAGATAGCTTTTAAATGGAGTGGCTCAAACTCCGCATTTTAAAAGTTTGTTTTGAAAAGAACCGAGTGGTTTTTCGAAAGTGTTCCAACGACTTTTACTTGGTCTATTTTCTTGCATTAGTTCTTTTAATGCGTGATATTCTTGCATTAGTTCTTTTAATGCGTCCCATCATTTAATCCTACCATTGCAGAAAACAACCAAAATATGACGTATGCTTATGCCATTCGCATTCGCCACGGGGCCCCGTCATTACCCGTTAGGTTACTTAACTAACGACAGAGCGGGGGCTGGGCTAGCGCGGCTGTAAAACATAAGCAACGCCTAAATAATATCATATATAGATATACTGCAATGATAAACATTTCAGATCACAGATGAACACATTGGATATACTAGGAACCTGCAATTCGTACGAGCCTGTAACGAAAAGCAGATTACACGGTCGCGGTGAATAGCCAATACCCCACCCAAGACCCCTACGGGTGCGGCAAACTACCCGCCAAGTACCCGAAGCGAAGCAACCTCCCTCATCCCCGTGAGTAGGCCACTCGGCACTTCGGCATACCCGGTAGTTTGTGCACCCCCTCCATGGGTCTATCCTAGGAGCAAAAACAGTAAAAAGAAATTATACAATGACGGCTACAACCCCGACCCGGTTGTGCGGTCATACAAATAATTATTACATCAATTTACAAATTTACATGAATTGAAAGAAAAGAAAACTCTCGTCTCACAACCCCCGGCTATTCACCCGCGACAATCCAACATATTCATATACACATTCCAGCAACATTACAGATCACAGATTTGTATAACCCCCACTAATCGACATATAGCGATTAGTAGACGTTCAATACAAATATCACATCACAGAAAAACCCGTCAGCTAAAGTCTTTTAGAAGTTCGATCAAAAATACGGATTTATAGGCCCCAAATACAAAATTTTCGTTCTGGAAAATCTGGGCAGAAAATACATATTCCAAAAATCCCAAAACAACCCCAGAAATACACTGCACCAACTTTGGACCCCGACCGAGTCAACTCGGCCGCGGAACCGCGGCGGGAGCGTGCTCCCGCCGCGTTTCCGCGGTGCTTTGAACCGATCGACCGACCAAATTTGGTGGTTATTCTAATAAAAGCCTGAGCCGATTTTTAAGGTGAAAATTATCAACTTTTGAGCAGAATAAAAATCGGCAGAAACTTGGCGATTCGGGTTCGTTTCGTGACTTTTTCTTTGATCGATCTTCTAGCTACTTTGCTAACATGTTAGATAGAGTTTAACTAGGCTCTGATACCACTGTAAGTCCATGCTACCTCTCCCGGTACTTTCGGGCATGCGGAATTTGATGAAAAACGATTTTCTTAGAGGTGGTAACATGGACTTAAAACCCGGATCTTTGTTAAATATCTAACTAACAACCTAACTACGAGTTGCTAACTACTCGGTTAGGGGGTTATACCTTTCTTTTTCTCGAACTCCTTCGTCTTCAAGCCTCGATGGATGTCCGGATCGCCTTCACTCCGTCGTCTCCTTGCGCCGAAGATAGATCCACCTCGAAAGCTTCTACCTTTGGCTTCTTCTTCGGTCTTTGAAGAAACTAGTTCACTTGGTTTGCTAAACCTTGTGAACTAGAGTGAGTAGAGAAGAGTTTGTATGGGATTTTATCTATGGTTCTTGATTCTCAACTGATGAGACAAGTGAACCATAGAGTCAAGAGAGGGAGAGTAAGAGGAGGAAGATGAGAGCTCAAGAATAAGAGAGAGAATGAGCATGAAAGAATGAGAGAAGACTTTTCTCATTTGGCTCTCATAATCCAAAACAATCATAACACATCATATCAATCAAATATTATGTGATGGTTTAAGCAACCATAGCTATATCATTTCATGCACTCATTTTGCACAAAAAAGCAAGCAAGCAAAAGTCTTTGCCATGAAATGATAGCTATGGTTATCATGATGGTCAACTAGTCAAGCCTAGTCAACCGGTCAACAAAGTCAACAAGTCAACAAAAGTCAACAAAGTCAACAACTCAACAACCATGTCACCATAATACCTAATTAATATAATTGTTAATCACATATCATATTCTCATTAGGGTTGAGCAAAAAGTCAATAGTCAACTGTCAACGGTCAAAAACCCTAATGAGAATCCTCCGCCTCTGTCTCTCCGTCAACTGTGCATACACACCCGCATCCGCGTTTCGAGGAACACGAATACAAACTGGATAAATCCAATCCCAATACATACACTAGGATCTGGCTTAAACCAAAGCCCGCTAGTGTAAACTGTCCGGACACTGTACGTGCACAAGTGCACGGATGTGACCGAACCCTGTCGCAAAACCATGCGACCTGCCGCAAAACCATGCGACCTGCCGCAAAACCATGCGACCTCTACTCTTTTGCCTAAAGGCGAATAGCTTTCTGTGTGGGACTCTAAAGACTCGACACTACGCTGGTAGTGGGTTTAACCACAGACCGCAAGCGGCACTAGCTGTGCGTAACGGTCCCCAGGTAGAAGCCGACAAGAAGACTGACGAGGTGAAACCCATCTGAACTCCTACTGAGCCTGAATGTGACATTCTCCGTACAGTCCGGTCTGTTCGTCTGATACATCGCATGGCGGGCCTATGGGGGCGGTAAACGTCAGTCCCCTAATAGCGGTACAAGTCGTGTCGGAGTGAAGCCCAAAACACCCTGAGATAACAGTGGAAGCCTACCAGTATATCTCGATTGCCCTGGCCAGGGACTATTCGTGTAATGGCTCTCCTAGACACAGCGCGATGTCAACCCCCAATACCGGGAGAGACGAATCCTGTCTAACCGTCACTGCCTCCAAGTGCTTCGGGACTGCACCCAACTACCACCTGTTTGCACGACTCCTTTGAGCCGTGGTAGTGTAGTAATCAAAGTACAGTAGGAACACACTCGAGGCGAAGTGACAGTGTCAAGTCAGCGGACTAAGCTGTACTCATGTCACCTGGGAACTGATATCTGACGATAGGTAAAATACCAACCGGTCAGTTCCCGACGAGTCCTGTCCAGTGTACTCGTAACCTAACGAGCACCCGTATACTATCTCCAGTACGACGTACTGATGGCTGTGGGACAGACCATCTCCCACACTGGGATGAGAAGCGCATACGCTAGTCTACTCCGGAGTATCGATTACCTGTCTCGATAGTCCTGCGACTAGGGACCTGTATAAGGATGTGCTTATAGATTACCCAGCCCCCACTAGTGTGACTGCCATCACAACGCTGGTAATCAAGCAAAGATCCTAAGGGCTCCACTAATGTGTATAGGTGATATACTAAAATAAACACATGTACACATTGAAGTAGAAACAAACCAAGTAGCATACTACTATATTGAGCAAGATTGTTTATACAAGGTGAATATCCCAAGCTTCCATTAAGTAATATACAAACTAATATGATATAGTAATGGCCTCTAGGGCATATACACTAACAGAGACTCCCAACTGGTCGTTAGCCAAGTAAATGGCGACTATCAGACGTGCAAACCGGAGTTGGTAAAGTATGGCGAGAGAGTACAACAATTGCTGACTCAAATCCCAGCCTACGCCCTGGAAAGCATACCGCGCGCAGAAAATAGTAAAGCGGACGCATTAGCCAAACTCGCTAAAGAACTGGCTGACGAGAATCTCGATGACATAAGGATCGTTGTGCAAAGCCGCCGGGTTCTTGCACAGGCAGAGATATCTCCGGAGTCGTCCGAAGAAAAGGGAGCGATCGAGCAAACGGCCCTGCAAATAAAAGACCAGGAAAAGGCTAAGGATTGGAGAGAAGTCTTTATAGATTACTTCAAATCCCGTTGAACACCTGAAGATGCGTCGTCAAGACATCAGCTCATGAAACAATCTCTATCCTTCCCCTTCGTCAATGACACTCTATATAAGAGATCATTTGATTCTCTATGGCTAAGATGCCTGGGACCTGAAGAAGCAAGGAGATTCATCCAAGAAACTCACGACGGACTCTGTGGTTCTCACCAAGCCGGGCCGAAAATGAAACTGAAGATCAAAAGGATGGGCTATTATTGGCCCACAATGATCCAAGACTGTCTCGAATACGCGAAGCAGTGCCACTCGTGCCAGATCCATGGGGACTTTGTCCATCAGCATCCAAATTCGCTACACCTAACGGTGGCTAGCTGGCCGTTCGAAATGTGGGGAACTGACATAATCGGGCCCATTGAACCAGCATCGTCCAGAGGACATCGGTTCATACTGGCAACAACCGATTACTTCTCCAAATGGGTAGAAGCAATACCGCTAAGAGAAGTGAAGACGGAGAATATCCTACATTTCTTCAAGACACACGTTATCTATCAGTTCGGCACACCACGACGGATTATCTCCGATAACGGGCCAGCCTACAGAAGTCATAAAATCAGTCGCTTCGCGCAGCAATATAATATAGACTGGAGATACTCTTCGGTCTATAATCCCTGAGCTAACGGTCTGGCTGAGGCTTTCAACAAGACCTTGACGAAGATCGTGAAAAAGACGGTGTCCAAAAATAAAAAGGACTGGCACGAGAGACTGCATGAAGCTCTCTGGGCATATCGAACTACGTTCAAAATGGCCACAAACACAACGTCGTATGCATTAGTGTTCGGCACAGAAGCAGTACTTCCCTTGGAAATAGAGCAACCCTCTCTACGAGTGGCGGTCCATTACAAGCTAACGGACGAAGAGAGTGCTCATCTTCGGCTTGTGGAGCTCGATGCCCTCGATGAAACTCGGCTCATGGCGCAGCAAAACTTAGAAGCTTACAAAGCAAAAATGGCGCGCTCATACGAGAAATTGACTAGGCCGAGAACGTTCTGCCAAGGAGAACTCGTAATAGTAGTCAAAAGACCTATGATCCACAAACGTGCCAAATGGGGGAAGTTCGAGCCAAATTACGAGGGCCCATACATCATAGACAAAGTCCAGGGTGGGTCTTACTTGCTCATGGATATGCATGGCGAAAGACCCTTCAGGCCGATAAACGGTCGGTTCCTAAAGAAATACTACGCCTGACGAGTTACGGCCCAGGATAATGATAGATGACGACGCCTATGTCCGCTCGCTATCTTCCCAGGTCCAAACTCCAGAAGTGGTAGCCAACGAAATCGTTGCAACAACGGACCGAAATGTCCTAAAACTAACAATGGACCGAAATGTCCCTAAACTAACGCCTGACCGAGACGTCTATAAACTACTACAAACCGCAGCATCCCAAGGCTGACACAAAAAAATAGTACGTCCATAAGCGAAATGGGCACGGATGAAAACCCGAAAGGGCTCCGTGAGTAAAAACAGCAGGGCTACCGGCGAGTTTGTGAAAACCCGAAAGAGCGCAATCTCGTTATAAGACACTTGCAAGGTCCTCTCGACCCTGTGAGGAGAAAATACCAGCGTGAGATACTTACGACTCATAAAGGAACAACACACTTAGGGATCCCCACGATTCCTAAGGAGAAATTACACTTACAAGATCCTCACGACTCGTAAGGAGAACCCACTTATGAGACCCCCACGGCTCATAAGATTCAAAAGCCTTAAACTACAGGGATCTGAACCTGTTCTTAAGCCATCACGATCCCCAGATTGCCCTACAAGCAGTTCAATATTGACCCTTATATACAATCCATGGGCACGAATAAACATTTCCCTAACAAAGTCCCACCAGCGACTAAGGATATTCTCACACGGTGAACAACCCATGTAAGTCCTCTCGACTTATAAGGAGAAAACACTCTTGTAAGATCTTTACGACTTATAAGAGACCATACACTTGAGACTCCTTGCGATTCTTAAGGAGAAAATGCACCTACGAGATCCTCATGACTCATAGGGAGAAATACCTTTATGAGACCCTTACGGCTCGTAAAGTCAAAAAGCCTTAGTCAACAGGATCCTAACCCTGTTTGCTAAGCCATCTTTGTTCGACATCGACAGAGACAAATGATGATTCGCTCCTGGCAATATCCCAGTTGTAGCGATGCTGATGCCTAAATCGGTATCAGATCCCAAGTCCCATACTCGCGAGAAATAAATCAGCGAGCCAAAAATGCATATGAAATAGCCGAAATGATGGGGAAACTTGCAACGAAATCAGCAAGTAAAATATATGCATACAAAACAGCCGAAATGATTGGGCAACTCGCAATAAAAAATAGCGAGTAAAAATAAAAAATAGCCGAAATGATTGGGCACCGCGAAAAATAGCCGAAATGATTGGGCAATCGCGACTTTCGCGATACAAAAAGCTGAAATGATAGAGTATCGCGAAAAGAAAACAAAAAAAATATATGAAATGAAACTTATGCCTTACAGGTGAGTCCATACTAACCCCTGTATACAATCCATGGGAATAAACAAAAATGGGACTACATTTCCCCACCAGACCTTATCAAAGGGAGAGTCAGATCTTGACGGCAACATTTGCATCCCAGAAGAACAACAACGGCGTTCCTCCTCATTCCAGTAGGATTCAGACGCGACGTCAACAAAGCGGAGCAACGGCAAAGTCCTAGTTCCAAGACTCTACGTTCTACAGACAACCTAGAGTCAACCAACGACCTCCCCGCCAGATCAACGCTCCGTTTCGGAAACAAGTCAACCAACCCCAGGGAAATCAGTGTCCTTGGAGAAAACCTCGATTCAGGGAAATCAGCATCCTTGACGAGAGTATCTCGATTCGCGTTGACCCATAAGGAAATCAGTGTCTTTGCAGGAATCTCTCGATTCGTCTCAACCCCAGGGAAATCAGTGTCCTTGGCAAAAACCTCGATTCAGGGAAATCAGCGTCCTTGACGAGAGCATCTCGATTCGTGTCGACCCGCAGAGAAATCAGTGTCTTTGCAGGAATACCTCGATTCGTCTCAACCCCAGGAAATCAGTGTCCTTGGCAAAAACCTCGATTCAGGGAAATCAGCGTCCTTGACGAGAGCATCTCGATTCGCGTCGACCCGCAGAGAAATCAGTGTCTTTGCAGGAATACCTTGATTCGTCTTAACCCCAGGGAAATCAGAGTCCTTCTTTGCAGGAATATCTCGATTCGTCTCAACCCCAGGGAAATCAGCGTCCTTGGCAAAAATCTCGATTCAGAAAATCAGCGTCCTTGACGAGAGCATCTCGATTCGCGTCGACCCACAAGGAAATCAGTGTCTTTGTAGGAATCTCTCGATTCGTCTCAACTCCGAGAAAATCAGTGTCCTTGGCAAAAACCTCGATTCAGAGAAATCAGTGTCCTTGATGAGAGCATCTCGATTCGCGTCGACCCGCAGAGAAATCAGTGTCTTTGCAGGAATACCTTGATTCTTCTCAACCCCAGGGAAATCAGTGTCGTTGGCAAAAACCTCGATTCAGGGAAATCAGCGTCCTTGACGAGAGTATCTCGATTCGCGTCGACCCGCAGAGAAATCGGTGTCTTTGCAGGAATACCTCGATTCGTTTCAACCCCAGGAAAATTAGTGTCCTTGGCAAAAACCTCGATTCAGGAAAATCAGCGTCCTTAATGAGAGCATCTCGATTCGCGTCGACCCGCAGAGAAATCAGTGTCTCTACAGGAATATACGACGTCAGCAAAACGGAGCCATGGCAGAGTCCCTAGTTCCAAGTCTCGATGGCCACATCTACAGCCTAGAGACCCACAACAGCGTTCGTCCTCATTCCAGCAGGATTCGGATGCGACAATCAATCTCGGAGACACGGCAGAGTCCCTAGTTCCAAGTCTTGAGGGTCGCATCTACAGCCTGGAGACCCACAACAGCGTTCCTCCTCATTCCATTAGGATTCGGACGCGACAATCAAGCGGAGCCAAGGCAAAGTCCCTAGTTCCAAATCTCGACGATTCACAGACAATCTAGAGACCACCTCGACATTCGTATCGTTACAGCAGACGCAACGTCAGCAAAGTGGAGCCATGGCAAAGCCCCTAGTTCCAAATCTCGAAGGTTCACAGAAAGCCTAGAGACTATCTCGGAGCCATGGCAGAGTCCCTAGTTCCAAGTCTCGACGGCCACATCTACAGCCTGGAAACCCGCAACAGCGTTCCTCCTCATTCCAGCAGGATTCGGATGTGACAATCAATCTCGGAGCCATGGCAGAGTCCCTAGTTCCAAGTCTCGACGGCCGCATCTACAGCCTGGAGACCCACAACAGCGTTCCTCCTCATTCCAGCAGTATTTGGACGCGACAATCAAGCGGAGCCATGGCAAAGTCCCTAGTTCCAAATCTCGACGGTTCACAGACAACCTCGAGACCACCTCGACATTCGTCTCATTACAGCAGACGCAACGTCAGCAAAGCGGAGCCGCGACAAAGTTCCCAGTTCCATGACTCGGCGGTGCACAGACAACCGAGAGTCAATCCTGACCCCGTATGGCTAAAGTCAATCCTGACCCCATATGGCTAAAGTCAACCCCCGACCCCATATGGCTAAAGTCAATCCTGACCCCGTATGGCTAAAGTCAATCCTGACCCTGTATGGCTAAAGTTAACCCCTGGCCCCGTATGGCCAAAGTCAATCCTGACCCCATATGGCCAAAGTCAACCCCTGACCCCGTAGGCCAAAGTCAATCCTGACCCCATATGGCCAAAGTCAATCCTGACCCCATATGGCTAAAGTCAACCCCCGACCCCGTATGGCCAAAGTCAATCATGACCCCATATCGCTAAAGCCAACCCCTGACCCTGTATGGCTAAAGTCAATCCTGACCCCATATGGCCAAAGTCAACCCCTGACCCCGTATGGCTAAAGTCAATCCTGACCCCATATGGCCAAAGTCAACCCTGACCCCGTATGGCTAAAGTCAATCCTGACCTCATATGGCCAAAGTCAACCCTCGGCCTCCCCGTCAAAGCAATGCTTTAATTCGGGAGTAGGTCAACTCATCAATCACTTACGAGTCCTCTCGACTTGTAAGGAAGAAAATTCTCTCGGGAGATCCTTACGACTCTCAAGAGAAAATACACTTAGGAATCCTCACGATTCCTAAGGAGAAAATACACCTACGAGATCCTCTCGACTCGTAGGGAGAAAAATCTTTATGAGACCCTCATGGCTCATAAAATTGAAAAGTCTTAGGCGGCAGATCCTAACCTTGTCTCCTAAGCAATCGCTACCCTGCAAAGAATCCAAGATGGACAGCTACCTACCATCTACAGGCCACACTTGCTAAAATCATATGGCAACGACACAGCAAAGAGAAGAAAGCAACAGTAGAAAAAAAATGTGTATCTTTTATTTATGAATTCAATGGAGTACAAGTTGAATCATATGAAAGAATAAAAAATGGATACATGTTATTCAAAGATTACAAGTGTTCAATCTATACAAAACAGCTACTGAGAAGGAGCCGTTTTCAATAAGTCAGCAAGTTGCTCGCGCTCTTCTTTCAATTCCTTTTCATGGTCAGCCGCTACGGCCAGCTCCGCTTTGACTCGAGCCCGTTGCTGCAAGCACGATGAAACTTTCTCATCGATTTCCCGTTGGGCAGCTTCGCGACTCTGCGTAACTCGCTCAATGAAGTCGAGCTTCCGCCTCAATGCCAGCCGGTCCGAAATACATCGCTGCAAATTGTTAAAGATGGCTCTCAGTTGCGCGGCATTCTCTTCAACTTGGGCGCGCAGCCGGGCAGATTCACCTGAAGCCTCCTCGCGTTCTTTCTGCCTCAAGGTCGCTTCTTGTTCAAAATGGCGGAGGAAGGACACGCTCTGCTCATCCCATGCAGACCGCTGGGAGTTCAAAGCCAACATTTCCGGAGCAGGATGCCTGAGCTCAATCTTATACAGATAGGCCTCGATCTTCCTACAGTGATTGACCCAAGACTCGACGACACCCTCGCTGTGGAAGTTCGCGAGCATCGCCAGCATAAGATTAACCTCAGCAGCAAAACCCGCAGCAGATGCGAAAGCCTCGGCGTCAAGATCCTCGACGAATTCACTTAACATTCGTAGGCTGTTCGCGGCACCCCTGGAAGATGGGCGTTTAATAAAGGGCCCTGCCGGCATTGGAATTCGCGATTCGAAGGGAGATGGAGTCGGTGTGACCGCTGCAAAACAAATCATAGTCAGATGCCGGCTCAAGAAATAAAGAAAATACACGAACAATAGAGTTTACTATACCGGCTGCAACAGGGGGCGGAGCTAGGAGTACTGGTGGCGCGACGATACCCTCGTCCCCTCCTTCAATTTATAAGGCTACAAGTAATACAAAGAAGAATTAGCAATGACATGGCTGCCCGTAGAAGAAAGGAAAAAACGTCGTTTTAAAAAAAAGGACTATACTCACCCGCACCGATTGGCAAAACGACTTCCGACTGGAAGGAGAAGTGCGGGTTCAGCACTTGATACATATGATCAAAGAGAACTCCTGCAAGATTACGATGATACATGGTCAGTACACGAAAGATGTTGTCCTCGATTTAAATTAATCGCAAACCCATACCTTCCAGCATTTGAGAAGATATAAGAGGAGACGAAGGGGCAGCGACCGTCAGAGCGGCAGATGGTGGTGCTTCTTCAGATGGCACAACCTCAGTGCTCACCACACCTACATTCGAAAGGAACAAAATGTCATCAGAAGGGATTGCAAAACGAAAAGAATGCAACGACTTGAGACCTACCAGACAGGTCATCAGCCAAAACTGTGACGGAAGCATCACCAAGCATCACGACTTCTTCGATCTCATTCGGGGGGATGGTTTTGCCACCCGTAGCTTCGTCCCCTGGTTCCACGAGAGCCGTCGTGACACTCGCAATGCCAAGCGATGGCAGGGAACCGCAGGTGGAAAGAGTGGCAATTGGAGCAGTCCCGGACTCCTGAGAAAGAGTAGCAGCTTCGGGCTCGGTGGTTGCCGTCATCTCACCTGCCACCTCCTCACTAGGACTTGGCCCTGCAAGGTAGGATATATGAGAATCTGAAGATCAAACTCTGACAAAAGGACCCAGTGTTACGTTACCTTGTGACGGCTTTTCAACTGCTTCCCGAGCCGCGCGTACCGCCTGTCTATGAGCTGTAGACAGGGCGGCCGGAGCACCCTCTGAAGAAGCAGGAACAGGGGAAGCAGCGCTCGAGCCTGCACCTATAGCCAAGGCGGCGTTACGTTCTCTTGCTGCACGCCTCTTGCACTTCCTTTCTGCCTGGGCCGTGAGAGCTGATCTTCTTAAGACCTCCATCAAGGAGACGTCATCGTCCGAGCCAGGAGCTACCTCTGGAGCCGTTATGGCGTCCATCATCGGTTGCTTAAGTGAAGCCTCTTTTGGCAATAGTAGGGAAGCTGGGACTTCGGTAGCCGGCCTTGGAAGTGTCTCCGCACCACCCTGCGAAGTTGGCACGGCACTCGGGATAACTCGGGTCGAAGTAGTCTCTGCGATAAGTTGAAAAAGGAGGGTCAGTATACCCATAAAAAAAAGGGGGTGGGAAAGGAGGCACAATAAGCTGAAATATACCGAGGCCTAAGGAAACGCGAAGCCTCTCTTCCTCTTCGAAAGTCTTGAGAGAAGCCGCGAGAGCCTCTTCGGTGGAGGCGCCTGTTGAAAAAGAAGTGTCAGTCAAAGCATGATAATAAAAAAATGTGTGATGTAACCACGCAAAGATACGGCGGAAGTATACCTGACTGTGCGAGGATGATCAGTCCTGCTTTGTTGCTAGCTAGTCGCTCGGAAGCCGTGATTGCAGCCTCCAGATCAGTATCATCTGGCGCCATGAATAAACCCTCGTTGGTCCCGTATTCGCTTAAGCCTTCGCTATAATGAGCACGGGGCTCCTAGCCGAATACAACGTCTGCAGAAAGAATCGACTTCTTCTTCTTCTGCGAGCGAGTACCGGCCGCCGGTAACACAAGCTTGCGTTTAGCGGGAAACTTCGGGCGGCGAGTCCCGATCTCCGCACCCAAGCCGGACTTAGGAGACGCCACAGCTGCCACTTCAACGGGAGCACGGGGTAGCGGTAGCTCAGGCATATCACGTGGCACCACAACCGTAGCAGCTTCCCTCAAGGGAGGACGGACAATGGTCCGTCGTTCAAGGGAACAACGGGGTTACCAGCAGGGGCGGTGCCCTTGCAATCAAGCAGTAATCGCTTTTCTTCCCTAAAAACGGCGCCCATCGAATGTTGATACCATGCCACATACACGTTTAGGGCCTTCGGAACACAACTCGGTTCACTGATGAAGAAGTTGGACCCTGTATTTAGGCGCATAAAATGATGCAACGCGCTCCGGATACCCTCTTCAGTAGCCGCTGGTTCTGCCAAGAAGGCCTCAAGCGGGACGCCCTGATTATAGCTTAACTGCTGGGTGAAATGATGCGGGTTATATCTCATGAACAACGCCGAATCATTCTGCCTATACACGAGAAAGCCCGGCCTGATGGAGTATAGATGAAGAATCTCCCGAGCTTTCAAGACAGAGGCCCCGTCTTTAAAAATGTCCTGCAATGGCTGCACTGTTTTCGCGGATTCCTGGCCGACGGTCAGAATTTTATCGGTGAAGGACATGCCATCTCCAACCGTGCACGGACGAAGGAGCAAACCCCTAGCTTCCCGCGGTGTCGGATTTACAATGGATACGTCGACTAGCCGCATGATCCGAGGGAACTTACACTTGTCATAGACGCAAGGCCTTCTATGGATACCGAAGACACCAAGCACATGCAACTCGAGCCACGAGGTGAAATAATGCATCGAGAAGTTTACAGGCTGCACCCCTGGTTCAGTAGTGTCTGCTGCCAAGCTGAGGCCGTGATACAAATGGGCTAACCCAGCGATCCCGACAGCCACTTGCATCCCAACAACCATTCGGTGAGCTGGATAAAAAACGGACGGCCTCATATGGCGAGAGTGCATCGGAAGCGCAAACCAACTTACCCATAGCCCGAGGAACCCCAAAACGAATGTCTCTTCGTCAATTCCAGGAGTTGCAAGTTCTATGAAAGAGACGACCGGGTGTTGGGGAGAAAGAAATTTCTCTGATCCGCCTCCGCTGCCGGCTGGTTGTCCAAACCGAAACCAAAAGGATCGTCGAGTTTGGCAAATTTCACGGCTTCCTTCGACAGGACTTCCGAGCGGAGAAAACGGGCGATGAAATCTGTGAAATTAACCCCACGACCTCCGGATTCAAGAAAAAGGTTCTCATAGATATTCAGCACCTTTATCAAACTCGGGAATTGGTGTTGAATAGCGTTTTCCGGGGTAAGACCCATTACCACTGATTTGGTGGCAAAAATGTACTCATCCGAAGGAAGCAGCTCCTCGTAATGTTCTCCCCTAACGGGTAAACCAGAGACCTCAGCAAATTCCTCTAAAGAAATGGAGACTTCTCGATCCAATAAAAGGAAGGTGTGGGTCGGAATGTTCCATTGCTCCAGAAATTCCTTGACCCGCCATGCAGGAGGTGTGGAATACTGGAACAAAGAAGCATAGATCGCAGGGTACAATCCGAGCCTCAGCAGCTGTGACTTCTTCACCGATAAGATGTATCGGGCCCACTGCAGATATCCGGCTGGATGACGGGGAGTTAATCCTATGTTGTATGGCTGTCCCCAAGGGTGCGACTCGCCCTGACATATGTGCCGTCCTAGAGTGTCCAAAGCCCCCGCCGGCTGTATGGGTATTGCAGCCATAGAAGGCCGAAGGAGGCCCTTTGAAGTCTAATTCACCTCCTCCACAGCATAGTGTATCGGGGGTGCATCTGCATAAGGGATCGCCGAAATAGGATCCGAAGGTGTCGCGCAAGAAAAACTCCGACGACCTTTGATGATTTGGCTGTACCATGTTCCCCATAAATGGAGATTCTTCCGCTCTGGGTCGTGGTCCTTGATCAGTGCAAAAACTTCTCGGTCTACTGGCGTTTCGGGGAATCCGCCTTCTGAACGGACAAAGGGAAACGAAGTATCGAAAGATATGGTACCTGCACGAAAGAGAACAAAGTTAGCCGTCAATGCTACAAGTCAAGTTCGGTACTTAGTACTTTAAATCCGTACCATACTGCAATGCAAAAAAAGGGGCCAAAAGGGACCCACTCAATCTAGATGACAGTTCATCATTAATAAAACAGTCTCATCATTTGATGAGACTGACATTAAATGAGGAAATCCTCAAACGATTCTAATTTAATGAGGGCCCCGCGGGCCAAGGAGTAAATCTCCCATTGAGAGCAGTGCTCTCCAACAGACAGACATCTGTCATAATTAATCACGAGGGGAATAAAATTCCCCCCAAAATTTCTAAAGCGCAATGCTCTATAAGGAAGATGAAACAATCCATCAAGAAACCCTAAAAAGCAAAGCTTCTACAGAGTAAAAACTCCAAGATCTTCAAGATCTGTGAATAAACCCTTAAGTTCTTCATGAACAATATTCCAGTTCATAGGTTAAAATCACCGTAAAAAAATTATATCTTGGAGATGAGCATAGCTCTGTTAATGGGTAAAACCCTAAAGATATATTTTTAGATCTATGACCTAAAGAGAGCAAAGCTCTGCTAATAGGTGAAACCCTAAATTACAAAATAATCTCTTCAAATGATTTGATCTTTTACCAAAAAATTTGACGGAGTTCTGTCTCTAAGAGAGTTCTCAAAACAGAGAGCTATGCTCTAAAGGAGAATTAATTCTCAGAAAATAAGGAAGGAGATGAACAGAGGTCATCTCAAGGGCCAAGGGTCCTATTTATAGGCACTGAGATGTCGTTTCAACTTCTGAGTTGATCCAATGGCAGAGATGCTTCCACCGCTGCACTCACGTATGGGCCACGTAAGCGCAACGGTGGGGGGGCATTTATTTCCCCCAATCAGAGCAAAGCTCAGTTCAAATTTCAAAATTTGAAATGAAGCAGCGCTTCATAGCAGCGCCAGCGCTGAGAGTCAAAGAATCTGAGGCAGCACTCACGTGCAAAGCACATAAGCGCTAGCGCTAAGAGTGCTGCATTCTGAGCAGCGCACCACGTGCAAAACACATGAGCGATAACGCTAAGAGCGCTGCATTCTGAGCAGCGCACCACGTGCAAAGCACACATGAGCGCTAGCGCTAAGAGCGCTGCACTCTAAGCAGCACACCACAAGCAAAGCACGTGGGCGCTAGTGCTAAGAGCGTTGCACTCTAAGCAGCGCACCACGTGCAAAGCACGTGGGCGCTAGCGCTAAGAACGCTGCACTCTAAGCAGCGCACCACGTGGAAAGCACGTGAGCGTTAGCGCTAAGAGCGCTGCAATGCAAGCAGCGCACCACGTGCAAAGCACGTGAGCGCTAGTGCTAAGAGCGCTGCACTCTGAAGCAGCGCACCACGTGCAAAGCATGTGAACACTAGCGATAGAACAAAATATTCTCGGCCCTTGGATCAAAAATCCAACGAACATAATAAAAAATAATCAATTGACCAGAATAAAATTCTGTTGAGGAAACATTCCTCAGAATCTTTCCAAACAGGAAAGATTGTGCTCTGAAAATCAGAGCACCGTTGGATCAATGATCCAATGGTGATTAAAAATCACCAAAATACAGAATAAATTCTGTATGGGAAAAGATTTCCTAATCTTGTTAAAAACAAGAAGATTGCCTTCTGTAAATCAGAAGCCCTTGGATCAAAAGATCCAATGGGGGAAACATCCCCAAATCAAATAGAGAAAAGATCTTCATAACCGATTGAACAAATCAGCCTTCACTATATAAAGGCTCCAAGACTTCAAGTCTGATATACATAGAAAGATAGAGAGGAACCCCCCTATAAACTGTGAGAAATTTCAAAGACAAAGAGCAAGCTCTCAAAAGAAGAAGATTTTCTTCAAGGTAAAAAAGAGAACAGTGAAATGAAATCATCTCATATAAAAAGAAGAATTTACTTCTTTTTCTAAGATCATAGATCTATAAGACCAAGGTCTTTCACAACAGAGATCAAAGTATCTCATCATAAAAGGATAAGGGGAAGAACTTAACCTACTTCAGATCATAGATCTATAAGACAAATTGTCTTTCAGAGATCATAATATCTCATTATAAAAGGGGGGAGAATAATTCAATTCTCTTAGGATCATAGATCCATAAAGACAGAGCCTTTCACCAAAAATATAAGAGATTGAAACATCTCCTATAAAAAAATAAATAAGAACTTTGTTCTTAGATCCATGGGACAAAGTCTCTTATAAGAGTGAGAATTTAATTCTCAGGACGCAAAGCTGCCTAAAAGAGCCCTAGCGCTCCAATCAAAAGAAGCGCTTCAGCGCTCCAAAACTAACGCATAGTGTTGCAGAGCCTTAGCGCTCCAAATTTCACAAGAAGCGCACTGCGCTCATTCTTTGGCGCGCAGCGCCAAGCGCGCCACGTGCTTCTCACGTGTGCGCTACTTCACCAGAAGCGCAATGCGCTCATTGTCTGGCGCACAGCGCCACGTGCTCCTCACGTGTGCGCTACTTCACCAGAAGCGCACTGCGCTCATTTTCTGGCGCACCGCGCCAAGCGCACCACGTGCTCCTCACGTGTACGCTACTTCACCAAAAGCGCAATGCGCTCATTGACTGGCGCTCAGCGCCAAGCGCGCCACGTGCTCCTCACGTGTGCGCTAAAAGAACATAAATTGTTCTATAGATAAATCCCAGAGCCATAATGGATGCTCAGCATTCGATAAAAGACAAAAAGATTGTCAGAACTCAAACCAATGCTCAGCATTGTTAAATGCTTAACATTTTAACTAAATGGGCCGAGCCCAAAATGGTCACAGAACCCTAACTCAGATTAATTGAGCCCATATGCTCATAAATCTTTGATCTTAGTCCCAAATTGGACTACAGATCATAACCAATATTGGTTCAAGGGTACATCTCTTCACTCCTCTGATATTTATTGTTGTAATCTTTCAACGTCTTCAGAGAGGCGACGGGTCCCGACAACCAGACATTCCACGGACTGTGGGGTCCTTAAACTCATGGACTATGTTGTCCTTAAACTTTACGGACTGTGGGGTCCTTAAACTCATGGACTATGATGTCTTTAAACTTTACAGACTATGATGTCTTTAAACTGGACCGTAAAGTCCCTAAACTAAAACAATAGAGCCCAAATGCTCTCTTGTTGGATCTAAATGATCCTGTTAAGTAGATCTCAGTCTAAAGTTAGGCTAATGTATCCTTAACAAACGTTTAAGTTGATCTTAGTCTCAAATGAGACTAACGCATCCTTAAACCCAATCCCAAACCCAAATCTAAGAAAATACGGATTTGGACTAATCCACGCTCTACGGGCGACAACATAAATTAGTCTCCGTATACAATCCACGGGCAACCAAAAACAAAACAAACACACACGACACGAAGTGACCATCTGGAGAAGGAGAAAGTGGTTACCGCGATGCGGTAGCATAATTAACTGCAAGGGCTTGCGCCTGTAGGGAAGAGCATCCCCACAATCAAAAACCCCTCAACGAGGGGGAATCTGACGAAGTCTGCTACATCGGCAGCATCCGTCTAAACCTTCGATACATGGTGTCATAAATCAATTTAGAATTTTCGGAGAGGTGGACGGATGGCACCAAATAGCATCTGCCTCCGAAGTTCAGGCTGGACATCCTAACGTCCCGGTCGCGTCTTTCGGCGGAGAACAGTCGGCTTAAAGAACGTCATGAACCAGGACACAGTCACCTGAGGATCGAGGGTCCCTATAAACATGCCCACGGCAAGAGCTTCTTCTATGCGTTGTTCGCATTTTGACCATAGGTTCCGCTATCGGATTGCGTATTGAACCCAGGTCTCTCCTGTCATCATCTTGGCATTGATTAATGATGTGATTGGGGTGCACTCGCTTGCGCTGGCGAACCGCTGTGTGAATAGCAGCTCCATTTCTGTGAATGTTTTAACGGAGCCATTTGGGATCTCCGAGTACCATTCAAACGCCGTCTCTGAAAAGCTGCAGATAAACTGGCGAAGCAGCAATTTGTCGTCGCCTCCAGTATTGCCGCATAAAGCTATGAACTGGGCGACGTGTTCATGCGGGTTGCCTGTCCCCTTATACACGTGGACCTTGGGGATCGTATATTCCGGTGGGTGTTTCCTGATTTAAAATCAGGAAAGCTTCTGGGAAAAGCTTCAAAAAGGGGCCACGTCCTTACACGTGACCAGCAGTCACGTGTTGACACGTGACATATAAAGCAGCGGAAAAGGGCGCATTGGTTCCCTGATCAAGTCAAGGAAAAGGGCTTCAGAAGAGGTCACGTGCTCCCACGTGACCAGGGTCACGTGTTGGCACGTGACGTTCAAAGCAGCAGACTCGCTCTCCAGTTGAACCAAGGAAAGAGGCGCCAGACAGGGGTCACATGCTCACACGTGACCAGGGGTCACGTGGTAGCACGTGACGGCTGAGCAGCAGAAGAAGGCAGAGTGCAAAAGAGGAGAAAGGCTCGTTCCAAGAGAGTCACGTGTCCACACGTGACCATGGGTCACGTGGGCACACGTGACCGGCTTTCAAAGCCCATTTTGCTAACAGAATTAAATTCTGAAAGAGATTCGAATCTCTCCAAAGGAAAGCAATTATCTGGAACCGATCAAATTAAAGATTCAGAGATGATTAAATATCATCTATCTATGGAAAAATCTCGAGTTTGGAAAGATTTCCCCTTTAAATCTAACAGAAATTACAAGTGAGAATCCCCGGATCTGAAATCCAATGGTGAATAAAATTCTCCTAATAATCCGAAGGTCCAAAACAAATGATGGATACAAATCAAATCTCTTAATAAAGATTCATCAAAAACTAATTGATTCGGCTGCTTCTCCTATAAATAGGAGCCTAGAGACACAAAAGGAGGGAGAGATAGAGATACGCAGAGGGAGAAAAAAGGAGAGAGCCTTGATACTTTGAGGAATTTGGAGCTTCTGCAAAAGAAAACCTTAGGTAAGAAAGGGAAGGCTTTTTGAAAGAAGCAGAATTTGATTCTCAACAGAGTTTAACTCTGACAAAATAAAAAAACAGAAGAACATATTTCTTCTCTCTTTAGTAGAGGATCTGCAAAGTGCACATCTCCCCTTTAGGTTGAGAATTTAATTCTCAACGGGTTGAGATCCTGCCATGCAGATCCAAAACATGGAGAGGGAATGGAAAAACGAGAATTCAATTCTCACAGAACTATAGGAATTTAATTCCTCTAAGATAAAAGTAGGGCTAGACCCTGTGTTATGGGAATTTAATTCCTTCAAAACGGAGAGAAACAGGGTTTAACCCTAATTAAGAACTTAGTTCTGTTGAAACAACGGGAATTCAATTCCCTTAATCATAATTTAACAGGGACTGGAAGTTTAATTCCTTAAAAAGCTTTTATTAGGGTCTAACCCTATTCAGTTCTTCACATAAACGAGGAATTTAATTCCTACAGAAGATTCAGGGTTCGATCCTACTCCAGAATATAAGTCTTCAAAAGGAAGTAGGAATTTAATTCCTTTGAAAATTAAAACCCGAGGAATTTAACTCCTGAAAAGAAAGATCAACAGATTCTCTAAACAATATACATGGAGGCAGGGTCACGTGCCACCACGTGACCCCCTCAAAAGATCTACAGAAAGCCCTTTGAGGCAGTCCCCCACGTGATCCACGTGACCCTTGACAGAAGCTCTAATACATAGGCATATGAATGCCCGTCACGTGATGGCACGTGATGCTCTGAAAGATGCAGCAATTTCAGCAGAATAAATGAGGGGAGGGCGCTCTCACGTGTTGCCACGTGACCCCTCTCGCTTTAGTGTTTAACACTAAGTTGGAACTCCTGAATCCAGTGTTAAAACACTGTTGGGCCGTAGTGTTCAACACTAATCAAAGAACTTTATTTGCAGTGTTCAACACTGACTACCTTAGTGTTTAACACTAATTTGAGAGCTTTGTTGCCAATGCTTGATACTGATCTGTTTTAGTGTTTAACACTAATCTAAAAGCCTTGTTGCTGGTGTTTAACACCAATTATCTTTTAGTGTTAAACACTAACTTGTCAACCTCATTACCAGTGTTCAACACTGATTGCTCTGAAGTGTTTAACACTAGGCTTTGGCCCCATTGGCTAAAGGGATAGAGGCAAAGCCTCTCCCTCAATGGACCCACAAGAAGTCAATATTCCAGACATGATAGGACTTAGCCCAAGCTGGCCATAAGTCCTTAATTCGTAATTAACTGGGCCAATGGGCTCATAATATAATTAATGGGTCTTGATCTCAAATTGGGCCAAGGACTATTTAATCCATTCCGGTTCTAGGGTATATCTCTTCACTCCTTTGATACTTGGCATTGTAATCCCTCAATGTCTTCAAAGAGGTGACGGGTCCCGATGACCACCCACGATATGGACTGTGGGGTCCTTAAACCCATGTCTAATGCAAAATTCCTGGTTACGTGGAACGTGGATAATGTCACTCTTTGACCCCGCGGAAAACGCCCAGAGCGGAGCCTAGTCCTCGCCGAACACGGCAGTGAACCCGTGTGAAGCATCTAGTGCAAAATTCCTGGTTACGTGGAACGTGGATAATGTCACTCTTTGACCCCGCGGAAAACGCCGAGAGCGAAGCCTAGTCCTCGCCGAACACGGCAGTGAACCCGTGTGAAGCATCTAGTGCAAAATTCCTGGTTACGTGGAACGTGGATAATGTCACTCTTTGACCCCACGGAAAACGCCCAGAGCGGAGCCTGGTCCTCGCCAAGCACGGCAGTGAACCCGTGTGAAGCATCCAGAGCACATACTGGACCGCAATGTCCTTAAACTACCAATGGACCGCAATGTCCTTAAACTACCAATGGACCGCAATGTCCTTAAACTAGAACAATAGAGCCCCGCATGCTCTTTTGTCGGATCTAAACGGTCCCGTTTAAGTTGATCTTAGCCTCAAAGATGGCTAATGTATCCTTAAACCTTCAAACAGACTGGACTATGAATCCCCCAAATTAACTTTGGCTCGAGGGTACATCTCTGAACTCCTCTGACATCCGTCGTTGTAATCTTTCAACGTCGTCAGAGAGGTGACGGGTCCCGACGGCCACATATACGATGGACCACTATGTCCCTAAACTGGAACAATGGAGCCCAAACGCCCTTTTGTCGGATCTAAACGATCCTGTTAAGTTGATCTTAGTCTCAAATCGGACTAACGTATCCTTAACAAACGTTTGAGTTGATCTTAGCCTCAAGTATGGCTGACGTATCCTCAAACCAAACCCCCAAACCCAAATCTAAGATAAACACGGATTTGGACTAGTCCACGCCCTACGGGCGACGACATAACTCAGTGTCCGTAAACAATCCACGGGCAACAAAACATAAAATAAACACACACGACACGAAGTGACCATCTGGAGAAGGAGAAAGTTGTTACCGCGATGCGGTAGCGTAATTAACTGCAGGGGCTTGCGCCTGCAGGGAAGAGCGTCCCCACAATCAAAAAACCCTCAAACGAGGAGGAATCTGACGAAGTCTGCTACATCGGCCGCATCCGTCTAAACCCCCGATGCACGGTGCAATAAACAACTTGGCATCTTCGGAGAGATGG
This sequence comes from Agapanthus africanus, assembly GCA_030015575.1. NCBI lineage: Eukaryota > Viridiplantae > Streptophyta > Magnoliopsida > Asparagales > Amaryllidaceae > Agapanthus > Agapanthus africanus. The sequence continues at coordinate 434,842,507 of JASDDO010000018.1, forward strand.
ACGGATAGCACCAATTAGCATCTGCCTCGAACCTCAGGCTCGGACGCCCGAGTCCAGGCTGCCTTTCGGAGGGGAACAGATTCTAGAAAGCCCTTTGAGGCAGTCCCCCACGTGATCCACGTAACCCTTGACAGAAGCTCTAATACATAGGCATATGAATGCCCGTCACGTGATGGCACGTGATGCTCTGAAAGATGCAGCAATTTCAGCAGAATAAATGAGGGGAGGGCGCTCTCACGTGTCGCCACGTGACCCCTCTTGCTTTAGTGTTTAACACTAAGTTGGAACTCCTGAATCCAGTGTTAAAACACTGTTGGGCCGTAGTGTTCAACACTAATCAAAGAACTTTATTTGCAGTGTTCAACACTGACTACCTTAGTGTTTAACACTAATTTGAGAGCTTTATTGCCAATGCTTGATACTGATCTGTTTTAGTGTTTAACACTAATCTAAAAGCCTTGTTGCTGGTGTTTAACACCAATTATCTTTTAGTGTTAAACACTAACTTGTCAACCTCATTACCAGTGTTCAACACTGATTGCTCTGAAGTGTTTAACACTAGGCTTTGGCCCCATTGGCTAAAGGGATAGAGGCAAAGCCTCTCCCTCAATGGACCCACAAGAAGTCAATATTCCAGACATGATAGGACTTAGCCCAAGCTGGCCATAAGTCCTCAATTCGTAATTAACTGGGCCAATGGGCTCATAATATAATTAATGGGTCTTGATCTCAAATTGGGCCAAGGACTATTTAATCCATTCCGGTTCTAGGGTACATCTCTTCACTCCTTTGATACTTGGCATTGTAATCCCTCAATGTCTTCAAAGAGGTGACGGGTCCCGATGACCACCCACGATATGGACTGTGGGGTCCTTAAACCCATGTCTAATGCAAAATTCCTGGTTACGTAGAACGTGGATAATGTCACTCTTTGACCCCGTGGAAAACGCCCAGAGCGGAGCCTAGTCCTCGCCGAACACGGCAGTGAACCCGTGTGAAGCGTCTAGTGCAAAATTCCTGGTTACGTGGAACGTGGATAATTTCACTCTTTGACCTCGCGGAAAACGCCCAGAGCGGAGCCTAGTCCTCGCCGAACACGGCAGTGAACCCGTGTGAAGCATCTAGTGCAAAATTCCTGGTTACGTGGAACGTGGATAATGTCACTCTTTGACCCCACGGAAAACGCCCAGAGCGGAGCCTGGTCCTCGCCAAGCACGGCAGTGAACCCGTGTGAAGCATCCAGAGCACATACTGGACCGCAATGTCCTTAAACTACCAATGGACCGCAATGTCCTTAAACTACCAATGGACCGCAATGTCCTTAAACTAGAACAATAGAGCCCCGCATGCTCTTTTGTCGGATCTAAACGGTCCCGTTTAAGTTGATCTTAGCCTCAAAGATGGCTAATGTATCCTTAAACCTTCAAACAGACTGGACTATGAATCCCCCAAATTAACTTTGGCTCGAGGGTACATCTCTGAACTCCTCTGACATCCGTCGTTGTAATCTTTCAACGTCGTCAGAGAGGTGACGGGTCCCGACGGCCACATATACGATGGACCACTATGTCCCTAAACTGGAACAATGGAGCCCAAACGCCCTTTTGTCGGATCTAAACGATCCTGTTAAGTTGATCTTAGTCTCAAATCGGACTAACGTATCCTTAACAAACGTTTGAGTTGATCTTAGCCTCAAGTATGGTTGACGTATTCTCAAACCAAACCCCCAAACCCAAATCTAAGATAAACACGGATTTGGACTAGTCCACGCCCTACGGGCGACGACATAACTCAGTCTCCGTAAACAATCCACGGGCAACAAAACATAAAATAAACACACACGACACGAAGTGACCATCTGGAGAAGGAGAAAGTTGTTACCGCGATGCGGTAGCGTAATTAACTGCAGGGGCTTGCGCCTGCAGGGAAGAGCGTCCCTACAATCAAAAACCCCTCAAACGAGGGGGAATCTGACGAAGTCTGCTACATCGGCCGCATCCGTCTAAACCCCCGATGCACGGTGCCATAAACAACTTGGCATCTTCGGAGAGATGGACGGATAGCACCAATTAGCATCTGCCCCGAACCTCAGGCTCGGACGCCCGAGTCCAGGCCGCCGTTCGGAGGGGAACAGATTCTGGCACGCCCGGTGGGACCTTTTCCTCTTTCCACTCCACACTTCGTGTGTCGTGATTCGCGAACCAATCGCGGTTCGCTAATGGTTGCCCTTGGGTTTCAAGATACTAAGAATTGGCGTCTTGCCTATTGCAGAAAACAAAGGATCGATGGCTTCTACTTCCGCGAAGTCCTCCAACTGCTCAAACTGCAATTGCGACCAACGCTCTACCTCGCCAGGAGGTATAGCCTATGGACCCCAAGCTGCTTCGTTGTTCACAATGCCGGTGGACCAAGTGACTCAAGCCACTACCGGATTGTTCTTCGGGACTATACTCCCATCGTCAAGCTTCGCGGCGCCGGTACTGATGAAGGAAGCTCACAAGAAGTCAGTCCTTGATCGTCTTACCCTTGCCGCGGCTCCTCTCAACGAGTCGCCCAACGTCAACGCCTCGGTCTTCTCTAGATTGGGCCGGAAATCCTGCGAACTCATCATAGGGCCTACAATCTCAGAGGAGGCTACTTCTAAGAAAGTGGCCGTTCCTGCCCCCGAAATCGCCAAGGCGGCTTCTCCGGCCAAAAAGTCGGTCTTTACAAGATTGACGGCTTCAGCTCCCGCTCCTGCTATCCAAAGGACATCGGTCTTTGATAGGCTAACACCAACAGCAACCCCCCACCCACACATAGGGCAAGACAAAACCATTCTTACCGCTGACCCAACGCCGTCCGCTCGACACGCTCGACGTCGCCATTGGCTCCGAGTAAGGAAGGCTGGGGGCAACTCCCCCTCTAGGTTGACTCCATCAGCCCCGGTGGCAGAAGTTAATGCTACTGTTCCAACTGGGAACAGCTTCGAAATGCTAAATAAAGTGCGAAGAAATTCTCCTACTGCAGTGCTGAAGAGGTCTCTTCCCCTGTTAAAAAAGGTTGTGGAAATAGAATCAGAACAGCCCCAATCTCCTCAACGGCTGTCTTCCAAAATCTATAAGGTTTGGCGGCAGGCCCGAGACTCGATCATCGATCCAAACTCCTCCCGCCAGCACAAGAACCTGAAAATCCAACCGGAAGCTGGTCACCAAGCTGAACCCCGAAAGGCTGTCGAGACGCCCACTTCAACGGCCCCCTCAACCTCCATGGCTCGTAAAAGGAGGAAGCCAGAGAAGACCCGCCAGCGTGCAACGACGGCTAAAAGCACTGAGCCCAAACACCTTAAGTCTGGGGACATGATGGTCCACACCGTATACATGGCCTCTGGAAAGTAGGAGAGCCGCACTTCTACAGGCCACCGACCACTTACCCGATCCGTGACGAAAGCCCAGGAGCAGCAACAAAAGCTCCAAGAAATGATGAGTGCTATGGCCGCACTTACCGGGCCAAAAGAAATCCCAGAAACATCCTCAGACGCGCGACAAGAAGAAGAAACCGACGCTGAATTCCTTCGCCGGATACTGGAGAAAAAGGACAAAGAGGCTGCTGAATAAGCAGCCAACATACAACGTATGGGCCTTCTCTTCCAAGATATGATAGGAATGATGATCCAGCAGGACTTGCCCGCCGAAGATCCCCCAATCGTTCTTGAAGACGACCGAGGAGAAACGTCGAATCCACTGCCGGCCCTTTCAACGGCCAAGGAGGAGGCAATCTCTAAGGCAGACTTGGCTGACTACATAGCCCAGCAAATCCGGGTCCATCATGCGACTGAGGCAGCTGGTCAAGTCGTGAAAACAGGGCGGCCGTATCCAAGCTGGTACGACCAAACCAAATACCTGCAAGGCTATACGATACCAAAATTCTACGTGTACAAGGGGAACGGCAATCCCCATCAACATGTCGCCCAGTTCCGGGCCCTCTGTGGTAACACCGGCGGTGATGATAAACTGTTGCTCCGCCAGTTCGTAGGTAGCTTATCAGAAACAGCATTCGAATGGTATTCGGAACTCCCGAACGATTCTATCAAAACGTTCGCTGAAATGGAGTTGTTATTCACTCAGCGATTCGCAAGTGCCAGCGAACGCACTCCAATAACTGCTTTGATTAACGCCAGGGTAAAACCAGGCGAAACCTGGGTCCAGTATGCTATACGCTGGCGGAATTTGTGGTCGAGATGCGAGCAACGCATTGAGGAGGCACCCGCAGTGGGCATGTTCGTGGGAACCCTAGACCCCCACGCAACTATCTCCCAGTTTATGATGTTCTTTAAGCCAACCACATTCCAGGCTTTAATCAACAAGTTGGCTCAGATGGACCAGATGGGTCATAGACCACCTCCCCCGAAGTCGGAACCTCGGAATGACAAGGGTAAAGGAAGGGCGACCTTCGTCGCAAATGCCCAACAGCAACCTAACGCCCCGAAACCGGCAGATCAATTGGAAGAAAGACGCCGGTATTATAATGAGAAGATGAAACGTCCCTACTCGTTCCCACGAGACAAGACGAAACGGTTATTCGAGCTGGCAATACGCAACAGACTTATAAACTTACCGAATCCAAGGCGACCGCCACAACCCACCGAGGTGAATAACCCTAGCTATTGCCCTTACCATCAAACGGTAAGTCATCCGATTGAAGATTGCTTCGTCTTCAAAGGATGGATTGAAGATCAATACCTCCAGGGGAAGTTTGTACTGTCCGAGAAGTGGAAGGTGAGCCCACCACAGCCGCATACTCCTAAGAAAACAGATACATTGGGGGCAACCTGCTCCTTTATTGAAGAAGCTCCATGGGAGGTCGTGCTATCAACGAAAACCAAAAGAATGTTGAGAGACCTTCACGCGTGCCCTGCGATCGAATGGAAAGACCCTCTTGAACCTCAAATTATCGAGGGGATATTGAAGCCCCGCACAACTAAGAAGGCTCGTGATAAGGGCCCAAATACTCACGCCCAACCGTCGAAATCTTCGAAGAAAAAGAAGAAGAAATCCAAGAAGCCCGCGAAGCCTGGAGACGAGCACACGAACTTGCAGAAGCAAATCGACGCGCTGGAAGAATACAATCAAAAGGCTCGAACTCCTGTCACCCTGCAAGAGTTCCTCAACCACATCTTTCAAGAGGGAGATGATGAAGAGAGCCCATCGGATGAATCCGAAGAGTATGTGGCGAGTTGTAACGTAATCTCCCACTCGTTTACCGATGATGGGAAAACTCCTGACACTAAGAAGCTGGAGGCAGAACCTGAACCAGAGCGTGCGTGGCTGACAAATGAAATGATCAATGCCTTTCTAGATGAGATTCGTCTAAAAAGTAAGGCGGATCAGGAGCATGAGATGGCGACGTCAGAAAGAACCAAATGCAGGCGACTGAATGAAAGAGTTGAACTACCCCCGCCAGATCAAAAGGCGTCCGAAGTAGACAAAAAGATATTCAAGACGAGGTAAAGGTTTGCCAAAGCCATGTCAATGGGGATGAAGCTACCATCCTCGGAAGGGAATACACAAGATGGGGCGGAGAAGCGCCCTAATTATTGCGCATATCATCGGAGAATCTCACACCCCACGGAGGAGTGCGACGCCTTTAAAATATGGTGGCAAGGATATGTTACTCATCGACAACATTTTAAGCGCATGAAACGCAAGAGCCGTTGGGAGCGAAGAAGTACTGTCGAAGGGCACAACAGAACTACTGGCAACTGTTACATGGTTAACGCCGGGGGGTCACAAGTTCTCACCTTTGGGAGCGACTCTGATGAAGAAATGGCTCTGGGCCCTCTCTTTAAAGAATCCGTTTTAGAGAAAAAGAAAGAACTAGAAGCCTGCGAAAACATTCAGCTGCGCAATCGCACACTCCCAGAAAAGAATCTCGGGCCCGTGAGTAGAAAAGATAAGGGAAAGGAAAAAGTCACTGAAGATATCGCCTTAGATGACCAAGTCGTGAGAGAACTGGATGCCAAAGACCCTCCTAGGAGGAGTAAAGTGGACTATAACATCCTCGCGCACCTAAGGAAGCTACCTTCTCAGCTTAGCATTCTCGACGCCCTCCTATTATCAAAAGAAGCGCGAGACTCACTAATTAAGGCATTACAAGAACCTGAACAATTCCAAGCCTTCCTCGCCACTGAAAAGATGAAGGATGAACTGGAGGAAGTGCATACAGCCGATATCACTTTCGGTGATGAAGACCTCCTTCTCGGGACGTGCGACCATAACCGTCCCCTATATGTCTCCGGATACTGCCATGATATCAAGATAGGCAAGATCCTGGTGGATAATGGATTCTCCGTCAATCTCCTTAATGTTCGGGTGTTGAAGGAAATCTGCATGAGTGTGCAACATCTCGCTCGTGACAAAATTACTATCTCCGGTTTCGATTCACAATCGTCACGGACTCTCGGATCTGTGATACTCACATTACGCTTTGGACTTCTCGTCACAGACATCAAATTCCATGTCATCGACGCCAAGACCTGCTACAATGCCTTGCTCGGTCGTCCTTGGCTACACGAGTACAACATCATCCCTTCTACGCAACACCAGTGTATGAAGTACTTTAAAGATGGTTTCGAGTACACCGTAACAGGAGAGTTAAACCCATTTTCCGTGAACGAAGTCCGCAAATACGAAGACGCGAAGTACTTTTTGCCAGATTTCGAGGATACAGAAAGGTGTCGCAACCCGGAGAACAAAGCCGCCGCCACCATCCCTGTTTTCGGGAGCGATACCGAAGAAGAGGAAGAGATAGTTTATGCGGGGCCATCTCAACGCAACAACCTGGGGACGTCCGCCCCCATGTTGGTCTTCGGAAGTGATTCAGAAGACGAAGTTAATGCTGTATTCTCCAATCGGCTGTCAATACAAGCACCCCTTGGCGATGACCATAGTTTGCAAATCACCATGGTACCGCGAGAACATTACAAGGATCTCGACACGCTTCAAGCTCACAATGTGCAGGACCTGCAAACGTTTTACGTCCCTCCTAGGCGAAGGGGTGAGAAGGTGATCCTATTCTACCGATCCTCAGAGTCGAAAATAGAGAAAGAGATCTGGCATGGCGCGGATGCTACATGCGACAGACTCCAACCCATCCGTCTGCCCAGATATTATACAAATGGATTAAAGAAGCTATTGAAGCGCCAAGGAGTACCCTTAAAACAGACTGTTCGGCAGGCTCGGTTCTACAACAAGATTTGGGATGTCCCTGGGACTCAACGCAAATTGCCCAACGGGAAAATGGAAACACTTGGGCTTGGATACGCGAGAACCGGAAAACGGGAACGGGCTCACAGCAGCTACACTATATATACCTTTGATGAAGAAGAGGACGCCCTGTCAGGAGATGCCAACCCCTCATCAAAACTAGACCCCGCGATTGAAGCACCGAGTCCGTCGTTTGAAGAACGAACGGACAAGCCTATCAGGAGAATGGGTCAGAAAGCTCAGGAAGACCACAACCGCGAAATGGCCATCTACGAGAAGGCCCGGACGCAACGTCTATTTCAACAAGCTCCAAAAGACAAAGATGCTCATCTTTGTCAACCCGTTGTGCGAAAGGCCCGATGCGGAGACGGAAATAAATTAAGAAGTGGGAAGAGGAGCCGACAACAACGACGCAGGATTAGAGGGTTACGGGTACTGCGTGGCTCGGATTCATCCCTCATGGAGAAGATAAGTCGAGCGTACTCCTTTCCCCGAGAAAAGACGGAGAAGTTACTCAAGCTCGCTTTAAGACATCGAATGATCGCGCTTCCAAAGTCTAGACGCCCTGAGCAAGCTAACAAGGCTTCTCGTTCGAGCTATTGCTCTTATCACCAAGCCATAGGACATCCTACCGAAGACTGCTTCACCTTCAAGAACTGGGTCGAGGACCAGTACCAACGGGGCAGATTCGCTTTATCCAACGGCTGGAGGGTAACGCCGCCACAAAAGCATGAACCCAAGGCCGCAAGAGCAAAACCGGATCCACCTCAGTCCTGGGAGCGGATTCGCACCTGTTATACGATTACGATATTAAAAGAAGAGCGCGAGAACATGGATGACTTTCCCCAGTGCTTTGAGAACAGCGACGACGAGGTGATCTCAGAATTTCCGCCAGCTCCGAGAGAACTGGAAGATGGTATACATACTACGGCGGATAACCTCAGAAAGATTGAGTTGGGATCGGCAGATGACCCGCGACCGACATTTGTCAGCGAGCTACTCTCTGAAGAAAAGGTGGCCGCGTTAAAAAACGTGCTACTACGGCATAAATACTGCTTCGCGTGGAACTACTCTGAGATGCCAGGATTAGATCCGGAGGTTGCCGTGCATAAATTAGCAATATCCCCGGATATCAAGCCAGTCAAGCAAGCGCCAAGAAGGATGCGACTCGAGCTGGAGATGAGCATCAACGCCGAAGTCAAGAAGCTGATCGATTCTGGATTTATTCAAGAAGTCCAATATCCCGATTGGATCGCCAATATCGTCCCGGTAATGAAAAAGAATGGGACAGTACGCATATGCGTGGATTTCAGGGATCTCAATAAAGCCTATCCAAAGGATGATTTCCCAGTACCGGTAACCGAGCTGATGATAGATAACACGTCCACTCACGAGGTTTTCTCCTTTATTGACGGTTCGTCAGGATACAATCAGATAAAGATGCATCCCGAAGACCAGAAGCACACCGCTTTCCGGACCCCTTTGGGTATATTCTGCTACAGGGTTATGCCCTTTGGTCTAAAGAACGCGGGCGCTACCTATCAAAGGGCCATGACAAAGATCTTCGACGACCTCATACATGACATCGTCGAGTGCTATATCGATGACCTCGTAGTAAAGAGCATGTCATACGAAGATCATTTAAAGCATCTGGAGACTGTATTTCAACGCCTTCGGCAATATAATTTGAAAATGAATCCCCTCAAGTGCGCGTTTGGAGTCTCCTCGGGCAAATTCCTGGGATTCATCGTTCGACACCGAGGAATTGAAATAGATCCATCAAAGATTAAAGCGATCATGGAAATGCCTCCGCCAAGAACTCTCAAACAGTTGCGGTCTCTCCAAGGGAAGCTCGCATACATCCGGCGATTTATCGCCAATCTTTCTGGCAAATGCCGTCCTTACAGCCACCTGATGAAAAAGGGAACTCCGTTCGTTTGGGATCACAAATGCCAAGGTGCACTAGACGAGATCAAGCAATACCTGCAGAACCCTCCGGTGTTGGCCGCGCCGGTCAAAGGAAAACCCCTCATTCTTTATACAACCGCCCTCGAAGGTTCCTTGGGCGCATTATGGGCGCAAGAGAACGATCAGGGAAAAGAGAGAGCACTCTACTACTTAAGTCGAGTTCTGCTGGGGGCAGAAAGCAACTACTCTCCCATTGAAAAACACTGCTTGGCATTGATCTTCGCGATAACAAAGCTCAGGCACTATGCGTTGGCGCATGAAGTCTGTCTCATTTCAAAGGTGGACCCCCTTAAATACTTGATGTCAAAAGCCATATTGACGGGACGACTCGCTAAATGGGCCCTACTCTTGATGGAGTTCTCGATAACGTATCAACCTCTCAAGGCAGTGAAAGGCCAGGCCATTGCCGATTTCCTCGCTGAGCACCCGATACCGGCCGATTCTCCTCTGAACTGTGATTTGCCGGACGAGCATGCATTTGATGCGATTGGCGGCGGTAGCACCCGATGGGAACTCTATTTCGATGGAGCGTCCTCCGTAAAGAAACAGAAACAAGGTATCCCAATGATCAAATCGGGGATAGGCCTCGTCTTTGCAACTCCACAAGGAGGGATAATGCGCTTCGCCTTCTCCTTAACAGAGCCAAGGACAAACAATGAAGCTGAATACGAAGCTCTGATAGCAGGCCTCGAAATCGCCATCGACCTGGGAATTGAAGACCTCCTTATATACGGGGATTCTCAACTGGTTGTTAGTCAAGTAAATGGTGATTACCAAACATGCAAACCGGAGTTGGTGAGGTACGGCGAAAAGGTGCAACAACTATTGATCCAAAATCCCTCCTATACTTTGGAGAATATACCGCGCGCGGAAAATAGTAAAGCAGACGCGTTAGCCAAACTTGCTAAAGAACTGGCGGACGAAAACCTCGATGATGTAAGAATCGTGGTACAAAGCCGTCGAGTGCTAGCCCCGGCAGAAATACCTCCGGAATTATATAAAGAAAAGGGAGCGACCGAGCAGACGACCCTACAAATAAAAGCCCATGAGAAGGCCGAGGACTGGAGGGAAATCTTCATAGACTACTTTAAGTCCCGTCGAATGCCCAAAGATACATCCTCAAGGCATCAGCTCATGAAACGAGCTCTATCTTTCGCCTTCGTCAACGATACTCTATACAAGGGATCGTTGGATTCTCTATGGCTGAGATGCTTAGGACCTGACGAAGCGGAAAGAGTCATTCAGGAAGTCCACGACGGACTTTGCGGTTCTCACCAAGCAGGCCCAAAGATGAAGTTAAAAATTAAAAGGATGGGTTACTACTGGCCCACGATGATCCAGGACTGCCTCAAGTATGCGAAGCAATGCCACTCGTGCCAGATTCATGGAGACTTTATCCACCAACATCCGAATCCACTACACCCAACGGTGGCTAGCTGGCCATTCGAAATGTGGGGGACTGACATAGTCGGCCCCATCGAGCCAGCATCATCCCGGGGACATCGTTTTATCCTGGCGACGACTGATTACTTCTCCAAATGGGCAGAAGCAATACCACTGAGGGAAGTGAAGACGGAGAATATCCTCCATTTCTTCAAGACGCACATCATCTATCGGTTCGGAACCCCACGGCGGATTATCTCCGATAACGGGCCAGCCTACAGAAGCCATAAGATTAGCCGCTTCGCGCAACAGCACAATATAGACTGGAGATATTCTTCAGTTTACAACCCACGAGCTAACGGTCTAGCCGAGGCTTTCAATAAGACCTTGACGAAGATCATAAAAAAGACCGTTTCCCGGAATAAAAGAGACTGGCACGAGAGGCTGCAGGAGGCCCTTTGGGCTTATCGAACTACATGCAAGACGGCCACGAACACAACGCCGTACGCGTTAGTATTTGGGACAGAAGCAGTACTCCCCCTCGAGATAGAGTTACCCTCTCTGCGAGTGGCAGTCCACCACGAGCTGACGGACGAAGAAAATGCTCACCTTCGGCTTGAGGAGCTTGATGCCCTCGATGAAACCCGGCTCATAGCGCAACAACATCTAGAAGCCTACAAAGCAAAGATGACGCGCTCGTACGAAAGATTGACCAGGCCAAGGACATTCCACCAAGGCGAACTCGTGCTAGTGGTCAAGATACCTATGATCCCCAATCGTGCCAAGCGGGGGAAATTTGAGCCAAACTACGAAGGTCCTTACATCATAGACAAGGTCTACCAGGGTGGAGCCTATCTACTCATGGACATGCACGGTGAAAGACCTTTCAGGCCAATAAACGGCCGCTTCTTAAAGAAATACTACGCTTAATGAGCCATAGCCTGGGTCAATGATAGATGACGACGACTATGTCCGCTCGCTATCTTCCTAGGCTCAGACTTTACAAGCAGCAGCCGGCCTTCCACTAACAACGGACCGAAACGTCCTTAAACTAACAACGGACCGAAACGTCCTTAAACTAACAACGGACCGAAATGTCCTTAAACTAACGATGGACCGAAACGTCCTTAAACTAACAACGGACCGAAACGTCCTTAAACTAACGACGGACCGAAACGTCCTTAAACTATCGACGGACCGAAATGTCTTTAAACTAACGACAGACCGAAAAGTCCCTAAACTACTACCGCAGCATCCTTAGGCTGACGAGATAAAAAAAAAGGAGAAAAAAGAATAAAAAAAACGGTGCGTCCACAAGCAAAACGGGCACGGATGAAAACCCGAGAGAGCTCCGTGAGTAAAAACAGCAGGACTACCGGCGAGTGTTTGTGAAAACCCGAAAGGGCGCAACCTCGTTAAAAGATACTTATAGGGTCTTCTCGACCTTGTAAGGAGAAACCACCTGCGTGAGATCCTTACGACTCACAAAGGAGCAACACACTTAGGGATCCTCACGATTCCTAAGGAGAAAATACACTTACGAGATCCTCACGACTCGTATGGAGAACTCTCTTATGGGACCCTCACGGCTCATAAGATTTGAAAGTCTTAAGTTACAGAGACCTAAACCTGTGCTTAAGTAATCTTCCACAACCTTCGATATTACCCTACAAGCGGCTCATACTGACCCTTGTATACAATCCACGGGCGCGAATAAACATTTCCCCAGCAAAGTCCAACCCTTGTAGGTCCTCTCGATCCATAAGGAGAAAGCCCTCTTGTAGGATCCTTACGACTTACAGAGGAGCGCACACTTAGGAATCCTCACGATCCCTAAGGAGAAAATACACCTGCAAGATCCTCACGACTTGTAGGGAGAAATACCTTTGTGAGGCCCTTACGGCTCATGAAGTCAAAAGCCTTGGTCGACAGGACCCTTAACCCTGTTTGCTGAGCCACCTTTGTTCGTCATCGACAAAGGTAAATGATGATTCGCTCCTGGCAACATTCCAGTTGTAGCGGTGCTGATGCCGAAATCGGTGCCTAAAATCCAGGCGCGCAGCGAAAAAGCTAGCAAGCCACACATGCCTACAAAATAGCCAAAATGATGGGGCAACTTGCAATAAAAAACAGCAAGTAAAAATGAAGGCATGAAAAATAGCCGAAATGATGGGGCAACTCGCAATAAAAAGCAGCGAGCAGAAAATAAATAAATAGCCGAAATGATTGGGCACCGCGAAAAATAGCCGAAATGATGGGGCAATCGCGACCTTCGCGATATAAAAGCTGAAATGATAGAGCATCACGGAAAAAGAAATAAAATAAAAGAGAAATCCTCGCCCTACAGGTGATGTTACGTCTACCTCTGTATACAATCCAGAGGCGTAAACAAAGAAGGGATCATACTCCTTCCCCAGGTTTCATCATAAAGAGAAGCCAAACCTCGACGGTTCACAGATAGCATAGAGATCATCTCGACGCCCGTCTCATGGCAGCAGACACAACATCAAGCGAAACGGAACAGCGGCAACCCCCAGTTCCATGGCTCGGCGATACATATCACCGAGAGTCAAACCTCCATCCCGTGAAATGCGGATACAATCAACAAAATTCCTGGTCACGTGGAACACGGATAACGTCACTCTTTGACCCCGTGTAAAGCGTCCAGAGCGGATCCTGGTCCTCGCAGAGCACGACAGTGAACCCGTGTGAAGCATCCAGAGCGGAGCCTAGTCCTCGCCTAACGCGGCAGTGAACCCGTGTGAAGCATCTAGTGCAAAATTCCTGGTTACGTGGAATAAGGATAATGTCACTCTTTGACCCCGTGGAAAGCGTCCAGAGTGGATCCTGGTCCTCGCAGAGCACGGCAGTGAACCCGTATGAAGCATCCAGAGCGGAGCCTAGTCCTCGCCTAACGCGGCAGTGAACCCGTGTGAAGCATCTAGTGCAAAATTCCTGGTCACGTGGAACGCGGATAATGTCACTCTTTGACCCCGTGAAAAGCGTCCAGAGCGGATCCTGGTCCTCGCAGAGCACGGCAGTGAACCCGTGTGAAGCATCCAGAGCGGAGCCTAGTCCTCGCCTAACGCGGCAGTGAACCCGTGTGAAGCATCTAGTGCAAAATTCCTGGTCACGTGGAACGCGGATAATGTCACTCTTTGACCCCGTGGAAAGCGTCCAGAGCGGATCCTGGTCCTCGCAGAGCACGGCAGTGAACCCGTGTGAAGCATCCAGAGCGGAGCCTAGTCCTCACCTAACGCGGCAGTGAACCCGTGTGAAGCATCTAGTGCAAAATTCCTGGTCACGTGGAACGCGGATAATGTCACTCTTTGACCCCGTGGAAAGCGTCCAGAGCGGATCCTGGTCCTCGCAGAGCACGGCAGTGAACCCGTGTGAAGCATCCAGAGCGGAGCCTAGTCCTCGCCTAACGCGGCAGCGAACCCGTGTGAAGCATCTAGTGCAAAATTCCTGGTCACGTGGAACGCGGATAATGTCACTCTTTGACCTCGTGGAAAGCGTCCAGAGCGGATCCTGGTCCTCGCAGAGCATGGCAGTGAACCCGTGTGAAGCATCCAGAGCGGAGCCTAGTCCTCGCCGAGCACGGCAGTGAACCCGTGTGAAGCATCTAGTGCAAAATTCCTGGGTACGTGGAACGCGGATAATGTCACTATTTGACCCCGTGGAAAACGTCCAGAGCGGAGCCTAGTCCTCGCCGAGCACGGCAGTGAACCCGTGTGAAGCATCTAGTGCAAAATTCCTGGTTACGTGGAACGTGGATAATGTCACTCTTTGACCCTGTGGAAAACGTCCAGAGCGGATCCTGGTCCTCGCAGAGCACGGCAGTGAACCCATGTGAAGCATCCAAAGCGGAGCCTGGTCCTCGCCAAGAACGGCAGTGAACCCGTGTGAAGCATCCAGAGCAAATACCGGACTGTGGAGTCCTTAAAATCCACGGACTATGACGTCCTTAACCTCGACCGCGATGTCTTAAAACTAACGATCAACCCTCCCCCCCCCCCGATTCCCTACGGATTCTGCCTTGGTTTAAGGGTACATCTCTTCACTCCTTTGATACCTGGCGTTGTAATTCCTCAACGTCTTCAAAGAGGTGACGGGTCCCTGCAACCAAACACCGGACTGTGGAGTCCCTAAATCCACGGACTATGAGGTCCTTAACCTTGACCGTGATGTCTTAAAACTAACATCGTACTGTGGAGTCCCTAAATCCACGGACTATGAGGTCCTTAACCTTGACCGTGATGTCTTAAAACTAACATCGGACTATGGAGTCCTTAAATCCACGGACTATGAGGTCCTTAACCTTGACCGCGACGTCTTTAAACTACAATACCCAGAGCAGCCTCTGACCCCGTGAAACACGGATAAGGGCGACCACAGCCAGCACTTGCAGGTCCTCACGACCTGTAAGGAAGAAAAAACTCTCTTGTGAGATCCTTACGACTCTCAAGGGAAAACCCGCTTAAGAATCCTCACGATTCTTAAGAAGAACTTACACCTATGGGATCCTCTCAACCTGTAGGGAGAAAAACTCTTTATGAGACCCTCGTGGCTCATAAAATGCAAAGGTCTTAGGAAGCAGATCTTAACCCTGAACCCTAGGCCATCGCTGTCCTGCAAGGAAGATCAAGATATAGTATCCACAGAATGCATTCAATAAAAAGGGGACACATCATTGAGAGGAAAATTGTATCTTTTTATTCATAAACCAAAATGGATACAAAGTACAATTTATGAAAGAAACAAAAAAGAAAGGATACTCTCATCCATGAGTATGTACAAAAAAAAAAAGAGATACAAGTCCTCAAGCCGGCGGGCGGTGCAATAATTTTACCAGCTCGTCATTCTGTTGCTGAGCCACAGCTTCATGACGCAAGATCTCCAGAAGACGAGCCTCCGTCTGAGCTTGCTGAGCCTGATACGAAGCGAGCCGAGCTTCGAGCTCTTTCTCGGTGGCCTTATGAGCCTCAACCCTCTCACGAGTGAACGTGGCGGCTTTATCGAGAGCCACCACCTCTTTGATGGACTCCTGAAGCACCCGCCAGAGTTCATACGCTTTGTTGGCCCTGGCTGTGAGATTGGCTTGAAGCTCGCCCAGCGCCTTGGAAACTAGCTCCCTCTCCGAAAATTTACGGCCGAGCCCTTTTCTCGCACAACAATATGTTCGCTACGTGTCGCTCTGTCCGGCCATGTAAGCTCGCTTTCGTGACCGCGGCCTTGGAAACAAGACATTTACAAGACCGTATAAATGGGCTTCCAGTCGACGGGAATAATCGATCTAAAACGCGCTCACATCACCTGACGTGAAAGGCAACAAGAAAGATTTCCGACATATTTCAAGCATGCGAGTATTCAAAAAAAAAAATATATATATATATATAATAATAGCATTTGCAATCGCAAAAAGGTCTGATGCGCAGGAAAGTGATGATAGCATTTGCAATTAAAGAAAGTTCTCGTGAGAAGAATACAAAGTTTATTTATGCAAGCGGAAACATACATACTAGTGCCAAGCCTACATGGAAGTTCGGCATAAAGCGTAAAAAGGAGGGACTAATTTAAAAATGTTCTACGCTAACGGAAAAGGTCACCAAACACAGGATCAACGGCACAGGGGTTAATGAAGCAAAGGACAAAATTCTTCATCTCTCTCTGTGCTTTCTCCAGCACATCGAAGCGACGATTCTCGCGAGAAGTCGCTCCCCATCGGTTGGTGCCATGTTCGTTCGCGAAAGCAAACATAATAGCTCGCCGGGCCTTTATCTCGCTCAGCAGATGAATTGAGCAGTCCTTCAAAGCCTGAGTAATCAGGCACGCTTCATCAAAGCCCTCGAGCTTTTCTTCCGCCGCATCAAGCATCGCCAGGGTCATCAAGCGCGGCCATGAGGATCATCCGGAGCCAGAGGGAACCCATTGGGAGGGGAGACCCCCTACGGATCGAGAGTTCATACATGGCCGAGTCACATTCATCGTCGGTAAGGAGTGGATCCACCAACCGAGCAGCAAAGCGGGGGATCATCTCCTCAAGAGGAACTTCCCATGGCTGTCGACGAGCATGAGGGCGATTACAAGCCATAGCACTCGTTTCTCCCGCAAGAAAAAAATATATATGATATAAATCTCTCTATGAAAGGAAAAGAAAGCTATAGCCTCATATATAATGAAGTGCATTAAGTGCTGTGCGCGGAAAATCTTGCATGGTGAAGTTATTTCCAAGGCCTAAAAAGGCATCGAAAATCAAGGAGATGGAACTATTTCCAAGGCCCTTTTTCTGCATCTAACATTGTGCACTGAAAAATATGGCATGGGGAAAATCTTGTGAGCAGCCACATCAAGGGACCCCACGTGCAGAACACGTGAGGCCTAAACCCGATGTGCACTTAAAAGGAAATATATGGAGTAGTACCCTGCATATTAAAAGCACAAACAACAATAGTAGCAAAATGATAAAATCCCAGAGAAAAAGCATGCAAACATACAAAGACACAACAGAACTTATCATCCAGACGTCAAGAAGGCCATACAAAATAAAAAGAAAACTTTTACAATGGCAAGGCTTCAGACGTAGGGCATGGGTTGAGAAACTCGAAATTAACTTTATTCAAGATCTTCCAAGCATTTCGAACCTCCCTAGTATGCCTTCTCTCACGGTCACAAGCATCGGGGTCCCCGCGGATGTCCTCTACCCTCCGGTAGGCGGCAAGTATGGCTGATTGCTGAAAAATCTGATGCAGGAGATCAATGAGATTATCCTGCCTCCTCTTTGAAATCAAGTGCATCAGATACACCGACTGTACTTTATCCTCGGCGGCGTCCAATGACCCAAGCGGCACACCAGCGCAAAATAAAGGGAGAGCCTCCCTGATCGCCAGCACGGTCAGCCTCAGAAGAGAAGAGCGACGGGGGAGTAGCCGATGGTTGTACTCGTCAAAGTGGTTCATGATCTCGGCACACTGGGCATCGGTGAACTCTTGGTTCTGACTGCGGCCCAGCGCACGAATATTCCCGTAGGAAATGATCTCGTCAAGACTATACAGATGGGCATCCATGATACCTGAAATAAAAGTCACGAGAATCATTAGAAAACCCCCATTTCATTAATTGCAGAAGAACCACCTAGGGCCAAGAGACCTCAGGAAGCCTCCATGCGAAGAAACTGAGTTCTTCATAGGAATTAAATTCCTTATTAAGAAAAGGGAATTAAATTCCCAGAAACATTTTTGATGGAATTAAATTCCATGGGGTTGAAACCCCATCATCATCTCCCCAAAGATCATCTAAACCCTAAGAGATCTACAGTTCGAAGGTTAGGCGGTTTCATGTTCTTATGGAAAATATGAAGAAAAAAGGGCGAAAACTCTTGTTTCGGATTTAAAATCCGGAGAAATGTGAAGGTCCATCGTTGTCCAAGAACATTACCTGAGGAAAAAAGGGTTCTTTTCGAACAGAGTTAAACTCTGAAGATTGTTTCAAGACAGAGAACTAAGCTCTGAAAGCGAGAATTAAATTCTCAAAGAAGAACTTCTCAGAAGAAGAAGATGAACAAAGTGAAGGCTCCTATGAAAAGACAGAGGTATTTATAGAAGGCAGTGGAAACGTTTCATCTCCCCAGATCCCTAGAGGAATCCAACGGTCACAAGAGGTGACAGCGTTGCACTCACGTGCAGACACGTGAGAACAACGCTGTGGGGGCATTTGTTTCCTGATTTAAAATCAGGAAAGCTTCTGGGAAAAGCTTCAAAAAGGGGCCACGTGCTTACACGTGACCAGCAGTCACGTGTTGACACGTGACATATAAAGCAGCGGAAAAGGGCACATTGGTTCCCTGATCAAGTCAAGGAAAAGGGCTTCAGAAGAGGTCACGTGCTCCCACGTGACCAGGGTCACGTGTTGGCACGTGACGTTCAAAGCAGCAGACTCGCTCTCCAGTTGAACCAAGGAAAGAGGCGCCAGACAGGGGTCACGTGCTCACACGTGACCAGGGGTCACGTGGTAGCACGTGACGGCTGAGCAGCAGAAGAAGGCAGAGTGCAAAAGAGGAGAAAGGCTCGTTCCAAGAGAGTCACGTGTCCACACGTGACCATGGGTCACGTGGGCACACGTGACCGGCTTTCAAAGCCCATTTTGCTAACAGAATTAAATTCTGAAAGAGATTCGAATCCCTCCAAAGGAAAGCAATTATCTGGAACCGATCAAATTAAAGATTCAGAGATGATTAAATATCATCTATCTATGGAAAAATCTCGAGTTTGGAAAGATTTCCCCTTTAAATCTAACAGAAATTACAAGTGAGAATCCCGGGATCTGAAATCCAATGGTGAATAAAATTCTCCTAATAATCCGAAGGTCCAAAACAAATGATGGATACAAATCAAATCTCTTAATAAAGATTCATCAAAAACTAATTGATTCGGCTGCTTCTCCTATAAATAGGAGCCTAGAGACACAAAAGGAGGGAGAGATAGAGATACGCAGAGGGAGAAAAAAGGAGAGAGCCTTGATACTTTGAGGAATTTGGAGCTTCTGCAAAAGAAAACCTTAGGTAAGAAAGGGAAGGCTTTTTGAAAGAAGCAGAATTTGATTCTCAACAGAGTTTAACTCTGACAAAATAAAAAAACAGAAGAACATATTTCTTCTCTCTTTGGTAGAGGATCTGCAAAGTGCACATCTCCCCTTTAGGTTGAGAATTTAATTCTCAATGGGTTGAGATCCTGCCATGCAGATCCAAAACATGGAGAGGGAATGGAAAAACGAGAATTTAATTCTCACGGAACTATAGGAATTTAATTCCTCTAAGATAAAAGTAGGGCTAGACCCTGTGTTATGGGAATTTAATTCCTTCAGAACGGAGAGAAACAGGGTTTAACCCTAATTAAGAACTTAGTTCTGTTGAAACAACGGGAATTCAATTCCCTTAATCATAATTTAACAGGGACTGGAAGTTTAATTCCTTAAAAAGCTTTTATTAGGGTCTAACCCTATTCAGTTCTTCACATAAACGAGGAATTTAATTCCTACAGAAGATTCAGGGTTCGATCCTACTCCAGAATATAAGTCTTCAAAAGGAAGTAGGAATTTAATTCCTTTGAAAATTAAAACCCGAGGAATTTAACTCCTGAAAAGAAAGATCAACAGATTCTCTAAACAATATACATGGAGGCAGGGTCACGTGCCACCACGTGACCCCCTCAAAAGATCTACAGAAAGCCCTTTGAGGCAGTCCCCCACGTGATCCACGTGACCCTTGACAGAAGCTCTAATACATAGGCATATGAATGCCCGTCACGTGATGGCACGTGATGCTCTGAAAGATGCAGCAATTTCAGCAGAATAAATAAGGGGAGGGCGCTCTCACGTGTCGCCACGTGACCCCTCTTGCTTTAGTGTTTAACACTAAGTTGGAACTCCTGAATCCAGTGTTAAAACACTGTTGGGCCGTAGTGTTCAACACTAATCAAAGAACTTTATTTGCAGTGTTCAACACTGACTACCTTAGTGTTTAACACTAATTTGAGAGCTTTGTTGCCAATGCTTGATACTGATCTGTTTTAGTGTTTAACACTAATCTAAAAGCCTTATTGCTGGTGTTTAACACCAATTATCTTTTAGTGTTAAACACTAACTTGTCAACCTCATTACCAGTGTTCAACACTGATTGCTCTGAAGTGTTTAACACTAGGCTTTGGCCCCATTGGCTAAAGGGATAGAGGCAAAGCCTCTCCCTCAATGGACCCACAAGAAGTCAATATTCCAGACATGATAGGACTTAGCGCAAGCTGGCCATAAGTCCTCAATTCGTAATTAACTGGGCCAATGGGCTCATAATATAATTAATGGGTCTTGATCTCAAATTGGGCCAAGGACTATTTAATCCATTCCGGTTCTATGGTACATCTCTTCACTCCTTTGATACTTGGCATTGTAATCCCTCAATGTCTTCAAAGAGGTGACGGGTCCCGATGACCACCCACGATATGGACTGTGGGGTCCTTAAACCCATGTCTAATGCAAAATTCCTGGTTACGTGGAACGTGGATAATGTCACTCTTTGACCCCGCGGAAAACGCCCAGAGCGGAGCCTAGTCCTCGCCGAACACGGCAGTGAACCCGTGTGAAGCATCTAGTGCAAAATTCCTGGTTACGTGGAACGTGGATAATGTCACTCTTTGACCCCGCGGAAAACGCCCAGAGCGGAGCCTAGTCCTCGCCGAACACGGCAGTGAACCCGTGTGAAGCATCTAGTGCAAAATTCCTGGTTACGTGGAACGTGGATAATGTCACTCTTTGACCCCACGGAAAACGCCCAGAGCGGAGCCTGGTCCTCGCCAAGCACGGCAGTGAACCCGTGTGAAGTATCCAGAGCACATACTGGACCGCAATGTCCTTAAACTACCAATGGACCGCAATGTCCTTAAACTACCAATGGACCGCAATGTCCTTAAACTACCCATGGACCGCAATGTCCTTAAACTAGAACAATAGAGCCCCGCATGCTCTTTTGTCGGATCTAAACGGTCCCGTTTAAGTTGATCTTAGCCTCAAAGATGGCTAATGTATCCTTAAACCTTCAAACAGACTGGACTATGAATCCCCCAAATTAACTTTGGCTCGAGGGTACATCTCTGAACTCCTCTGACATCCGTCGTTGTAATCCTTCAACGTCGTCAGAGAGGTGACGGGTCCCGACGGCCACATATACGATGGACCACTATGTCCCTAAACTGGAACAATGGAGCCCAAACGCTCTTTTGTCGGATCTAAACGATCCTGTTAAGTTGATCTTAGTCTCAAATCGGACTAACGTATCCTTAACAAACGTTTGAGTTGATCTTAGCCTCAAGTATGGTTGACGTATCCTCAAACCAAACCCCCAAACCCAAATCTAAGATAAACACGGATTTGGACTAGTCCACGCCCTACGGGCGACGACATAACTCAGTCTCCGTAAACAATCCACGGGCAACAAAACATAAAATAAACACACACGACACGAAGTGACCATCTGGAGAAGGAGAAAGTTGTTACCGCGATGCGGTAGCGTAATTAACTGCAGGGGCTTGCGCCTGCAGGGAAGAGCGTCCCCACAATCAAAAACCCCTCAAACGAGGGGGAATCTGACGAAGTCTGCTACATCGGCCGCATCCGTCTAAACCCCCGATGCATGGTGCCATAAACAACTTGGCATCTTCGGAGAGATGGACGGATAGCACCAATTAGCATCTGCCCCGAACCTCAGGCTCGGACGCCCGAGTCCAGGCCGCCGTTCGGAGGGGAACAGTGGGTACTTGATTTGATCGTACCATCCTGGGTACGGTCGCCCAGTCTTGACGACTTAGCCAACCGCTTCGCTTGCCTGATGAGCTCATATTTGCTGAGCTATGTAGTCATCGAGGGAAACCTTGGAGATCGTTTCTTCCCTGGCTGTCGATAAAGCCAGAAGAGGGTATGATGTTTCCCCTCTGTCGTCCTCGACGATTATCGGCGGCTCTTCGGTTGGTGGTTCTGGTTGGATCATCATTCCAACCATGTCTTAGAATAGGAGCACCATCTGTTTTATATGAGCCGCTTGTTCCGTGGCCTCCTTATCCTTTCTCTCCAGCACCCTTCGCAGGAACTCCGTATCACCCTTTTTTTAGATTGGTGATTTTTAATCACCGTTGGATTTTTAATCCAAGTGTGCATGGTTTAACGGAGCACAATCTTTCTTTGTTTAGAAAGATATGAAAAATATTTTCCAACTTATAGGATCTTTGATCCGCCAACTTTCTGTTTAACAGAAAATATCATTTCTCATTTAAAAGTTCAATAGAATTTAATTGTGCTTAATCACCATTGTTGATCCAATGGTTCCTTATTGAGTAGAATTTAATTCTACGTAGGGAAGTGCCCTCACGTGTTTAATACATGAGGCTTATTAGCTTAGTAGTTGTTTTAATTGCAGTTTCTATATGCGTTGCATATAGGCACTCACGTGTTAAACACGTGGGGCTGTTTTAGCCTAGCAATGGTTTTAATTGCAGTGCCTATATGCGTTGCATATAGGCACTCACGTGTTAAACACGTGGGGTTGTTTTAGCCTAGCAATGGACGTGTTAAATATGTGGGGCTCTTTTAGCCTAGAAATTGTTTTAATTGCAGTGCCTATATGCGTTGCATATAAGCACTCACGTGTTAAACACGTGGGGCTCTTTTAGCCTAGCAATTGTTTTAATTGCAGTGCATATATGCATTGCATATAGGCACTCACGTGTTAAATACGTGGGGCTCTTTCAGTGGGGATCTTTCCCTAATCCCTTTTTTATAAGGGAACAGTCATAAGGTAGAACTGGAAGAAATTCCAGCTACACAAACTACAGCTGATGATTTAGTAGAACCGGAGGATTTGATAGTCTCCAAAAAATCTCAGCCACTCCGCAGATCTAGTAGGTTTTCTCATCCACCTGAGAGATACTACGGTTTTCTCGTAGACGGTGGGAGCGAGGATTGCATCATGGAAGATGATGACCCAACTAGTTTCGAGCGGGCCATCACAAGTGGGGACTCTGTGAAATGGCTGGATGCTATACGATCTGAGATGGAATCCATGTACACCAACAAAGTATGGACTTTGGAAGTTACTCCTGAAGAGGTAAAACCCATCGGGAGCAAGTGGATCTTGAGAAGATTCTTGGTGTAGATGGAAAAGTTGAGACTTTCAAAGCTAGACTTGTAGCAAAAGGTTTTCGTCAACGACCAGGTGTCGACTATGATAAAACCTTTTCTCTAGTGGCTATTCTTAAGTCCATCAGGATTCTACTTGCCATTGCTGCATACCATGATTAAGAAATATGGCAGTTGGATGTCAAGACCGCTTTTCTAAATAGTGATTTAGAAGAGAGCGAGTACATGATACAGCCAGAGGGCTTCGTAGATAATGGGAGCAGCGGAAAGGTGTGCAAGCTGCTTAAATCAATCTACGGATTAAAGCAGGCATCGCGGAATTGGAACATCTGTTTTGATGTGGCAGTCAAAGAGTTTGACTTCATCAAAAACGTAGATGAACCTTGTAAATACAAGAAGGTTGTAGAGAGTAAGATTGTCTTCCTCGTATTGTACGTGGATGACATACTCTTGATAGGAAATGATGTTCTTATGCTACACTCGGTCAAGCTCTACTTATCACGATTTCTCCATGAAAGATCCGGGTGATGCCTCCTACATCCTGGGATTAAGATCTATAGAGATAGATCTAAACGGATGTATCATACTCACTAGGTGTAGTGAGTAGGTGTCAATCAGATCCTGGGGAAAAGCACTGGACAGCTGTGAAGAACATTCTTAAGTACTTGAGAAGGACTAAAGAATTGTTCTTGGTGTATGGTAACGGTGAACTCCATGTCGAGTCCTTTATCGATTCAAGCTTCCAGAGTGATAAGGACGACTGTAAGTCGGTCTCGGGTTTTGTCTTTACCTTCAGTGGAGGGACGGTATGTTGGAAAAGTTCCAAGCTAGATACCGTAGCAGACTCGACGATGAAGACTGAATACATCACTACCAACGATGCTGCCAAAAAGGCTGTCTGGATGAACAAGTTCATGGGATGAACTTGTTGAGATTCCTACCATTAAGCATCCAATATTTGTGTATTGTGATAACAATGGAGCCGTGGCTTTGGCCAAGGAACCCCAGTCCCATCAGTGATCCAGACATATTCTTAGGCGGTATTACCTTATCAGAAAGATAGTTGATCTCCAGGAGATCGAGGTCAGGAGAGTTGACACGAAAAATAACACGGCGGATCCACTCACGAAGGCCAAGAGACTTTTGGGATGTTGGGTATGAGATACTACAACTACTAGCTTTAGTGCAAGTGGGAGATTGTTAGTTATATGTATGCCCTTGAGGCCATTATTATACATGATTGTATATTATAATAGATGCTTGGACATATAGAGAGAGGACTTTCTTGCTCGACATGATAATATGTTATCTGGTTACTCTTTATCTTAACATGTACACTTGTATCATTATACTGTCTCTCCGTTACATGTTGATAAAGCCCTTAGGATGTGTACTTAACTACCAGGATTATGATGCAAATCATACTAGTAGGGCCAGGGTAGTCCACAAGTTCATCCATTAATTGTTCCTAGTCGAGGGAGTATCGAGATAGGGTATCGATATTCCATAGTAGACTAGTGTGTACGTTTCTTGAACCTGTATGGGGCGATGGTTGATCCCACAGCCATTGGTGTTTGACATCAAAGATTGTACACAGGTGCTCATTGGAGAATGGGTACACCGAACAGGACTCGCCGAGAACTCCTATATGGTATTATACCTATCGTCAGATAGCAGTTCTCTGGTGACACTGGTACAGGTTAGTCTGTAGACCCGAGATCATCATAGAGACTTGTGTGATTCCCACTGTGCTTTGATTTCCTCCCTACCACGCTCAAGAGAGCATGAAAATAGGTGGATTTTGGGTACAGTCCCGAGTCACATGGAGGCAATGAGCGATAGGAGGGGTTTCGTCTCTCCTGGTATTGGGAGTTGATGTTGCGCTATGCTCGATTGGCTATAACAGGAAGTCCCTGGCCAGGGCTGATGATGAGATTTACTGGTAAGTGTTATCAGTAGTTTCTCGACCCGTTATGAGCCTCACATCGGCATGACATATCAAGTTATTAAGGTCTGACATTTACTACCCCCAGACTCGATATGCGACATATCAGACGAAGAGACCAGACTGTAGGTAGTGTTACTTACAGGTTCACGGGAGTTTGGACAAGCTTACTTGTTGATCTTCTGGTCGCTCAATACCTAGGTAGCCGTTACGTCTAGCTAGTACTGCTGACGGCTTGTGGGTGACTGATGTGATCATCACCTACTGTTGGCGTATTGACGAGTCTTTAGAGTCCTACACAGAGGTTTCCTAGCTCAAGCGAAACGAAGTAGAGCACATATGTGATATGTGCGGGACCGAGATTAATACGTGTATGTGATACAGTATTCTAATCTCGCGATATAGGTTATATGTGATATAACTGTTAGTGTATATGCCCTAGGGGCCATTATTGTATCATACTTGTATGTATATTACTTAATGGAAGCTTGGGATATTCACAGTTGTATATACAGTCTTGCTAAAAATGGTAGTATGCTACTTGGTTTGTGTCTACTTTAATATGTGCATATGTTTCTTGTAACGTATCACTTATACATATTAGTAGAGCCCATAGGATTTTTGCTTGATTACCAGCGTTGTGATGGCAGTCACACTAGTGGGGGCTGGGTAGTCTATAAGCAACATCCTATACTTGTCCCTAGTCGCAGGATTATCGAGACTGGGCATCGATACTCCAGAGTAGACTAGTGTGTACGCTTCTCATCCCAGTTGGGGAGATGGTCTGTCCCACAGCCATCAGTACGTCGTACTGGAGATAGTATACAGGTGCTCGTTAGGTTACGGGTACACCGGATAGGACTCGCAGGGGAACTGATTGGTTGGTATTATACCCGTCGTCAGTTAACAGTTCCTAGGTGACATGAGTACAGCATAGTCCGCAGACTTGACACTGCTACTTCGTCTCGAGTGTGTCCCGCTGTTCTTAGATTGCTACCCTACCACGGCTCAAAGGAGTCGTGCAAACAGGTAGCAGTTAGGTGCAGTCCCGAGCACTTGGAGGCAGTGGCGGTTAGATAGGATTCGTCTCTCCCGGTATTGGGAGTTGATATCGCGCTGTGTCAGAGAGCCATTACGCAAAGTCCCTGGCCAGGGCAAGCGAGATTTACCGGTAGGTTCCATTAGTTTCTCAGGGTGTAATGGGCTACGCTCCGACACGACATATACCGCTATTAGGGGACTGACGCTTGCCGCCCCCTAGGCTAGATATGCGATAGTCTTAGACGAACAGACCGGACTGTACGGAGATTGTCACATCAGGCTCAGTAGGAGTTCGGATGGGTTTCCTCATCGGCCTTCTTATTGATATCTACCTGGGGACCGTTACGTACAGCTAGTGCCGCTTGCGGTCTGTGGTTAAATCCACTGCCAGCGTAGTGTCGAGTCTTTAGAGTCCCACACAGAGAGTTTCCCTGCTCCAGGCGAAACGATATAGAGGTCGTATGGTTTTACGACAAGGGTTCGGACGCATACGTGTGTTTACGCACGTACGACGTTCGGACAGTTTTTACTAGTCGGCTTTGGTTTAAGCCAGATTCCAGTATCAGGTTATTGGATTTATACAGTCTAAAGTTTTTCCGTGTTTTCACGGATTGGAGGGGCGTTCTCGTAATTTTCCGGGAAGCTTCTAGAAGCATGGTGACTTGGGGGTTAAGGTGGCATAAGCACTAATTGCTTAATGACTCATTTGTGTGATTCATCCTTGGTATTAAATGATGCATTAATTAGTTAATGAGTCATATGATGAATCACACAAGGTGAATGCATCAACCATGATGATTAATCATTTATATTATTTATTTGATAAATTGTTATGGTTGTTATATTCTAATGAGCTCATTATTCATATTCATTTTTTCTTATCATCACCTTCTCTCTCCTCAAGCTCTCTCATTCTTGAAACCCTAACCCTAACCTCTCATGTGTTGAGATCAAGGGTTAGCTAGACTAATACATCCATAACCTCACTCTATATCCCCTAGGTAGCTTAGATTAGCACTTTGAGCAATCTAGTTATCTCAAGTTAGAGATCAAGCTTGGCGTAGGAGCTCTCGGGTGGATCGTCTTTGACTCAAGGAGGCCGTTGAGGTACCGATGTTCCAAGGAGCCTACGAGGAGTGGAGGACAGCGATGAAGACCCGAAGGACAAGTAACGTGAGGTATAACTTCGAATCCGAGTAGTTAAACCTCTCGTAGTTTGCTAGTAACAGTTTAGATACGATTCATGCGCTCAAGTCCGTGTTATGAAGCTTTGATAATCGTTTTTCATATATTCCGCCTCCCCGCAAGTTCGTGGGGTGCGTGACATGGACTTACAATAACCGGATTATTGAATCAAGTGTTTATTCAATAATTTGTTATATGTATATTTGATATACATGATATTAGTCGGTTGTATGTGATATAGCCGGATTATTAAATCAAGTGTTGATTTAATAATTTAATATATAATTATATATTTGATATATTAATATATATTAACTAATATTAGCTCACTTAAGAATTTCTTTTCTACAAATACATATAAATATATATGAGATATATATTAATGTATTTACTATTGTGTCACGCTAGATGATATATTGGACATGAGTGTATGAGACTCACACCAAACTAAAGATAATTTGGATGATTAATTATTAAGGGAAAAATCAAAATTAGGTGGAAATTAGCATTGCTAAAGATGCTTGTGGAAGCATGTAGAAGCCTTTACTAATTCCACTAATTTTATTTTACTCTAGATATTTTATATCATAACTATTATCTTTTAACCATGGTTAACTCTCTACAAATATCTATGAGATATTTTCTTCACCATGGTTCATCACTTGTTCATTTTTCTTCATCTCCTTCTTTGCTCTTTAGCTTTTGATGAGGTGAAGAAAGAAAGAAAGAAAATTAATTCTAAAGTGAGCAAAATACCTACTTCATCAATCTATACCAAACTAGCCATTTAGTATAAGTTGTTTACTTCACTAATTCCACAATTAGTGAAGAGGTAGCTTGAATTAGAGATTTCTCAAGGTAGATCATCTTCGGCCTCGAAGATCCTTAAGCAAGTGTTCCCCTCCGAATGGCGGCGACGACGTGAAGACGCCTTGCCTGAGATTCGGGACAGATGCTATTTGGTTTTATCCGTCCACCTCTCCGAAGATGCCAAGTTGATTTATGACACCGTGTATCGGAGGTTTAGACGGATGCGGCCGACGTAGCAGACTTCGTCAGATTCCCCCTCGCTTGAGGGGTTTTTGATTGTGGGGACGCTTTTCCCTGCAGGCGCAAGCCCCTGCAGTTAATTACGCTACCGCATCGCGGTAACAACTTTCTCCTTCTCCAGAATTTCACTTCGTGTCGTGTGTGTTTGTTTTGTTTGTGGTTGCCCGTGGATTGTATACGGAGACTGAGCGATGCCGTCGCCCGTAGGACGTGGATTAGTCCAAATCCGTATTTACTTAGATTTGGGTTTGGTGTTTTTAGTTTAAGGATGCATTAGCCGTGTTGCGGCTAAGATCAACTTAAACGTTCGTTAAGGATACGTTAGTCCTGTTTGAGACTAAGATCAACTTAACGTAGTGATCCGTTTAATATATGGTCGTCAGGACTTGTCACCTCTCTGATATCGTTGAATGATTACAACGACATGTGTCAGAGAAGCTCGGAGATGTACCCTCGAACCAGAGATGATTTGGAATTTTATAATCCATTTGAATGTTTAAGGATACGTTAGCCGTGTTTGGGGCTAAGATCGACTTAAAGGGGATCGTTTAGATCCGGTAAAAGAGCATTTTGAGGCTCTATTGTTCCAGTTTAGGGACGTGGTGGTCCATACTCCAGTTTAGGGACGTGGTGGTCCACTTTCCAGTTTAGGGACGTGGTGGTCTATTGCCAGTTTAGGGACGTGGTGGTCCATATTCCAGTTTAGAGACGTGGTGGTCCATTATTAGTTTAAGGACGTTTCGGTCCAATATTAGTTTAAGGACGTTTCGGTCCACGAGTTTAAGGACTCCGCAGTCCATATACGTGTGGTCGTTGGGACCTGTCACCTCTCTGACGTCGTTGAAGGATTACAACGACAGGTGTCAGAGGAGTTCGGAGATGTACCCTCGAACCGGTAGTAAATTGATTTAAGAGAGCAATCTTGCTCAGTCAATTTAATTTAAGGACTTATGGCCAAAACTGGGCTAAGTCCAGTTTCAACATTTTTTGTCTTTGGCCTGTGCTAGGGCTTTACCCCCTTTTAGTAATGCACTGCATTATTCTTGTTTTGGTTGGGCTTTGCCCTTTTATAAATGATGCAGAGCATCTATTTTTTTGTTTGGGCTTTGCCCCCTCTTCCTTTTAAAATGCATAACATTTTTTATTAGGCCTGTTAGGCCTTTTAATTGGGCTCTGTCCCTTTTCTTTAATAATGCAGAGCATTAAATACTCTGACAGTGCCCCACGTGGCTTGTCAGGCGCTTTGCGCTAAGTAATGAACGCAAACTCATATGGTGGTGACACGTGTCGCGCTCTGGTGAGCGCAAGCGCAATAGCGCAGTGCGCTGCGCTGTTGCGCTGCTGACACGTGGCGCGCTCTGGTGAGTTGCGCCAATTCCAGAGAGCAAAGCTCTATTTCACAAGCGCGTAGCGCAAGTGGTTCTATAGCTGACACGTGGCGCTCTCTCAAGAGCGCAACAGCGCAGTTTGTAAGTGCAGAGCACTAAGAATCTTTTAGATTCAAGAACAGAAGTGCAAAGCACTATTTAATTTCTTGATCTAAATTAGATCAAAGAAAAATAAATTTTTCTTTTTGGTTTCAAGAACCAGAGGTTCATAAAAGTGCAAAGCACTATTTTTTTATTTTGTTGTTTTCTTGTTTTTTAAAGAACCAGTGGTTCAAAAAGAAGTGCAAAGCACTGTTATGTGAAAAACATTGATCTGGTTTTTAGATCAATGATTTATTTAAAAGAGATTTCTTCTCTCTCGTGAAGGTTTTTTACCTCTTTCTTGAAATTTTCTCCGAGTTCTCTCTATTTGAAGCTCTTGACTTTTTTCAAGAAATGTTGATGCCTTTGAATTGAGGCCTAGGGTCCTTTTTATAGTGCCCATAAATTAGTTAAATTTGTTAAAAAGATCCTTCTCTGAGTGATTTGAGGAATTTTCCCCACCGTTGGATCTTTGATCCAAGGGCTTCTGCTTTGCAGAAGAAAATCTTCTTGTTTTAAAAAGAACAGAAAAGATTTCTTAGAAATTTAATTCTGTTTGGCTCAGATGCCCCAGCGCGTGACACGTGTCGCGCAGCGCACAGCGCAGCGCAACTGCGCTAGCGCATCTGCGCTGACACGTGTCGCGCAGCGCAGTGGTTGCGCAGCTGAAGCGTTGCTTCATTTAAATAGAGCTTTGCTCTGATTGGGCGCGCCTTCTTGGGCGCTGCGCTGACGTATCAGCGCTTGACATGTGGCGCGTTGCGCCCGAGATTTGAAGCGTTGCTTCAAAATTTTGAATTTTGAATTTCAACAGAGCTTTGCTCTGATTGGGCGAAACAAATGCCCCCCCACCGTTGCGCTCACGTGGCACACACGTGAGTGCAGCGGTGGCAAACTCCTGATCGTTGGATCAAGGGGTGAGCTCAAGGGGCGCAAGCGCCTTATAAATAGGACCTCTGACCCTTTAGAAAAATCTTATCATTTCAAGATTTTTATTTCCAGAGCTTTGCTCTTGTTTAAGAACTTCAGAGCTTTGCTCATTTCTAAAGTCAAAAAAACTTTAGGTAAAAATTAATTTAGATTAAGTTAGTTTTAAATTAATCTTAACCAAAGAGCTTTGCTCTCACAGATCTCTTGATCTAAAGAAATCCTCATTGGGGTTTCCTAAACAGAGCTCTGCTCTCAAAATTTATAGATCTATAGGGATCTTGTTCATGGGTTTTAACCCATGAACAGAGCTTTGCTCATAGATCTAAAAAAAATAGCTCTTTTGGATTTGAAAAAGATTTTAAAATTTTTTTTTTTATGAATCTTTCAAGATTCCAAAAATTTTCTGATGGACTTTTTCCATCATTACCACAGAGCCATGCTCTTTTAAGGAATCTTATTTCCCTGGGACCAGAGTTTGACAAGTGTCACTCTATGACAGAGCTTTGCTCTGAAAGAGGAGATTTTCTCATTTTCTCTAGGGATTCTTTATTAATGGGAATGTTTTCCTGGGGACCAACTAACAATCTCATCCAATGATGAGTTTGTCTTATTAACTGACATATTGTCATCCAGATTTTGTGGGTCCCTCTTTAGTTTCCTGCTCACTGCACTGCTGTGTGGTGTAATTAATTAATTTTAATTTAATTTAATTAATGCATTTTCTTTTTTAAACGCCAAACGTTGGAATTACAACACTAACGACTAAATTGTTCTTTTGCAGCGATCATGTCTCTAGACACTTCATTCCCGTTCGTCCGCTCGGAGGAGGGATTTCCCGAGGCGCCCTTGGACCGTGAAGTCCTGGCCATGATTAAGGAGTACGACCCGGAATACAAGAGTCTCCATCTTTGGGGGTCGTGGTACAATCAGATCATCATGGGCCGACGGAGCTTCACATGCGCGGTGCCGTCAGAACCCATAACGGAGATTCATTACGCCAACCCACCCCCGGTGCAGTACGCCGTGGAAATGGTGGATTGGACCGCAAACAGCTTTCTTCACCCCGCTATGGATGCGGTTCCGGTCCAACGTCCTATGGTCTTGGACATCCTTGGACGTCGTATCTGTCAGGGCGAGGCGAGACCCTGGGGGCAATCATATAACATTGGTCTGATCCCTCGTCATCCGATTGGCTACCTGCCGTGGGCCCGGTACATCCTGTCGACGAAGAAGTCGCAGTTGATAAGATTAGGATTGTACACTGCGGTCTACGTCTCTCTCTTTCAGTATCCCACGCTCCCCACCTGGTGGTTCAAGGCTTTATTGGAACAGTGGAACATTCCTACCCACACTTTCCTTGCCATGGATCGGGAAGTGTCTATCTCTTTGGAGGAGTTCACGGAGGTATCCGGTCTACCAGTCATGGGAGAACATTATGAGGAGGTGCTCCCGAAAGATGTATACGTCTTTGGTGCTAGGCCAGTGGTAAGGGGGGTCACGCCGGAGAATGCCGTTCAACATCAATTCCCAAGTTTGATTAAGGTGTTGAACATCTATGAATCTCTCTTTATCGAAAATGGGAGTCGGGGGGTTAACTTTGAAGATTTCACCGCTCGGTTCCTTCGCCCAAGCGTCCTCTCATCAGAGGCTGCCAAGTTTGCCACTCTGGATGACCCTTTCGGTTTAGGTGTGGCCAACCTTCCGGAGAAGGAAATAGATCAAAAGGGTTTTTTCCTTCCGGACTTCCCTACTATGTCATTTGCAGAAATCGCGGCCCCTGGAATGGATGAAGAGGCCTTTTTCTTAGGATTTCTTGGATTGTGGCTGAGCTGGTTTGCAGTCCCCATGCACTCTCATCGTATGCGGCCCTCTGTCTTTTACCCAGCCCACCAGATGGCCATCGGGGTAAAGGTGGCTGTTGGGATCGCTGGCTTGGCGCACCTATATCATGGTCTCAACCGAGCAGCGGATGCTACTGAGCCCGGGGTATCGCACGTGGTCTTCCCAATGCATTACTTTATGTCGTGGTTCGAGCTACATACGGCGGGTGTCTTCGGAATGCATAAAAGGCCCTCGTTTTTTGACAAGTGTGGTTTCCCTCGCATTATTCAATTGATCGGCGCATCAATCGTGACCCCTTCACCACAAAACGCCAGAGGTTTACTGCTTCGCCCTCACACCGTTGGGGTCGGGATGTCCTTCATTGACAAGGTATTAACCATTGGAAAAGTGTCCACCACTGCGGTGCGACCATTACAGGACTCCTTTAAGGATGGAGCTTCAGTGTTGACGGCCCGGGAGACCCTCCACTTGTATTCTATTAGACCGGGCTTCTTAGTCTTCAGGCAGGGCGGTGCGGCAATCTTCATGAGATATAACCCACATCGTTTTGCCCAACAACTAGGCTACGATCAAGGGGTACCCTTGGAATCTTTCTTATTGGAACCTGTTGCCAATGAAGAAGGGATGGAGAACGCGTTACATCACTTCATGCGCCTGAACACGGGTTCTCGTTTTTTTATCAGCACACCGGCCTGCGCTCCACGACTCCTTAATGTATATAAAGAGTGGTACAATCATGCGACGGGGGCCGTTATAAAGGAAGAGAGGCGAGTGTTGATCGACCGTAAAGAAGCACCTCCCGGCATCAACCGTAACGCTCCCTTAGTGCCAAGGACCCCGGTGGCTCCTCCTCTAAAAGATGCCGGGGGCAGACCATCGCGTGCGCAAAGTCCTCCACGTGAGCTGCCGCTCCCTGATGTCACAAATGCACCTCCCACACCCTGTGCTCCAGTGGAGACAGTGGTTGTACCCTCGCCGGAGTCTGGCGTGGGTGCGGACATTGGGACCCGTCGTCCCAAAGTGGCTGCTAAGCGGAAGTCGATCCCCCGTGAGCCTAGGGTCGGAGGGCAAAAGAAAAAGAAGTCGCTCTTCGCTGCGGACGTCGTGTTCGGTCAGGAACCCCATGCTCCCTATGCCGAGGGTCTGCTCGAATATGGGACTAACGCAGGATTAGTGATGCCGCCGCCGGACGATACAGACTTGGAAGCTGCTCTCAAAGCTTCAGCATGGTTGGCGAGGCGTGACGCGTGGTTAGCTAAGCTTGCGCAATCAGGTAACTACTAGTCGCCTTTCTTTATTACAACATATCCTCTTCATTGCTTTTGACTAACGATTTTCTTTCCTTTCTTTCAACAGGCATCACTGATGAAGAAGCCATTGCCGCTTCTCTGAAGACTTTCCAGGAGGAGGAACGTCTTAGAGCATCGATGGGCCTTAGTAAGTTTCGACTCATCAAGTTTTCATTTTCCTTGCGTTATGGTCGATCTAACCTTTCCCTTTTAATCACAGGAACCTCAATGCCGTTCCCTCCAAGTTACGCAGATGTTCTACCGGCTGCCGATGTTCCTGCTTCCTCTGGGCCACCGCAGGAGGTTCGTCTTGAAGAGCCGATGAGAGATGCCTTAAAAGCTCTGGAGGCATCCCTGAACGAGGATGATGACGCCTTGAAGGAGGCGTCGCAAAGGTCCATTGCGACAGCCCGGGATGAAAGGAAGCGGCTGAGGCGTGAGGCGAAGGCACGCAGGGCTGCCTTGGCTATGGGAGAGGGTCCCAGCACTGCCCCTCGTGCTGATACTCCATCTGAAGAGGCCCCTGTCGCCCTATCCACTGCCCGCAGAGAGGTGGCGCGCGCAGTTCGGAGCGCAAACGGTAAATCTGCTTCAGGTAATATTTCTCTCAGAGTTTTTGGTATAAGGATTTTAATGTCATTGGTCCTTACATCTCATATCTTGCAGGGCCAAGTCCGATCGAGGGGGAAGCGAAAACCGTTGATCCTAAAGAAACAGAGGAGGCGGTACCTGCCGAACTCGAGCCGACGGTGGGCAACGTCGTTGTGGATTTGGAGCCTGAGGTGGAGGTCGAGGGGCCTACCGCCGAGAAGGTCATTGATGCCGAACCTGAAGTAGTGGCAGATGATACGATCATTATAGCTGAGTCCAGGGTGGTGGCGGATGAGGCGCTCGAGGCCGGTGATCTCGTGGTGATGGTGGACGATACAACCGCGACCACTGAACCTGATAGAGTAGTGGATGAGGTGGCCATGATTCCCGAGGACGAGCCAACCGCTCCTTCTCTAGAATCTGGCAATACCCCAGTCATAGCCCTCCCCGTCTATGGTCCTCCACCGTCTCCAGGTCTCGCGAGCACCACAACGGTTCCCATTGAGTCGGGGGATGAGGCCACGGGCGGTGGTCTCATGTCAATAGAGGAGGGAATCGCCTCCGTTTCAGCCGGCAGCTCATCAGGTAAATCCCAAGTTGCTATCTTTTTTATCTTACGATCCTTTCTGACAAACTCGCATTTGTTGTAACGCAGGTGCAGCCAGTGCCGATACTCCACTGCTTGAGGGAGCGCCTTCAACAACTGCTTTGGCGGTGGTCACCTCTCAACCCTCTCTCATACCATCTAAGATGTTGGAAGGTATGGGTTTGCAATTTATTAATCGTATACTTCAGACATATAATTTGTGTACTAAAATCATATTGTCGTGTTTCTTTAGGAGTGCTCTTTGATCATGTATATCAGATGTTGCTCCCACACTTCTCTTTCCCATCCGAACTTGCTTCTTCCTCTGGTGGCGTTGGTGAGTATAATTTCCATTGACATCTTTCTTCTTTTTTTATTGATGGAATTACCTCTAACCTCTTTTTCTCATCTCAACTGCAGTGCTACAGATTGAGGGAGGGGATAAAAGATCAGCTGCGCCACCGGCTCTTCCGACCTTGCCACCTGTCTCAACTGGTACAGCGACCATCACATTGGTAACTTCCCTCTCTTTATTTTCTGTATTATTATCTGATCGCATCCTGTTTCTTTTCAGCTGTCGTTCCGGTCTCGGCGCCCTTCGAGCCTCGTATTACTATGCCGGCGGGTCCTTATCTGAGGAGTCTGTCTTCAAAAGGCGCTGCGAATAGTCTGCGCATATTGAGTGACTACGTCGAGGAACTCGACGTTGAAAATCCTACATCTGCTGCAGACTTCGCTATGGTGGTTAACCCGATGCTAGCAATACTCGTGAACTTTCATGATGAGGGCATCATCGCATCCTGGGTTAACCATTGTAGGGAGATCGAGGGTCGCCTATATCAGTTGGAGTCGCCGCGTCCCGCTCCCGAGACCTTGGCTGCCAGTAATCAAAGAACAGCGTGGATTGAGCAGAGCGTTCCTTACTTCCGCCATCTCGAACAAGAAGTCATTTCAAGGCGTAAGGAGCGTGGTGAGATTTCGAGCAAGTCTGCCCAACTGCATGCTCGGGTGGAGGCCAACGCCGCACGGCTGAAGGTTATCTTTGAGAGTCTTCTGCAATGTCTTTCCGAAGGGTTATCATTGAGGCAAAAACTTGACGTTGTTGAGCGAGATGCACCCAGCCAGGAAGCAGCCCAGAAGGCGGCGGAGGAGCAACTTTCATCCTTCTTGCAGCAGCGGGCTCAGGTGGAGGCGGAGGTGGCTGCGGCTGTCACTCAGGAGGAAGCGCTGAAGGAAGTGCGAGAGCAGCTTGTGAATTTATTAAAAACACTTCCTCCTCAGTAGCTATCCATCCTTGTATCGTTTGTGCTTATAGATAAAAGAACGTATATATATATATATATATATATATATATATATATTTTACTCTTTGACATAATGTATCATGTATCCAATCAAGTTTATGAATAAAAGATACACCTTTTTTGTAATGTGTCATTTTCTTCGTCTTTTCTCTTTCTTTTTTTTTATTATCAGCATGCCACCTTAGTAACCATGGTTGACGGATGATTAGAACGAGTATCCTGACTTTCTTAAGAAATAGCGATGGCTTAGGCCGCAGGTTCAGATCTGCTGCCTAAGACTTTTCAACTCTATAAGCCGTGATGGTCTCATAGAGACTTTTCTCCCTACGGATCGAGAGGATCTCGTAGGTGGGTTTTCTCCTTAGGAGTTGTGAGGATTCCTAAGTGTAGTTTTCTCTTATAAGTCGTAAGGATCCTATAAGAGAATTTTTCCCTCTTACGAGTCGAGAGGACCCACAAGCGGTTGTTTCCCTCCTCGTCGAAATTCGACTTTGGAGAGTGAGACCCGTGAATAGTATGCAAGAGACCATTTTGGATTGACTTGCAGGGTCCCATGGTTCAGGAAGCAAGTTTTTCTATTTAGTCCCTGCTGCCTGAGGCTTGATTTGCATGTTGAGACGAATCGGGAATTTCCCGCGGAGACACTAGTTTCTCTGCGAGCCCACGCGAATCAGGAGGCTCTCGTCAAGGAGTGTTTGTATCCGTGAGTCGAGGAGTTTGCTAGGGATTATTTGTTTCCTAAGCGCCAAGGATTATTTGTTTCCTTGGGATTTGAAACGAGTCGAGGATTTCCCACGAAGGCACTGGTGGCTCTGCGAGTCGACGCGGATCAGGAGGCCCTCGTCAAGGAGTGTTTGTATCCGTGAGTCGAGGAATTTGCTAGGGATTATTTGTTTCCCAAGCGCCAAGGATTATTTGTTTCCTTGGGGTTTGAAACGAGTCGAAGATTTCCCACGAAGGCACTGGCGGCTCTGCGAGTCGACTCGGATCAGGAGGCTCTCGTCAAGGAGTGTTTATATCCGTGAGTCGAGGAGTTTGCTAGGGATTATTTGTTTCCCAAGCGCCAAGGATTATTTGTTTCCTTGGGGTTTGAAACGAGTCGAAGATTTCCCACGGAGGCACTGGTGGCTCTGCGAGTCGACGCGGATCAGGAGGCTCTCGTCAAGGAGTGTTTGTATCCGTGAGTCGAGGTATCTGCTGAAGACACTGGTTTCGTCAGAGTTGGACTGAACCGTCGAGATTTGGCTTCGTCTTCTGGCGGAGCCTATTGGGAAAGTATGGTTCCCATTTTGTTTACGCCCTTGGATTGTATACAGGGATCGATGTGATCTTAACTGTAGGGCCACAGTTTTATCATCATTTTTTTTTGTTTTATCTCCGCGATGCTCTATCATTTCAGCTTTTATATCGCGGAGGTCGCGATTGCCCAATCATTTCGGCTATTTTTCGCGGTGCCCAATCATTTCGGCTATTTATTTTGTTTTTACTCGCTGCTTTTTATTGCGACTTGCCTAATCATTTCGGCTATTTCGTATGCATGTGCGGCTTACTGGCCTTCCGCCGTAAACCTGGAATTAGACACCGATTTCGGCCTCAGCACCGCTACAACTGGGATATCACCAGGAGCGAATCATCATCCGCTTCCATCGATGTCGAACAAAGGTGGCTTAGCGAACAGGATTAAGGCGCTGTCGACTAAAGCTTTTAACTTCATGAGCCATAAGGGTCTCACAAAGGTATTTCTCCCTACCAGTCGTGAGGATCTTGTAGGTGTATTTTCACCTTAGGAATCGTGAGGATTCCTAAGTGTATGTTCCTCTGTAAGTCATAAGGATCCTTCAAGAGGGTTTTCTCCTCGTAAGTCGAGAGGACTTATAAGGGTTGTTCACCATGCGAACATATCCCTAGTCACGGATGAGACTTGGTTAGGAAAATGCTTATTCGCGCCCGTGGATTGTATACAATGGTCAATATTGGACCACTTGTAGGGCAATATCGAAGGTTGTGGGGGTTGCTTAAGCACAGGTTTAGGTCTCTGTAACTTAAGACTTTCAAATCTTATGAGCCGTGAAGGTCCCATAAGAGAGTTCTCCTTACGAGTCGTGAGGATCTCGCAAGTGTATTTTCTCCTTAGGAATCGTGGGGATCCCTAAGTGTGCTGCTCCCTTGTGGGTCGTAAGGATCTCACGCGGGTGGTTTCTCCTTACAAGGTCGAGAGGATCTTGTAAGTGTTCTTTTAACGAGGTTGCGCCCTTTCGGGTTTTCACAAACACTCGCCGGTAGTCTTGCTGTTTTTACTCACGAAGCCCTCTCGGGTTTTCACCGTGCCCATTTTGCTTATGGACATACCATTTTTTTTATTATTCTTTTTTATTTTTATATATTTTTTTACGAGGTCGCGCCCTTTCGGGTTTTCACGAACACTAGTCGGTAGCCCTGCTGTTATTACTCACGGAGCCCTTTTGGGTTTTTATCCGTGCCCATTTTGCTTATGGACATACCGTTTTTTTTTATTCTTTTTATTTTTATATATTTTTTACGAGGTCGCGCCCTTTCGGGTTTTCACGAACACTCGCCGGTAGCCCTACTGTTTTTACTCACGGAGCCCTTTCGGGTTTTCATCCGTGTCCTTTTTGCTTATGGACATACCGTTTTTTTTAATTTTATTTTTATATATTTTTTTTTATATCCCATCAGCCTAAAAGATGCTGCGATAGTAGTTTAAAGACGTTTCGGTCTGCTATTAGTTTAAGGACATTTCGGTCCG
The DNA here is from genome assembly GCA_030015575.1 of Agapanthus africanus. Classification (NCBI taxonomy): domain Eukaryota; kingdom Viridiplantae; phylum Streptophyta; class Magnoliopsida; order Asparagales; family Amaryllidaceae; genus Agapanthus; species Agapanthus africanus. The sequence continues at coordinate 434,881,779 of JASDDO010000018.1, forward strand.
TCGTTAGTTTAAGGACGTTTCGGTCCGTCATGGAGAAGGCCGGCTACTTTTTATAAAGCTTGAGCTTAGGAAGATAGCGAGCGGACATAGTCGTCGTCATCTATCATTGACCTAGGCTGCGGCTCATTAAGCATAGTATTTCTTTAGGAAGCGACCGTTTATCGGCCTGAAAGGCCTTTCACCGTGCATGTCCATGAGTAGATAGGCCCCACCCTGGTAAACTTTATCTATGATGTACGGGCCTTCATAGTTTGGCTCGAATTTTCCCCGCTTGGCGCGATTGGGGATCATAGGCCTTTTGACCACTAGCACGAGTTCTCCTTGGCAGAATGTCCTCGGTCGGGTCAATCTTTCATATGAGCGCGTCATCTTTGCTTTATAAGCTTCCAGATTTTGCTGTGCTATGAGCCGGGTTTCATCAAGGGCGTCAAGCTCCTCAAGCCGAAGGTGAGCATTTTCTTCGTCCGTTAGCTCGTAGTGGACTGCCACTCGTAGAGAGGGTAACTCTATCTCGAGGGGGAGTACTGCTTCTGTACCGAACACCAACGCGTACGGCGTTGTGTTCGTGGCCGTCTTGAACATAGTTCGATATGCCCAAAGAGCTTCTTGCAGTCTTTCGTGCCAGACTTTCTTATTTCGGAACACCGTTTTCTTTATGATTTTTGTCAAGGTCTTGTTGAAGGCTTCAGCTAGTCCGTTGGCTCACGGATTATAAACCGAGGAATATCTCCAGTCTATATTATGCTGTTGCGCGAAGCGACTGATCTTGTGGCTTCTGTAGGCTGGCCCGTTATTGGAGATGATCCGTCTTGGCGTTCCAAACCGATATATAACGTGCGTCTTGAAGAAATGGAGGATATTCTCCGTCTTCACTTCCCTCAGTGGTACCGGTTTTGCCCATTTGGAGAAGTAGTCAGTCGTCGCCAGGATGAAACGATGTCCTCTAGACGATGCTGGTTCGATGGGGCCGACTATATCAGTCCCCCACATCTCGAACGGCCAGCTAGCCACCGTTGGATGTGGTGGATTTGGATGCTAATGGATGAAGTCCCCATGAATTTGGCATGAGTGGCATTGCTTCGCATATTCGAGGCAGTCCTGAATCATCACGGGCCAGTAGTAGCCCATCTGTTTGATCTTCAACTTCATCTTTGGGTCCGCTTGGTGAGAAGCGCAGAGTCCGTCATGAACTTCCTGGACGACCCTTTTCTCTTCGTCAGGTCCTAAGCACCTCAACCACAGAGAATCAAACGACCTCTTGTACAGAGTATCGTTGACGAAGGCGAAAGACAGAGCTCGTTTCATGAGCTGATGTCTTGCGGACGCTTCTTCAGGCATTCGGTGGGACTTGAAGTAATCTATGAAGACTTCTCTCCAATCCTCGGTATTTTCCCAATCTTTTACTTGCAGGGTTGTCTGCTCGTTTGCTCCTTTTTCTTCGGATGATTCCGGAGATATTTTTGCTGGGGCAAGCACTCGACGGCTTTGTACCACGATTCTAACGTCATCGAGGTTCTTGTCAGCCAGTTCTTTAGCAAGTTTGGCCAATGCGTCCGCTTTGCTGTTTTCCGCGCGCGGTATGTTCTCCAAAGTATAAGAGGGAATTTGGGTCAACAGTTGTTGCACCTTTTCACCGTATTCACCAATTCTGGCTTGCACGTTTGGTAGTCGCCGTTTACTTGACTAACGACCAGTTGAGAATCCCCGTATACGAGGAGGTTTTCAATTCCCATGTCAATGGCGATCTCAAGGCCTGCTATCAGAGCTTCATATTCGGCTTCGTTATTTGTACTCGGCTCTGTTAGGGAGAACGCGTAGCGCATTATCCCTCCTTGTGGAGTTACAAAGATGAGTCCTACCTCCGATTTGATTATAGGGGTACTTTGTTTGCGCTTCTTTACGGAAGATGCTCCATCGAAATAGAGCTCCCATCGGGTATCACCACCGTCGATCGCATCAAACGCATGTTCGTCTGGAAGATCACAATTCAGAGGAGAATCGGCGGGTATGGGATGCTCAGCGAGGAAGTCGGCGATGGCCTGGCCTTTCACTGCCTTGAGAGGTTGATAGGTTATCGAGAACTCCATTAAGAGAAGGGCCCATTTAGCGAGTCGTCCCGTCAATATGGCCTTTGACATCAAGTATTTAAGGGGGTCCACCTTTGAAATGAGACGGACTTCATGCGCCAATGCATAGTGCCTGAGCTTTGTTATCGCAAAGATCAGCGCCAGGCAATGTTTTTCAATGGGGGAGTAGTTGCTTTCTGCCCCCAGCAGAACTCGACTTAAGTAGTAGAGTGCTCTCTCTTTCCCTTGATCGTTCTCTTGTGCCCATAATGCGCCTAAGGAACCTTCGAGGGCGGTTGTATAAAGAATGAGGGGTTTTCCCTTGACCGGAGCAGCCAACACCGGCGGGTTCTGCAGGTATTGCTTGATCTCGTCTAGTGCGCTTTGGCATTTTTGGTCCCAGACGAACGGGGTTCCCTTCTTCATCAGGTGGCTGTAAGGACGGCACTTTCCTGAAAGGTTGGCTATAAATCGCCGTATATACGCGAGCTTCCCTTGGAGAGATCGCAGCTGTTTGAGAGTCCTCGGCGGAGGCATTTCCATGATCGCTTTGATCTTTGACGGATCTATTTCAATACCTCGGTGTCGAACAATGAATCCCAGGAATTTTCCTGAGGAAACTCCGAATGCACACTTGAGCGGGTTCATTTTCAAGTTGTATTGTCGAAGGCGTTGAAATACGGTCTTCAGATGTTCGAGATACTCCTCATATGATTTGCTTTTAACCACGAGATCGTCGATATAGCATTCGACGATTTCGTGTATAAGGTCATCGAAGATCTTTGTCATGGCTCTTTGATAGGTGGCACCGGCGTTCTTTAAACCGAAGGGCATCACTTTAAAACAGAATATACCTAGAGGGGTCCTGAAGGCTGTGTGCTTCTGGTCTTCGGGATGCATCTTTATCTGGTTATACCCCGATGAGCCGTCCATGAAGGAGAAAACCTCATGAGTGGATGTATTGTCTATCATCAGTTCGGTGACTGGCACTGGGAAATCATCCTTCGGGCAAGCTTTATTAAGATCCCGGAAGTCTACGCATATACGCACTGTCCCATTTTTCTTCATCACCGGGACGATGTTGGCGATCCATTCAGGGTATTGAACTTCCTGGATGAAGCCAGAGTCGATCAGCTTCTTGACCTCGGCATTGATACTCATCTCAAGCTCGAGCCGCATTCTTCTCGGCGCCTGTTTGACTGGTTTGACGTCCGGGGATATTGCCAATTTGTGCACAGCAATTTCTGTATCTAGTCCCGGCATTTCAGAATAGTTCCATGCGAAGCAATCTCTATGCTGCAGAAGTACATCCTTTAACGCAGCTACCCTTTCTTCAGATAGTAACTCGCTGATGAATGTCGGTCGTGGATCGTTTGCCGTCCCCAACTCAATCTTCTTGAGGTTATCCACAGTGGTATGGATTCCATCTTCCAGCTCTTTTGGCGCTGGTGGGAATTCTGAGATTATCTCATCGTTGCTGTTTTCGAAGCACCAAGGGAGCTCATCTATGTCCTCGGGCTCTTCTTTTAATATTGTAATCATGTGACAGGTGCGAATTCGCTTTCAATCCCAATGTGGAACCGGTTCTTCTTTCGTGGCCTTGGGCTCGTGCTTCTGTGGCGGCGCTACCCTCCAGTTGTCAGACAGAGCGAACTTGCCAAGCTGATATTGATCTTCAACCTAATTTTTGAAGGTGAAGCAATCTTCAAGAGGATGCCCTATTACTTGGTGATAAGAGCAATAGTCCGGGTGTGAGATTTCGCCCGCTTGTTCGGGATGTTTAGACTCCGGCAATGTAAGAATTTGATGTTTTAGAGCAAGGTCAAGTATCTTCTTCATCTTGTCCCGAGGAAACGAGTACGCTCGACCCATTTTCTTCATAAGGGATAGATCGATAATGCTCGACTCCCATTTGCGTGGCTTCTTAGCCCCGCTTTGCTGCTGTTGAGCGCCTTTTCGGACTTTCGACTTATTTCTGCTTTTGCGTCGAGCCTTGTTTATAACAGGTTGACAGGGAGCAGCCTTTTCATCTTTCACGGCCTGTTGGAGAAGGCGTTGCGTTCTAGCTTTCTCGTAGATGACCATTTCGCGGTTATGATCGTCTCGGACTTTTTGACCCGCTTCCCTTATAAGCTTGTCCATTTATTCTTCGAACGACGGACTGGGCGCTTTTGCATCCGGAACTTTCATTGTCTCAGGATTAGCGTCCTCCCATTGAGCATCCGCTTCCTCATCGAAGTCATACATGACGTAACAGCTGTTTAGTAGCTCCCGTTTCTTTGACCGGATGTATCCGAGTCCTTTCGTCTCCATTCTCCCGTTAGGCAGTTTGCGTTGAGTCCCGGGAACGTTCCAGACTTTATCGTAGAACTTGGCTTTTCGAACGGTCTGCTTGAAGGATATCCCCTGGCGTTTTAGCAGCTTTTTCAAACCTTCGGTATAATATCTGGGGAGACGGATGGGCTGAAGCCTGTCGAGCGTAGAATCTGCACCATGCCAAATTTCTTTTTCTACTTTGGTTTCTTCAGAGCGGTAGAACAAAATTGCTTTCTCGCTTTCTCGCCTGGGAGGGATGTAGAACGTTTGTAGCTCTTCTACATTGTAAATATTAAGTGCATCCAGTTCTTTATGGTGTTCAAGCGGCACCATGGCGACTTGCAGACTTTGCTCTTCATCAGCGAACATTTGCATTGAAGGTCAAGCAGAGAATACAGCATGGATCTCATCTTCTGAGTCGCTACCAAAGATCAACGTAGGGGTGGACGGTCCTGGCTTGTTGTGTTGGGGAGGACCCGAATACACTATCTCCTCTTCCTCCTCGGTATCACTGCCGAAGACAAGGATGGTGGCATTAGCTTTATTCTCCGGCTTGTGACACTTCTCTGTATCTTCGAAATCCAATAAGAAGTATTTGGCATCTTCGTATTTGTGAACCTCATTGACGGAGAACGGGTTCAGTTCTCCCGTCACGGTATACTCAAAACCATCCTTAAAATACTTCATACACTGATGTTGTGTAGAAGGGATGATGTTGTACTCATGTAACCATGGTCGGCCGAGCAAAGCGTTGTAGCATGTCTTGGCGTCTATGACGTGGAACTTAATGTCCGTGACGAGTAGCCCGAAGCGTAGCGTCAGTATCACAGACCCGAGAGTTCTTGATGATTGGGAATCGAACCCGGAGATGGTGATCTTGTCACGAGCAAGGTGCTGGATGCTCATGGAGATTTCTTTTAACACCTGCACGTTGAGGAGATTAACGGAGGATCCATTGTCGATCAGGATTTTGCCTATCTTAATATCGTGGCAGTATCCTGAGACATAAAGGGGGCGGTTGTGTTCGCACGTCCTAAGGAGAAGGTCCTCATCGCCAAAAGTAACATCAGTCGTGTGCACTTCCTCTAATTCATCCTTCATCTTTTCCTCGACCAGGCAAGCTTGGAATTATTCCGGCTCTTGGAGTGCCTTAATTAACGAATCTCTCGCCTCCTTCGATAGCAAAAGAGCGTCAAGAATGCTGAGCTGTGAGGGTAGCTTCCTCAGATGTGCTAAGACGTTGTAATCCACCTTATTCTTCTTTGGCGGGTCCTTGGCGGCTAGCTCCTCCAGAACTTGGTCATCTAAGACGATATCTTCAGAGACCTTTTCTTTCCCTTTATCTTTTCTGTTTGAAGGTCCGAGATTCTTTTCAGGCAGCGTCCGATTCCGCAGCCGAATATTTTCGCAGACCTTGGGCTTTTCTTCTTTTCCCGAAGTGGATTCTTTAAAGAGAGGGGCAAGTTCCAGTTCCTCATCGGAATCGCTCCCGAATGTAGGCACTTGTGACCCGCCGGTGTTAACCATGCGACAATCGCCAGCAGTTCTTTCAAGGCCTTCGGTCGTATTTCTTTGCTCCCAACGAGTTTTGCGTTTTTCCCACTTAAAGCGTTGTCGATGAGCAACGTATCCTTGCCACCATTTATCGAAAGCTTTGCACTCTTGAGTGGGGTGCGAAACCTTCTGATGATATAAGCAATAGAAGGGGTGCATTTCTATTTCACCAGTGATGTTTTCTTCAGAGGATGGTAGCTTCATGCCCATTGATATGGCCTTAGCAAACTTTTTTCTCATCTTGAATTGGCTTTTGTCGGCAGCAGGGGTGTTTTGCTCCAGCGGGATCATCTCAGCTCTTTCATCAAGTCGCTGACGCTTGGCCCTTTCAAATATGGCCGTCTCGCGTTCTCGATCAGCTTTACTTTTCAGTCGAGCTTCGTTAAGGAACGCGTCAATCATTTCAACTGATAGCTCCGGAATTTTTGGTTCAAGATCTGCCCCCAGCGTTTCAGTGCAAGGAGTCTCCTCATCGTTCATGATCGAATGGGAAATCATATGACAGCTCGCCACATATTCCTCGGATTCATCCGATGAACTTTCCCCCTCATCTTCTTCTTGAAAGACATGATTGAGGAACTCTTGGAGCGTAATGAGAGTCCGTGCCTTTTGGTTGTATTCATCCAGAGCGTCAATTTGCTTTTGTAAGTCCGTGCGCTTGTCGCCAGGCTTCACGGGCTTCTTAGATTTCTTCTTCTTCTTTTTCGAAGATTTTGACGGCTGGCTGCAAGTGCTTGAACCACCACCATCGGTCTTTGGATTTGGACGCGGCTTCAACATCCCCTCAATGACCTACGGTTCCAACGGGTTCTTCCACTTGATCGCTGGACATGTCTGAAGATCGTTTAGCATCCTCTTTGTCTTGGCTGATAATACAACCTCCCATGACGAAGCATGTTGCCCCCGGCGTATTCGTCCCCTTAGAGGTGTGGGGCTGCGGGGGATTCACCTTCCATTTGTCAGACAACGCGAACTTGCCCTGTCGGTACTGGTTTTCAAGCCAATTCTTGAAAACGTAGCAATCTTCGATCGTATGGCCTAGTACTCGATGATAAGGACAGTAGTTTGGCTCGTTGACGTCACTTGGTTGCAACGGACGTTTTGGATCCGGCAGATTTATGAGTCTGTTGCGCAACGCCAGCTCGAATAACCTCCTCGTTTTATCGCGGGGAAAGGAATAAGGACGTCCCATCCTATCCTCAAGGGGTACGTACGGGCGCATATTATTTTGCCGAGCAACCGGCTTCGAGTCGCTCGGTTGTTGTTGAGCATTAGCGACGACGATCGCTTTTCCCTTCCCTTTGTCATTTCGAGAGTCCGGCCTTGGAAGAGGGGGTTTATGGCCCATTTGATCCATTTGCGCTAGTTTGTCAATCAAGGCCGGGAAGGTAGTTGGCTTGAAAAACATCATAAATTGTGAGATGGTCGCTTGCGGATCAAGGGTTCCCACAAACATACCCACCGCGGGAGCTTCTTCAATGCGTTGCTTGCACTTCGACCACAAGTTCCGCCATCGTATAGCATACTGAATCCACGTCTCGCCTGGCTTTACCCTGGTGTTAATCAGTGCTGTCATCGGGGTACGTTCACTGGCGCTTGCAAAACGCTGAGTAAACAGTAGCTCCATTTCCGCGAAGGTTTTGATAGAGTCGTTCGGGAGCTCAGAATACCACTCGAACGCCGTATCTGATAAGCGTCCAACGAACTGGCGAAGTAAAAGCTTGTCATCACCACCGGTATTGCCGCAGAGTGCCCTAAACTGGGCAACATGTTGATGAGGATTGCCCGTCCCTTTGTAGACATGGAACTTGGGAATTGTATACCCGGGTGGGTACTTGATTTGATCATACCAACTTGGATATGGCCGCCCCGTTTTTACGACCTGACCGGCCGCTTCAGTCGCATGATGAACCCGTATTTGCTGGGCGATGTATTCATCCAAATCAGCTTTTGAGATGGTATCCTCTTTAGCTGTGGATAGAGCCGGTGGAGGATTCGACGTCTCTCCCCTATCGTCTTCAAGAATGATCGGGGGATCTTCAGCAGGTGGATCTTGTTGAATCATCGTACCCACCATATCCTGGAACAGGAGGGCCATTTTCTTTATGTTGGTCGCCTGCTCCGCAGCTTCTTTATCTTTCTTCTCTAGTACGCGACGAAGGAATGCGGCGTCCGTTTCTTGTTCTTGACGCTCGTCCGAGGATATTTCCGGGGTTTCTTTTAGCCCTGTAAGTGCGGCCATAGCGTTCATCATTTCTTGGAGCTTCTGCTGCTGCTCCTGAGCCTTGGTCACTGACCTCGTGTGCGGTCTATGACCTGTTGATATGCGGCTATCTACTTTTCCCGATGCCATGTAAACCGTATGAACTGTTATGCCCCCTGACTTGGGGCGTTTAGGTTCACCATTTTTAACTTTTGCCGCCGACACGGGAGTTTTCTCTGGCCTCCTTCTTTTGTGGGCCATTGAGGTTGAAGGAACCGTTGAAGGGGCAGCCTAGCAGCTGTTGTCCCCTGCTGTTTAATGGGACAGTCCTTGTCTTTTTCCACCTTCGCCTTTTTCTGGAGACGAGAGTGACCTGGGTCAATCACGGAGTCTTGAACCCTTCGCCAAACTTTATAAATTCTTGAAGACAGCCGTTGAGGGGGCTGTTCTTGCTTCGTTTCTGGAGCTCTCTCCGCAGGTGGAGGAAATCTCTTCAATGTAGCGGTTGGAGAGTTCTTACGTACTCTCCTCAGCAGTTCAAAACTGTTCCCAGTTGGAACAGCAGCATTGACTTCCACCACTGGAGCCGGTGGAGTTAGCCCTGAGGGGGAGTTGCCCCCTGCCTTCCTCACTCGTTGCCAATGGCGACGTCAAGCACGACGAGCCGTTGGGACTGAATCGGAGATTGAGATATCTTATTTTTGCCCCCTGTCTGAATGAGGCACCGCCGGTGTTAACCTTTTAAAGACTGAGGTTGTCTTCTGAGGTGTGATATCCAACCTATCGAAGACAGATCCTCAAGCAAGGATAGGAGCAGGAATCGTCAGTCTTGAAAAGACTGACTCTTTGACAGGGGAAGCCGCCTTGACGACTTCTGGATCAGCAATTATTGCCTTTCTGGGGACAGCCAATTTAGAGTTCTGATTTAGCCTGGTGAAAACAGAGGCTGTGGGTTTGGTAGCGGGCGATCCGTTGACAGGGGTCGTCGTAGCAGTGAGCCGGTCGAAGACCGACTTCTTGTTCACTTCCGGTGCAGGTATTGGCGTAGAGAAGCTTGTAGGTGGGATCATAGTCCCGAAGAACAGGCCAGTGGTGGCTTGAGTCACCTGGTCTACCGGTAGAGCGAGGAAGGAAGCCGCTTGGGGCCTATATGCTACACCTCCCGGTGAGGTGGAGCGTCCGTTGCAGTGGCATTTCGAGCAGTTGGTGCAGTTGAAGGCCATTGAATCTTGAGTTCTGCGCCAGGAAAAAGACCAAATCTTAGTAACTTGAAATCCGAAGGTAACCATTTAACAAACCGCGATTGGTTCGCGAAGACGACACACGAAGTGTGGAGTGGAAAGAGGAAAATGTTCTACCGGGCGTGCCAGAATCTGTTCCCCTCCGAATGGCAGCGACGACGTGAAGACGCCTTGCCTGAGATTCGGGACAGATGCTATTTGGTTTTATCCGTCCACCTCTCCGAAGATGCCAAGTTGATTTATGACACCGTGTATCGGAGGTTTAGACGGATGCGGCCGACGTAGCAGACTTCGTCAGATTCCCCCTCGCTTGAGGGGTTTTTGATTGTAGGGACGCTCTTCCCTGCAGGCACAAGCCCCTGCAGTTAATTACGCTACCGCATCGCGGTAACAACTTTCTCCTTCTCCAGAATTTCACTTCGTGTCGTGTGTGTTTGTTTTGTTTGTGGTTGCCCGTGGATTGTATACGGAGACTGAGCGATGTCGTCGCCCGTAGGACGTGGATTAGTCCAAATCCGTATTTACTTAGATTTGGGTTTGGTGTTTTTAGTTTAAGGATGCATTAGCCGCGTTGCGGCTAAGATCAACTTAAACGTTCGTTAAGGATACGTTAGTCCTGTTTGAGACTAAGATCAACTTAACGTAGTGATCCGTTTAATATATGGTCGTCAGGACTCGTCACCTCTCTGATATCGTTGAATGATTACAACGACATGTGTCAGAGAAGCTCGGAGATGTACCCTCGAACCAGAGATGATTTGGAATTTTATAATCCATTTGAATGTTTAAGGATACGTTAGCCGTGTTTGGGGCTAAGATCGACTTAAACGGGATCGTTTAGATCCGGTAAAAGAGCATTTGGAGGCTCTATTGTTCCAGTTTAGGGACGTGGTGGTCCATACTCCAGTTTAGGGACGTGGTGGTCCACTTTCCAGTTTAGGGACGTGGTGGTCTATCGCCAGTTTAGGGACGTGGTGGTCCATATTCCAGTTTAGGGACGTGGTGGTCCATTATTAGTTTAAGGACGTTTCGGTCCAATATTAGTTTAAGGGAGTTTCGGTCCACGAGTTTAAGGACCCCGCAGTCCATATACATGTGGTCGTTGGGACCCGTCACCTCTCTGACGTCGTTAAAGGATTACAACGACAGGTGTCAGAGGAGTTCAGAGATGTACCCTCGAACCGGTAGTAAATTGATTTAAGAGAGCAATCTTGCTCAGTCAATTTAATTTAAGGACTTATGGCCAAAACTGGGCTAAGTCCAGTTTCAACATTTTTTGTCTTTGGCCTATGCTAGGGCTTTACCCCCTTTTAGTAATGCACTGCATTATTCTTGTTTTGGTTGGGCTTTGCCCTTTTATAAATGATGCAGAGCATCTATTTTTTTGTTTGGGCTTTACCCCCTCTTCATTTTAAAATGCATAACATTTTTTATTAGGCCTGTTAGGCCTTTTAATTGGGCTCTGTCCCTTTTCTTTAATAATGCAGAGCATTAAATACTCTGACAGTGCCCCACGTGGCTTGTCAGGCGCTTTGCGCTAAGTAATGAGCGCAAACTCATATGATGGTGACACGTGTCGCGCTCTGGTGAGCGCAAGCGTAATAGCACAGTGCGCTGCGCTGTTGCGCTGCTGACACGTGGCGCGCTCTGGTGAGTTGCGCCAATTCCAGAGAGCAAAGCTCTATTTCACGAGCGCGTAGCGCAAGCGGTTCTATAGCTGACACGTGGCGCTCTCTCAAGAGCGCAACAGCGCAGTTTGTAAGTGCAGAGCACTAAGAATCTTTTAGATTCAAGAACAGAAGTGCAAAGCACTATTTAATTTCTTGATCTAAATTAGATCAAAGAAAAATAAATTTTTCTTTTTTGTTTCAAGAACCAGAGGTTCATAAAAGTGCAAAGCACTATTTTTTTATTTTGTTGTTTTCTTGTTTTTTAAAGAACCAGTGGTTCAAAAAGAAGTGCAAAGCACTGTTATGTGAAAAACATTGATCTGGTTTTTAGATCAATGATTTATTTAAAAGAGATTCCTTCTCTCTCGTGAAGGTTTTTTACCTCTTTCTTGAAATTTTCTCCGAGTTCTCTCTATTTGAAGCTCTTGACTTTTTTCAAGAAATGTTGATGCCTTTGAATTGAGGCCTAGGGTCCAAATTTGTTAAAGAGATCCTTCTCTGAGTGATTTAGGGAATTTTCCCCACCGTTGGATCTTTGATCCAAGGGCTTCTGCTTTGCAGAAGAAAATCTTCTTGTTTTAACAAGAACAGAAAAGATTTCTTAGAAATTTAATTCTGTTTGGCGCAGATGCCCCAGCGCGTGACACGTGTCGCGCAACGCAGTGCTTGCGCAGCTGAAGCGTTGCTTCATTTAAATAGAGCTTTGCTCTGATTGGGCGCGCCTTCTTGGACGCTGCGCTGACGTATCAGCGCTTGACATGTGGCGCGTTGCGCCCGAGATTTGAAGCGTTGCTTCAAAATTTTGAATTTTGAATTTCAACAGAGCTTTGCTCTGATTGGGCGAAACAGCAAGCTCATTCCTTTCTCCTAGTGGAGCCTAAGAAGAGTTCAGGACCACTACTTGGAGCTAAGAGACTACTACACGGAGCTTTAGAAGTGAAGGACCGGTTTACAAAAGTTGTATTCCTATTTAACTTAGTGTAAAGTTTGTTTACATGCAATGAAACCCTAATTCTCTAGTTCAATTCTAGGATAGCATGCAATAGCACACTAGATTTTTTAAAATTGTATACTTGATACTTCTAAAAACCTAGTAGTGGTGCTAAGGCATACTTTTAGAAGTTACAGGCAATTTATTAGAAGTTGCGGGTAACTTATTAAAAGTTACAGGCAACTTAGTAGATATTACAAGCAACTTATAAATATGTAAACTCTTTATAGGTGATGGACTCGTTTGTCAAGTTGGCAGATAACTTGATGAAGTCTTTGGCCCGTACCACAATAGTACCTCTATTTGCCTTCATAAGGCCGTGGATAATAGTAATGCATACTTATTTTATCCAGTTCTTCTGATTACATTCAACAATTTATTAACAAGTCAAATACTTGTTGCATGGCATGATTGTTGATCCCTTTGACTCCGGAAATATGCATATGAATAGCAGTGGATGGAACATATATGTTGACGATGTATGTCATTCCCCCTCTACTAATATTATGACCTCGATATATCATAACTCTCATTGGATTTTGCCCGTTATAGACTTTGCCGAAAATGAATTGCGGCATTATTCTTCACTTGCGCGCAACCCCCATTGGGAGAAAGGGGCTAGGCTATACTTGTGGTACCTTTATAATTTTAGGGCAAAGAAATTTGATGGGTATGGGGATTACAATGCATTTCACTTTACTACTGTCTCTTGCCTGATACAAAAGAATTCGTTAGCAGTATTTCCTTTACAAGTTTTTTTAACATTTCTGATTATTAAGGGTTATAACAGTATGTGTTTGTTAACGTTGTTGGTTAACAGTGATGATTTTGGTGTCTTCGTCTACATATTCATGAAGGTATTGATCGAGGATCGGCGGATTCCGGATGCCCTGGATGGAAAAGGGTCGATGCAGTGGCGGTCGATACTTACGACACAAATTATATTGGCCAACGAGGAAGAAATGGCTTGATATTGTTTCAGATTTTGTTTGGCTGATGTTTTAACTCTTTTTTATACATACATGTATTCATCTATTTGTATTTAGCCGATATTCGCCGATATTATTACTTGTTTTGAGTGAGGATGATAAATTACTTAAATGTTTCTGGTTTATCTAATGAATGTAAAAAATTGTTCACATGTTTATTTTAATATCGCCGATATTGGCCGATGTTGTGATAAAAATGATATTTTTATTGATGTTGCTATTTTATATACCCGATATTGGTCAATACTGTGATATGAACAATATTTTTGTTGATGTTATCTGTTTCATATAGCCGATGTTGGTCGATAGTGTTATATGAATGATGTTTTTATTGATGTTATCAGTTTTATATAGCTGAAGTTACAGGAAATTTATTAAAGGTTACAAGCAACTTATCAGAAGTTATAGAAAAGTTCTTATAAGTTATATGCAACTAATTAGAAGTTACGGACAAGTGCTTAGAAGTTACAGGCAATTAATTAGAAGTTACAGGCAAGTGGTTAGAAATTATAGGCAACTGCGTAGAAGTTACAGAAAACTGCTTGCAGGTTACAGGTAAGTGACTATAAGTTACAGGCAAATGGTTAGAACTTATGGGAAAATACTTAGAAGTTACATGCAAGTGCTTAGAAGTTACAGAAAACTGCTTAGTGGTTAGAAGAAACTGCTTATAGGTTACAAGCAAGTGCTTAGAAATTACAAGCAACTAATCAGAAGTTACAGGCAACTGTTTACAAGTTATAGGCAACTGGTTAGAAATTACATGTAAGTGCTTAGAACTTACACGCAACTGCTTAGTAGTTTCAGGAAACTATTAGAAGTTACAGGCAAATGTTTAGAAGTTACAGGTAAGTACTTAGAAGTTAAAGGAGACTTATTAGAAGTTATAGGCAACTAATTAGAAGTTACAGCCAAATTATTAGAAATTACAGGCAACTGCTTACAGGTTACATGCAATTTATTAGAAATTACAGGCAACTAATTAGAACTTATAGACAAGTTGTTAGAAATTACAGGAAAGTGCTTACAAGTTACAGTCAGCTTATTAGAAGTTACAGTCAAGTGGTTAGAAGTTAAAAACAAGTGCATAGAAATTACAGGCAACTGATAAGAAGTTACATACAACTGCTTAGAACTTACAGGAAACTGCTTACAACTTACAAGCAGCTGCCTTGAAGCTACAAACAACTTATCAGAAGTTACAACCAAGTACCTAAATATTACATGCAACTGCAAATAAAACGATTCATAAAACAGTTTCTAAATTTTATTCAGATGCATACTTAATCAATAGAAAAATTTACAGCAAAATTATAACGAATATCGTAATGTTTTAGTACGAAAGGTCCACGAAAATTGACGGTGGATACATAAATATAAAACAAAATACTAAACAACCAACATGTAGATATTTTACACTTAATCGATAGGAGCAGTGCTTGTTACTCTATTGTGACCCTTATTACCACATCTACCGCAATTCATCTTCCTCTTTTGAAAATTCTTGTTATTTATACGTCTTGTAGGGGACCTTCCCAGCCGTTTTCTCGTCAAAAGAGGCTGGATCTCAATATTCTCATCCGTGACCGTTAGTTTGTCAAATGTAGGTATTGGGTAAGTTGTATTTCCGTAACTAGCTCTGAAATATTCGATCGTCAAGAAAGGGTCATAGTAGTTATAGATTGATTGTATTAAGAAATTGATAATGACGCATGCATGCCTTCAAGGATCCTAGTAACATATCATTCTCGATGTTACAGACAACTGCTTATAAGTTGCAGGCAAGTTCTTACAAGTTACAGGTAAGTTACAGACAACAGTTTAGAAGTTAGCCAAGCTCTTACAGGTAACTGCTTATAAGTTACAGGTAAGTTCTTACAAGTTATAGACAACAGTTTAGAAGTTACAGGCAAGTGCTTAGATGTTACACACAACTGCTTATAAGTTGCAGGCAACTATCTTGTATATTCCTTCTAGGAATTACTGTGCAGCACGTGCTCCTAAGTCGATCAAAGCGCCGCGGAACCGCGGCATGAGCATGCTCCTGCGGCGGTTCCGCGGCCGTACAGTTGTAGGGTTGCTATGCACACGCACAAGGGTCTACGAGGCATCAACCATGCCCGATTAAAAAATTAGCCGTGCCGAACAACCCGAATACGGATCTTTAAACTAGAGATTAGGCGAAAACAAATATGTTAAACTCTTTAACACTAAGTGAGAGGGATTACAACCTTTGTCGATCCGGTCCTTCACTTCATATGCTCCGTTTTGTAGTCCTTTCGCTGCGATCATCGGGATCCGGACTCTCAAGAGGTTCCACGAAGAGAAAGATGCAACCTTTGCTTCCGATCTTCGATACTAAGATGTCTACCTTGAAGTTCCGTTAACACAAGCTAACACTCATGAAATGATGTGAACACCCTCATCTAAATGGCAAGGGAAGATGAGGATAATGAAGTAGGATTTTTGCTCTCTTTATTTATCTTTTTCTCATATTTATTCATCACTTTGAAAAAATCTAGCAAGCTTTTTCATGAAAGAATGAAGGAAGAAGAAGAATAGTGATCCATTTTCTTTTGTGATGAATAATGAAAGAATTAACATGAAGAATAATGCAACCATGGTTGACTTAACCATTGTAGAGAATTAACCAAGGGTTAGGGTTTGGGTTGAGTTAAGAATGAGTCACTTGTAAATATCTTTTCCAAAACAAAAAGAAAACCTTCTAGAAACATCTAGAAAGCTTAACCCTAATCCAAACCCTAATCATGTTTAAACTCCACTAAACAAGTTGCATTAGTTATCATATCATGTTACAATATTATATATCACATATATAATATTTATCGTAACAAAATAAAATAATACAATTAACATATATCGCATATATATCAATGTATTATCCGAGTGAGAAAAAGAATCTTTTAGTGAGCAAATATTAGTTAATGTAATTTAATATATCATATATATTATTATACATTAAATTATCGTATCAACACTTGATCCGACAATCCGGCTATATCGCATATAACCGACTAATATTTATCCGTACCGATTCATCGAATCAACACTTGATCCGATGACCCGGCTGATATCAAATATCGCGAGAATATAATACGGTATCACATATCGCATTATCCTCGGTCCCGTACATATCACATATGTGCTCCTGCTCCGTTTTGCCTGAGCCAAGAAACCTCTGTGTAGGACTCTAAAGAATCGTCAATACGCCGGCAGTAGGTGGTGATCATATCAAACACCCACAAGCTGCAAGCGGTCAGCTAAACGTAACAGCTACCCAGGTATTGAGCGCTCAGAAGATCAACAAGCAAGCCTGTACATTCTCCTGTGAATCCAAACAGTAACACTCCCGTACAGTCCGGTCTCGTCGTCTGATATGTTGCATATCTCGCCTAAGGGTGGTAAACGTCAGACCCCAGTAGCTCGATAAGTCGTGTCGATATGAGGTCTATAACAGTTCGAGAAACTACTGATAACACTTACCAGTAAATCTCAGCAACCCTGGCCAGGGATTTCCGGTTATAGCCAATCGAACACAGCACAACATCAACTCCCTATACCGGGAGAGACGAATCCCCTCCTATCGCTCATTGCTTCCATGTGATTCGGGACTGTACCCAAAAGCCACCTTTTTGCACGCCCTCTTGGACGTGGTATGATGGAAATCAAAGCACAGTGGGAATCACACAAGACTCTATGACGATCTCGGGTCAACAGACTACTCTGTACCAGTGTCACCGGAGAACTGCCATCTGACGTGAGGTATAATACCATCTGGGAGTTCTCGGCGAGTCCGTCCAGTGTACCCAGTCTCCACTGAGCACCCGTACACCATCCTTGATGTCAAACACCAATAGATATGGGATCATCCATCGCCCATCATATGGGTCAAGATGCGTATACGCTAGTCTACTCTGGTGTATCGATGCCCTGTCTCGATACACCCTCGACTAGGAACAGTTATAGGATGTACTCATCGACTACCATGGCCCCACTAGTATGATCTCATCATAGTCCCAGTAGTCGAGTATATATCCTAAGGGTTTTATCAACATGTAACATAGAGACAATCAGAGTACATGTTAAGATAAAGTACAACCAGATAGTATACTATCATGTCGAGCAAGAAAGTCCTCCCTATATATGTCCTAGCATCCACTACAATATACATCGTATGTACAGTAATGGCCTCTAGGGCATACATATAACTAACAATCTCCCACTTGCACTTAGGCCATTTGTTGTGGTATCACATACCCAATAATTAGCTGCGGTTGAAGTATCTCATACTCAACCATCCCATAAAATTCTCTACTGGGAAAAAGGCCTTTGTGAGTGGATCCGCGCTGTTGTCCTCTGTGTCTACTCTCCTAACCTCGATCTCCCTGGAGATCAACCATCTCCATGATCAGGTGATACTGCCTAAGAATTATATCTGGATTTCTGATGCGACGGGGGTTCCTTGGCCAAAGCCACAACTCCATTGTCACACAATGGTAGGAACGAAGTTCATCTCATGAACTTATATATATCCAGACTGCCTCTTTGGTAGCATCCTTGGTAACGATGTATCTTGCCTTTAATCGTCTGGTATGTCACGGTATCTAGCTTGGAACTCTTCCAACATACCGTCCCTCCACTGAGGGTAAAGACAATGCCTGCGACTGACATTCAGTCGTCCTTATCACCCTGGAACCTTTCCAGTGATTCTCCCCAGGATCGATTGATACCATCTCACTACAACTAGTGAGTATCCTAACATCCAATTAGATCTATCTCATAGATCCAAAATCCAGGATTTAGGAGGTATCATTTTGATCCTATATGGAGAATCCTTGTGATAAGCGGAGATTGATCGAGCGTAGCATAGGAAACTCCTTCCCTATCAAGAGTATGTCATCCATGTACTCTACGAGGATCACCACTATACTCTCTACTACCTTTTTGTATATACAAGGTTCATCTACCATTTTGATGAAGTCAAACTCTTTGACTACCACATCAAAACAGATGTTCCAACTCCGCGATGCCTGCTTTATCCTATAAAGCATCTTGCACACGTTTCCGCTGCTCCCACTGTCTACGAAGCCCTCTGGCTGTGTACTTATAGACGCTCTTTTCTAAAACATCATTTAGAAAAGCAGTCATGACACCCAACCACCAGATATCGTAGTCATGGTATGTAGCCGTGGCAAGTTGGATCTGGATGGACTTAAGCATAGCTTTGAAAGTCTCAACTTTTCCATGTACACCAAGTAATCTTCTCAAGATATACTCGCTCCTGATGGGGATTTAACCCTTCAGATAAAGCAACCAAAGTCCATACTTTGTTGGCGTATAAGGATTCCATCTCAGATCGATAAGCATCCAGCCATTCTTACAGAGTCCTACTCCTGATAGCCTGCTCGAAACTAGTTGGGTCATCATCTCATGATGCAATCTTCGCTCCCACTGTCATAGAGAAACCGAAGTATCTCTCAGGTGGGTAAGGAACCCTACTAGATCGGCGGAGAGGCTGAGGTTCGTTGGAAACTATTGAATTCTTTGGTTCTATCAAATCATCAGCTGCAGTTGGTATAGCTGGAACTATTCCAGTTCTACATAACAGACCTTGCCTCGAGCTTGTCCGGATTTTGCTTTTAGACATAGTCCGGACAACCCTAATCTTAACAAACTTAAGATACGGGCTCTTCCCATTCCATATCACATATGAAGTGGTAGGCAGCTGATTTGATTTGAACCCTATTCAATAGGTATGCAACTTCACAAGTGCATAACTCCCAAAAGGAAATAGGAAACTCAGTAGTACTCATCATAGAGCACACCATATCACATAGGGTGTTATTGCTCCGTCCCGATACACCGACGTGCTGTGGTGTATACGGAGGAGTAATGCTGAGAGAGAATCTCATTCTCCTTTAGAATTAGTCCAGGAATTCCGTGCTCAAGTATTCTCCTCTTTGATCACATCAAAGGACATAATACTTTTACCCGTATTTTTGGTTCTCTACTTCTAACTCATATTCTGTGAATATCTCAAAAGGTTCGGACTTGTGTTTCAACAGAAACATATGTCTGAATCTTGAGAGATTATCAGAGAATGGAATGAAGTACAAAGAACCGGTCTTGGCATGTGTAGACAGGAGACTTTCATACATCAGCATGTATCAATCCCAAGAGTTCACTAACTCTTTCTCTGTTTCCAATAAACAGAGTTATGGTCGTCTTATCTTTGTGACATGACCGGCAAGTTTCACAAGATGTAAATTCAAACTAATTTAAATATGCATCTAAATGTAACTTCGGCCAGTCGGGTCGCATTGATATGACCCAGTCTACAATGCCTCAAGAAGGATTCGTTCATTTCTGAACTATTCCACTTGTGTGTATTCCGTATATAAAGAACTGTAGTTTGATTTAGAACGTCAATGCTTTTAGATAACGTGCCTGAACCGATCAACTCTTCATATAGGAAATGTTCAAAACATTATCCAACAATACAAAATTATATCCTTCTTTACTAATAAAGAAAAAGATATGATGTTGTATATCAGTTCGGTATCTAATAACATTCGTTCAGAATCAATGTATTCTGATAATACAGGGTGATAGTGACCAACAGACTTGGCTGCAACACTTGCACCGTTTTCTGTCTCATGAAACTAATCACCCGTTCTCAGTTCTCTACCTATCTGTAGCCCATGTAACAGATTACATATGCGGGATCCTGATCCGGTATCACATACCCAGGACGTAAAGGATACTGAGAAACAGTTCTCTGTAATGAACACACCCGAAGATGATGCATCAGCATGCACTTTCTTCGTTTAGGCGGCACGGGAAATCTGGTATTCCCCAATTTCCTGCTCTGTCTTATAACAATTATAAGTTGGAGCGGGACCAACGTTCCCCAGCTCAGTATAACAAGTGGGTTCGGTCAATATATCCGTTTTATTATCTTGATTAAGGCGTGATATGGTCGCTATCTGGAGAGAGAGAGAAGAAAACACTCAGCGTATGCTCTTGCAAGATTAGATTGGTTATCTAATATATCTAATCAGGATGTCTCCCACTGTTTTAATCAAATCTTCCTTCAAACCCTAAAAGGAAAGACTAGCCGGGATTAATTACACGCTACAAGTTCGCCAATCTTTCAGCCAGGCCAGTGTCGGTACTTTGAGGGAGGTCCCCCGTGCTTTCGCACGAACCTAATTAAAGTAAACCTCGTTTTCCCAGGGGCATAACCCCGTTAACACCTTTCCAGACACCTACTTGATCGGCTAATTGTAATGTGTAAAACTCTCTCAGGAGTAACTCTTACTCGCAACAGGTATCGGGATCCAACTATCTCATAGAAGGTATGCAATCTCATTGCAAATTTCAACATTTGAAATTCCCAATAATATTTTGCCCCTAGCGATCTATGACCTTAACTAAGTTAACAAACCATAAATCGCAAGTCAAGTTCAACCCGTACATTTCCCGATTGAATTAAACCCACCCGTACGACCCTTAACTGAGTCAACAAGGCCGTACGAATACCCTAATCCAATCACATCTTATGTTTTAGCAGATAAACATTACTTAGCTACCGTACACTATGCCTTAACTAAGTCAACAAACATAGCACGAATACTAAATAATATCTATCTGAAATGACGGAGAGCTACGCTGGTTTTTCAGAAAACCCTGAGCGTAATGAACTTGATATCGTTGTAGAATCGAGTGATTTTAAATGGAGTGTTTTTGAGGCTTTTCTAGTTTTGCTAAAGGGGTCACTCCCGGTGAAGGGATCGTCGGCCCTTTCCTCGTCGAATGAGGTGCGGGATATATCATATATATCACTGTGCAAAGCAAAAACTATAGAAGCAAACAAAAACAAACCGAGGGGTGTAGCATCTGCCAGTTATCGCTAAAGGAGTCACTCCCGGTGAAGGGATCTCGGTCCTTTCCCTATCGAATAAGGTGCAGGATGTTCTACAAGAAACACCGCTATGCAAAGCAAGAACTGTAACTACCAGTTTTTAAGAAATTCGATTCCACAACATCATAGGTTTCTTTTATTTCATTAATCTCATTAATGAAGTCCCATTTTAATATGCTTCGCAAGCATCACATTTGAAACGAAATCTGCAATATAACATATATCTCATATATATATAATATAAACATTCGTTTCAGGCAGTAATATGATCTCATCACAGAACATTGCAGCAGAAGAACATATATGAAATATTGGATATACTAGGACGTCCGTGTTTTCAATACGAGCCTGTATAAAACACGGATTCCACGGTCGCGATGAATAGCCAAACCCACATCCCTAGACCCCTACGAGAGCGGCAAGTAACACTGCCAATTCTAGGGTTAGGAGACCCGGTCTCAACTCCTCGAGATGGTCTCCCACTGTACCCTAGAACCCGGTTACTTGTGCTCCCCGCCTTGGGTCTACCTAATGCGGAAAAGTAAATAATATACAACGGTGACATCTTCCGCTACCTGGAAGTGCCCCAATAAAAGAATATTACATACATAAGAATTTTACATGAATGAAAAAGAAAAACTCTCATCTCACATAAAACCCCCGGCTATTCAAAACGCGACGATCCAATACAACATATCACAGCAACACATAATATCTCATATCATCAACGTAAGCAAGTATGCGTATCCCGATTGTCGTTGATGTATAGCAACGAAGCCGGCGATACACCACATACTACGCTTACGATCACAGAAAAGAAAGTGTAAAACTACAACAGTTGGAATCCGCAACCTCCTTAGACATCGCATGCCTAACCAAATGAATTCCTTAGACATCACATGCCTAACAATTATAAACCCCGTATTTTAGTCTCATTATCGAAAACTCTTTTTAATATCAAGTCGGGCAATTCAACAAGATTCCCGACGTCCTGATCGAATGCTCGTCGCAAACTTTAGTAGACGGCCGCACCCCCAGATGCCGTCGACGAAGTGCACTAAGGCGGAACACCGCTGCCGCGAGCACCCGAAGGGATGCTTTCGGGGACGGGGTTCTCCTACAGTCACTTGGTCGGGGCTATGGGGCGTGGCTGTCTATTAAGTTTATCCGGCGAGTATCCGCGTACACTACGTGATTGCGACGGACTTTTGATCACATCAAAATTCCGTGGCAACCGATCATCTGAGACTAAACTGCTATGTTTATAATATTTAAATTAGTTATCTCATAACAACCTGTGGATTCCAAATATTGTATCACATTCCAGATAAAAAGACAAAATTAAACTTTCCGATCGAATCATCAAACACCCAAGAATTCCCCAATATATCTCAACACTTGAAATCAGTTTAAAAAACATCCATCACATGCCACAGTACCAATGGTCCAGCCGTAGAAAGGTCAAGCCAACGCCTCACATGTGGCACGCCGTACTGCCCCAAACCCTAAGGTTCAAAAGGCAGTTCAAGACGGTCACATAATCGAGTTAAGGTTTGTTATCTTCTAGAGGGTCCACCGCGTTACTTGCATGACTTAGAACATTCTTAAACATGAGAAAAAACCCACTTTTTGAAAAAAAAATCAGACAGGGGAAAAAGTGAGTTATTAATATCCGTTCGAACTTTTTAACGGTTTCTAAAAGTTATCCGGAAAACACATAGACAAAATCTGATAATCCGATCGAATCATCGAATCCCCAAAACAACCCCAGAAAAACTCAACTGTTGAGTAAAATATAAAAATTTCCAGAAGACTCAGCACTTCAAGACAAGAATTACTGTGCAAGCCACGTGGTGTAACTCAACAAAGTGGCCGCGGAACCGCCGCGAAACCCAGGGTTGGGCCGCGGTTCCGCGCCTCTTTTGTCGAGTTAGTATCACGTGCTTCACAGTAACTCATAGAATTCCCTGCTGAATTTTTTGGCAATTTTTAATTCACAAAAATCCAAAGTTTCAGAAAATTTCCAGAGAAGGGGTTATATCGGGTTTTCCGGGTTCGATCGGACTTTAAACTTCGTTTAGACTTCGCCTAAAGCTCTAGCTTGGCTCTGATACCACTGTAGGGTTGCTATGCACACGCATAAGGGTCTACGAGGCATCAACCATGCCCGATTAAAAAATTAGCCGTGCCGAACAACCCGAATACGGATCTTTAAACTAGAGATTAGGCGAAATCAAATATGTTAAACTCTTTAACACTAAGTGAGAGGGATTACAACCTTTGTCGATCCGGTCCTTCACTTCATATGCTCCGTGTTGTGGTCCCTTCGCTGCGATCATCGGGATCCGGACTCTCGAGAGGTTCCACGAAGAGAAAGATGCAACCTTTGTTTCCGATCTTCGATACTAAGATGATCTACCTTGAAGTTCCGTTAACGCAAGCTAACACTCATGAAATGATGTGAACACCCTCATCTAAATGGCAAGGAAAGATGAGGATGATGAAGTAGGATTTTTGCTCTCTTTATTTATCTTTTTCTCATATTTATTCATCACTTTGGAAAAATCTAGCAAGCTTTTTCATGAAAAAATGAAGGAAGAAGAAGAATAGTGATCCATTTTCTTTTGTAATGAATAATGAAAGGATTAACATGAAGAATAATGCAACCATGGTTGACTTAACCATTGTAGAGAATTAACCAAGGGTTAGGGTTTGGGTTGAATTAAGAATGAGTCACTTGTAAATATCTTTTCCAAAACAAAAAGAAAACCTTCTAGAAACATCTAGAAAGCTTAACCCTAATCCAAACCCTAATCATGTTTAAACTCCACTAAACAAGTTGCATTAGTTATCATATCATGTTACAATATTATATATCACATATATAATATTTATCGTAACAAAATAAAATAATACAATTAACATATATCGCATATATATCAATGTATTATCCGAGTGAGAAAAAGAATCTTTTAGTGAGCAAATATTAGTTAATGTAATTTAATATATCATATATATTATTATACATTAAATTATCGTATCAACACTTGATCCGACATTCCGGCTATATCGCATATAACCGACTAATATTTATCCGTACCGATTCATCGAATCAACACTTGATCCGATGACCCGGCTGATATCAAATATCGCGAGAATATAATACGGTATCACATATCGCATTATTCTCGGTCCCGCACATATCACATATGTGCTCCTACTCCGTTTTGACTGAGCCAAGAAACCTCTGTGTAGGACTCTAAAGAATCGTCAATACGCCGGCAGTAGGTGGTAATCATATCAAACACCCACAAGCTGCAAGCGGTCAGCTAAACGTAACAGCTACCCAGGTATTGAGCGCTCAGAAGATCAACAAGCAAGCCTGTACATTCTCCTGTGAATCCAAACAGTAACACTCCCGTACAGTCCGGTCTCGTCGTCTGATATGTTGCATATCTCGCCTAGGGGTGGTAAACGTCAGACCCCAGTAGCTCGATAAGTCGTGTCGATATGAGGTCTATAACAGTTCGAGAAACTACTGATAACACTTACCAGTAAATCTCAGCAACCCTGGCCAGGGATTTCCGGTTATAGCCAATCGAACACAGCACAACATCAACTCCCTATACCGGGAGAGACGAATCCCCTCCTATCGCTCATTGCCTCCATGTGATTCGGGACTGTACCCAAAAGCCACCTTTTTGCACGCCCTCTTGGACGTGGTATAATGGAAATCAAAGCACAGTGGGAATCACACAAGACTCTATGACGATCTCGGGTCAACAGACTACTCTGTACCAGTGTCACCGGAGAACTGCCATCTGACGTGAGGTATAATACCATCTGGGAGTTCTCGGCGAGTCCGTCCAGTGTACCCAGTCTCCACTGAGCACCCGTACACCATCCTTGATGTCAAACACCGATGGATATGGGATCATCCATCGCCCATCATATGGGTCAAGATGCGTATACGCTAGTCTAATCTGGTGTATCGATGCCCTGTCTCGATACACCCTCGACTAGGAACAGTTATTGGATGTACTCATCGACTACCATGGCCCCACTAGTATGATCTCATCATAGTCCCAGTAGTCGAGTATATATCCTAAGGGCTTTATCAACATGTAACATAGAGACAATCAGAGTACATGTTAAGATAAAGTACAACCAGATAGCATACTATCATGTCGAGCAAGAAAGTCCTCCCTATATATGTCCTAGCATCCACTACAATATACATCGTATGTACAGTAATGGCCTCTAGGGCATACATATAACTAACAACAGTCACATCATTCTTTGTCTTTTGCACAATAACCTCCGTATGTGTTTCCTGATTCTTCTGGGAATTATTAATTTATACTCAAGTGTTGAGTTTTCTTAGGCTTGTATTGGGGACTCGTTGATTCGATCGGATAATTTAACTTTGTTTAGTTTTTCCGGTAATTTTAGAAAGTGTTAAAAAGTTCGACCGGATACCAATAACTCACTTTTTCCCCTGCTGGAAAATTTCCAAGTGTTGGATTTTTCCGTAGTTTAAGAACGTGCTAAGTCGTGCAAGTAACGCGATGGACTCTCTAGAAGACAACAAACCTTAACTCGATTATGTGACCGTCTTGAACTGCCTTTTGAACCTTAGGGTTTGGGACGGTACGGCGTGCCACGTGTGAGGCGTTGGCTTGACCCTTCTACGGCTGGACCGTTGGTACTGTGGCATGAAATGGATGTTTTTAAACTATTTCAAGTGTTGAGCTATTTGGGAAAACTTGGGTGTTTGATTATTCGATCGGAGAGTTTAACATTGTCTATTTATCTGGAATGTGATACAATATTTGGAATCCAGAAATAGTTATGAGATAACTAATTTGAATGTTATAAACATAGCAGTTTAGTCTCATTTGATCGGTTGCCACGGAATTTTGATGTGATCGAAAGTCCGTCGCAATCACGTAGTGTACGCGGATACTTGCCGGTAAACTTAATAGACAGCCACGCCCCATAGCCCCGACCAAGTGACTGTAGGAGAACCCCGTCGCCAAAAGCATCCGTTCGGGTGCTCGCGGCAGCGGTGTTCCGCCTTAGTGCACTTCGTCGACGGCATCCAGGGGTGCGGCCGTCTACTAAAGTTTGCGACGAGCATTCGATCAGGATGTCGGGAATCTTGTTGAATTGCCCGACTTGATATTGAAAGGAGTTTTCGATAATGAGACTAAAATGCGGGGTTTATAATTGTTAGGCATGCGATGTCTAAGGAATTCATTTGGTTAGGCATGCGATGTCTGAGGAGGTTGCGGATTCCAACTGTTGTATTTTTACACTTTCTTTTCTGCGACCGTAAGTGTAATATGTGATATCGCCGGTTTCGTTGCTATATGTCAACTACAATTGGGATGGGCATATTTACTTACGTTGATGACATGTGATGTTATGTGTTGCTGGATATGTTATATTGGATCGTCGTGTTTGAATAGCCTGGGGTTTTTATGTGAGATGAGTGTTTTTCATTTTCATTCATGTAAAAACTTGTTTGTAATATTCTTTTATTGGGGCACTTCCGAGCTGAGGATGATGTCACCATTGTATATTATTTACTTTTCCGCATTAGGATAGACCCAAGGAGGGGAGCACAAGTAACCGGGTTCTAGGGTCTAGTGGGAGACCATCTCGAGGAGTCGAGTCCGGGTCTCCTAACTCTAGAATTGGTAGGGTTGCTTGCCGCTCTCGTAGGGGTCTAGGGGTGTGGGATTGGCTATTCATCACGACCGTGGAATCCGTGTTTTATACAGGCTCAAAATAAAACACGGACGTCCTAGTATATCCAATATTTCATATGATATCTTCTGCTGCGTTATCTATGATGTGATCATGTGATATGTTCAGATAGATATTGTATATAGTATATATGATATATTATATAGACGTTGCTTATGTTTTACACCCGCACTAGCCCTACCCCGTTCTGCCGTTAGTTACCTAACCTAACGGTGCAGACGGGACATCGAGACGAATGCGGATGGCATAAGTGTACGTTGTATTTATCTGTGATATTTAGGTGGACTTAAATGATGGGACATTCATTAATGAGATTAATGAAAGAAAATAAACCTAAATGATGTTGTGGAATCGAATTTCAAAAATTAAGTAGCTCTAGTTGTTGCTTTGCATAGCGGTGTTCCTTGTAGAACATCCAGCACCTTATTCGATAAGGAAAGAGCCGAGATCCCTTCACCGGGAGTGACCTCTTTAGCAATAACTAGCAGATGCTAAACCTTCGGTTTGTCTTTTGATTTCTTTTCTAGTTCTTTCTTTGCATAGTGGTATTGTGAATATCCTGCACCTCATTCGATGAGGAAAGAGCCGAGATCCCTTCACCGGGAGTGATCTCTTTAGCGAAACTAGTAAAAGCCTCAAAAACATTCCATTTAAAACCATTTGATTCTGCAACGAGATCAAGTTCAAAGCGTTAAAGGTTTTCTTAAAAACCATCTGCAACCCTCCGTCATTTTAGGAAGTAGAGTACTTAGTATTCGTGCTGTGTTTGTTGACCATAGTCAAGGCACAGTGTACGGTAGCTAAGTGATGTCTTCCTACACAGCATATGATGCGATTAGTTAGGACAGTCATGTGACTTTGTTGACCTTAGCCAAGGGTCATGTGGGTGGGTCTAATTAATCACGAAATGACGGGTAGAACTTGACTAGTGCTTATGATTTGTTGACCATAGCCAAGGTCATAGGTGCTAGGGGTAAAAACCATTATCGGGAGTTTCAAGTGTTGAAATTTGCAATGAGATTGCATACCTTCTATATGATAGTTGGATCCCAATACCCACTGCGAGTAATTGTTACTCCTGGGAGAGTTTTGCACTTTACAATTAGCCGATCAAGTAGGTGTCTAGAAAGGTGTCAACGGGGTTACGCCCCTGGGAAAACGAGATTTATTTTAATTAGGTTCGTGTGAGATCACGAGGAACCTCCCTCAAAGTACCGGCACTGGCCTGGCTGAAAGATTGGCGAACTTGTAGAGTGTAATTCATCCCGGCTAGTCTTTCCTTTTAGGGTTTGAAGGAAGATTTGATAAAAACAGTGGGAGCCATCCTGATTAAATAAAATATATAACCAATCTAATCTTGCAGGAGCGCACGCAGAGTGTTTTCTTCTCTCTCTCTCCAGGTAGCGACCATATCACGCCTTAATCAAGATAATAATATGGATGTATTGACCGAACCCGCTTGTTATATAGAGCTGGGGAACGTTGGTCCCGCTCCAACTTATAATTGTTATAAGACAGAGCAGGAAATTGAGGATTACCAGAATTCCCGTGCCGCCCAAACGAAGAAAGTGCGTGATGATGCATCTTCTTCGGGTGTGTTCATTACAGATAATTGTTTCTCTGTATTCTCTACGTCCTGGGTATTAGATTACCGGATCAGGATCCCGCAAATGTAATCTGTTACATAGGCTACAGAAAGGTAGAGAACTGAAAACGGGTGATAAGTTTCATGAGACAGAAAACGGTGCAAGTGTTGCAGCCAAGTCTGTTGATCACTATCATCCTGTATTACCAGAATACATTGATTCTGAACGAATGTTATTAGATACCGAACCTGATATACAACATCATATCAGTCTCTTTATTAGTAAAGAAAGGATATAATTTTGTATTGTTGGATAATGTTTTGAACATTTCTTATATCAAGAGTTGATCGGTTTAGGCACGTTATCTAAAAGTATTGACGTTCTAAATCAAACTACAGTTCTTAGTATACAGAACACACACGATAGGAAGAGTTCAGAGATGAACGAATTCTTCTTGAGGCATTATAGACTAGGACATATCAATGCGACCCGACTAGATAAGTTACATTTAGATGCATATTTAAATCAGTTTAAATTTATATCTTATGAAACTTGCCAGTCATGTCACAAAGATAAGATGACCATAACTCCGTTTACTGGAAACAGAGAAAGAGTTAGTGAACTCTTGGGACTGATACATAGTGATGCATGAAGGTCCCCAGTCTACATATGCCAGG
Source organism: Agapanthus africanus (assembly GCA_030015575.1). Taxonomy (NCBI): domain Eukaryota; kingdom Viridiplantae; phylum Streptophyta; class Magnoliopsida; order Asparagales; family Amaryllidaceae; genus Agapanthus; species Agapanthus africanus. The sequence goes on from JASDDO010000018.1 coordinate 434,910,789, forward strand.
ACTGGTTCTTTGTACTTCATTACATTCACTGATGATCTCTCTAGATTCAGACATATGTTCCTGTTGAAACACAAGTCCGAAACTTTTGAGATAATCACCGAATATAAGTTAGAAGTAGATAGCCAAAAACGGGTATAAGTATTATGTCATTTGATGTGATCAGGGAGGAGAATACTTGGGCATGGGATTCCTGGACTATTCTAAAGGAGAATGGGATTCTCTCTCAGCATTACTCCTCCGTATACACCACAGCACGTCGGTGTATCGGGGCAGAGCAATCACACCCTATTTGATATGGTGCGCTCTATGATGAGTACTACTGAGCTTCCTTTTTCCTTTTAGGGAGTTATGCACTTGTGAAGCTGCATACCTATTGAATAGGGTTCCAATCAAATCCATTGCCTACCACTTCATATGTGATATGGAATGGGAAGAGCCCATATCTTAAGTTTGTTAAGATTTGGGGTTGTCCGTCCTATGTCTAAAAGCAAAATCCGGACAAGCTCGAGGCAAAGTTAGTTCTGTAGAAGTTTGTTGGATATCCCAAGCAATCGCAAGGGAATATCTTCTACCTAACAGAGGAACAAAATATGTTTTGTTTCTCAACATACCACCTTTGTGAAAGGGAATTTCTTATGAAGAAATTAGTGGTTATGAGGTAGAACTGGAAGGAGTTCCAGCTATACAAACTACAGCTGATGATTTGGTAGAACCAAAGGGTTCAATAGTCCCCGACGAACCTCAGCCTCTCCGCCGATCTAGCAGGGTTCCTCATCCGCCTGAGAGATACTTCGGTTTCTCGATGACAGTGGAAGCGAGGATTGCATCATGAGATGATGACCCAACTAGTTTCGAGCAGGCCATCAAGAGTGGGGACTCTGTAAGAATGGCTGGAAGCTTAGCGATCTGAGATGGAATCCATGTACACCAACAAAGTATGGACTTTGGTTGCTCTATCTGAAGGGTTAAATTCCCATCAGAAGCAAGTATATCTTGAGAAGATTACTTGGTGTAGAAGGAAAAGTTGAGACTTTCAAAGCTAGACTTGTTAAAGGTTTTCGTCATCGACCAGGCGTGGATAATGATGAAACTTTTTCCAGTGGCTATGCTTAAGTCCATCCGGATCCTACTTGCCATTGCTGCATACCATGACCGCGATATCTGGTGGTTGGGTGTCATGACTGCTTTTCTAAATATTGATTTAGAAGAGAGCGTCTATAAGTACACAGCCAGAGGGCTTCGTAGACAGTGGGAGCAGCGGAAACGTGTGCAAGTTGCTTTACAGGATAAAGCAGGCATCGTGGAGTTGGAACGTCTGTTTTGATGTGGTAGTCAAAGAGTTTGACTTCATCAAAATAGTAGATGAACCTTGTATATACAAAAAGGTAGTAGAGAGTAAGGTGGTTATCCTCGTATTGTACGTGGACAACATACTCTTGATAGGAAAAGAGTTTCCTATGCTACGCACGGTCAATCTCCTCTTATCACAAAGATTCTCAAAATAGGCTAAAGGTGATACCTCCTAAATCCTGGGTTTTGGATCTATGAGATAGATCTAAATGGATATTAGGATTCTCACTAGGTGTAGTGAGATGGTATCAGTTGATCCTGGGGAGAATCACTGGAAAAGTTCCAGGATGATAAGGACGACTGAATGACAGTCACAGGCATTGTCTTTACCCTCAGTGGAGGGACGGTATGTTGGAAGAGTTCCAAGCTAGATACCGTGGCAAACTAGACGATAAAGGCTGGTGACATCGCTATCAAAGATACTACCAAAGAGGCAGTTTGGGTGTATATTAGTTCATGAGATGAACTAGGTTCCTATCATTGTATGACAATGGAGGTGAGGCTTTGGCCCAGGAACCACGGTCCCATCAGTGACCCAGACATATTCCAAGGCAGTATCACCTGATCATGGAGATAGTTGATCTCCAAGGTGATCGAGATTAGGAGAGTGGACTCAGAGGAAAACACGGCGGATCCACTCACAAAGGCCTTTTCCCAGAGAGAGACTTATATGGGATGGTTGAGTATGAAATACTGCAACCACTGCTGCAGATGGCCCTAGTGCAAGTGGGAGATTGTTAGTTATATGTATGCCCTAGAGGCCATTACTGTACATGAGATGTATATTGTAATGGATGCTAGGACATATATAGGTAGGACTTTCTTGCTCGACATGATAGTACGCTATCTGGTTGCTCTTTATCTTAACATGTATACTTACTGTCTCTCTATTACATGTTGATAAAGCCCTTAGGATGTGTACTCGACTTGCAGGACTATGATGCAGATCATACTAGTGAGGCCTGGGTAGTCCATGAGTACATCCTTCAATGTTCCTAGTCGTGGGAATATCGAGACGGGGCATCGATATTCCAGAGTAGACTAGCGTATATCTTCTCGACCCATGTGATGGGCGATGGATGATCCCATATCCATTGGTGTTTGACATCAGAGATGGTATGCGGGTGCTCAGTGGAGACTGGGTACAATGAACGGACTCGCCGAGAACTCCCAGATGGTATTATAGCTCACGTCAGATGGCAGTTCTCTGGTGACACTGGTACAGCTTAGTCTGTTGACCCGAGATCGTCATAGAGTCTTGTGTGTCTCCCACTGTGCTTTGATTTCCATCCTACCACGGCTCTATTGAGTCGTGCAAACAGGTGGTTTTTAGGTACAGTCCCGATTCACATGGAGGCAATGAGCGATAGGAGGGGATTCGTCTCTCCCGGTATTGGGGGTTGATGTTGCGCTATGCTCGACTGGCCATAACTGAAAATCCCTGGCCAGGGTTGCAGTGATTTACTGGTAAGTGTTATCGGTAGTTTCACGCTTGTTGTGGACCTTACATCGGCATGACTTATCAAGCTGCTGGGGTCTGACGTTTACCACCCCTAGGCGAGATATGCGACATATCAGACGAACAGACCGGACTGTGCGGTAAGTGTTACTGATTGGATTCGCAGGAGTGTGAGCAGGCTTACTCGTTGATCTTCTGATCGCTCAATACCCGGGTGGCCGTTACGTTTAGCAAACCGCTTGCGGCTTGTGGGTGATTGATATGATCACCGCCTACTGCCGGCGTATTGACGAGTCTTTAGAGTCCTACACAGAGGTTTCCTGGCTCAAGAGAAACGAAATAGGAGCGCATATAAGATATGTGCGGGACCGAGAATAATACCAGTATGTAATATTGTATTCTATTCTCGCGATTTGTATCATCGGTCGGTTATATGAGATATAGCCGGGTTACCGAATCAAGTGTTGATTCGATACATTGATACACTAGATATTAGTCGGTTATATGCGATATGACCGGATCGTTAAATCAAGTGTTGATTTAATGATTTAATGTATAATTATATATTTGATATATTACTTTACATTAACTAGTATCGGTTCACTTAAGATTGATTTTCTCACTTGATGTGCACAAGTTGTATATGTGATATATGTTTGTGCACTAGTTTGTATCATGATTGATGATACATGCAAACATGGGTGGGTGGGTGACATACACCATGTTAATTATAATTTAGGTTTTTATTTATCTTAATTATTCAAAATGGTGGCTTCTTTTGTCATAGCTTGAAGCTTCATGAAGCTTGAAGCAACTTTGACAAAGTCCACTCATTTTGTCTTGATTAAGATATTCATTAACCAAACCATTATAATTAACTATGGTTTAGTCTCTACAAAGGTTAACTCACCCATGGTTGTATTATGATAGACTTCACTTGATTATTCCTTTTTCAATAATTCATTTTTTTTTCTTTCTTCTTCTTCTTCTTCAAGAAGAAGAAAGCTTGCTAGATTTTTTTCAAGTGAAGATTTAGAGTGAAAAATCCAAATCTAAAGTAAACACATTTCCTATTTCATCATCCTCTACTACTTGTCATTTAGTTTAGGGTGTTCTCTTCACAAAGTTCTTGACCTAGTGAAGATGGAGCTTGAGTTTGGGTCTCCTCGACGTAGATCATCTTCGGCCTCGAAGTCAACGACCTAGCCCGCTCATTTCTCCGAAGAAACCATCGCTAGAGTCCGGAATCCCGATGATCGCAGCGAAGGGACGTCAACACGGAGCTTTAGAAGTGAAGGACCGGATCTACAAAGGTTGCAATCCCTTTCACTTAGTGTTAAAGTTGTTTACTTGCTAGTTTTCGCATAATCTCTAGTATACGATCTTGGTTAGGGTTGTTCGGCACATCTATTTTTATGAATCGGGTATGGTTGATGCCTTGTAGAACCTTGTTAGAGTGCCTAGGAACCCTACAGTGGTATCAACCGGTATATAAAGTTGAAACGAGATTGTTCTTTTAAATTCGAACCATGTTGTCGCTTCCGACATTGTCAAGGCCAAACATTTCCCATTGGATCCACTCACAAAACACATTAATGTCCAAGTTTTGCCGTCCTCAATAAGCAAGAGAGTAAATGAAGATTTGGTTTGTTGGGGTAGTAAATGAAAGTGGAGTAAATGGGAGAAGATAATGGATAATGGAGAAAATGAATGGGATAATTCTTATTCTGTTGGCAACATAGGTTTCTTAAGCGAAAAGTGGTGAATTTGGAGGTAAATGGTTAGGTTAGAGAAGTTAATGCTCGGTCCTTTAACGAAAATTAACAAAATACAATTAGTCACAGAAATTACAGGCAACTGCTTACAAATTATAGACAACTCAACCATATATTTTTTGCAAACAAATTGGCAGATGTCTTATTTTACTTGCGCACATGGGTCACAAGGGGCAGTTTTGAGATATACCAAAATACCCAAAGCTTTGACTATTTCAGGGAACAGTTGATGGCCCAGGGGTTTTTCTACATGTTGGAAAAACTCAGGGAGTTTTCTACATGTGGAAAAACCAAGAGAGTTTCTCACAAGTTTTTAAAAGGCAGGGGGATTTTCAACAATTTGCCCAAAAAGAAAATACGAATATTAAGCTCATGAGCAAAATACTCAATAAAAAGTCATCCTGAGAAAGAAAATAATATTTTACAAAGTTCAAGGTTGTCTATTATCTTCTATATATAATGCAAATACACTTTAGTTAGAAGTCCACCATTCTCCTTTTTTCTTAAAAAAAGGAAAAAGGAGAAAAATCCTCCTCTCTAAAGGCCTCCACATCATCTCTCATCTCTCTCTCTCTTCCCTCTCTTTCTCCCCCCAAAAATAATTAATTATTTATCTAGAGCTCTCCATGTCCTATCTCCCTAAAAATATATAGAAGATATCTAGAACCCTCTCTCTCTCTCTCTCTCTATATATATATATATATATATATATATATATATATATATATGAGAATAATAGAGGAAAGATGACATAGGAGGGAATTTCCTCATATGGCGTCGAAAAAACACACCCTTCATCGTGTTTTCCGACGATCGGAATGCATCAACTTCATCGTTATCATCTAAGATGTTGGTACACCAAATTTCATGTGATTCTACAACTTTTTCACCGTTGAATTAGTGGGTTCAAAATTAACGGTTTACCAACAATAGAACTTTTTACATTGCTAAATCAACGGTGAAAAGTTGTAGAATCACATGAAATTTGGTGTATCCACATCTTAGATGATAACGATGAAGATGATACATTCCGATCATCGGAAAACATGATGTAGGGTGTGTTTTTTCGACGCCATAGAAAGAAATTCCCTCCTATGGCCTCTTTCCTCCATTATTCTCTCTCTCTCTCTCTCTCTCTCTCTCTATATATATATATATATATATATATATATATATATTACCCTCCATATCTCTCTTCTTCCAAAAAATAATTAATTGTTTAATTAACACGTGCAACGCACGTGTACAAATTCTATTAATTTATAAAGTACATTGTAGTTTCTTATTGAATGCTTGTAGTTTCTTATTGAATGCATGAGAGTTGAGGATATTTTTCTCATGACAATTTAACCTTCAAAATATTAAAAATAATTTAAAGACCAGGGCTAATTTCTAAAATATTTTAAAGCTATTAAATTAATAACAAGTTATACTAATAATGAATGCTTATATTTAAATTCCATATACAACAATCTAGATCTTATTAACTTAATCCGTACGTAATAGATGCCAAAAAGCCAGTACTATATTAAAATCGGACAAATAACTCGTTTCTTGTTTAATTAGGCTTTACAAGGAGAGAAAGGTAAGGTTTTAGGTCTGGTTCAAAATGTTCAAAATGATTGCATCTACCAAGTGATAATTTGAGTTAAAAAATATATATCTCTAATACATCCGACAAAAACGACAAAATTAGGTTGAAATTATAATAGAAACTAAAACACATAGGTCAGCTTATATAAGCAACTAATATATTTACATCAAATGGTGTGAAATGTGGAAACCTAATAATTGGGCGCCGTATATGCGCGCATGTGATTTCATAACACAACCACCACACACGTTGATGTGGATCCACGTGGGATTATATTTACAACAATTAACTCATAATTAAACCACGACCACTACTTTAATTTCATCTCCATCCGCCACGGTGGTCATGCGTGTATCTCTACTCAAGTGTCGATAAAATAACAAATGATCGGTCTTTCTATTTGTCTTTATCATACAATGACGATAAGCCATGATAAGCCGGAGAGGGAATTCCCAAGACCACGGCACGTGGCAGCTGACGTGTTGTCCACGTAACCCGCTAGGTTTCTGGAGATGGCGGAGCAAGAATAAGTACGGTACCTTAGGGAAATTTCTCAATACTTCGTCTCCGAGGGTGCATCCGACCCTTCGAAGACCTTTCCGGAGTACATTCCCTAGTCGTCTAAGGGCCAATCAACTGCTTGCCTCTGAACTATCCACAGCCTCCTCGCTCGTCTCCGAGCTATCATAGAGCTGAGCTACCTCAGCGTCCCTATTTGGCCGGGAGCACAGAGCCCGAGCGCTCCCGTAACGGCTCAGTATATCTCGTCTTGGCGAGATCTCCGCCGTTCCACTTCCCGCATCCCACGCTAGCGTATCTCGCCATTAATAGGCGTATCCCGCCATCAACGCGAGCGTGACGCAGGGACGCAACGGATGGCGAGAATCTCGCATCGGCTCGCTCCATGCGCCCGCTATATAAACCCATTTTCCAGACGACTCAAGTAGCTCGAACTCATTCCAATACACCGCTATTCTGCCCTAATATTTCTCGGTACTTACTTGATCGTCGGAGGGTCCTACGGTGGTTTCCCACCCCGGGACTTCCCTTGTAGGTAGCTCGGCGTCAATCACAACCAACAACCCGTTGAGATTCACACGCTCAGCGCTCACCTCAAAACTGAACCGTTCAGCCCCGTCGACAGGAAGATCGACGGAGGACAACATCTGAGGGAGATTCCGACCTCCATCAGCTGGCGCCGTCTATGGGAATGCTTTCCCACCTAAGAAAGTTGATCTTCCGTCTTCGATTAGATGGCCAGCGATCATCGCAACGATCCCAGCACGAGCCGTTCCGTCCTCCACAATGGAGGCAGGGGCGGTTCTACTCCACCTCCCAACATCGTCGACATCTTATCTGAGCAGATCGACAGGCTCACGGCGATGGTGGACGCGCTCACACATGTTCAAACAGCTGGCCATGCCCGCCAAACCGCCGTCCCCCCTCCCTGGAACGACGGTGTGCACGAGGTGGCAGATGGGCGCGTTCAAGTTCTCGGCCTCGCTCGTGCCGATCTCGATGTCACGGAACACCGGCATACCGATTCCGGAAGCCACGACCCCCATACGATGAATGATTCCATGACTCGTTGGGCGTCGGACAGTCCGACACCGAGGTTTCGAGAGCGACCAGATTATCGCTTCAACGCTCACCGCACTCCCCCGTCTCTTGAAAAGACGTCGGTCAGGTTGCCTGATTCCAGAGAAGACCGACATCACCACACTCACCGAGGACATGCACATGGCACACGCCGAGACGAACCACGAAAGGTTTATCCTGAGGATCCGAGAATCATGATAAAGTGAAACCGAAACCGCTCCATCGCGCAAGCCCGAAGCAGAGACAGCAGGCACTCCGATTATGGAGAATTCTCGAGGTACCAACAGTGTATCGAGGTCCTCGAAAAGAAGATTGAGGACATGCGGCTTGCCATCCGTTCGCCTGGAGGGTCGGCGAAATACTCCGCGGATTCTCTCACGAGACCTTTCACAGAGCAGTTACTACGTGAGCGCGTCTCGTCTCGAAACAAGCCACCCAAGGTGGCCCTTTTCGACAGGAAGTCCGACCCAAAGGACCACCTGGACGCGTTCACAGCGGGCATGAGCTTTCAGGATAATTCGGACGCGGTCCAGTGCCGAGCCTTTCCCACCACCCTCATCTGGGTTGGGCGAGATTGGTTCCGCGGTCTTGCTCCATGTTCAATCTTAACTTTTGACAAGCTGTCTACTCAGTTTCTCGGTCATTTCGTCGACAACCGACCGCAGAAAAGAACGGTCGACTACATGTTCATCATCAAGAGCGAGAACATGGAATCTTTCAAATGTTATGACACGCGGTTCTATAATGCCTTTTTGGAAATACCCGAGCACCGTGACGAAACGGTCATCACCGCCTTGAGATCGTCTTAGGCACAAAGAGTGGCTCCGCTCTTTTGCATTAGAGCAACCCAAGACCATGGCCGAGATAAAAGTCTGGACCAAGTGGGAGATCCAACTCGAATCTGAAGTGAACGCCAACCTACCCCGCAGAGACCGGACACACCGAAAGAAACGGGACTAGGAGGAGAAGAAAAAGACCGATCGTCCGAAACCTTATTCTCCGAGATTTCATGAGTACACCCCTCTGAAGGTCTTCCAGACCGAGCTGCTAGAGGAGGCAAAGAGCGAGCGATTTTTCAAGCTCCCGCCAATGATCCAAAGGCCGGATAAGCGACTCCACGGCTTATACTGTGCCTTTCATCAGTCACATGGCACCCCACCGAAAACTGCAAGCAACTCCGTGACTATATCGAAGAGCTGATCTGCTCCGGTCACCTAGCAAAGTACCTGCGGGACAAACGTCAAGCGGATCGGGAGCAAGCAGACCAACCTCTGCCCGGAGAATTGATAGTCGGGCAGATCATGGTCGTCTCTGTTGACTCGGCTCCGAGAAACGAGGACACCCGCCGCATCTGGTTGGTCATGACCTTGAGTAATCCTCCCTCCAAAAAGTGCAAGAAGGTTGTTCCCATCACCTTCACCAATGAAGATCTTCATGGCATATCCATCCCGCACAATGATCCCCTGACCATCTCCCCTGCTGGGATGAGAAGCGTATACACTAGTCTACTCCGGAGTATCGATGCCCCGTCTCGATAATCCTACGACTAGTTACCTGTATAAGGATGTGCTTGTAGATTACCCAGCCCCCACTAGTATGACTGCCATCACAACGCTGTTAATCAAGCAAAGATCCTAAAGGCTCTACTAATATGTATAAGTGACATGTTAAAAGAAACACATGCATATATTGAAGTAGAAACAAACCAAGTAGCATACTACCATTTTAAGCAAGACTGTAAATACAACTGTGAATATCCCAAGCTTCCATTAAGTAATATACAAACCAGTATGATACAATAATGGCCTCTATGGAATATACACTAACAATCTCCCACTTCCACTAGGGCCATGTATTGGCATATCGCAGACCTATCATCTCGATTAGCCTCTCGAACTGTGTCTGAGGGATGGCCTTCGTGAGTGGATCTGCAGTATTATTCTCAGTATCTACTCTCCTTACCTCGATCTCCCGGCGATCAACGATCTCCCTGATCAGGTGGTATCACCTCAAAATGTGTCTGGACTTCTGATGGGACCTGGGTTCCTTTGCTAAAGATATAGCTCCGTTGTTGTCATAATACAGAGGTATTGGATCAACAATAGTCGGAACCACCTGAAGTTCTGTGAGAAACTTTTTCATTCAGACAGCTTCTTTTGCGGCATTGCAAGCATCTATGTACTCTGCTTCTATCGCCGAGTCAACAACGGTGTCCTGCTTGGAGCTCTTCCAATAGACCGCCCCTCCATTGAGGGTAAATACGTAACCTGACATGGACTTAGAGTCATCCTTGTCACTCTGGAAGCTGGAGTCAGCAAAGGTCTCGATCTGGAGGTCATTTCCGCCATACACCAATAATATCTCCTTAGTCCTTCTCAGGTACTTGAGAATGTTCTTTACTGCTATCCAGTGCTTCTCCCCTGGGTTTGACTGCTACCGGCTTACAACGCTCAATGCGTAGGCTACATCTGGTCCGGTACACAACATCGCATACATTATAGAGCCTACCGCAGAAGCGTAGGGTATAGATGTCATGCGAGCCCTTTCCAAATCAGTCTTGGGAGACATCTCTTTGGAGAGGGTGATTCCATGACAAGCCGGTAGATTACCGCGCTTAGAATCTTCCATATTAAATCGTTTTAGTATGGTGTCAATGTACCTGGACTGCGAAAGTCCCAACACTCTCTTAGATCTATCACAATAGATCCGGATCCCCAGAATATAGGAAGCATCACCCAGGTCTTTCATGGAGAACCTTTGTGACAAGAACCCCTTGACTGATTGTAGCATAGGAATGTCATTTCCTATCAAGAGAATGTCATCCACGTACAAGACAAGGAATACCACAGTTCTCTCTACAATCTTACTATATATACAAGGTTCATCTGGATTTTTGATAAAGTCGAATTCTTTGACTGTCTCATCAAAACAGATGTTCCAACTCCGCGATGCCTTCTTTAGTCCATAAATGGACTTAAGCAACTTGCACACTTTCCCGCTGCTCCCACTCTGAATGAGACCCTCTGGCTGATCCATATAAACGCACTCTTCCAAATATCCATTTAGGAAAGCCGTCTTTACGTCCATCTGCCAGATCTCATAATCGTGGAAGGCAGCAATGGCAAGAAGGATCCGAATGGATTTGAGCATAGCCACTGGAGAAAAAGTTTCATCATAGTCCAAACCAGGTCTTTGATGAAAACCTTTTGCAACAAGTCTAGCCTTATAGGTTTCAACCTGTCCATCTACACCAATCTTCTTTTTGAAGATCCATTTGCAGCCTACGGGTTTTACCCCTTCTGGAGCAAAGTCCAAAGTGCATACTTTGTTGGTGTACATGGACTCCATCTCGGCCCGCATTGCATCTAGCCATTTTACCGAGTCGCTGCTCTGAATGGCTTGCTGGAAGCTAGTAGGTTTATCATTGTCAATGATGCAATCCTCTCGATCCCCATGTATGAGAAAACCGTAGTATCTCTCGGGCAGATGAGACTGCCTACTAGTTCTGCGGAGTGGCGCGGGAATGTCCGGTTCTTTTGAAACCTCTGGTTCTACCATGATTTCAGTAATAGCTTGTGGTTCTAGAATTTCTTCCAGTTCTATTGCGCTCCCACTTATCTGATTTTCTAAAAATTCAGTTTCCAAGAAGGAGGCATGATGAGAAACAAAGACCTTTTGCTCCTCTGCTTAATAGAAAAGATACCCCTTGGAGTTCTTTGGGTATCCCACAAACTTACACTGTACTGAGCATGCCTCGAGCTTGTCCGCATGCTGCTTTTTAACAAAAGTTGGACATCCCCATGTCTTAAAGTGTTTAAGACAGGGTTTCTTCCCACTCCACATCTGATATAGTGTGGTAGGCACTGACTTAGTAGGAACCTGGTTCAAAAGATATGCAGCTGATTCTAGTGCATAACCCTAGAAGGATCGCGGCAACTCAGCCTTACTCATCATTGAACGAACCATATCTAATAGGGTTCGGTTCTGTCTCTCCGATACACCGTTGTGTTGTGGTGTGTATGGAGGAGTAAGCTGAGAGAGAATTCCATTCTCTTTTAAGTAGTCCAGGAACTCGGCACTTAAGTATTCACCACCTCGATCAGATCTCAGTGTCTTGATACTTTTGCCTGTTTGTTTTTCCACTTCACTCTTGTATTCCCGGAAATTTTCAAAGGCCTCGAATTTATGCTTCATCAAGAAGACATGTCCATACCGAGAGAAATCATCCGTAAAAGTAATGAAATAGGAATAACCACTTCTTGCATGTGTATACATTGGACCACACACATCGCTGTGTATGAATCCCAAGAGCTCACTCGCTCTTACTCTGTGTCCAGTAAACGGAGTCTTTGTCATCTTTCCCATGAGACAAGATTCACAAGTAGCATAAGACTGATATTCGAACGGATCCAAATATCCCTCTCTATGTAACTTTGTCAACCGTGTTTCATTAATGTGACACGGTCTACAATGCCATAAGAAAGCCTGATTTGTTTCCGGAGACTTTCTTTTAAGTGTGTTCTGGACACTGAAAACCTGAGCTTGATTTAATACGTATATTCTGTTTTCTAATGTACCTGACCCAATCATAACTTGATTTAGGTAGATGTGGACCACATCGCTTTCAAATGTAAAATCATATCATTCCTTAGAAAGTAAGGATATAGATATGATATTACAAGCTAGACTAGGTACATATAAACAGTTACGTAGGATCGATATCTGCCCACTTATAATCCAAGGTGATATTCCTCTACGGATTCAGCGTCCACGCTCATTCCGTTAGCAACCCTGAGAGTCATATCACCTATCCTGATAACTCTACGATTTCTCAAAGCCTGTAATGAATTACAGATATGAGATCCTGATCTGGTATCTAGTACCCAGGAAGTAGAGTTAATTGACTTACAGTTTTCTATTACAAACACACCCGAAGCCGAAGACACGACATACTTCGAATCCTGGCTACTGGCTTTCCAAGCCCTGCAATCCTTCTGCCAATGTCCTTCCCCGTAACAATAGGAACGTCCCTCCTTTCCTACTTTTAGTCCCGAAACTTTTGCCCTTCACTTTCCTTTTATCTTTCTGACACCGTATATCAGCTTTGTGGAGGTCTTCTTCTTCACACCCTCGGCTTTCGCTTTGGATCCAGAAGAGGAAGAATCCCCAATAAGCTGAGCGGGTGTCTCCCTGGTTTCCTTCACGGTGTAAGTAGAAGGTAGGGACTGTAGAATCAAGTCAGTATGTGACTCATTCTCCAACATGGTCTTCAGGTCCGTGAGCTCATCAATATAGGTAGTCATTGTAAGGATGTTGTCCCCTACAGATGACCTGATAGCCAACCTCGCTTGAAGCAATTCCTTCGAGGTCTCATATCTTGCGATACGAGATTGCTCTCCATATAAATCTTTGTTATGGAGGAAGATGGAAGCTAAGTCCATCTTCTCGAGTTGCCTCCGGTTTACACCATCTACTGAGGCCAACACGAGGCACTTGGCATTCGTACTATCTTGTTCCGATTTCTTACGGATATCAACATCCGTGACGGTCGAAACTGGACCTGGGACGATAAGGGCTTGAGTAGTAAAGAGGTGTCCCAGCTTGTCATAGGTAATGGACATCTGGACAGACCTTTGCCAGTCATTGTCACGCCCCGCTTCCCAGTATACGGCGAAGAGGACGCGATGAGGTCGCTACGTATTTACTCTGGAGTAAATACGCTAAGCGTATCTAAGCAATATAAAAGTAAAAGTACATAAGAGACAAAGACAGTAGATATAACTGAACATCAACTTTATTTATTAATATTCTTGTACAATGCATGGAAAAGTAAATACATCTGAATGAAATCAATGCCTAAACAGTGGCATAACAGAAAAGGAAATACAGAATGTAAAGGAAATGTACAAGTGAAACTACAACTCGGGATCTTGAATAAACTGGTCCAAGTCTTCAGTGCTAGGCTCGATCTCTGGAAGGTCTGAATCACCTGACGACATTCAAAGAAGAAAGAAAGAGAATGTCGCCAGCGAACAAATCTCTCGGTAAGTCCTAAAGATAAGGGAGAAGTAGAATAGACAGAGAGTAAGAGAGAGAGAGAGAGTATGGCTTTTAAAGATGTATTATTTTGTTATACTGTTGTATTTAGTGTTAACGTTGTTGTTTGTAGCTTGGTACAGAAGGATGCCAGAGTATACGAGAGGAGTTTCTATATGCCAGAGACTAATGCAAATGGAAGTACAAGGCTCCGTCGATAATACCACGGAACAACGGCATGGATGTAATTACGTCTTATGGTTGTTGTCTCGTGCCACTTCTAACACCTTCCGTACCAATCTACCCCTTAAACCCCGCGATGTATTGTTGTATTGTTTGAATTGTATTGCAACTTGTATTGTTTTGTAATATAGATTGTATAATTGGATGACTTGCCAAAACCATAATATCAGTAAATGGATATAACTGGAGAATCATGTAAATGTAACTTGAGAATCATTTAAATGGAAGTATATCCATGGTTCGGTTCGGTCAATACAGATTGAATATATTGAATATATGAATTCATGGAATCATGTTGAATTGTAGTATTGTAGATTGTACTTGAATCATATTCAAGTCAGATTATTATAATGAGACTCAGTCTGAGTCAGAACAATTAGAAAAGAAATTGAATCCTGAATTAGGTTTTGATGTTATCGGTAACCGCTGCACATGGACGGCAGAATTTGTGTCTTTTTCAAAGACGATTACCGTTTTGATAACACCGTTTGTTAAGTTGTCTACCTTAAATAGGCAAGCACCCACTTCTCCGACTCCCCGAGGCTCAAGAGATTGGTCCCGCTTAAACTTATATTTACTAGGGTCATTATTGTAATTTATAGAACTTGAGGGGGTTTTATGTAAAAATAATTTTGTATACTTTTCAGAATACATCCTAAGTATTTAGTTATCGTCTTTAGAGTTTTCATAGATGTAGATTTTATATATGTGACATTTCTAGTGAATAAAACCTAGTTTTCATAATATAAGGTATTTAATTATAATATTGAACATGTATGGAAATTTCATGGTATTTTCATGTAAAATGATTCTTGTGATTTAGAAAAGTTGGAATATTTATCAAAAATAAATATTTTTATGATACATATATATATATTTATTTATAAAAATAATTTTAATTTATCATTTTCTAGAAATCTCATTTTCTTAAAATATTTGTATTTTAAATCTCTCGAGACCGAATACTCCTTGCGGAGGTCTGCATCTCGCACTACTAAACCCGAGGATGTGCGATAATCTACACCATCCCGAACGGGTTCCCCAAAATGGGTTGTAGCGGCGCTTTGCAAAGACTTGTTTAAAATACATAATCTTGTGAAAATGGTTTTTATAAGTTAAAGGTAGTTTTGTGTAAAACGGTATTTTCCCGAATCTATATTTCCCAAAAGGTATTGTGTTATGTTGTATATGAGTGTTGTGAAGAGGTAGGTCATTACCTCATGATCCATCTAAACGTATAGCAAGATTAATGATGTTTTAAAGTAGAAAGTAAACTACATAGTATTTTACTGAAAAGAGCGGTAAAAGTTACAAAATGAAATATTTTGCTATGAAACTTGTTCATTAATGATTAATAGTCAAGATGTAAGAGTTTAACATAGTTGTGTTAAGGAAAATTGAACTTTATAAAGAAAACAGTATCGGAAGTCGGATTTAACTCCACTTCCGTCGGATTTTATTAAAAGAAGTTTTAAGACTAGAGAATAGAAGAGGGAGGTGGGACTTACGAGTTTGTAGTATAGAGAAGAGGGAGAGGAAGACGTAGGAGGAGCTGGTGCGTCGTTTCATCGCCGGGAGCTCCTTGGGTCGTCGTCGGAAGATCGCCGAAGTTTCGCCCTTTGCTAACTCCACTTGTACACAAAATTCTAGAGAGTTTTCTTGAGAGTTTGGACAGAATTGTGAGCGAGGGGGGTGTTTAGGGGTGGTATTTATAGGGTAATGCTAGGGTTAGGGTAGATGAAAGGTTGTATGAAAATTGTATTAAAATTGTATTAAAAAATAGGTTAATGGGTTTTTTTTTTAATGTCTTTGTTATTGTGCAGAGAAATTAAAGTATACAAGGGTTATTAGAATACAAAAAGGCGGAACTTTCATGAAGGCAACTCGGTAATCCGACTGAGTTCGTCCGGCGGCAGCGGGCCGAGTCGGGCCGGGACTCGCTGCCACGTGTCCCTCGTCGCTTGGTGTAGCCCCTGGGTCAATTTGTTTTACATGTGTAATGTGGTTTTTACGAGTTATGCACGTGTAGGCTCTTGGGCTTCTAAAAATTTAAAAGAAAAAACAATATTAAAAATAATGTGGGGGATAGGATTTGAACTCTGGTGCTTTGGTTCAGCAGTGCAAGGTCTTACCAATGAGCTACAAGCTCTTACTTGCAATTAAAAAGCAAAACAAACTTATATCTTGCGCTCAGGCAAAAGTACCCCTTTCTGTATTTTTTGAAAAATTTGTACAGAAAGTTAGGGTTGTTACATTCTACCCTCCTTATAAAAATTTCGTCCTCGAAATTTGTAAAAGGAAAGTGTAACAGATTCAATGAAGTTTGGTGACTGAAGTACAAATAGTGTATGAAAAATATGTGAAGGAACCAAAGAATGCGAAAGTTTTGGTAAGATTGTAAAAGAGGTAAGGGAATTTAGGGTTAGGACATATTCAAAGTATATGAAATGATAAGATTCAAGGAATATGTAATGTAAAGAATGTTTTAGTTGCTGGTTCTTGTGTTATATTTGTAGGGTTCCTAGGCACCCTAGTGAGGTTTCACAAGGCATCGAACATGCCAATTTCAAAAAATCTAGGTGCCGAGAGACCCGACTACGGATCGTTTGCTAGAAAACTAGGCGAAAAAGCTAACTAGTTAACACTTAACTAAGAGATACGGAAATACAACCTTTGTAGATCCGGTTCTCCACCTCCATAGCTCCGCAACGAAGTCCTCTCCGCTGTCCAAAAAGAATCCGGGCTCTAGCGTCGACTTCATCGGAGAATAAGCGAGCTAGGTCGTCGATGTCCATGCCGAAGATGATCTACGTCGAGGCATCGCTAAATCAAGCTCCGACTTCACCAAGTCAAGAAACTTGTGAAGTAAACACACTCTACTACTTGGCAAGAGGTAGAGGATGAAGAAATAGGAAGTGGGTAGACTTTAGAATTGGATTTCTCACTCTAATTCTCACTTTGCCATTAAAGCTTGTGAAGCTTTTTCTTGAAGTGAAGAAGAAGAAGAAGATGAAGAATATGATAAGTTATATAAAATAGAAAAATAAAACAATACTTATCATAATCTTTACCTTAGTTAAGTGTAGAGAATTGACTAAGGTTGGGTTGATGGTTAGGGTTAAGGATGAGAACAAAAAAGTCATCAAGTCAAAGCTTCATGAAGCTTCAACAAAAAACAAAAGAAGCCACCATTCATTTATCTTTCAATTTATTCAAAATGAATAAATAAATTGTAAGATAAATGAATAAGTAAAACCCTAATTAACAACTTAACCTTGGTTTAATTCTTCACACTTAACCATTAAGCATGTATCATCAAACATGATACAATTAAGTGCACAAAAGTATATCACATATAGAACTTGTGAACTTCAAGTGAGAAAATCCATTTAAAGTGAACCAATACTAGTTAATGTAAAGTAATATATCAAATATATAATTATGCATTAAATCATTAAATCAACACTTGATTTAACGACCCGGTCATATCGCATATAACCGACTAATATTCAATGTATCGACTTATCGAATCAACGCTTGAATCGATAACTAGGTTATATCGCATACAACCATTCGATACATTCATCGCGAGAATGGAATACGGTATCACATACACGCATTATTCTCGGTCCCGCACATATCTCATATGCGCTCCTATTTCGTTTCGCTTGAGCCAGGAAACCTCTGTGTAGGACTCTAAAGACTCGTCAATACGCCGGCAGCAGATGATGATCATATCAAACATCCACAAGCCGCAAGCGGTCTGCCAAACGTAACGGCCACCCGGGTATTGAGCGATCTGAAGATCGACGAGCAAGCCCGCTCATACTCCAGTGAATCCAACCAGTAACACTACCGTACAGTCCGGTCTGATCGTCTGATATGTCGCATATCTTGCCTAGGGGTGGTAAACGTCAGACCCCAATAGCTCAATAAATCGTGTCGATATGAGGTCTATAACAATTCGAGAAACTACTGGTAACACTTACCAGTAAATCTCAGCAACCCTGGCCAGGGATTTCCTGTTATAGCCAATCGAACACAGCGCAACATCAACCCCCTATACCGGGAGAGACGAATCCCCTCCTATCGCTCATTGCCTCCATGTGACTCGAGACTGTACCCAAAAACCACCGTTTTGCACGCCCTCTTGGACGTGGTAAGATGGAAATCAAAGCACAGTGGGAACCACACAAGACTCTATGACGATCTCGGGTCAACAGACTACTCTGTACCAGTGTCACCAGAGAACTGCCATCTGACGTGAGGTATAATACCATCTGGGAGTTCTCGGCGAGTCCGTCCAGTGTACCCAGTCTCTACTGAGCACCCGTATATCATTTCTGATGTCAAACACCAATGGATATGGGATCATCCATCGCCCATCTGTATGGGTCGAGAAGGTACACGCTAGTCTACTCTGGTATATCGATGCCCCGTCTCGATACACCCACGACTAGGGACATTGAAGGATGTACTTATGGACTACCATGTCCCCACTAGTATGATCCGCATCATAGTCCAGGTAGTCAAGTACAGATCCTAAGGGCTTTACCAACATGTAACAGAGAGACAATCAGTATACATGTTAAGGTAAAGTTCAACCAGATAGCATACTATCATGTCGAGCAAGAAAGTCCTCCCTATATACGTCCCAGCATCCACTACAAAATACATCCTATGTACAGTAATGGCCTCTAGGGCATACATATAACTAACAATCTCCCACTTGCACTAGGGCCATCTGATAGCAGTGGTTGTAGTATCTCATACTCAACCATCCCATAAAAGTCTCTCTCTGAGAACAGGCCTTTGTGAGTGGATCCGCTGTGTTGTCCTCTGAGTCTACTCTCCAAACCTCGATCTCCCTGGAGATCAACCATCTCCATGATCAAGTGATACTGCCATAGAATATGTCTGGATCACTGATGGGACCGGCGTTCCTTGGCATAAGCCACAACTCCATTGTCACACAATGGGAGGAACAAAGTTCATCTTATGAACCAATATAAACCCAAACAGCCTCTTTGGTAGTATCTTAAGTAGCGATGTATCCTGCCTTTATCGTCTAGTATGTCATGGTATCTAGCTTGGAACTCTTCCAATATACCGTCCCTTTACTGAGGGAAAAGACAATGCCTGCGACTGACATTCAGTCGTCTTTATCACCCTGGAACACTTCCAGTGATTCTCCCTAGGATCAATTGATACTATCTCACTACAACTAGTGAGAATCCCAACATCCAATTAAATCTATCTCATAGATCCAAAACTCAGGATTTAGGAGGTATCACTCTGATCCTACACGGAGAATCTGTGTGATAAACGGAGATTGATCGAGCGTAGCATAAGAAACTCCTTCCCTATCAAGAGTATGTCATCCACGTACTCTACGAGGATCGTCACCATACTCCCTACTACCTTTTTGTATATACAAGGTTCATCTACCATTTTGATGATGTCAAACTCTTTGACTAATTCATCAAAACAGATGTTCCAACTCCGCGATGCCTGCTTTATCCTATAAAGCATCTTGCACACGTTTCCGCTGCTCCTACTGTCTACGTGGCCCTCTGGCTGTGTACTTATAGACGCTCTCTTCCAAATCATCATTTAGAAAAGCAGTCAAGACACCCAACCACCAGAGATCGTAGTCATGGTATGTAGCCGTGGCAAGTAGGATCTGGATGGACTTAAGCATAGATCCTTAGAAAAAGATTTCATTATGATCCATATCTGGTCAATTATGCAAACCTTTAACAAGTCTAGCTTTGAAAGTCTCAACTTTTCCATCTACACCAAGTAATCTTCTCAAGATATACTTGCTCCTGATGGGGATTTAACCCTTCAGATATAGCAACCAAAGTCCATACTTTGTTGGTGTATAAGGATTCCACCTCAGATCACTAAGCATCCAGCCATTCTTACAGAGTCTTACTCTTGATGGCCAGCTCGAAACTAGTTGGGTCATCATCTCATGATGTAATCCTCGCTCCCACTGTCATAGAGAAACCGAAGTATCTCTCAGGTGGGTGAGGAACCCTACTAGATCGGCGGAGAGGCTGAGGTTCGTCGGTAACTATTGAATCCTTTGGTTTTATCAAATCATCTGCTGTAATTTGTATAGCTGGAACCATTCCAGTTCTACATAACAGTATTTGCCTCGAGCTTGTCCGGATTTTGCTTTTCAGACATAGGCTGGACAACCCCAAATCTTAACTAACTTAAGAGATGGGCTCTTCCCTTATCATATCTAATATGAAGTGGTAGGCATCTAATTTGATTGGAATCCTATTCAATAGGTATGCAACTTCGTAAGTGCATAACTCCCAAAAGGAAAAAGGTAACTCAGTAATACTCATCATAGAGCACACCATATCAAATAGGGTGTATCTGCTCCGCCCCGATATACCATCGTGCTATGGTGTATACGGAGGAGTAATGCTGAGAGAGAATCTCATTCTCCTTTAGAATAGTCCTGGAATTCCGTGCTCAAGTATTCTCCTCCTTGATCTCATCAAAGGACATAATACTTATACCCGTATTTCGGTTTTCTACTTCTAACTTATATTCTGTGAATATCTCAAAAGGTTCGGACTTGTGTTTCAACAGGAACATAGGTCTGAAACTCGAAAGATTATCAGAGAACGTAATGAAGTATAAAGAACCAGTCCTGGCATGTGTAGACAGGGGACCTACATACATCAACATGTATCATCCCAAGAGTTCACTAACTCTTTCTCTGTTTCCAGTAAACGGAGCTATGGTCATCTTATCTTTGTGACATGACTGGCGAGTTTCACAAGATGTAAATTCAAACTGATTTAAATATGCATCTATATGTAACTCTAGCTAGTCGGGTCACATTGATCTGACCTAGTCTACAATGCCTCAAGTAGGATTCGTTCATTTCTGAACTCTTCCTCTTGTGTGTGTTCCGTATACTAAAGAACTGTAGTTTGATTTAGAACATCAATGCTTTTAGATAACGTGCCTGAACCGATCAACTTTTGATATAGGAAATGTTCAAAACATTATCCAACAATACAAAATTTTACCGTTTCTTTACTAATAAAGAGACATATATGATTTTGTATATTAGGTTCGGTATCTAATAACATTCGTTCAGAATCAATGTATTGTAATACAGGGTGACAGTGACCAACAGACTTGGCTGCAACTCTTGCCCCGTTTTCTGCCTCATGAAACTTATCACCCGTTCTCAGTTCTCTACCTATCTGTAGCCCTATGTAACAGATTACATATCAGGGATTCTGATCTGGTATCACATACCTAGGACGTAGAGGATACAGAGAAACAGTTCTGTATAAAGAACACACCCGAAGATGATGCATCAGCATGCACTCTCTTCGTTTGGGCGGCACGGGAATTCTGGTAATCCCCAATTTCCTGCTCTGTCTTATAACAATTATAAGTTGGAGCGGGACCAACGTTCCCCAGCTCAGTATAACAAGCGGGTTCGGTCAATAATCCGTATTATTATCTTGATTAAGGCGTGATATGGTCGCTACCAGGAGAGAGAGAGAAGAAAACACTCAGCGTGCGCTCTTGCAAGAATAGATTGGTTATAATTTTATCTAATCAGGATGGCTCCCACTACTTTTTATCAAATCTTCCTTCAAACCCTAAAAGGAAAGACTAGCCGGGATTAATTACACACTACAAGTTCGCCAATCTTTCAGCCAGGCCAGTGTCGGTACTTTGAGGGAGGTCCCCCGTGCTTTCGCACGAACCTAATTACAGTAAACCTCGTTTTTCCAGAGGCGTAACCCCGTTGACACCTTTCTAGACACCTACTTGATCGGCTAATTGTAATGTATAAAACTCTCCCAGGAGTAACTCTTACTCGCAGCGGGTATCGGGATCCAACTATCTCATAGAAGGTATGCAATCTCATTGCAAATCTCAACACTTGAAATTCCCGATAATATTTTGCCCCTAGCTCGCTATGACCTTGACGGAGGCCAAACAACCCATAGTCCGCTAGTCAAGTTCAACCCGTCATTTCCTGATTGAATTAAACCCACCCGCACGACCCTTGACGGAGGCCAAACAACGCCGTACGAATACCCTAATCCAATCGCATCATATGCTAGCAGATAAGCACTAGTTAGCTACCGTACACTACGCCTTGACGGAGGCCAAACAACCGCAGCACGAATACTAACTAGTACGTATCTGAAATGACGGAGGGCTACGACAGGTTTTTCTGAAAACCTATTGCGTAATGAACTTGATATCGTTGTAGAATCAAATGATTTTTAAAATGGAGTGTTTTTGAGGCTTTTCTAGTATTGCTAAAGGAGTCACTCCCGGTAAAGGGATCGTCGGTCCTTTCCTCGTCGAATGAGGTGCGGGATATATCATATATATCACTGTGCAAAGCAAAAACACTTAAAAGCAATCGAAATACAAACCGAGTGTGTAGCATCTGCCAGTTATTGCTAAAGGAGTCACTCCCGGTGAAGGGATCTCGGTCATTTCCTCATCGAATAAGGTGCAGGATATATCACATATACCTCTGTGCAAAGCAAGAACTGTAGCTACCTGTTTTATTTTGAAATTCGATTCTACAACATCTTAGGTTTCTTTTATTTCATTAATCACATTAATGAAGTCCCATCATTTAAGTACCTAAACATCACAGATAAATACGACGTACACTTATGCCATCCGCATTCGCCTCGATGTCCCCTCGTGCACCGTTAGGTTAGGTAACTAACGGCAGGGCAGGGCTAGCACGGGTGTAAAACATAAGTAACGTCTATATAATATAATATATATACTATATATTATATCCATCACAGAACATCTCATGATCACATCACAGATATCGCAGCAGAAGAAACATATGAAATATTGGATATACTAGGACGTCCGTGTTTTCAATACGAGCCAGTATAAAACACGGATTCCACGGTCGCGATGAATAGCCAAACCCACACCCCTAGACCCCTACGAGAGCGGCAAGCAACACTACCAATTCTAGAGTTAGGAGACCCGGACTCGACACCTCGAGTTGGTCTCCCACTGGACTCCAGAACCCGGTTACTTGTGCCCTCCTCCTTGGGTCTATCCTAGTGCGGAAAAGTAAATAATATACAAGGGTGAAAACTTCCGCAACCTGGAAGTGCCCCAATAAAAGAATATTACATACAAGTTTTTACATGAATGAAAATGAAAAACACTCATCTCACATAAAAACCCCCGGCTATTCAAACACGACGATCCAATATAACATATCCAGCAACTCATAACATCACATGTCATCAACGTAAGTAAATATGCGCATCCCAATTGTCGTTGACATATAGCAACGAAACCGGCGATATCACATATTACACTTACGGTCACAGAAAAGAAAATGTAAAACTACAACAGTTGGAATCCGCAACCTCCTCAGACATCGCATGCCTGACCAAATGAATTACTTAGACATCGCATGCCTAACAATTATAAACCCCGCATTTTAGTCTCAAAATCGAAAACACTTTTCAATATCAAGTCGGGTAATTCAACAAGATTCCCGACATCTTGATCGAATGCTCGTCGCAAACTTCAGTAGACGGCCGCACCCCCGATACCGTCGACGAAGTGCACCAAGGCGGAACACCGTTGCCGCGAGCACCCGAACGGATGCTTTCGGCGACGGGGTTCTCCTACAGTCACTTGGTCAGGGCTATGGAGTGAAGCTGTCTATTAAATTTACCCGGCGAGTATCCGCGTATGCTACGTGATTGCGACGGACTTTTGATCACATCAAAATTCCGTGGCAACCGATCAAGTGAGACTAAACCGCTAGATTTATAACATTCATTCAGTTATCTCATAACTTCTTGTGAATTCCAATTATTGTATCCCATTCCAGATAAACAGAAAATTTTAAACTTTCCGATCGAACAATCGAACACCCAAGTTTTCCCGATACATATCAACACATGAAACAAGTCTAACAACATTCCGTTCGTGCCTCAGTACCAACGGTCCAGCCGTAGAAGGGTCAAGCCAACGCCTCACATGTGGCACGCCGTACTGCCCCAAACCCAAAGGTTCAAAGGGCAGTTCAAGACGGTCACATAATCGAGTTAAAGTTTGTTGTCTTCTACAGGGACCATCGCGTTACTTGCACTACTTAGAACGTCGTTAAACTTCGGAAAAATCCAACACTTGGAAATTTCCCGACAGGGGAAAAATTGGGTATTTATATCCGGTCGAACTTTTAACATATTCAAAAAATTATCCGGAACGACACATAGACAAAGTTTGACAATCCGATCGAATGTATGAACTCCCAATACAACCCAAAATACTTAACTCTTTATTTCAGATTAAAAATTCCCAGGAAAACCAGCACTGAAAAATAGGAGTTACTGTGCAAAATTCAATGGCAGATAAGACAAAAGTGCGGCGGAAGGGCCGCATTAGCACGCTAATGCCGCGGTTCCGCCGCACTTTAGAAAGATCATTAGGTAATTTTTACATAGTAATTCTTATATTTACCTTCTTGTTTTTCTGCATATTTTTAATTTGCAAAAATCCACATTTTACAAAAATGTCCAGAGAGCATTTTAAAGTCGGAGTTTCGGGTCGATCGGACTTCTAACTCCGTCTACGCATCGCCTAAGGCTCTAGCTAGGCTCTGATACCACTGTAGGTCAGACAGCCACCCCATCCAATGGGGTCGCCGTGGCACCAACGGGTCCCTCAGCCGCTACTTTTTACGCATGCCCCCTCGCGAGGACTACAACCCACCGGAACACCTTCCGGTCTCGGGACACCCTAGGGGTAAGAGCCTATGCTTCACCACACTGTCACACAGTGAGAACCCCCCATAGGTCGACATCCAATGCCTGGTAGCTCTGATACCACTGTAGGGTTCCTAGGCACCCTAGTGAGGTTTCACAAGGCATCGAACATACCAATTTCAAAAAATCTAGGTGCCGAGAGACCCGACTACGGATCGTTTGCTAGAAAACTAGGCGAAAAAGCTAACTAGTTAACACTTAACTAAGAGATACGGAAATACAACCTTTGTAGATCCGGTTCTCCACCTCCATAGCTCCGCAACGAAGTCCTCTCCGCTTTCCAAAAAGAATCCGGGCTCTAGCGTCGACTTCATCGGAGAATAAGCGAGCTAGGTCGTCGATGTCCATGCCGAAGATGATCTACGTCGAGGCATCGCTAAATCAAGCTCCGACTTCACCAAGTCAAGAAACTTGTGAAGTAAACACACTCTACTACTTGGCAAGAGGTAGAGGATGAAGAAATAGGAAGTGGGTAGACTTTAGAATTGGATTTCTCACTCTAATTCTCACTTTGCCATTAAAGCTTGTGAAGCTTTTTCTTGAAGTGAAGAAGAAGAAGAAGATGAAGAATATGATAAGTTATATAAAATAGAAAAATAAAACAATACTTATCATAATCTTTACCTTAGTTAAGTGTAGAGAATTGACTAAGGTTGGGTTGATGGTTAGGGTTAAGGATGAGAACAAAAAAGTCATCAAGTCAAAGCTTCATGAAGCTTCAACAAAAAACAAAAGAAGCCACCATTCATTTATCTTTCAATATATTCAAAATGAATAAATAAATTGTAAGATAAATGAATAAGTAAAACCCTAATTAACAACTTAACCTTGGTTTAATTCTTCACACTTAACCATTAAGCATGTATCATCAAACATGATACAATTAAGTGCACAAAAGTATATCACATATAGAACTTGTGAACTTCAAGTGAGAAAATCCATTTAAAGTGAACCAATACTAGTTAATGCAAAGTAATATATCAAATATATAATTATGCATTAAATCATTAAATCAACACTTGATTTAACGACCCGGTCATATCGCATATAACCGACTAATATTCAATGTATCGACTTATCGAATCAACGCTTGAATCGATAACTAGGTTATATCGCATACAACCATTCGATACATTCATCGCGAGAATGGAATACGGTATCACATACACGCATTATTCTCGGTCCTGCACATATCTCATATGCGCTCCTATTTCGTTTCGCTTGAGCCAGGAAATCTCTGTGTAGGACTCTAAAGACTCGTCAATACGCCGGCAGCAGATGATGATCATATCAAACATCCACAAGCCGCAAGCGGTCTGCCAAACGTAACGGCCACCCGGGTATTGAGCGATCTGAAGATCGACGAGCAAGCCCGCTCATACTCCAGTGAATCCAACCAGTAACACTACCGTACAGTCCGGTCTGATCGTCTGATATGTCGCATATCTTGCCTAGGGGTGGTAAACGTCAGACCCCAATAGCTCAATAAGTCGTGTCGATATGAGGTCTATAACAATTCGAGAAACTACTGGTAACACTTACCAGTAAATCTCAGCAACCCTGGCCAGGGATTTCTTGTTATAGCCAATCGAACACAGCGCAACATCAACCCCCTATACCGGGAGAGACGAATCCCCTCCTATCGCTCATTGCCTCCATGTGACTCGGGACTGTACCCAAAAACCACCATTTTGCACGCCCTCTTGGACGTGGTAAGATGGAAATCAAAGCACAGTGGGAACCACACAAGACTCTATGACGATCTCGGGTCAACAGACTACTCTGTACCAGTGTCACCAGAGAACTGCCATCTGACGTGAGGTATAATACCATCTGGGAGTTCTCGGCGAGTCCGTCCAGTGTACCCAGTCTCTACTGAGCACCCGTATATCATCTCTGATGTCAAACACCAATGGATATGGGATCATCCATCGCCCATCTGTATGGGTCGAGAAGGTACACGCTAGTCTACTCTGGTATATCGATGCCCCGTCTCGATACACCCACGACTAGGGACATTGAAGGATGTACTTATGGACTACCATGTCCCCACTAGTATGATCCGCATCATAGTCCAGGTAGTCAAGTACAGATCCTAAGGGCTTTACCAACATGTAACAGAGAGACAATCAGTATACATGTTAAGGTAAAGTTCAACCAGATAGCATACTATCATGTCGAGCAAGAAAGTCCTCCCTATATACGTCCCAGCATCCACTACAAAATACATCCTATGTACAGTAATGGCCTCTAGGGCATACATATAACTAACAATATTGTTTAGGTTGTTCACGCAGAACAGAACTGCATGGTAGGGTTCCATACAGCTCTGACCTGCATGGGCCGCCAACAAAACTTGTCACGCCCCGCTTCCCAGTGTACGGCGAAGGGGACGCGACCAGACCGCTACGTATTTACTCTGAAGTAAATATGCTAAGCGTATCTAAGCAATATAAAAGTAGAAGTACACAAGAGACAAAGATAGTAGATATAACTGAACAACAACTATATTTATTAACATTCTTTTGTACAATGCATGGAAAAGTAAATACATCTGAATGAAATCAATGCCTAAAAAGTGGCATAACAGAAAAGGAAATACAGAATGTAAAGAAAATGTATAAGTGAAACTACAGCTCGAGATCTTGAATAAACTGGTCCAAGTCTTCAGTGCTAGGCTCGATCTCTGGAAGGTCCGAATCACCTGACGACGTTCAAAGAAGAAAGAAAGAGAATGTCGTCAGCGAAAAAATCGTTCGGTAAGTCCCAAAGATAAGGGAAAAGTAGAATAGACAGAGAGTAAGAGAGAGAGAGAGAGAGTATAGCTTTTAAAGTTGTATTATTTTGTTATATTGTTGTATTTAGTGTTAACGTTGTTGTTTGTAGCTTGGTACAGAAGGATGCCAGTGTATACGAGAGGAGTCTCTATATGCCAGAGACTAATGCAAATGGAAGTACAAGGCTCCGTCGATAATACCACGGAACATCGGCATGGATGTAATTACGTCTTATGGTTGCTGTCTCGTGCCACTTCTAACACCTTCCATACCAATCTACCCCTTAAACCCCGCGATGTCTTGATTATATTGTTGTATTGTTTGAATTGTATTGCAACTTGTATTGTCTTGTAATATAAATTGTATAATTGGATGACTTGCCGAAACCATGATATCAGTAAATGGATGTAACTGGAGAATCATGTAAATGGAAGTATATCCATGGTTCGGTTCAGTCAATACAGATTGAATATATTGAATATATGTATTCATGGAATCATGTTGAATTGTAGTATTGTAGATTGTACTTGAATCATTTTCAAGTCAGATTATTATAATGAGACTCAGTCTGAGTCAGAACAATTAGAAAAGAAATTGAATTCTGAATTAGGTTTAGATGTTATCGGTAACCGCTGCACATGGGCGGCAAGATTTATGTCTTTTTCAAAGACGATTCCCGTTTTGATAACACCGTTTGTTAAGTTGTCTACCTTAAATAGACAAGCACCCACTTCTCCGGCTCCCCTAGACTCAAGAGATTGGTCCCGCTTAAACCTATATTTACTAGGACCCTTATTGTAATTTATAAAACTTGAGGGGGTTCTATGTAAAAATAATTTTGTATACTTTTCAGAATACACCCTAAGTATTTAGTTATCGTTTTTAGAGTTTTCATAGAAGTAGATTTTATATATGTGATATTTCTAGTGAATAAAACCTAGTTTTCATAATATAGGGTATTTAATTGTAATATTGAACTTGTATGGAAATTTCATGGTATTTTCATGTAAAATGATTCTTGTGATTTAGAAAAGTTGGAATATTTATCAAAAATAGATATTTTTATGATACATATATATATTTATTTATAAAAATAATTTTAATTTATTATTTTCTAGAAATCTCATTTTCTTAAGATATTTGTATTTTAAATCTCTCGAAACCGAATGCTCCTTGCGGAGGTCTGCATCTCGCACTACTAAGCCCGAGGATGTGCGATAATCCGCACCATTCCGAACGGGTTCCCCAAAATGGGTTGTAGCGGCGCTTTGCAAAGACTTGTTTAAAATACATAATCTTGTGAAAATGGTTTTTATAAGTTAAAGGTAGTTTTGTGTAAAACGGTATTTTCCCGAATATATATTTCCCAAAAGGTATTGTGTTATGTTGCATATGGGTGTTGTGAAGAGGTAGGTCATTACCTCGTGATCCATCTAAAGGTATAGCAAGATTAATGATGTTTTAAAGTAGAAAGTAAACTACATGGTATTTTACCGAAAAAAGCAGTAAAAGTTACAAAATGAAATATTTTGCTATGAAACTTGTTCAACATGCTTTGTTAATGATTAATAGTCAAGATGTAAGAGTTTAACATGGTTGTGTTAAGGAAAACTGAACTTTATAAAGAAAACTGTATCGGAAGTCGGATTTAACTCCGCTTCCGTCGGGTTTTATTAAAAGAAGTTTTAAGACTAGAGAATAGAGGAGGGAGGTGGGACTTACGGGTTTGTAGTATAGAGAAGAGGTAGAAGAAGACGTAGGAGGCGCCGGTGCGTCATTTCGTCGCCGGAGCTTCTTGGGTCGTTGTCGGAAGATCTCCGGAGTTTCACCCTTTGCTAATTCCACTTGTACACAAAATTCTAGAGAGTTTTTTGAGAGTTTGGACAGAATTGTGAGTGAGGGGGAGTTTTTAGGGGTGGTATTTATAGGGTAATGCTAGGGTTAGGATAGGTGAAAGGTTGTATGAAAATTGTATTAAAATTGTATTAAAAAATAGGTTAATGGGGGGGTTTTAATGTCTCTGTTACTGTGCAGAGAAATTAAAGTATACAGGGGTTATTAGAATAAAAAAAGGCAGAACTTTCATGAAGGCAACTCGGCAATCCGACCGAGTTCGGCCGGCGGCGGCGGGCCGAGTCGGCCGAGTCGGGCAGGGGCTCGCTGCCACGTGTCCCTCGTCGCTTAGTGTAGCCCCTGGGTCAGTTTGTTTTACATGTGTAATGTGGTTTTTATGAGTTATGCACGTGTAGGCTCTTGGGCTTCTAAAAATTTAAAAGAAAACAATATTAAAAATAATGTGGGGGATGGGATTTGAACTCTGGTTCTTTGGTTCAGCAGTGCAAGGTCTTACCAATGAACTACAAGCTCTTGCTTGCTATTAAAAAGCAAAACAAACGTATATCTTGTGCTCAGGCAAAAGTACCCCTTTCTGTATTTTTTGAAAAATTTGTTCAGAAAGTTGTACAGAAAGTTAGGGTTGTTATAGTCATTATAGTCAGATTCAGTCATTTTATCTAGATGTAACCTAGTCTTGGTCAATGGGTCGCTGTAATTAAGAGAGAGAGAAGAAAACTCATAGCATGATGCTCTTGCAAATTTAGATTGGTTTTTAATTTATCTAAACAGGATGGCTCCCACTGTTCCTCAAATCCTTCCTCAAACCATAAAAGAAGAATTAGTCAGGATTGATCTCACTATACAATTCTTGCTTAACCGTTCAGCCAGGCTGGTGTCGGTACTTCGAGGGAGGTTTTACGACGCTTTCGCGAAGTTCCTTAATTAGATAACCTCTTTTTCCTGAAGGCATAGCCCCACTAACACTGTTCTAGACACCTACTTGGTTTATAGCATTGATCGTTTAAGTGAAAATTCTTCCGAGCAGTAGCGGATACTCACAGTAGAATCGGGACCCAAATATCATTGTGTGATAATACTGAAAGAATCCTATCAATATTATCACACTCCAAAAGGTATGCAACACTAGTAAGTTTCAATTTCCTTAGAAACTCCCGATGTGGATTTTTGCCCCATGCTCTTATGATCTTGGCTAAGGCCAACAAATCATAAGTCACATGTCAAGTTCTACCCGTCATTGTCCAGGTTAATTTGAACACACCCTCACATACCCTTGACGAAGGCTAACAAAGTAGTACGACTGTCCCAAACCAACGCATCTATCTATGCAACATATGAATACCCAGCAGCTACCAATCACCGTGCCTTGACTAAGGCCAACAAATATGGCTTGAATACTATTGAATATTCATATAAAATGACGGAGGGCTATGAATGGTTTTGGCGAAACCGTGAACGTAGTGAACTTGATATAATCGAAGGAACCTGATAGCTTTTAAAAGGAGTGGTTTAAGCTCCGCATTTAAAAGTCTCCTGTTTTAAAATAACCGAGTGGTTTTAAAATTTGTTCCAACGATTCAGCTTTGGTTTGTTTTCTTTGCATTAATGTAATGCAGTCCCATCAATTAATCCTACCATTGCAGAAAACAACGAAAATATAACGTACGCTTATGCCATCAGCATTCGCCACGGGGCCCCGTCATCACCCGATAGGTTACATAACTAACGGCAGAGCGGGGGCTGGACTAGCGCGGATGCAAAACATAAGCAACGTCTACTAGATATCATATATAGATATATACATTTGTCAGACGCAATGTTAGGCATTCCAGATCACAGATGAACACATTGGATATACTAGGAATCCGCGTTTCGTTTGAGCCTGTAACGAAAGACGGATTCCACGGTCGCGATGAATAGTCAAAACCCTACCCTAGACCCCTACGGGTGCGGCAAACTACCCGCCATATACCCGAAGTGAAGCAACCTCCCTTAACAAAGTGAGTAGGCCACTCAGCACTTCAAAGTATCCGGTAGTTTGTGCACCCCACATTAGGTCTATCCTAGGAGCAAAAACAGTAAAAAAAAATAATACAACGGTGGCTACAACCTCAACCCGGATGTGCCCCGCAAAAATAATATTACATCACTTTACAAATTTTATATCGAATGAAAGAATGAAAACCCTCATCTCACATCCCGGCTATTCATCACGACGATCCAACAAGTTCATATACACAAACAAATATAATCATCACAGAAATGTGCAACCCCCAACTAACCGATATATAGCAATTAGCGGAAGTTTACAAACACATTTATCACAGCTTGAAACATTAAACGACGTTAAACTGCGACTTCGAAACACCCGGTATCGCCACAGTGAATAATTGACAGTAAAATCAAAATTAGCAAAAACAAACAACTCATGAAGCCCTAGATCCAAGTCACAAAGCCACACACCAAAACACGAAGCAATCCCTTGCGAACGAACCGATGAGCTCGGATTTTTGGTCATTATAGCCGGCCAAAACATGAGGGAATTGTCTCGTTTTTGGTGAGTGGTTATTTTACTGTTCAAAGAGTACTCTGCAGTTGCTAAAATAATTTTTAGAGTCTCGTGAAAAATCGACAGAAACTTGAATCTACGCTTCAATGTTTTCGGGTTATTTTGGTTTTGTAGTTTTACTTGTCGTTTAAACTGTTAGCTATGATTTAGTCGGCTCTGATACCACTGTAAGTCCATGCCACACACCCGACAGGATCGCGGAGAGGCGGAATTTTCAAAAAAACTGTTTTCAAAAGCTTTGTAACATAGACTATATGCCAAGATCGTTGCTATACCTTTACTAACAAAACTTATGTGAGGTAAACTACATGTCCAAAAGTTTATACCTCACGATTCCGGTTCTTCGGGTCTTCATTCCTTGTTGTCCTCCATCTCGTCGTCGACTCCATGGATCGTATCGGATCGCCGCTTCCTCGCCGGACTCCTCAAATCCAAGATGATCCACCCGAGGAGATGTGCAACGAACTCCTACCTCAACTGAAGTAACTAAGGCATCAAGGTCGCTACTCATGATGTCGTAGACGATGTAGAGATGTGTGTATGGATTGTAATATCTTTTCTTACCCTAGATCACTCAACACATGAGTTCACTAGGGTGTGAGGAAGAAGGTGGCTGTGGAAAGAAACTTGTGAGGAAAAAAGAATGAAGAATAGAGATAGCTTGTTCTTTCCTTTTGTCTAAACTGAACCATATGAATTATCCTCTTGATAAATCAAATGAATAATCACTAATATGGTTCAATTTACCAAAAAATGAGTCATGTGACAAAAAGCCACCATGTGTCATGAGAAGCTATGTCTAAATTCATGCATTTTCCACCTCATTCTCTCCATGTCATAATTAATATTCATTTAAACTAAAATGAAAAATATTAATATGACATGTCACCTTCTAGAAGCATCTTGACCAATTTACAAAAATGCCCCTCGTCCGTGTATATACATACCCGTATCCGTATTCCGAAAAATGCGGATACAAAAGATGAAAACAATCCATCAATACAATACTAGGATCCGACTTAAACCAAAGCCCACTAGTATTGTCCGTCCGTATCATCATGCGCGCACAAGTACATGCACGTGACCGAACCCTGTCGTAAAACCATATGACCTCTACATCTTTTGTCCGATGCAAGGAAACCCTCTGTGTGGGACTCTAAAGACTCGACGCTACGCTGGCAGTGGATTTAACCACAGGCTGAAAGTGGCACTAGTTGTACGTAACGGCCTCCAGGTATTGTCGATGAGAAGGCCGATGAGAATAACTCATCCGAACTCCAACTGAGCCTATCTGTGACAATCTCCGTACAGTCCGGTCTGTTCGTCTAAGAGTATCGCATATCGGGCCTAGGGGGATGGTAAACGTCAGACCACTAATAGCGGTATAAGTCATGTCGGAATGTAGCCCATTACACCCTGAGAAACTACTGGAATACATACCAGTAAATCTCACTTGTCCTGGCCAGGGACTTTGCGTAATGGCTCTCCAAACACAGCACGATATCAACCCCCAATACCGGGAGAGACGAATCCTATCTAACTACCACTGCCTCCAAGTGCTTCGGGACTACACCCAACTGCTACCTGTTTGCATGACTCCTTTGAGCCGCGGTAGGGTAGAAATCTAAGAACAGTGGGAACACACTTGAGGTGAAGTAGCAGTGTCAACGGACTATGTTGTACTCATGCCACCTGGGAACTGCTACCTGACGATAGGTATAGTACCAACCAACAGTTCCCGACGAGTCCTGTCCGGTGTACTCGTAACCTAACAAGCACCTGCATACTATCTCCAGTACGACGCACTAATGGCTGTGGGACGGACCATCTCCCCTGCTGGGATAAGAAGCATATACACTAGTCTACTCCAGAGTATCGATGCCCTGTCTTGATAATCCTACGACTAGGGACCTGTATAAGGATGTTCTTGTAGATTACCCAGCCCCCACTAGTATGACTGCCATCACAATGTTGGTAATCAAGCAAAGATCCTAAGGGCTCTACTAATATGTATAAGCGATATGTTAAAAGAAACACATGCACATATTGAAGTAGAAACAAACCAAGTAGCATACTACCATTTTGAGCAAGACTGTCAATACAACTGTGAATATCCCAAGCTTCCATTAAGTAATATACAAACCAGCATGATACAATAATGGCTTCTAGGGCATATACACTAACAATATGCTCGTAAAGTCCACCTTGGAAGCCAGGCATATCACGAACCTCGGCGAGACCTTTGAAGTCCTGTTGAAGTACAAAATGAAGCTAAATCCAGCCAAGTGTGCCTTCGGGGTCACGGGCGGAAAATTCCTTAGATTCATGGTCACAAATCGAGGGATCGAGGCAAACCCTGAGAAGATCAGGGACATCATTGAAATGGCGACGCCCAAAAGCAATGTTGAAATTATGCGGCTCACAAGCAGAGTAGCCGCTTTGAGTCGGTTCATGTCTAGAACCGACGAAAAATGGCTGCCTTTCTTTAGAACCTTAAGGAAGATCCCTGGGTTCGAGTAGTCCGAGGAGTGTTAAGTCGCCTTCGAGCAGCTTAAGACTCACCAGACGAGGCCCCCGCTTCTTATCCGACCAGCGGAAGGAGACGATTTGCTGCTGTATCTGGCCGTCTCCGGCCAGGCTGCCAGCTCTGTGCTCATCAAAGAATCCAAGGGGATACAGAGGCCAGTCTACTACGCCAGCCACATTTTTAAAGACGCGTAGACCAGGTACCCAGCCATTGAAAAGATAGTCCTAGCGCTCATCGTCACCTCCAGGATACTACGGTACTATTTCCAGGCTTACACGATCACCGCTCTTACCGACAGACCCTTGGGGAATATTCACAGTTCTCCCGAGTCGTCGGGCCGATTGGAGAAGTGGAGATGAGAATTGTCATAATTTGACGTACGATACTGGCCAAGGCAAGCTATTAAAGCACAAGCCCTGGCTGATTTCGTTGTCGAATGAACCATTCTCAACGAGGAAGAAGTGCCGACACGGGATTCGAGCCAACGACCCTCGGTCGAAGAAAAGCTCGGTCCGATTCCGGACTGGGTACTCTATGTGGACAGCTCCTCCACAGTAGAAGTGAGTGGGGCGGGGCTGGTAATCCGCGGTCCAAATGAAGCCGAGATGGAATACTCCCTGCGGTTCGACTTCAAGGCCTCGAACAACGCCGCAGAATATGAAGCTTTATTGGCCGGTGTTCGCACGCTTTTGGCGTGTCGGATGTTCAAAGTTCTAAAGTTATAACCGCGATCAGGACGGTGTCGCTATGCAGCTAGCCGATTGAGCACGGGTCGATCCACAGGGATATGGTTGTATGTCTGTTCGAGTTTTAGACGAGTCAATAAAAAATTTGTATATGTTTGTTCAGTTCTATCCTAAGTGTTCGTATTTATGTTCAAGTAAGCTTGTTAAGGTTAAGGTTGGTTAGTAGAGTTAGGATTAGTCTTGTACTTATCTTTTGCCATTCTAAAAATGATGTTGGGATAATTGAAAGTAGCGGGGATTAGGAGGACATAGGAATGGGATTTGCGAGTTTAAGCAAGCTTTCCAACGCTAAATCCATTCCTAGTGCCCCTTGTCCGTCCGCTAAATACGCTTATTTTCAACCCTCGGCCAAACACCCGCAACCATGTATCCAATTAAGTCGCAACTACATGTCACGTTGTAGTGCGCTTAAAGGACTTCTCGACTTAGGTCGCGGCTATATGTCACGTATAGCGCGCCTAAGCGAGGGGGGTGCGGTTGTTTGGTCGGGGTTCGTTTCAAGATGTTTGGCGAAGAGAAGCACAAGGGATTTCTCCGTCCCTCATACCACCTTCCTTAGCCTTAACAAGAAGGAAATTATTCACACATCATAAAAGAAAACAAAACAAAACAAAAAGGAAGAAAAGATGAAAATACGGTTTTACAAGTGAAGCAAGCTAACTCTTGGGTCCTCACCTTAGCAAGGAACTCCGTCAAGTATCATCGCTTGAAAATACGGATAAAAGAAGAGAAGAAAAGAGCACAAGAAAAGAAATAACAACAACTAGTTAACAACAAATAATAAAATTACAATACAAGATAATAAAATTACAAGACAATAAATAAAAGAGACAAGATAAAAACAACCCTCATCTTCATTGATCTTCCACTCAAAAAGCTCTCACTACAATTTTCATGGAGGAAAGAATGAAGAAGAAGAAGAAACTAAGCTAAATCCTGACAAAGAGAGAATGGAAATCAAGACATGAAGAAGCCCTTTGGCTTGCACAAAACTGGGCTATTTATAGGCTGCGTGCTGAAACCCTAGGGCCACATTCTGGCCCTACATAAAAATACCAAGCTACCCCCAAATTTTCATCTGTCACCGAGTTGACTCGGCCGCGGATCCGCGGCCGAGTGGCCATGTTGGCCACGGATCCGCGGCCGTTCTGGGGAGTTGGGATGTCAAAATTCCTGGGTTTTCTTGTGTTGCATTCTTCTATTATTCTACATGTACCAAATTGCTTCCACAATTGCTTCAGATCTGCAACGGTCCAAAATGGCATCAAAAATAATACTTTTGACATTTTCTCCCTCGAGCTCCGCGCACCCATTGATTCTTATGTTGCCCCCCTCGTGCTCTGTGCTTGTCCGAGACACGAATGACCACTGTCATATGTCTTGTCTCTGGAACTGGTACGCAGCACTGGACGGATACGGATGATCGGAACCCGGCTTTTATCTGCTGTTAACAGATGTTCTGTATTTTGGCGTAACAATGGAGATTTTGTATCAATTGCGTTATTTTGGACTAGGAACCTGTAGCCTGTAAATATGTAGCAAACACGGATTAAAAGCACCTACCTATAAACAAACGAGCATAAGAATGGGCGGTAGTAAAAGCAATATTCTGGTATGAACAAATACCCCCAAACTTAACTTTTGCTCGTCCCGAGCAAAACCAATTATTCACAAAAAAGTCATAACCGCACTTTCGCAGGGAACGCGATTGCACTGAGCTCGTGCAACAAGCCGTTAAACCTCTGGGTGTCCCTAGTAGGAGGAGTGTTGTCTCCTGAGGGTTTTCAGCGGATTACACCCACAAAATCCCGTCAAGCTAGTGTCATAAGTTAACATCGATTCTACTCCTACAGTTTAGTATCTACGTTAGAAATTCTATCATCCTAAGTTAGAAACATCCAACCCTAATGCTTCACACCTCCTTTCTATTTAACCTTAGATCCTATACGTTCCAAAAAAAAGTTTAGAAAGA
Source organism: Agapanthus africanus (assembly GCA_030015575.1). Lineage (NCBI taxonomy): Eukaryota > Viridiplantae > Streptophyta > Magnoliopsida > Asparagales > Amaryllidaceae > Agapanthus > Agapanthus africanus. Next base: position 434,948,116 of record JASDDO010000018.1, read on the forward strand.
TGTTTGGTATCTCCTGAGTTTTCCTTCTAAAGTGCGGTCTTAATTTCGGGATTTTTATCAACTTTACAGAAAACATAAGTCTTATTCTTTATTTCTATCTTTTATCCAAATATCGATTGTATACCCCTACGTGTGTGTATTATTTCACCCCTACACTTGAGAATTCAATTCAAGCTATAATACCCTTGCCCTAATACCTAATACTACTTCTTTTCATTTATGATGAACGGTATTGCTCACACACCTTTCATGCGACTGTTAATGCTTCTTGAGGCACTAACAGCCGATTACTGAATGTGTGAACTTAAAGCGTAAATAGCAGTTTCCGGGTCTTGACTTTATTTATTTATTTTTCTTTTCTTTTATTTTTCTTTTTCAAGACCGGGTATATTTTTCAATGATGCTCTTTTGGTGTTTAGCTTTCATTACCGTTTTTTCTTTCATACTAGGTTTTCAAGCAAGAGTATTTCTAGGTATCCTCTACTATCCCAAGTTTCAAGGTGCGTGTAAGTGCAGTTTGTAGGGTATATACTTTCTAAATTTGAACTCAAGAAAAGAAACTATTTTTCAGACTTATCCTCCAGTAAAGCTTCAATACTTTCCCTTCATCTTGACTTAACTCAAGAACTGAACTCAAGATTACCTATTTCTCAAAAAAAACTGTAAGGACGTATAATCACCAAGTTTAAACAGAATGAGGGTTATTTTTAGGATTTTCAATTCCTAAGCCTAGAATTTAGTTATTTCTAACATATCAACTAAACTTTCAGAATAAAAATCTAAGTTACCCTATTAGCTAACTTGACGACAAAGTTTTTAAATCTTTTGGGAAAAAATTCAATTTTTATGGGTTTTTTAATAAGGTATGCAAATGCAAAATATACAAATGAATGTGAAGGAAGAAAGCTTACCGAGCACACCCCCAAACTTAAACTTGACAGTGCTCTCACTGTCAGGCTACACCAAGAGAGTCAAAATTGCCGATGCTCCCAAAAGAGAATTTTATACAAAACAAAAAGAAAACCAAAAAGATATATACAAAAAAAGGTTCCCCCCCCCAAACTTAAGTGAAACAATGTTTCCACTGTTGGGGGGAAGAGAACAGTATCAAGCTATACAAGGCCTTACACAGGCCAAAAGTTAACACCAACCATTCAAAGATCTTATCGTTATAATGGTGTGGTTGGTGAAAGAATACGGAGAGGAAAGAAATGGAGAATACGCGAGACCGTATGAAGATAGAAGCGGGATACGGTCTCGGTATATGAGATGAAGAATGGCGGAAGGGAAAAAGAAATGGAGTACGAACTTGAGGGTGAAAATGGAGTGAATAGATTAGCACAATTTGTGATGACCGATGTGTAAGAAGCATTTGTGCTAATCTATTAACCCGTCGAGAAATGGGGTCAAATCCCTCAAGATTCGTGAGAAGCCATGGGTACGCCGAACTTGGTAAACGAGACATAAGAAATGAAAATTGTACGGTTTCTTGCAAGGTCGGAACGATGGAAAGAGTAGAGGAAAGTGAACGAAGAGGGGTATCAAGTAAAGGTTCGGGAGGGTGTACACAGTCAATGGAAGGGACAGGATGAATTGGAAAATCCGACTCATCAATTAAAACAGGTTCATCCTTAAAAATTTCCTCAATGTGCTCCTCAAAAATTAGCTCATCCATGCATTTATCATCAAAATCAAGACGCATATGAAGTTCGGGAAAAATATTTAATGACTCGGGATGATGAATTGGAGAGAAAAACTCATCAAAATCTATGGGTTCATCATCCAAAATATTCCCGGCGTCAATATCCTCGATCAAGTGAAAATCAACATTCTCAGACACCTCATCAAAAGCATGGATATTAATCAATTCAGGTTCTAAGATGGAGTTGTAGAGGTTTAAAGGTTTAGGATTGGTTTCACTTGGCAATGTCCCTTCACAATCGGGTAAATCAAACACTATAAAGTCGCACAACTCATTAACCCTTCTATCTTCAATCGGTGAATCGTTTGGAACATTAGATAGACATTAAAAACCGGAGTTGTGGGATTCAATTTGTGGCGGGTAGGTTTGACTTGGAAGGGGGTACAGCTCACTCTCATCACTCAAATTCTCAACCTGTCCTACCGCCTCATCATACATTGGAAATTTAGGAGCTAGTTGAAAACTAGCTACCGGGTCACTAGGGTGTATTAGGGCAACCATGGACGCATTCAAATCCATCATCTTTTGGTACGACGCTACCCGAAAGTCTTCCAACGACTGTTCCAGACTAGACATAGGTTGTGAAGGGGTTTCAGTAAAAGATTCGAAGTTGATTGGATACTGGAAACTCCCAAAAGGCTGTTCAGAAGCAATGTCTAGGGAAGGTGCAAAAGTCGGGTAGGACTGGTAGGAATTGAATGGTTGGACAGGAGTAGGATCAACATTTGGATAAGAAGGTGAATGAAATTGTTGATCCCAAGAATTTGAAGTGGTGAAAGGAGTGAAAGATCGGTTACGGGATTGTTCAATATGTTCAGCAAGAGACATAGGTCTTGTGGTTACAACTGGACTTTCAAAAGGGGTATCAACGCAAGAAGGGGTGAATGTTTGAAATGGTTGATACGAAGTGGATTGTGGGGTCCAGTTGTTCATCCTAGACGTGTCTATCCGATCTTTCAAAGAGATTTTGGGCATGGAGGGATCGTTCGAAGTTCGGCCAAAACAAGAACCGTAAGAGGTAATGTCTGGTTGTGGATACCAAAGTTCGGCAAGAGTTTTTCTAGGTGGGGTACCCATGATATGAAGAGAGAAAGAAAGAAAGGAAGAGAAAAGGAGGGGGGAAATGTGGATTTTTTTTTATTAAAAAAAATTGTTTGTTTTTGGAGTTTTGAAAATTGTTTGTTTGAAAGAATACGGAATTATGGGACTAAAATTTACAAGCACAATCACAATCACAATATGCACAAACACACCTAGAGCTAGGGTCTTTAAAGTCCAACTAGACCGCTCCTAGACTTCCAAGCGACAAGTTGCAGGATAACCCTCGAATCGCCTCTTCACTGCTAATTGTAGCCAGGTTAGCACAAGTGAGGTAAGGAGGGATCCGCTCACGAATCACCGTGAGACGGGCCTTTTAAAATCACATCCTCACTTGTCTAGCCCAGGCACCACAAAGTCAAGTTTAGATAAATGACCGATTCCCCGCAACCTTCACTTGTCATAAATGAGCGCGACAAGTCCTTATAGGTTTGGTCTAGATATTTTTTATTAACTCAAGGTAATGTGTATGCAATTAGTGATTTGTGGGGTCTTAGGAAGGGTGATGAAATCCCCACCCAATCTTAATTGGTGTGCAAGCCCCTTAATGTCCATATTAATATATGCAAAGCGGTAAACAAACAAAATCTAAAACAACAAAAATTTATTTTGCGGCGGAGCAATTCTGTGCAAAGAAACTTGCAGAAAATACAGTATTGTGGAATTCACAGAGAAGATAAAAGGAAATAGAAAGGGCAGAAAAAAATTGGGGCACAGAGGCCTCAATGCAGCCGTGGAACCGCGGCCAAAACCCCACTTTGACCGCGGTTCCGCGGTCAAACAGTGGAATTGGAGCCTCGAATTTGGTTCCCTGAACTCCCCTTGATCTCTACTCCAAAATAAAATGCTCTGTTTTCTTTTTTGATTACTGTACTTGCTCCAGATTAGCCTGCACACTTGCACACAAAAATTATCAAAAATAACAAAAAGATTTTTTTATTTTATTTTATTTATAATTTTATATATATACAAAAAGAATATTAACCCGAATAACAAGAAAGAAAATACGTTACCGTCTTCCCGGCAACGGCGCCATTTGTTCGCACGCTTTTGGCGTGTCGGATGTTCAAAGTTCTAAAGTTATAAACGCGATCAGGACGGTGTCGCTATGCAGCTAGCCGGTTGAGCACGGGTCGATCCACAGGGAGATGGTTGTATGTCCGTTCGAATTTTAGACGAGTCAATAAAGAATTTGTATATGTTTGTTCAGTTCTATCCTAAGTGTTCGTATTTATGTTCAAGTAAGCTTGTTAAGGTTAAGGTTGGTTAGTAGAGTTAGGATTAGTCTTGTACTTATCTTTTGTCATTCTTAAAATGATGTTGGGATAATTGAATGTAGCGGGGATTAGAAGGACATAGGAATGGGATTTGCGAGTTTAAGAAAGCTTTTCAACGCTAAATCCATTTCTAATACCCCTTGTCCGTCCGCTAAATACGCTTATTTCCAACTCTCGGCCAAACACCTGCAACCATGTATCCAATTAAGTCACAACTTCATGTCACGTTGTAGTGCGATTAAAGGACTTCTCGACTTAGGTCGCGGCTATATGTCACGTATAACGCGCCTAAGAGAGGGGGTTGCGGTTGTTTGGTCGGGGTTCGTTTCAAGATGTTTGGCGAAGAGAAGCACAAGGGATTTCTCCGTCCCTCATACCACCTTCCTTTGCCTTAACAAGAGGGAAATTATTCACACATCATAAAAGAAAACAAAACAAAACAAGAAGGAAGAAAAGAGGAAAATACGGTTTTACAAGTGAAGCAAGCTAACTCTTAGGTCCCCACCTTAGTAAGGAACTCCGTCAAGTATCATCGCTTGAAAATACGGATAAAAGAAGAGAAGAAAAGAGAACAAGAAAAGAAATAACAACAACTAGTTAACAACAAATAATAAAATTACAATACAAGATAATAAAATTACAAGACAATAAATAAAAGAGACAAGATAAAAATAACCCTCATCTTCATTGATCTTCCACTCAAAAAGCTCTCACTACAATTTTCATGGAGGAAAGAATGAAGAAGAAGAAGAAACTAAGCTAAATCCTGACAAAGAGAGAATGGAAATCAAGACATGAAGAAGCCCTTTGGCTTGCACAAAACTGGGCTATTTATAGGCTGCGTGCTGAAACCCTAGGGCCACATTCTGGCCCTACATAAAAATACCAAACTACCCCCAAATTTTCATCTGTCACCGAGTTGACTCGGCCGCGGATCCACGGCCGATTCGCCATGTTGGCCGCGGATCAACGGCCGTTCTCGGGGGTTGGGATGTCAAAATTCCTGGGTTTTCTTGTGTTGCATTCTTCTATTGTTCTACATGTACCAAATTGCAAATTGCTTCCACAATTGCTTCAGATCTGCAACGGTCCAAAATGGCATCAAAAATAATACTTTTGACCTTTTCTCCCTCGAGCTCCGCGCACCCATTGATTCTTGTGTTGCCCCCCTCGTGCTCTGTGCTTGTCCGAGACACGAATGACCACTGTCATATGTCTTGTCTCTGGAACTGGTACGCAGCACTGGACGAATACGGATGATCGGAACCCGGCTTTTATCTGCTGTCAACAGATGTTCTGTATTTTGGCGTAACAGTGGAGATTTTGTATCAATTGCGTTATTTTGGACTAGGAACCTGTAGCCTGTAAATATGTAGCAAACACGGATTAAAAGCACCTACCTATAAACAAACGAGCATAAGAATGGGCGGTAGTAAAAGCAATATTCTGGTATGAACAGCCGGCCTACGAATCGCCTCCGGGGTAGGGCTAAAGAAGATTAGAATCCGTGGCAACTTTGCGCTGGTCGTTGGCCAGGTGATCGGATGATTCGAAGCCCGGAAACCCCTGATGATGAAATACCTAGCCGAGGTAAAAAGGCTCCGGAGAAATTTCAACGAGGTCCAAGTGGAACAGATTACCCGGAGCATGAATGTCGAGGCAGACGCGTTGAGCAAACTTTCCTCCTTCTATTCGGCCAATCACAAGAGGAACATCCCTTCGAAGTCCTACCGCGACCCAGCATCGAAGATTGTAACGACTCTGAAATCACTGTACAGAAAATTCTTGTTATTGTACAGAAAAGAGTATTACAGCATGTGTAAGAGTTATAAAATAGATTTGTTTAATAAAAGGAAGAAACAACTTGTAGCTCACTGGTACAACCTCTGCACTGCTGTGACATAGCCCGTGCGTTCGATTCCCCTCAAACACAATTATTTTTAGATTTTTTTCTTTTTAATTTTTGGAAACCCAAAAGTTGCATGTGCAATACACGGGGAAATGAAAAGTTTCACAAAAATCAAACAGGCACAATGAGGTGTACACACCCAAATACCCACGTGGCACGAATCTTGAGGCAAGCCAACGAGAACTGACCGCCCAAAATTCCCCTAGGGCCGGCGCCGATGGTCGATCTTGCTCCATTTGACTCTGTACTTTGCACATACACCCCTTCGATTCCCCTTAACTCCCCTGCACCGTTTGATTTTCCTGCAATCAAACAGAGACCCTTCAATTCACCATTTAACACATTTTTAATGCATTTAATCCACATTTTTAATTCCCAAACCCTAATTCTTCACTATAAATACTACCCCATACCATAGCTCTCCCCCATTCTGAAATTTTAGCAAAAATTCTCTCAAAACTCTTTAAGTGCCAAGTGGAGTTAAGCTACTCAAGTGGAGTAGCGAGCCAAACTCGACGACTGGAGCATCTCCGACAAAACCATGAACGCCGAGAATTTCTTCAACCTCTTTTTAACCACCTAAAACAGTAAGTCCCTTCTTCTTTATTCATTTCCATCTCAAAACAACTTTTTAAAACAAACCGACAAAAGAGGAGTTATCTCCGATATAGTTTTCTTTTTAATATTTGTAAGCAATGTGATAAGCAAACAATATCAAACAAACATTCTATAATAATATTAACCTTATTTCCCATCATTTAGTTTTTAATTTAACCAAAATTTTCATATGAAACAAACATATAATGAACTTTTTTAGCAAACTACCATGAATTTTAGTATCACCCTCTTATCGATAATTAGTTTAAATACCTTTAGAAAAACTTCACGAGGTAACGACTTATCCCACACGCACACTATGGTTCCATAACACGGTATTCTAGAGCTATGGTAAAATTTAAGGAAGAACTTTTTCATTAAAATACCATGCTTTTACAAAAACGAGTTTGTTTAAATCGATATTTCGAATCCTTGGCAAATACGCCTCTACAACTCCCGTTAAGGGACCCGCTAATGGATGGTGTGGATTATCGCACATCTTTAGGATAGCAGAGCGAGATGCAGAACTCCTCACGGAGTATTCGGTCTCGAAAGGAATAAAAATACTGTTTTTAAGAAATGTGACTTTTCTAAACAAAACTAATCTTTGAAAAATTATATAAAAATCATAAATCCATATTTTCAATCAAAACAAATTAAGAAACTATATTTTTAAAAATAAAGATTAAAATTGTTAATAAAATACCACCAAGTTTCCAAAAGTAGTAGTTTTCATAAAAATACCACAAACTTTCAAAAATCTAGGTTTTATCACCAAAACACCACAACAATTAAAATACATGTTCATGAAAACTCTAAATATTATAAATCACCCTCAAGATTTATTTTTTAAATAATATTAATATATATTTTTTATAAAACCCTCTCGAGATATGCAAACAATATTTTAAGGACTCTAGATTAATATAGATTTAAGCGGGATCAATTCTCTTGAGCCCTAGGGAGCCGGAGAAAATGAGTGCTTGCCTATTCAGATTAGACAACTTAACAGAGTTATCAAATGGAAATTATCTTGGAAAAAAACACAAATCCTGTCGTCCTTGTGCAGCAGTTGCCGATATCTCCCGAACATAAGATTTTTAACAATTTACATTAATTCACATGAAAAGACAGAACTCAAATCCAAATTCGAATCTAAACTCGAACATAAACTCGAACCATAACCTAACTCGAATCTAAACTCGAAGATGAACTCGAACCCAAACTACTCGAACCAATTTGAATCGAACCAAGATTGCAATTGTCATGACTTGCTTATTACTCGTCTCATTCGAATACATTCTATACCTTTTTCGATCTATAGTTTCGATCAAGACATGTTAATCAATCAATTAAACTAATTAATTATATTAACCAGTTATAATATATTATACTCGGGGTGCTTGGGATAGTTTCTTGTGCGAATCTAACGGAGCTTCAGGAGTCCCGTATTAACCACTTTTTTATTTTACTCGAATATCAGTCAAGTTGACTCATCCACAGCCTAGAGCCCCGATGCTAACACATGAAATGGGCCCGTGTTTCCTTGCTCCTGGGACCCCACTCTTGAGCTCGTGAATACTTCTACGGCTGCGTTGACATTCACACTTGGAACTTAACGTTAATATAATGACCATATAGAGACCTATAGTATATACTTATCCATGAACATATACACTTACTCGTTATATATATTCTACACTTGTCATTTTCTTTACTCTTACCTATCTTTGGAACTTACCGAGCGCTAGTTCACTGACGGGCATTCCACCCACTTTTCTTCTCTTGGAATGTTCGTCAGATACGGTCGAGATGGAGGAGGTTGAAGCCACAGAGGAGGACTACAACCAGATCGCTACCCAGGACTAGCTCAATTTCACTTTTCTTCAGTTTATGTATGCCACTTGTTTAAGCATTTTCCTTATTGTATTTACTTTCCAGCATAAACTCTTGTATTTGTAAATATTGAAAGTTGAATGTAAATAAAGATGTTTGTTGAAAAAATTTACAGTCTCAATTTATTCTTGTATTGTGTATTATTGTTTTCAATACGCTTAGTATATTTATTTAGGGAATGACCTTCTCTAGATAAATATGCTGCGGGCTTACCACGTCGTCGTTTCCGTCTATTGGGAAGCAGGGCGTGACAAAGATAAAGAGGTGATACACCAAGTCTACACCACTCAGGGGAGTGTCTCATATTGGAGAAAGCCCATAGTGGAGTTCCTCAAGGATGGGGTGCTCCTTGAGGACCGAATCGAGACGCGCCGGCGTCGCATGAAATCTCGCCACTTTGTGTGGAGCAAAGGGAACTTGTACAAGAAATCGTACACCCAGCCCCTACTCAGATGCGGCGATTCCGACGAAGCAGAGTACGTTCTCCACGAGATACACGAGGGCGTCGGAAGCGCACATCAGGGAACCAGCAGCCTAATTCAAAAGACACTGCTGCAGAGATATTATTGGCCGACTATCCACGGCGACGCGGAAAAGCTCGTACAAAGGTGCAAGACATGTCAACTTTTCGGCAACACTCCTCGGCTACCAGCCACTGACTTTACATCACTAAGCTCCCCTTGGCCGTTCGCACAATGTGGAATGGACATGATTGGCCAGCTTCCCATCGGCATTGGGGGGCACAAATACATCCTTATCGCCGTGAACTACTTTACAAAATGGGCCGAAGCCGCGCCGATCAAGAAACCGGATGCCGCCTCCACGGTGAAGTTCCTACAGAACAATGTAATCACTCGATTTAGAATTCCGAGGTGCATCATCACCGACCATGGAACCAACTTTGAAAACGATAAAGTCCAATATTTCTGCAACGACTATAACATATTGATGAAGTTTCCATGGTCGCACATCCCCAGTACAACGGGCAAACCGAGGTAGTAAACCGAGGTGTCATCCAGGGCCTCAGAGCCCGCCTGGAAGGAAGACAAGGCAGATGGGTCGAGGAACTACCATGGGTGCTGTGGGCATTGCGAACGTCAAAAAAGACACCCACAGGGGAAACCCCGTTCAGCCTCTGTTATGGCACGGAGGCAATGGTCCCCACGAAAATCGGCCTTCCCAGTTATCGAGTCGAGCACTTCGACGACGATGCCAACGTCTTGGCCCTTTAAAGCAACTTAGACATCCTATTGGAAAAAAGGGACCGGGCACAAATAAGAATGGCCGCGTATCAGCAACAAACCGTCCGATATTACAATGCCTGGGTCAAACACCGAGCATTCAAGATGGAAGACTTAGCCCTACGATGAAATGAGTTTGAGGACCAAAGGGAGCTGCACAAGTTCTCCTCGAAGTAGGGCGGTCCCTTCCTCATGACTGAGGCGTTGCCCGGAAGAGCCTACCGCCTCCAAGATTCCTTGAGGCGCAACTTTCTATGGTCGTACAACGCTGAAAAACTTAAATTGTGTACATGAACTTGTACTCTCTTGAATAATGAAACTCCTCTTTTTCTGTCATCAAGTTTGTTTAAGTTTCCTAGCTAAGCCCTCACACGAGCAGGTTCCTGCTCGGTTTCGTGGTGGGCGGTCGGCCTCCTGTTCATCATAACCGAGTATCTTCCTACCTGGCCCATCTACAGCAGGCAACTTCCTGCCCGACCAAATCCGTGAATCATTAGCTGGTGGGCTACCTCACCCCTATGACTACAACGTGGGCTCGCCTATAAGTAGTCGATCTAAGTACCGCTCCGCCCGTCTTTCCTCGACTCCGGGGGAACGAGGGAGTGAGAAGCACCGCTCAACATGCTCTTAGAAAAATAGCTCTACATCAGCCTCTATTAAAATGCTCGACGAAATATATCTACCGAGCAGTCCCGTCTACTCTTCGAGATCATGACCAACTCATGGGCCGTGCGCATTTTGTCGATGGCCTCCTCCAGCGGTTGTTGGGACAAAGCCCTGAAAAGGCCCGGGGAGGATCTCCAGATCGCGTAGATGAGCACCTGCAGAAGAGAAAATCAGCGCGGGATTAAACGCCCGCAATGATTCTCTAGGCGACCTATCACGGCCTCGTATGTCGCCTCGGAACCATCAAAATCATAATGTAGATGTCGTGGTGTGTCACGATGTCTCAGATGTTGTACGTATTGCTGGCCATTAGAAAACAACGAACTACGAAGATCGATCAAAGAAAAAGGGGAGAAGACGAAGACGGCTGGAGGCAAATCAACGAGAGTGCCTAAAATTGGGGGCAGGCATCCCCTATTTATAGCCTCAACAAAAATTTCCAAACGGTCGAGATCCTCTCCCATCAAGGCACAAATCACTGAGTATCATCATACGTATCGCGCCACTCGATATGGCGCTGCCACGCAGCGCCCGGCTATTAGCCTCCTCCCTTTCATGAGGATTTGGGAAGATTGAACGACATCTTTGGAGATTCACATGGATCTCGAGATACCCACCGCACGCCACATGGAATCTAGAATCGGGGATGCACAAACATTGGTGTCATGGTAATCCCGCCATCGGTCGACCAATCAACACGGATAAATTCTTGATCGATAGGCCGCCGGACAGCTTCCTACTCGGTCCATCCGTAGAGGGTAGCTTCCTTACCAGCAACGTTGTGGTTCCAAAACCCTCTTCATGAGGCCGCCGGGCGGCTTCCTGCTCGGCCCATCCACAGTGGGTAGCTTTTTGCCCAACAACGTCGTGGATCCAAAGCCCTCTTCATGAGGCTGCCGGGCGGCTTCCTGCTCGGCCTATCCATAGTGTGTAGCTTCCTGCCCAACGACGCCGTGGATCCAAAGCCCTCTTCATGAGGCCGCCGAGCAGCTTCCTGCTCGGCCGATCCACAGTAGGTAACTTCCTGCCCAACGACGCCGTGGATCCAAAGCCCTTTTCATAAGGCCGCCGTGTAGCTTCCCGCTCGGTCCATCCATAGTGGGTAGCTTCCTGCCCAACGATGCCGTAGATCCAAAGCCCTCTTCACGTGGCCGCCGGGCAGCTTCTTGCTCGGCCCATCCGCAGCGGGTAGCTTCCTGCCCAACGAATACGTGGATCCAAAACCTTCATCACGAGGCCGCCGGGCAGCTTCCTGCTCGGTCCATCCACAGTGGGTAGCTTCCTGCCCAACGACGTTATGGATCCAAAGCCCTCTTCATGAGGCCGCCGAGTAGCTTCCTGTCCGACACCAACAGTAGAACTTGTGGCCTCGCGTTAATACCCGAAGGCTGACCTCTACCAGGTGCACATACACGAGGTAGGTAAACTCCTAACATGGCCTAAGTAAACAAAGCTCGGGTTCTGTCAATAGCCAGCCCAACTCCTACCCTAATCGACCAATACTTGGTGTTCGCTCGTCTCACGTTACCCTGACTCTAGGGTATGGAGGGGACACCGGTCAACCTATACTTGGTATTCGCTCGTCTCACACTTCGGGGTATGGAGGGGACACTAATCTACCTATACTTAGTGTCCTCTCATCTCCCGTCACCTCGACTGTGGGGTGAGAAGGGACACTGATCTATCTACACTTATGGTGTTCGCTCATCTCACGATATCCCGACTCCGGGGTATGGAGGGGACACCGGTCTACCTATGCCCAGTGTTTGCTCGTCTCACACTCCGGTGTATGGAGGTGACACCGGTTTGCCTATACTTGGTATTCGCTCGTCTCACACCACCTCGACTCCGGGGTAAGTGTTAGTTGTATGTATGCCTTAAAGGCCACTATTGTACATATGATGTATATTATAGTGGATGCTTGGACATATATAGGGAGGACTTTCTTGCTCGACATGATAGTATGCTATCTGGTTACTCTTTATCTTAACATGTACACTTATTGTATCTCTGTTACATGTTGATAAAGCCCTTAGGATGAGTACTTGACTACCAGAATTACGATGCAGATCATACTAGTAGGGCCATGGTAGTCGGTAAGTACATCCTTCAATTGTTCCAAGTCGTGGGAGTATCGAGACGGGGCATCGATATTCCAGCGTAGACTAGCATATACACTTCTTGACCCATATGATGGGCGATGGATGATCCCACATCCATTGGTGTTTGACATCAAAGATGGTATACGGGTGCTCAGTGGAGACTGGGTACACTGAACAGGACTCGCCGAGAACTCCTAGATGGTATTATACCTTACGTCATATAGCAGTTCTCTGGTGACACTGGTACAGGTTAGTCTGTAGACCCAAGATCGTCATAGAGTCTTGTGTGATTCCCACTGTGCTATGATTTCCACCTTACCACGTTCAAGAGAACGTGCAAAACAGTGGTTTTTTAAGACACTCCCGAGTCACATGGAGGCAATAAGCGATAGGAGGGGATTTCGTCTCTCCCGGTATTGGGGGTTGATGTTGCGCTATGCTCGATTGGCGATAACAGGAAATCCCTGGCCAGGGTTGCTGAGATTTACTGGTAAGTGTTATCAGTGGTTTCTCGAACCGTTATGGGTCTCACATCGGCATGACTTATCAGGCTATTGGGGTCTGACGTTTACCACCCCCAGGCTGGATATGCGACATATCAGATGAAGAGACCGGACTGTACGGTAGTGTTACTTATTGGATTCGCAGGAATATGAGCAAGCTTGCTTGTTGATCTTCTGATCGCTCAATACCCGGGTAGCCGTTACGTCCAGCTAGTACCGCTGACGGCTTGTGGGTGACTGATATGATCATCACCTACTGCCGGCGTATTGACGAGTCTTTAAAGTCCTACACAGAGGTTTCCTGGCTCAGGCGAAACAAAGTAGGAGCACATATGTGATATGTACATATGTAATATGTGCGGGACCAGATTAATACGTGTATGTGATACCGTATTCTATTCTCGCGATATGTGATATCGGTCGGTTATATGTGATATAGTCGGGTTATCGAATCAAGTGTTGATTCGATAAGTTAATACATATGATATTAGTAGGTTATATGTGATATAGCCGGATTATTAAATCAAGTGTTGATTTAATAATTTAATGTATAATTATATATTTGATATATTAATTTACATTAACTAATATTAGCTCACTTAAGCACTTTTTTTCTCACTTGTGTACACTTAATATATATGTGATATATATATAATGAAGGGTTTTATTTATTTAAAGTAAATCAAAATTAGTTGGAAATTAGTCACATGGTTTGAGCTTAGTGGAAGCTTGTAGAACCATTGACTTGGTCCACTAATTTTGTTTTATTTGAGATATTTATTAACCCAACTATTACCTTAAGCCATGGTTAAGTCTCTACATGAGTTAGTATGAGATATTATCTCACCCATGGTTGCTATTCTCACTCATGGATTCATTCATTCCTTTCTCCACTTCATCTTCTTCTTCATCTCCAAAAGCTCTCTAGGTTTTGAGGAGGTGAAGAAAATTAGTGAGAAAAATATTTCTAAAGTGAGCAAAATTCCTACTTTATCAACCTACACTAGGCTAGCCATTTAGTTTAGGTTGTTTGCTTCACTAATTCCTAATTAGTGAAAAGATAGCTTGAGTTTGAGTCTCCTCGACGCAGATCATCTTTAGCCTCGAAGACTTCTAGCAAGCTTGTTCCTTTCACCTTGCGGAGCCTTACTAGAGTCCGGGAGATCACCACTTGGAGCGAAGGGACTACTACATGGAGCTTTAGAAGTGAAGGACCGGTCTACAAAGGTTGTATTCCTTGTTCACTTAGATGTAAAGTTGTTTACATGCATATTTCGTCTAATTCTATAGTTAAGATTCTATGGTTAGGGTTCTTTAGCATGCCAAATTTTTGAAAACGGCATGGTCGATGCCTCCCGAAACCTTGTGGCGGTGCTAGGGAACCCAGCAGTAAGAATGGTCACCGATCTATCCATACTTAGGAAATAAAGGAGAAAGAAAACATTACAGTCAAGCTCATCAAGGACAAGCTAAAAATACTTTATAACTTTATTAATATCCCAAGTTATATATAAGGTATTATAAGCTCGTTAGCCTTACAAAATGTTCAAAGGCTTACAAAAATAAAACAAAAACAAAGGGGGAGCAGGAAGAACGTGTTAGTGATATGTATGCCTTAAAGGCCATTATTATATGATATAGTGAATGCTTGGACATATATATGGAGGACTTTCTTGCTCGACATGATAGTATGCTATCCGGTTGCCTTTATCTTAACATGTTCACTGGTATTATTATATTGTCTCTCATATACATGTTGATAAAGCCCTTAGGATGTAGGCTTGACTACCAGGACTATGATGCGGATAATAATGCTGGGACCTGGGTAGTCCACAAGCACATCCTTCAATTGTTCCTAGTCGAGGGAATATCGAGACATGGCATCGATACTCCAGAGTAGACTAGTGTGTATGTTTCTGACCCTGTATGGGGCGATGGTTGATCCCATATCCATTGGTGTTTAACATCAAAAATTGTACACAGGTGCTCATTAGAGAATGGGTACACCGAACATGACTCACCGAGAACTCCTAGATGGTACTATACTTATCGTCAGATAGCAGTTCTCTGGTGACACTGGTACAGGTTAGTCTGTAGACCCGAGATCGTCATAGAGTCTTGTGTGGTTCCCACTGTGCTTTGATTTCCTCCCTACCACGGCACAAAGGAGTCGTGCAAACAGGTGGATTTTGGGTACAGTCCCGAGTCACATGGAGGTAATGAGCGATAGGAGGGGTTTCCTCTTGTTTCCCCCAATCAGAGCAAAGCTCTGTTTGAATTTCAAAACTCAAAAATTGAAGCAACGCTTCAGATCCCTTGCGCTGCGTGCCACGTGTCAAAAGCAGACACGCCAGCGTCAGGAGCGCTGCGCCCTAGGCAGCGCACCCCCAATCAGAGCAAAGCTCTGTTTCAAAATTCAAATTTAAAAATTGAAGCAATGCTTCAGATCCCTTGCGCTCTGCACTGCGCGCCACGTGTCAAACATAAGTGCGCTAGCAGAGTTGCACTGCGCTCTGCGCTGCGCGCCACGTGTCAAACACAGGTGCGCTAGCGCAGTTGCACTATGCTCTGCACTGCGCGCCACGTGTCAAACGCAGGTGCGCTGGCGCCAATTGCGCCAGCGCTGGAATTTAAAGAATTCCCCACCGTTAGATCAAAAGATCTAATAATAATAATAAATTATCAAATAACCATAATTAAAATTCTGTTCTAGAAAGATCTTTCCAATCTTATTAAAATAAGAAGATTATCTTCTGTAAAACAGAAGCCTTAGGATCAAAGATCCAACGGTGGAAAATATTCCCAAAGTTAATCAGAGAAAGATCTCTGTAACTAACTTAACAAATCAATTGGCCCTATATAAAGGCCCCAAGACTTCAAGTCTCAGATATAGAGAGAACCCTCTGCAAACTTTGAGAGAAGAACTCAAAAAGAAAAAAACGGCAAGCCTTTGAAGAAGGAAGATCATTTTCTTCATCTTTAAATGTAAAGAATTATATTCTTGAAGAACAGAGATGAAATCATCCCATTAAAAAAGAAGAATCATCTTCTAAAAAGATCAGAGATCTAAGAACAAGAACAAGATCTTCAGAGAAGAAAAAGATCAAGAAAGATCTAATTATAAAAGATTAAAAGAAATAATTTACTTCATTAACAGATCTTTTGATCTATAAAGGCATAGCCTTTTGATAAGAACAAGAACTTTGGTTCTTGAATCTTGAGGCAAAGCCTCTTTTAAGAGAACAAAAAACTTGTTCTTTGATCTTAAATTGATCAAAAATGCGCTCTGCGCTATTGGACAGTGTCTTGCACTCTTGAATTGCGCCTTTACGCTTATTGGACTGGCGCACAGCGCCAAAACGCGCCACGTGTCAACCACAGAACCGTTTGCGCTTTGCGCTTCTAAAAATAGCGCATCGCGCTCTTGAACTGGCACACTGCGCCAGAGCACGCCACGTGTCACTCACTGGCGCACCCATAAATTGGCGCAGCGCACTTATAAAGCGTAATGCGCTAACAGACTTGCGCTGAGCGTGACACGTGTCACCTTGGCATGCGCTCTTTGATTGGCGCAAAGCGCCTGACAAGCCACGTGGCGCACTATCAGACCACTTTTTGCCCCTGATAAATGCTATGCATTTAATTACATCCAATGTCAGAGCCTAATGCTATGCATTATTAAAAGGGCAGAGCCCAAATAAAGACCTAACGGGCCAAACATGAATAAAATGTTAAACATTTTTAACTGGACTTAGCCCAATTCTGGCCATAAGTCCTCAATATAAATTGAATTGAGCACAACTGCTCTTCCAATCAATTTACAGCCGATTCGAGGGTACATCTCTTTCTCCTCTGACATCCGTCGTTGTAATTCCTCAACGTCGTCAGAGAGGTGATGGGTCCCGACGGCCACACATTGCTGCGGACCGTGGGGTCCTTAAACTCATGGACTATGATGACCTTAACCTCGACCGTGATGTCTTAAAACTAATACCGGACTGTGGAGTCCTTAAATCCACGGACTATGATGTCCTTAACCTCGACCGTGATGTCTTAAAACTAATACCGGACTGTGGGGTCTTTAAACTCATGGACTATGATGTCCTTAACCTCGACCGCGATGTCTTAAAACTAACAATGGACCGTAATGTCCTTAAACTAATTATCGACCGCAATGTCACTAAACTAAACAATAGAGCCCAGTTGCTCTCTTGTCGGATCTAAACGATCCCGTTAAGTCAATCTTAGTCTAGAATTAGACTGACGTGTCCTTAACAAAGGTTTAAGTTGATCTTAGCCTTAAATAAGGCTAACGTATCCTTCAACACAAACCCCCCCAAACCCAAATCTAAGAAAGATACGGATTTGGACTAATCCACGTCCTACGAGCGACAACACAAATTAGTCTCCGTATACAATTAATGGGCAACCAAACACAAAACAAACACCCATGACACGAAGTGACCATATGGAGAAGGAGAAAGTTGTTACCGCGATGCGGCAGCGTAATTAACTGCAGGGGCTTGCGCCTGTAGGGAAGAGCGTCCCCACAATCAAAAACCCCTCAAGCGAGGGGGAATCTGACGAAGTTTGCTATATCGGCCGCATCCATTTAAACCTTCGATACATGGTGCCATAAATCAACTTGGCATCTTCGGAAAGGTGGACGGATAGCACCAATTAGCATCTGCCCTAAATTTCAGGCAAGACGGACCTGCGCGGTCGCGTCTCTGTTGTTCGGAGGGGAACACCTCTCTCCCGGTATAGGGAGTTGATGTTGCGCTATGCTTGATTGGCTATAACAGGAAGTCCTTGGCCAGGGTTGTTGATGAGATTTACTGGTAAATGTTAACAGTAGTTTCTCGTACCATTATAGGCCTTACATCGGCATGACTTATCAAGTTATTGGGGTCTGACAATTCCATCCCCAGACTCGATATGCGACATATCAAACGAAAAGACCGGACTGTACGGTAAGTGTTACCTATAGGCTTCATGGGAGTTTGGACAAGCTTGCTTGTTGATCTTCTAATCGCTCAATACCTAGGTAGCCGTTACTTCCAGCTAGTATCGCTGACGGCTTGTGGGTGACTGATATGATCATCACCTACTGCTGGCGTATTAATGAGTCTTTAGAGTCCCACATAGAAGTTTCCTGGTTCAAGCGAAATGAAGTAGGGCACATATGCTGATATGTGCGGGGGCCTGATTAAATACGAGTATGTGATATCGTATTCTAATCTGGCGGTTATTTGATATCAGTTAGGTTATATGTGATATAACCGGATTATTGAATCAAGTGTTGATTTGATAATGCGATATACAGATAAATGATATTGGTCGGTTATATGTGATAAACCGAATTATTAAATCAAGTGTTGATTTAATAAATTAATGTGTATTTATTTTTGATATAATTATACATTAACTAATATTATAGCTCACTAATTATTTGCTTATCTTTATATATATATATATATAGAGAGAGAGAGAGAAGTTAATGGAGGAAAGGTGCCATAGGAGGGAATTTCCACCTATGGCGTCGGAAAAATGCACCCTCCGCCATTTTTTCGACGATCGGCATACATCACGTCCATCTTTATCATCTAAGATGTGGATACACCAAATTTCATATGATTATACCATTTTTCACCGTTGATTTAGTTGGTGCAAAATTAATGGTTTACCGACAATAGAACTTTTTACATTGCTAATTCAACGGTGAAAAGTGGTGGAATCAGAAGAAATTTGGTGCATGCACATCTTAGATGATAACACTGATGATGCTGGATGCCGATCATCGGAAAAAATGGTGGAGATTGTATTTTTTTCGACGCCATTGGAGGAAATCCCCTCCAATGGCCTATTTTCTCCATTATTCTCTATTATATATGTGATATATATATATATATATATATTATATGAAACATGGCATGGTTTTTCTGTTTTTGGAAAATAGAAAATATGAGGTGGAAAATGGGAAGACTTTTTGTGGTATGGAGCATAGCATGGCTTATTCTTTTTTATATGCATTTGCTTGCACTATTGAAGTATGGCTACAATTTTTAATGGTTGAAAATTGTATGCTTCAATAATGTGTGAGTTTTGAAGAGCCATTCTACACTTCATTCTTCACTTGAGTTATTTTCCTCACTTGAGCTCATGTGATGAGTTTCTCTCTAGCTCTCTCCCTTTTCCTCACATCCACCTCCAAGCTCAATCTCTCACATTAGTTGTGAAATCTTGAGCTTGTGAGAACCCTAATGAGCAAACAAAACCCCTATTTCACCATCCTATACTAGATTAGCGCTTTGGTGTAGTGTGTTTCCTTCACTAAAGAGTTTAGTGAAGAGATAGTTTAGATTAGCGGACTTCGGGTGGATCATCTTCGGCACGAATGTCATTGAAGCAAGTTCGTTCAACCTTCAAGTGGAGCCTAGTGGAGTCGTAGGGACTACAACTCGGAGCTTTAGAAGAGAATGACACGGTCTACAAAGGTTGTAGCCTCATTTTCTTTATAATGTTTTTGTGATATCATAGTTAAACCCTAATCATCTAGTTTAAGATCATGGTTAGTGTAAATTAGCACCCCGAAAATTTTGAAAACGGTATGCTTGATGCTGGTAAAATCCAGTGGTGGTGCTAGCATACACTTTCATGGTATCATAGCCAAAGCTAGAAGATTAGACGATATTTATAGAATTACGAAACCGAAACAACTCCGAAACTGTCGCATCGAAACCCTATTCTCTGTCGAATTTTTAATGGACTCTGAAAATTTTTTAAACAAGTACAGAGTGCTACTTATGAAGTGTTTAGAACACCAGAAAAATTTGAGGCATTTTGGACTAAAAGTGGTCGGCCACATTTGCTAAAATCCCGATCTCACCCGTTTACTGTAGCAATTAGAAGTTGTAATTTTTGTGGTGTTCTGTTCACTTGCTTTTGGGGTTTCAGGTTATGTTTGATTGGCCCAAAATTGCATGTGATGTTAATTTTGTGAAGGGGCTAATACGGAGTGTTTCGTAGTCATAATTTTTATATCATTTCGGGTTTAAGTTTGATATGTGATACAGTAGTTGGAATCCACATTAAATTAGTTTTGTGAAAACTAGTTTATTTGTAAATCTAGCATGTTAGTCTCTATTGATCGATTGCCACGAAGTTTCGATTCGGATCGAAACTCCGTCGCAATCGCGTATCGTACGCGAATATTCGCCAGATAACTTTACTAGGTAGCCATGCCCCATAGCCCCGACCAAGTGACTTTAGGAGAACTCCGTTGCCAAAAGCATTCACTCAGGTGCTCGCAGCTACGGTATTCCGTCTAAGTGCACTTGGTCGACGGCATCAGGGGTGCGGCCATCTACTAAAGTTCCCGACTAGTATTCGATCGGGTAGTCGGGAATCTTGTTGAATTACTCGACTAAATTATTGAAAAGTGTTTTCGATATGAGACTAAAATGCAAGGTTTATAGAGTTAGGCATGAAATTCGGAATATGAGATATTCCGGGTTTATGAGGTTTAAGGAAATGCCAATTCTAATTATTGTAGTTTTTTATTTTTTTCTGCGACCGTAAGTGTAATATGTAAGGTATCCCAATCCCGTTGCTATATGTCAACGAGTTTTAGAGATACACATATTTTCTTATGTTGATGACATGAGATGTTATGTGTTGTTGTGATATGTTATATTGGATCGTCGTGATTAAATAGCCGGGGGTTCTATGTGAGATGAGAGTTTTTCAATTTTCATTTATGTAAAAATTGTATGTAATATTATTTTATTGGGACACTTCCGGGTTGAGGATGATGTCACCATTGATATATATTATTTACTTTTCCGCATTAGGATAGACCCAAGGCGGGGAGCACAAGTAACCGGGTTCTGAAGTCCAGTGGGAGAACATCTCGAGGAGTCGAGACCGGGTCTCCTAACTCTAGAATTGACTGGGTTGCTTACCGCTCTCGTAGGGGTCTAGGGATGTGGGTTTTGCTTTTCATCACGACTGTGGAATCCGTGTTTTTCATTACTGGCTGAATTTAAAACACGAACCTCTTAGTATATCCAATATTTCATTTGTTGATTTCTGCTGCTTGGTTCTGTGATGTGATCATATAATTGCGTGAGACGAATGCTATATATATATATATATATATATATATATATATATATAATAAATATTGCTTATATTTTGCACCCGCGCTAGTCTAGCTAGCCCCCGCTCTGCTGTCAGTTAAGTAACCTAACGGTGCATGACGGGGTCCCGTGACGAATGCGGATGGCATAAATGTACGTTCTATTTTCGTTTCATTTTCTGTGATGTTTAGGAAACATTAAATGATGGGACTTCATTAATGAGATTAATGAAAAGAAAAGAAACCTAAAGATGTTGTAGAATCAAAAGTTTTTTAAAAGGTAGGTCTAGTTTTTGCTTTGCATAGTGGTATTCTATGATGAATATCTAGCACCTCATTCGATGAGGAAAGAGCCGAGATCCCTTCACCGGGAGTGACCTCTTTAGCAAAACTAGTAAATGCTACAACCCACTCGATTTATCATTATAGCTTTTGTAGTTCTTGCTTTGCATAGTGGTATTCCTTGATGGATATCCAGCACCTCATTCGATGAGGAAAGAGCCGAGATCCCTTCACTGGGAGTGACCTCTTTAGCAAAAGCTATTCGGTTTGTTTTTGAAAACTACTCGATTTTAAAAGCGGAGCTTAAACCACTCCTTTTCAAAATCACTAGATTCTACAACGATATCAAGTTCATTAAGCTAAAGGTTTTCTTAAAAACCAACGTAGCCCTCCATCATTTCAGATAAGTGCTATTTAGTATTCGTGCTGCGTTTGTTGACCATGTCAAGGTGTAGTGTGCGGTAGCTAATTAGTGCTTATCTGCCGCATGTGATGCGATTGAATTAGGGTAGTCGTGCGGCCTTGTTGACCTTGTCAAGGGTCGTGCGGGTGGGTTTAATTTAATCACGAAATGAATGGGTTGAACTTGACTTGCGGTTTATGGTTTGTTGACATTGTCAAGGTCATAAATCGCATGGGGTAAAAACAATATTAGGAATTTCAAGTGTTAGGAATTTGCAATGAGATTGCATACCTTCTATATGATGGTTGGATCCCGATACCCACTGCGAGTAAGAGTTACTCCTGGGAGAGTTTTGCACTTTACAATTAGCCGATCAAGTAGGTGTCTAAGAAAGGTGTTAACGGGGTTATGCCCCTGCAGAAACGAGGTTATTTAATTAGTTCCATGCGAAAGCATGGGGAGACTCTCTCGGAGTACCAATACCTGCATAGCCGAACGATTGGCGAACTTGTAGGCTGTAATTAATCCCGGCTAATCTTACCTTTTAGGATTTGAAGGAAGATTTAATAAAAACAGCAGGAGCCATCCTGATTAGATAAAATAATAACCAATCTAAACCTGCAAAGAGCGCACGCAAAAGTGATCATCCTTATCTCTCTCCTGGCAGAGACCAATGACACGCCTTAATCAAGATAATAATATGGATGTATTGACCGAACCCACTTATTGTACTGGGCTAGGTTCCGCTCTATCTTATGATTGTCATAAATCTGAGCAAGGAATGGTAGAATATCAGAATTCCCATGCCACCCGAGCGAAGAAAGAGCATGATGATGTATCTTCTTCGGATGTGTTCGTTACCGAGAACTGTTTCTCAATATGCTTTATGTCATGAGTATTGGATACCGGATCAGGATCCCACATATGCAATTTGTTACATGGGCTAAAGAAAAATAGAGAACTGGGAAAGGGTGATAAGTTTCTAATAGTAGGGAATGGAGAAATTGTTGCAGCCAAAATAGTTGGCGAATATCACCTTGTATTACCAAATAGTAATACATTGATTTTGAATGACTGTTACTACGTACCAAAGATGATGTGCAATATTATATCGGTTTCTTTGCTAACTAAAGAAGGATATAATTTCATATTAGAGGATAATATTATGAACATTTTTCTAAATCAAGTGTTGATTGGGTTTGGTACGTTATGTAATGGTAGATACGTTCTAAATCAAACGACAGTTCTATACATACAGAACACACACAAGAGGAAGAGTTCAGAAATGAACGAAGCCTTCTTGTGGCACTGTAGACTAGGTCATATCAATGCGACAAGGCTAGCTAAATTACATAAAGATGGATATTTGAATCCGTTCGAATTTACATCTTATGAAACTTGCGAGTCATGTCTCAAAGGTAAGATGACCAAAACTCCGTTTACTGGACACGGAGAAAGAGCTACTGAACTCTTGGGACTGATACATAGTGATGTATGCGGTCCTATGTCTACACATGCCAGAAATAGTTCCTTGTACTTTATTACATTCACCGATGATCTCTCAAGATTCGGACATGTGTTCCTGTTGAAACACAAGTCTGAGGCTTTTGAGAAATTCAAGGAATATAAGTGCGAAGTCGAGAATCAAACGGGTAAAAGTATTAAAATCCTTCGATCTGATCGGGGAGGAGAATACTTGAGCACAGAATTCCATGATTATTTAAAAGAGAATGGGGTTCTCTCTTAGCTTACTCATCCGTATACACCACAACACAACGGTGTATCGGAGCGGAGAATTCGCACCCTGTTAGATATGGTGCGCTCTATGATGAGTACTGCTGAGTTGCCTATTTCTTTTTGGGGTTATGCACTTGAGACAGCTGCATACCTATTGAATAGGGTTCCGAACAAATCAGTGCCTACCATTCCATATGAGATATGGGAGGGGAAGAGACCATGTCTTAATTTCATTAAGATTTAGGGTTGTCCTGCTTATATTAAAAAGCAAAATCCAGACAAGCTCAAGGCAAGGTCTGTTCTATGTAAGTTTGTTGGATATCCTAAACATTCGCGTGGGTATATTTTCTACCACACCGAGAAACAAAAGGTGTTTGTTTCTCGGAATGCCGCCTTTTTAGAAAAGGAATTTCTCGTGAGAGAAATTAGTGGTAATGAGGTAGAACTAGAAGAAGTTCCAGCTGCACAAACTAGAACTGATGATTTGGTAGAATCAAAGGATCCAACAGTATCCAACGAACCCCATCCACTCCGTAGATCTAGTAGGGTTCCTCATCCACCTGAGAGATACTACGGTTTTCTCATAGACGGTGGGAGCGAGGATTGCATCATGGAAGATGATGACCCAACTAGTTTTGAGCAGGCCATCACAAGTGGAGATTCTGTGAAATGGTTGGATGCTATACGATCTGAGATGGAATCCATGTACACCAACAAAGTATGGACTTTGAAAGTTGTTCCTGAAGGAGTAAAACTCATCGGGAGCAAGTGGATCTTTAAGAAGAAAATTGGTGTAGATGGAAAAGTTGAGACTTTCAAAGCTGGACTTGTAGCAAAAGGTTTTCGTTAACGACCAGGTGTTGACTATGATGAAACCTTTTCTTAAGTGACTATGCTTAAGTCCATCAGGATCCTACTTGCCATTGCTGCATACCATGACTACGAAATCTGGCAGATGGACGTCAAGACCGCTTTTCTAAATGGTGATTTAGAAGAAAGCGTGCACATGACACAGCCAAAGGGCTTCGTAGATAGTGGGAGCAGCGGAAGTGTGTGCAAGCTACTTAAATCAATCTACGAATTAAAGCAGGCATCGCGGAGCTAGAACATCTGTTTTGATGAAACTATCAAAGAGTTTGACTTCATCAAAAATGTAGATGAACCTTGTATATACAAGAAGGTTATAGAGAGTAAGGTTTTCTTCCTCGTATTGTACGTAGATGACATACTCTTGATAGAAAACGATGTTCCTATGCTACACTCGGTCAAGCTCTTCTTATCACACACGTTCTCCATGAAAGATCTTGGTGATGCCTCCTACATCATGGGGATTAAGATCTATAGAGATAGATCTAAACGGATGTTGGGATTGTCCCAATCCAGGTATATTGACACCATACTAAAGAGATTTAGTATGGAAGATTCTAAGCATGGTAATTTACCCATTTGTTCAGGAATCACTCTTTCCAAAGAGATGTCTCGTAAGACTGATTTGGAAAGGGCTCACATGCAAGAGATACCCTATGCTTCGGCAGTCGGGTCAATCATGTATGCGATGTTGTGTACCAGATCGGATGTAGCTTACTCGCTAGGTGTAGTGAGTAGGTATCAATCAGATCCAGGGGAGAAATACTGGATAGCTGTGAAGAACATTCTTAAGTACTTAAGAAGGACTAAAGTGATGTTCTTGGTGTATGGTAATGGTGAACTCCAGGTGGAGTTCTTTACCGATTGGAGCTTCCAGAGTGATAAGGACGATTGTAAGTCGGTCTCGGGTTTTGTCTTCACCCTCAATAGAGAGGCGGTATGTTGGAAGAGTTCCAAGCTAGATATTATAACAGACTCGACGATGGAGGCTGAATACATCGCTACCAACGATGCTGCCAAAGAGGCTGTCTGGATGAACAAGTTCATAGCTGAACTTTGTGTAGTTCCATCCATTGAGCAACCCAATACCTGTGTATTGTGATAACAATAGAACTGTGGTTTAGGCCAAGGAACCCCGGTCCCATCAGAGATCCAAACATATTCTTAAGCAGTATCACCTGATCAGGGAGATAGAAGATCGCCGGGAGATCGAGGTCAGGAAAGTTGACACAGAGGATAATACGGCGGATCCACTCACGAAGGCCCTTCCCCAGATGCTATTCGAGAGACTTTTTGGGATGTTGGGTATGAGATACTACAACAACTGGCCTTGGTGCAAGTGGGAGATTGTCTGTGATATGTATGCCCTAGAGGCCATTATTGTATGATATGGTGGATGCTTGGCCATTTATATGGAGGACTTTCTTGCTCGACATGATAGTATGCTATCTGGTTGCCTTTATCTTAGCATGTTCACTGGTATTATTATACTGTCTCTCATATACATGTTGATAAAGCCCTTAGGATGTAGGCTTGACTACCAGGACTATGATGTGGATCATACTACTGGGACCTGGGTAGTCCACAAGCACATCCTTCAATTATTCCTAGTCGAGGGAATATCGAGACAGGGCATCGATACTCCAGAGTAGACTAGCGTGCACGTTTCTTGACCCTGTATGGGGCGATAGTTGATCCCATGCCCATTGATGTTTGACATCAGAGATTGTATACAGGTGCTCATTAGAGAATGGGTACACCGAACAGGACTCGCCGAGAACTCTTAGATGGTACTATACCTATCGTCAGATAGCAGTTCTCTGGTGACACTGGTACAGGTTAGTCTGTAGACCCGAGATCATCATAGAGTCTTGTGTGATTCCCACTGTGCTTTAATTTCCTCCCTACCACGGCTCAAAGGAGTCGTGCAAACAGGTGGATTTTTGGTACAGTCCCGAGTCACATAGAGGCAATGAGCGATAGGAGGGGTTTTGTCTCTCCCGGTATAGGGAGTTGATGTTGCGCTATGCTCGATTGGCTATAACAGGAAGTTCCTGGCCAGGGTTGTTGATGAGATTTACTGGTAAGTGTTATCAATAGTTTCTTGTACCGTTATAGGCCTTACATCGGCATGACTTATCAAGTTATTGGGGTCTGAAGATTCCCCCCCAGACTCGATATGCGACATATCATACGAAGAGACCGGACTATACGGTAAGTGTTATCTATAGGCTTCATGGGAGTTTAGACAAACTTGCTTGTTTATCTTCTAATCGCTCAATACCTGGGTAGCCGTTACGTTCAGCTAGTACCGCTGACGGCATGTGGGTGACTGACGTGATCATCACCTACTGTTGGCGTATTGACGAGTCTTTAGAGTCTTACATAGAAGTTTCCTGGTGTAGGGTGTTTTTCGTCAACCCATTGAGATGGGAATACGCGCGCGCTTATCAGGCGCATTACAGATTCCCCCTGCTTAGGGTAGGCTGGGGTTTATTGATTGTGGGGATCCGAATCTCCGGTAGCGGCGAACTAAGCTGCCGTTAATTACCCCTCGCCTATGGAGCAAGGAAACCTCCGATTGACGGGTTAAACTGGTCATGCGAACTCAACGTGCAGTGTTGTGTTTATCTATACACACACACACACACACATGTATACATATGTATAAAAAAGAGGAAAAGCGCCCAAAGGACGCGTGGGGCCAGCGCCTCACGTGCCTAGCACTTGAGCGCTGGGCGCTTAGGCGCTGTGCCCTTAGGCGCTAGCGCATCACGTACCCAGCATGTGGGCGCTCGGGCGCCGGCGAGGAAAAGGGGGCTTTTAGCCTCAAAAATAGGATTTAAACTCCTGAAAGAGAATTTAGAGTGGAGTTAAACTCCTAAGATGTTTTTGGAGATGATGAAACGGGCTTCTCCCTTGAGCTCTGGATCTTCCCAAAGTGGGATTTTTAGGAGATGGGTCTCCTTCTTCCTCCTCTTTTGGCTGGATCTTGAAGAACAAGAAGTATGAGATTTTAAAAATCTCTTATTTTAAAAATCTGATGGAAGATCTGAGTTCTCCTTTGTGGGTTTCGTGGTAAAAAACTATTTAGTTTTGGAAAAGGAAGAGTAAAACTCTTGATTTAATTCAAAAAGAGAAAAAGGTTTTTAGAACCTTAAGGAAGGAGAAGATCACAGATCTTGATTCTTTTGGAGAGAGAAAAAGTTGTATTTTTTATTCATCATCATGTTGCCTTATATAGGCTTACATATTCACATATAGCCCCTTGGGCTTTACAAAATGCCATTTTGCCCATCCCATGGCTCATGTGCAATTTCTTTTTGCACATAAGCCATGGGCTTTACAACAATTTGGCTTTATGCCCATTCATGCATAAAAAATTACATAAAAATTATTTATTACATGATTTTATTGTTGGCATGGAGAGGCTGGCAGCGGGCTCGACTTGGGTATGGGCCCGCTTGACCTGGGCTTGGGACCACCTGACTTGGGGCTGATCTTGACTTTGACTCGGTCAACCGGGATGCAAATTTTGACCCCAACAAAGTGCCCCCCATCAATAAATGCACACCGTACATTTGAGTTGTGTGCATGAAATTGATGGATCTTGAAGCTGGACTTCGAGCTGGAACATCATTCCGGGGGCGGAGCATCCCTCGGGGAGCATGATTCCCGGGGATCGGAGCATAATTCCGGGATCGGAGCATCATTTCAAAGAGCGGAGCATGATTCCAGGGATCGGAGCATAATTCCGAAGAGCGGAGCATGATTCCAGGGATCGGAGCATGATTCCAAAGGGCGGAGCATGATTCCAGGGATCGGAGCATAATTCCGAAGAGCGGAGCATGATTCCAGGGATCGGAGCATAATTCCGAAGAGCGGAGCATGATTCCAGGGATTGGAGCATCATTCCAAAGGACGGAGCATGATTCCAGGGATCGGAGCATCATTCCGAAGAGCGGAGCATCATTCCAGGGATCGGAGCATCATTCCAAAGAGCGGAGCATGATTCCAAGTATCGGAGCATCATTCCGAAGAGCGGAGCATGATTCCAAGGATCGGAGCATCATTCCGAAGAGCGGAGCATGATTCCAATGCAGAGCTTGCTGGTTTACTTGATTCCGAGGCGGAGCATAATTTCGACGAGGAGGTCATTGGTTGATTCTGAGCCGAAGCATAATTCCGACAGGGAAGGCAGATACACCGAAGCGAAGCTTGATTTCGACGAGGGGTACACTCTGAGACGAAGTATGACTCCGACACAGAGCTGGTTGATTGATTTGATTCCGAGGCGGAGCATAATTCCGGCAAAGAAGGTAGATATCCCGAGGCGAATCATGATTTCGACACGGGGTAAATTCTGGGACGGAGCATGATTCTGCCGCAGAGGTTGTTGGTTTGATTTTATTTGGGTTGACATCAGCATCGCTATACTGGAATGTGGTACCAAAAGCGAATCATAATTTTCCATGAGAGGATTTGGGAATTGGTTTTGGTTTGGCATCTGCATTGCTGCACTGGAATAATGCCAGGAGCAACTCATCATTTGCCCCGGGAGGATTTGGAAATTGGTAGCTTAGGAGACAAGTTTAAATCCCTATCACCTAAGGCTTTTCAATTTTATGGGCCGTAAGGGTCCCATAAAAGCATTTTCTCCCTACGAGTCGAAAGGATCTCGTAGGTGTATTTTCTCCTTAGGAGTCGTGGGGACTCCTAACTGTGTTGCTCCTTTGTGGGTCGTAAGGATCTCACACGGGAATTTTCTCCTCACAAAGTCGAGAGGACTTTGCGAGTGCATTTCATCTCTTTTTTTACGAGTTTGCGCCCTTTCACGTTTTCACAAACTAGCCGGCAGTCCTGCTGTTTTTACTCACGGAGCCCTTTCGGTTTTCATCCGTGCCCATTTTGCTTGTGGACATACCATTTTTTTTATTTTTTTTATTATATATATATATTTATTTTTGGTGGGACTTTGAATGTGGTCTCACCGGTAGGACTTGGGAGAGATTGGAATTGTTTTACGTCCGTGGATTGTATACGGTTTCGCAAAATGTATGATCCAGACCGTAGGGCCGGAAGAATTTCGGGATTTTGTTGGCGTCTGCATCGCTGCACTGGAATATGGTACCAGAAGCGACTCATCATTCGCCACTTGGGGGTTTGGATTTTGGCCGGCGTCTGCATCGCTGCACTGGAATTTGGTACCAGGAGCGACTCATCATTCGCCATTGCCTATTGGGAAGCGATGGCTTAGGAGATAGGTTTAGATCCCTATCACCTAAGGCTTTTCAATTTTATGGGCCGTAAGGGTCCCATAAAAGCATTTTCTCCCTACGAGTCGTAAGTATCCCGTAGGTGCATTTTCTCCTTAGGAGTCGTGAGGACCCCCAAGTGTGTGTTTTCTCTATGAGTCGTAAGGATCTCACGCGGGGATTTTCTCCTCACGTATCGTGAGGACACATGAGTGGGTCTTGCCAAATGGAGCATAATTCCAAGGGTGGAGACCGGCCGCTGGACGGGTGACTTCGGTGGGGCATGGGTATGATGAGAATTATTTGAGCCCGTGGATTGTATATGGTAGTCAACTTAGGGACCAACCGTAGGGCTGGAAGAATTTTGGGGAATTGGATTTTGGTTGGCGTCTGCATCGCTGCACTGGAATATGGTACCAGGAGCGACTCATCATTCGCCATTTTTTTTTTTTGTTTTTGCATTTTTTTTGTTTTACCGCTATTACTCTATCATTTCAGCTTTTCTTATCACGAAGGTCACGATTGCCCTATCATTTCGGCTATTTATTCGCGGTTGCCCTGTCATTTCGGCTTTATTTTTCATCTTTATTTTGCTCGCTGATTTTTATTGCGAGTTGCCCCATCATTTCGGCTTTTCTTTTATTTATTTACTTACACATTTTTTTACATCCCCAGTTTAACGACTTAAAGGTCGTTTATTCCCAGTTTAATGACATGGTGGTCAACTGTTCCCAGTTTAATGACGTGGTGGTCGACTGTTTTCAGAGAAAGGCAGATGTCTGAGAGAATCAGTTTCACGAAGAACTTCGGTCTCCGTTTGTATGAAATTGGCGGTCGCAGCTGGACTGTTTGTTAACACGCCTTTAGACAGTTCTATCTCTCCTGCCTTGTATTGCTTTTCGACCCAATCTTTGAAGACGAAACAGTCATCAATGGCATGACCTATCACTCTGTGATAGGGGCAGTATTTAGGGTCGTCGGTCATATTCGCTTCCTGCGGTCTTTTTGACTCTGGCAGTTGTACACCGTTCCTCAGGGCGTCTTTGAATATTTTACGGATTTTGTCCTTTCTGAAGGAATAGACCTTATCTAGCTTCTCTTTGAGTGGAGATTCTCCTCCCTCTCCGAACACTGGCTTCCGAGGCTGGTTGGCACTAGGCCCGCTCATCCCTTGCTTATTTCAGTTAGCCGAAGTGTTAAAAGATTCAGAATCGTCGGAATTCCCGCCTTTGCGATTATCATCCTTTCGGTTTCTTCAAGATCTATTGTTATTTTGGGAATCCGAGGAGGACTCCTGCTTTGAGCGCTCCAGCATCTGAACTTTCCTGGTCAGCTCTTGGAATGTTTTGAGACCCGCGGTGCATAGAAACGGGGTCATCCAATTGTTGAGATTTCCGACGAGGAGACTGACAGATTGATCATGCTCTATCGGCGGTTCACATTTGACGGAGAGATTGCGCCATCGGGTTATAAAATCCGTACCACTTTCGTTATTCTTTGACTTGGTCCTTACGAGGTCGGCAATGGTGATCTTATCGCTGACACTCATGAACCTTTGTCGAAACAAAGATTCCATTTGGACGAAAGTAGTAACGGGGCCATCCGGTATGCTCGCGTACCGGTCGAAAGCGACATCGGTCAGGCTATTAACGAACTGTCGGAAGAGAAGCGCATCATTGCCCCCAGTATTCCCGCATGAGGCTTTAAAGTGGGCGATGTGCTGATTCGCATTTCCTGTCCCATCGAATCTTCCGAATTTAGGGATAACATAGCCGCTAGGAAATTCTACCAGATCATACTGAGCAGGATATGGTCTCCCGCTACTGCTAATATCTTTTTGCGCTTCAGCTTCGGCTACCAATGTTTTGACTTTGTTGGCAACCAAATCCATGATTTGATCTTGAGTTAGCAGGCTACTGTCATCGGTAGCCAAGACATTTCCCGAGATAGGAGGCGACTGATTTTCATGTGGTCCGCCCACCTTTGGATTTAAGGGAATAGGCGTCAGCTGCCTTGGGACACCATTTCCTGGTTCATGAGCAGAGCCATGTGCTTGATTGAGCGGCTGAGAGGCAAGTTGGGCCGTGAGCTGTAAAACGACGTTTGTCAAGTCGTCAATTTTTTAGTAGAGCTTGGCCATCTCCTTATCTTTGCTTCTGAGCTGCTTTCGGAGCTCCTGGAGAAGTTGATGATCTGCGGTCTTAGGATGGAAAGTTGGCTCGTCTTCGCTTTCCGAGCCCGACTCCTCATGAACTGAGGGATCTCTCTGCTTACTAGCTTCACTTGGAGCATTTTCATTATCTTCCGGAGGATGCTGGTCTTGGGAGGTGACGATCACATTCACACCAGATTGGATTTGAGATGTAGTGGCCCCATCCTTGCTCTTGCTGCGCGTGCCCACCATATAGACAGTATGGACCACATATCCAGCCATCCTTTCATCACTGGCAACTGGTTTCACGGAGCGATCCGGGCTTTGGAAATTCATAAATTTTAACATGGTCAGAGCCCTAGCTCTTTTGTTGGCTCTGTATCTGAGCCTTTTCTGCCTTAGCTTCTCGATTTTGAGGGCTTGACCGGCATCCGTCGTCCAGGAAGCCATCGTGAGCCGATTGGCGGGGAGCTTAGAGAAGACACACGATCGAGCAGTTGTCAAAGGCACCACCGGAGATTGCTCGAGACGCCCTATTTCTTTGGTAGTGTTGATGGCCTTGCCCCCAGCTAGGGCCAAGGAAATTCGTTCAAACACCGACTTGCGTTTGAGTTGGGGCGCCTTCGAGACCACTACATTTGGCCTCTTGCCTTTCGAGACCGGTTTGTCAGTCACCGGGGCTTGAGGAGTTGGGATGGCGTTAGTTTACACGAACAGAATAGAGCCAAATAGTAGCGGCGGCTCTTCCTATTGTCGCCCGAGACTAGCCGGAAGGACCGTCCTGGCATCCATCTTCATCATGTAGGAGATGGGAGCTGTGTCGAGAGCTGAGCTTGTCCTTGGAGACATTTTTGCTGCATCCGGAGATTGCAATTTGAAATTTGTTAACCTGCACAAAGAAGCATGATTTCAGTACAGGCAATCGATATGCATATTGATTGAGTTTGCATGAATGTTTAACCCGAAATATGGGAGGAGAGATAAGTCCCACCGGGCGTGCCAGAATCTGTAGGGTGTTTTTCGTCACTCCATTGAAATGGAAATACGCGCGCGCTTATCAGGCGCATTACAGATTCCTCCTGCCTAGGGTAGGTTGGGGTTTATTGATTGTGGGGATCCGAATCTCCGGCAGCCGCGGACTAAGCTGTCGTTAATTACCCCTCGCCTATGGAGCGAGAGAACCTCCGATTGACGGGTTAAACTGGTCATGCGAACTCAACGTGCAGTGTTGTGTTTATATATATATATATATATATATATATATATATATATATATATATATAAAGGGGAAAAGCGCCCAAAGGACGCGTGGGACCAGCGCCTCACGTGCCTAGCACGCGAGCGCTGGGCGCTTAGGCGCCAGCGCATCACGTGCCTGGGCGCTGGGCGCTTGAGCGCTTAGGGCGCTAGGCGCTTGGGCGCCAGCGAGAAAAAGGGGGCTTTCAGCCCCAGAAATGGGATTTAAACTCCCGAAAGAGAATTTAGAGTGGAGTTAAACTCCTAAGATGTTTTTGGACATGATGAAACAGGCTTCTCCTTTGAGCTCTAGATCTTCCCAAAGTTGGATTTTTAGGAGATGGGTCTCCTTCTTCCTCCTCTTTTGGCTGGATCTTGAAGAACAAGAAGTATGAAATTTTAAAAATCTCTTATTTTTAAGATCTGATGGGAGATCTGAGTTCCCCTTTGTGGGTTTCGTGGTAAAAAACTATTTAGTTTTGGAAAAGGAAGAGTAAAACTCTTGATTTAATTCAAAAGGAGAAGAAGGTCTTTAGAACCTTGAGGAAGGAGAAGATCACAGATCTTGATTCTTTTGGAGAGAGAAAAAGTTGTATTTTTTATTCATCATCATGATGCCTTATATAGGCTTACATATTCACATATAGCCCCTTATGCTTTACAAAATGGCATTTTGCCCATCCCATGGCTCATGTGCCATTTCTTTTTGCACATAAGCCATGGGCTTTACAACAATTTGGCTTTATGCCCATTCATGCATAAAAAATTACATAAAAATTATTTATTACATGATTTTATTATTGGCATGGGGAGGCTGACCGTGGGCTCGACTTGGGCATGGGCCCGCTTGACCTGGGCTTGGGACCACCTGGCTTGGGGTTGATCTTGACTTTGACTCGGTCAACCGGGGTGCAAATTTTGACCCCAACACCTGGTTCAAGCGAAACGAAGTAGGGCACATATGCTGATATGTGCGGGTGCCTGATTAAATACGTGTATGTGATACTGTATTCTAATCTGGAGGTTATTTGATATCAGTTAGGTTATATGTGATATAACCGGATTATTGAATCAAGTGTTGATTTGATAATGCGATATACAGATAAATGATATTAGTCGGTTATATGTGATATAACCGGATTATTAAATCAAGTGTTGATTTAATAAATTGGTGTGTATTTATATTTGATATAATTCTACATTAACTAATATTATAGCTCACTAATTATTTGCTTATCTTTATATATATATATATAGAGAGAGAGAGAGAATAATGGAGGAAAGAGGCCATAGGAGGGAATTTCCTCCTATGGCGTCGAAAAAGCACATTCTCCATCGTGTTTTCCGACGATCGGAATCCATCATCTTCATCGTTATCATCTAAGATGTGGGTACGCCAAATTTCATGTGATTCTACAACTTTTTCACCGTTGATTTAGCAATGTAAAAAGTTCTATTGTCGATAAACCGTTAATTTTGAACCCACTAATTCAACGGTGAAAAAGTTGTAGAATCACATGAAATTTGGTGTACCAATATCTTAGATGATAACGATGAAGATGATGGGTGCCGATCGTCGGAAAACACGATGGAGATTGTATTTTTTCGACGCCATAGGAGGAAATTACCTCATATGGCCTCTTTCCTCCATTATTCTCATATATATATATATATATATATATATATATATATATATTATATGAAGCATGGCATGGTTTTTCTATTTTTGGAAAATAGAAAATATGAGGTGGAAAATGGGGAGACTTTTTATGGTATGGAGCATAGCATGGCTTGTTCTTTTTTATATGCATTTGCTTGCACTATTAAAGCATGGCTACAATTTTTAATGGTTGGAAATTGTATGCTTCAATAATATGTGAGCTTTGAAGAGCCATTCTACACTTCATCCTCCACTTGAGTTATTTTCCTCACTTGAGCTCATGTGATGAGTTTCTCTCTAGCTCTCTCCTTTTTCCTCACCTCCACCTCCAAGCTCAATCCCTCACATGAGTTGTAAAACCTTGAGCTTGTGAGAACCCTAATGAGCAAACAAAACCCCTACTTCACCATCCTACACTAGATTAGCGCTTTGGTGTAGTGTGTTTGCTTCACTAAAGAGTTTAGTGAAGAGGTAGCTTGGATTAGCGGACTTCGGGTGGATCATCTTCAGCACAAAGGTCATTGAAGCAAGTCCGTTCAATCTTCAACTGGAGCCTAGTGGAGTCGTAGGGACTACAACCCGGAGCTTTAGAAGAGAAGGACACGGTCTACAAAGGTTGTAGCCTCCTTTTTTTTGTAATGTTTTTGTGATATCATAGTTAAACCCTAATCATCTAATTTAAGATCTTGGTGTAGATTAGCACCCCGAAAATTTTGAAAACGGCATGCTTGATGCTAGTAAAACCCAGTGATGGTGCTGACATACACTTTCAGAACGATGACTTCAAACTGCCTTCTCGACCAAGGCCTCCTCATCCTCCACCCGTCCGGCACCTCTACCAGCTTCCTTGCCTCCACCCGCCTGCTCGGCACCTCCGCCAGCAGCTTCGCCTTCGCCCGCCGGCTCGATGCCGCAGCCTTAGGGTCTTTCCTCCGCTAGAGGATACCTTGTGCAAAACTCCCGGTCGTCAAACCCGAGCACCATCTCCTTGACGACATCGAGGGCATTATGCCACCCGATAGCCGCGAAATCTGCAAGGTCGACGTAAAATTGGTCAGACGCCTTGTAGTCTTTCATGGCCTTCTCCGCCCTATCCTTGGCCCACTTTGCCGCCTCGTGAGCCGCTCGGGCATCGCCCTTGCACAGGTCCCTCTGCTTCTTCATGGCCTCGAAAAGCTCGTTAACCTCGTCGACTCGGGCCTGAAGAGCCCGGTTAGACTCGGTCAAGGCCCGGTGAGACTGCTTCAGCCTCGTAGCCTTCAAGCCTTCCAATACTAGCCTCAACTCAAAGGAGGCAGCGTTTTCCTCGGCCTCCTTCAGCTTGGAGAGGAGCTCTTCCTTACGCGAGGATGACTCTTCGGCCTTCTTCATCGCCGGGGCTACCTCCTCGACCTCCATGGCAGCTAGGAGGGCACAATATTGAAGGACCTGTAGAAAAACACGAACAACATTTGTCAGAAACTAAACAGAGGAAAAACCACTTGGAAATTTTTATTTTTCTTGAGGATTACCAACTTGCACGGCCTCCGGAGGTATCACCGTGACTTGGGCCTTTATAGTACCCCAAGAAATCCCGGCCCCCGTTGCCTTCTCCATATCTGCCAACAAGCCGTCGGCCATGGAAAGCCTCGACGGCACCTCAATGCAGAAGCCGCCCTCTTGCACTTATATCCCAACCGGGGGCAGCCGAAAAATCACTTTCTTAAGTCTCTTAGCCGGAGACTCAGCGGGGGAAGGGGCCTCCAGTTTGGCTCGAGGAGCCTGTTCCCGGGCATGCTTTTACCCTCCACTCCCGCGCTCCTCCGGGACAGGAAAAGCGGCAATGACCTTAGTTCGAGGACTCTGCCGGGGATCCGCCCCGGTGCGGGCTCGGACAAACTAGTGCCTCCACCCTTCCTTCCATGCACTTTGGCGGCCAGGGCGGCCATGATCTTCGATCGGTCCATGGGCACTGCGAAATAAGATAAAAGAAAAGATCAACAGCGAGAATGACAAATTACGCTAAACCTAAATTAATCGACAAAGTCCTAACTTACCCTCGAAGCATACGGGACTGAGTCCCGCCCAGCTCAGAGCCTATCGGAAAGCAAGATATCGGCCCGATGAATCAGCTCCCACCGCAACACGACCTCGCCTCCAGGGCGCTTGACTGCTTGGCCCTTAGGCAATCTGCCCTGCGCCACTTGGTGGGCACTGGCCATTCCTCTCCCTTCGAAGGGCCAACGAATACGAACTTCTCCTTCCACTCATGGATAGAAGAAGGAACGACCACAACCCCCGACCCGGCCGCCCTACCCTTATGCTTTTTAAAAGAAAGATAAACCCAGCTCGGCTCGTCCTTACGAGTACCGAGGTGATTTTTTTAGCTAAGGAAGGAGAGGAGAAGACTTAAGTTGAAGGGGATCCAATCAATTTTTAGCCAGATCAGGAACCCAAGGAGAATTCTCTACGAGTTTGGTGCTAGCTGGCCCGGGACAAGTTGAAAGTAATGGAGGACAGCACAAACCTCGGGTGAGAAAGGCAAACGCATCCCTGTTCGGAACGCCACCAAGTATAGGGCAATCTCATTGCCCTGTATCTGGTCTGCCCGCTCATCCTCCCTAACCAAACGAAGCGAGTATCCAAGGGGAATATGGAAAAGAGTCCGGATATCAGAAAGCTCGTCCGACTGATTCAACATCGAGGGCGCATCACGAGTATTCTCGATGAGCGCCTTGGGGGCCTTTTTGCCACCTGACGATGAAGAACAACGGCATCACCACCTCTTGGGGGTGAGCCCAACGTGGAGGAAGAAGAAGAACTTCCTCGGCTATCGGAAGCCAAGAAAGAAGAAGACGACCCACTAGGCTCGGCTTCATAGCCTGAAGCCTCATCGCTCGACTCGACCCTAACTATATCGAAAGAAACATCAGAAGAAGACATCTAACCCGATTCAAGGAAAAAGTGGCTGGGGATGGATTTAGGCTGAAGACCTGACCTAATAGATCAAGCGCCGAACAATCTTCAGATGACAGGAGGCAAGTGAAGCAAAAGTGCTTCCTAAGGAAGGGTCTCCCCTATTTATAGACTCAGCGAAAGCCATCCGACAGCCCAAATCCGCTCTTGCCAAAATGAAGCGTCGCACCCTATGACCCCGATGACGCCACACGGCAGCCAACCACCGGATGTCTCTCCCTCACACGGATCGAACTGGTGGAAGCGACGACTCGCGATCCGCCACCCATCTATGGCCACGTGGCGCGAAGATCAATGGCCTAAGCAAGCGAAGCGACGTCTCCTTTATGGCGGCGCCATTTCACTGATCCGTTGACGTCATCGTAGATATACGCGAAAATTAAGGCATTCCGTGAAACGCCTAGTGGATCCGGAAATCGAAGAGACACGGCCACAAAATGCCCTGTCATTCCCAAACAACCCACTATGAAGAATCCTTGGCGCCAAACTTGACGATGAAGACCAAGATGACCATTCTCGACCCGACCCATAAATATGTCAGAACGAGAGTGGGGGGCTAATGATGATACTCATGAGAGGGAATTCCCCAGACCACGGCACGTGGCAGCTGACGTGTCATCCACATAAGCCCGCTATGTTTCTGGGGGCTGCGGAGTTGGAATAAGTACGATGTCTTAGGGACATTCCTCGACACCTCGTCTCCGAGGTTGCATCCAACCCTTCGGAGTCCTTCCCGGAGCACATTCCCTATTCGCTTAGGGGTCAACCAACAGCTCACCTCCGAGCTAACCTCAGCCTCCTCGCTCCTCTCCGAGCTATCATAGATCTGAGCTTCCTCAGCATCCCTGTTTGGCCGGGAGCATAGAGTCCGAACGCCCCCATAACGGCTTCGTATATCTCGCCTTGGCGAGATCTCCACCATTCCACGTCCCACATCCTACGCTGGCGTATCTCGCCATTAATTGGCGTATCCCGCCATCAACGCGAGCGTGACGTAGGGGAGCAACGGACGGCGAGAATCTCGCATTGGCTCACTCCATACGACCGCTATATACACCCATCTTTTAGACAACTCAGGTAGCTCGAACTCATTCCAATACGCTGCTACTCTGCCCTAATATTTCTCGGTACTTGATCGTCGGAGGGTCCTGCGGTGGTTTCCTACCCTGGACTTACTTTGCAGGTAGCTCGGCGTCAACCACAACCAACAACTCATTAAGATCCACACGCTCAACCCTCATCTCAAATCTGGACTGTTCAGCCCCGCCGGCTGCAAGATCGATGGAGGACAATATCTGAGGGAGATTTCGACCTCCATCATACAACATGTATGATATAATGATAAGAGTGAATATAATGAAGCTATGGTCATAAGACCCGGCGCTTGCTTAGCCTTTCTGGTTATTTCACTTTTGATGCTGCAGCGTTGCAGCGACTTGCAACACCATAGAACTCAATAAGGAATTCGGTTTGGATGGACACATCCATATATGAAACCGATATACGGAAATTATTTGTTGGGGAGACCAACAGCAGAATAGATGGAAATGGATAAACATTGTGCATATGGCTCCCGGCAAAAACAAAAAGTTGAGGTATTTTTAGTAATATGTTTTTCCCCATCATGCCTAAGACATTAAATAATGAGTGAGGCTAGAAGGTGGAGAAACCATTTGTTAAGGACAATATACTTGATGTTTTAGTCACCGTCCTACTTATACTTAGAACCTGTTTGATGGAGGTCCTTTTCGGGCCTCCGTCAGATGTTGTCTTCCGTTGATCTCGCGGTGGACTTAGTTGATTATCTTCCTTCGCGTGCGGGTCTCAATGGGTCTTTGGAGAAAGAGGTGAGGTGAGGGAGGTGTTGCCGAGTACCTGCAAAGAAGTTCCGGGGTGGTTGGTACCACCAAGGACCCTCTAACGCTCAAGTTAGTGATGAGATCCGAGCAGAGTAACGACATAAAAGTGTAAAAAATGGCTTACTTGACCCCTCTGTGATGGGGGTTTATATAGCGGTGGTGGCATGCAGCAGCAGATGTGAGAATCTCACTGGCAGTTACGCTCCCGACGTCACGCCCGCGTAAAGAGCGGATCGCCCATTAATGGAGATCGTGATGGCGTGGAACGTGGGATGTTGCTGGCGGAGAATCTGCGCATGACGAGATTTGCGGAGCGGCGGTTACGCCTGTGAGTAGTGGAGTTGGTCGGTCGGAGGGACCGAGGAAGATGGTCTCGGCGGGAGAGCTCGGGAACGAGCGAGAGGGTCGAGGTATCTTGGTCCTGCGGTAGCTCGGAGGCGAGCTGAGAAGCCGAGGAGGCCAATTTGCAGGGGGCCCTGAGATGAGCCAGCTTTGTGCTTGTAGGTCGGGTATAGGGGTGGCCTGATCAGCCCCTGTGGGCCCTCTCTTATGAGTTCTGGGACACGTCATCTGCCGCGTGTCCTGATCTGGAAGGTCGCCAATATAGAGCATCATCATTAGTCCCCCACTCTTGTCCCGACCAGCTGGCGGGTGTTCCCTCCGAATGGCGGCCTTGACTTGGCGTCTTGCCTGAGATTCGGGGCAGATGCTATGTGGTTTTATCCGTCTACCTCTCCGAAGATGCCAAGTTGATTTATGGCACCGTGTATCGGAGGTTTAGACGGATGCGGCCGATGTAGCCGACTTCGTCAGATTCCCCCTCAGGGTGAGGGGTTTTTGATTGTGGGGACGCTCTTCCCTGCAGGCGCAAGCCCCTGCAGTTAATTACGCTACCGCATCGCGGTAACAACTTTCTCCTTCTCCAGAATTTCACTTCGTGTCGTGTGTGTTTGTTTTATTTGTGGTTGCCCGTGGATTGTATACGGAGACTGAGTAATGCCCTCGCCCGTAGGACGTGGATTAGTCCAAATCCGTATTTACTTAGATTTGGGTTTGGTGTTTTTAATTTAAGGATGCATTAGTCGCGTTGCGACTAAGATCAACTTAAACGTTCGTCAAGGATACGTTAGTCCTGTTTTGGACTAAGATCAACTTGACGTGATGATCGATTTAATATCTGGCCACCGGGACTCGTCACCTCTCTAACGTCGTTGAAGGATTACAACGGCAGATGTCAGAGGAGTTCAGAGATGTATCCTTGAACCAAGGTTGATTTGGAGTTTTATAGTTCATTTAAATGTCTAAGGATACGTTAGCCGTATTTGGGGCTAAGATCAACTTAAACGGGACCGTTTAGATCCGGCAAAAGAGCATTTGGAGGCTCTATTATTCCAGTTTAGGGACATAGTGGTCCATAGGTAGTTTAGGGACATTGCGGTCCATGCTCCGGTTTAGGGACGTGGTGGTCCATATTCCAGTTTTAAGGACGTGGTGGTCCGACATTAGTTTAAGGACGTCTCGATCCGACATTAGTTTAAGGACGTCTCGATCCGACATTAGTTTAAGGAAGTTCCGGTCCGACATTAGTTTAAGGACGTTCCGGTCCAATATTAGTTTAGGGACGTTTCGGTCCAAAATTAGTTTAGGGACGTTTCGGTCCACCATTAGTTTAAGGACGTTTCGGTCCAAAATTAGTTTAGGGACGTTTCGGTCCAACATTAGTTTAAGGACGTTTCGGTCCAATATTAGTTTTAAGGACGTCTCGGTCCAATATTAGTTTAAGGACGTTTCGGTCCGATATTAGTTTAAGGACGTTTCGGTCCAATATTAGTTTAAGGACGTTCCGGTCCACGAGTTTAGGGACCCCGCAGTCCGTATACGTGTGGCCGTTGGGACCCGTCACCTCTCTGACGTCGTTGAAGGATTACAACGACAGGTGTCAGAGGAGTTCGGAGATATACCCTCGAACCGGTAGTAAATTGATTTAAGAGAGCAATCTTGCTCAGTCAATTTAATTTAAGGACTTACGGCCAAAATTGGGCTAAGTCCAGTTGAAAATATTCAACATTTTATTTGTTTTTGGTCTGTTCTAGGGCTTTGCCCATTTTTAAATAATGCATTGCATTATTTTCTATTTTGTTGTTTGGGCTCTGCCCATAAAAGATGCAGAGCATCAATTTATTCTGGGCTCTGCTCATTTATGAATGATGCAAGGCATCTACTTTGTTTGGGCTCTGCCCCTTTTAAAATGCATAGCATTTTTATTATTTTGTTTGGGCTCTGCCTATTTATAAATGATGCAGAGCATCAATTTAATTAGGCCTGCATGGTCTTTTTGATTTGGGCCTGGCCCTTTAAGAAATGCACTGCATTTGTGCAAAGCACTAAGAATCTTTTTAGATTCAAAACAGAAGTGCAAAGCACTTTTTGATCCCTTGATCTAAACAAGTTTTTCCTTGTTTCAGAGAACCAAAGGTTCATAACAAGTGCAATGCACTATTTTTATTTTTATTTTATTTGTTTATTTATTTATTGAAGATCCATGATCTTATTCTTAGATCACTGATCTGTTCATAAGAGAAATTTCACTTCTTTCAAAGGTTTTTACCTTTTTTATTCTTGAGGAGTTCTTCAGAGTCCTCTTTCTCTCTTTTTTTTAGCAAGATATTGATGCCTTTGAAATGAGGCCTGGGGTCCTTTTTATAGTGCTCACAAATTAGTTAAATTTGTTACAGAGATCTTTTTCTGAGTGATTTGGGGAATTTTCCCCACCGTTGGATCTTTGATCCAAAGGCCCCTGCTTTACAGAAGAAAATCTTCTTGTTTTAACAAGAACAGAAAAGATTTATTCTGTTTTGCGCAACTCTCCCTGCGCGTGACACGTGTCGCGCAGCGCAGCGCTTGCGCAGCTGTGCTTGCGCAACTGCGCAGACACGTGTCGCGCAGCGCAGCGCTTGCGCAACTGTGCTTGTGCAGTTATGCTTGCACAACTGCGCAGACACGTGTCGCGCAGCACAGCGCTTGCGCAGCTGTGCTTCCGCAACTGTGCTTGCGCAGTTATGCTTACGCAACTGCGCAGACACGTGTCGCGCAGCGCAGCGCTTGCGCAACTGAACGTTGCTTCTTTTACTTTTTGTTTTTTAAAAGAGCCTTGCTCTGATTGGGTGCGCTGCTTTGGGCGCTACGCTGATGCGTTTGCGCCTGACACGTGGCGCATTGCGCACAGCGCAAAGAATCTGAAGCGTTGCTTCATTTATTAAAGTTTAAATTTTCAAAGCAAAGCTTTGCTCTGATTGGGGGAAGATGAAGCGTTGCTTCATCTCCCGCCTTGGAATTTGAACAGAGCTTTGCTCTGATTGGGGTAAACAAATGCCCCCCACCGTTGCGCTTACGTGGCCTCCAAACGCAAGCGCAACGGTGGCAGAATCCCAACCGTCGCGGCAGCTTTTGGAAGTTGGAAGGGCACTTGGTGCCTATAAATAGGACCTTTGGTCCTTCACAGATGATCATCATCTCCAAAAATTTTATTTTCAGAACCTCAGAGCCCTGCTCTTGTTTTTAAGAACTCTTAGATTTTCTTTAAAAGAAACTATTTAGGTAAGAATTAGTCTTGAATTAAATCAATTTTAATTAATAGAGCCTTGCTCTTATAGATCTTTGATCTAAAGAAACCCTTCTGGGGTTTCACCAATAGAGCCTTGCTCTCAAGAATCTGTTTCAAGGTTTCTTGACCCATGAACAGAACCTTGCATCTTTGTCAAAACATAGATCTCTTTGATCTAAAAATGATGAACTTTTAAGAGTTTGAATATGAATAATGAAAATTAAAAATGGAGTTTTGTATTTTAATGGACTATATCATCTTTTAATAATAGTGATCTCAGAATCTTGGGGGACTTCTTTAAATTTCCCTTATTAGGATTTTGATAGTCACTCCTGTTCGTAGAGCATTGCTCTCGAGGAGTTTAACTGTTTGTGCTCGTTTTTTAACAAGAATTCGCTTAATCAGTCGGTCTGCTAATTCTGTTGATCTTCTTTCACAGGAACAATAGACGCCCATATGTATGCTCTTAACGAGATCATCTCTTACGGGGACATCCGCCGACTTAGCCGCTCTCAGAATCGAGAGTTCACAAACGCGGAGTGTGCTGAAATTATGAGCCGCTTCGACGCATACAATGGTCCACTGCTCCCCCGGCGTTCCTCCCTCCTTAACCTTATCGTGGGAGCCATCTGGGAAGCGCTTCCCCTATTCTGTTCCGGCGTGCCGCTTAGGGCGTTGGATGCCGCTGAGGACAAGGTGCACTCGGTGTACCTATTGAACTTTATCTCGAAGAGACGGCGAGACAGTCTTATCGATCTCTTACACGATGTCTTTCAACAGTCTGCCATACTCGCTGCTTATCGGAGGGTGGAAGACATCAGGGGGGACCCTGACGCTTGTGCTCGCGAAAGAAAGCACACTAGGATGGTCCGCGAGGCTTGGAAAGTCATAGATAAGGTCGCTTTCGAGTTCCTCAATCCATGCCCTGGATCTGAGGTTATTCCATTGTAACTTTCGTTTATTGTTTTTATGATTGTAAGAACTTCTGGCAATATTAATGAAGATTTTTGTTTTTCCTAGCCTGCCTTATCTTTTGTTCTGAGTCTTTTGTTTATGCATGAATGAATGTGTCTCGAACGCTTGATCAAATGTAAATAGGATACTCTTTTTGTTACTCTCTTCTTTCCCTTATTATCAGCATGCTATCTGGATAAACATAATCGGCAGATAACTTGACTTCTCCAAGAGATAGCGATGGCTTAGGCCGCAGGTTCAGATCTGCTGCCTAAGACTTTTCAACTCCATGAGCCGTGAGGGTCTCATAGAGACTTTTCTCCCTACGGATCGAGAGGATCTCGTAGGTGGTTTTTTCTCCTTAGGAATCGTGAGGATTCCTAAGTGTGGTTTTCTCTTATCATAAGGATCCTATAAGAGAATTTTCCTGCTTACGAGTCGAGAGGACTCGCAAGCGGTTGTTTCCCTCCTTGTCGAAACTCGACCTTGGAGAGTGAGACCCG
Organism: Agapanthus africanus; assembly: GCA_030015575.1. Taxonomy (NCBI): domain Eukaryota; kingdom Viridiplantae; phylum Streptophyta; class Magnoliopsida; order Asparagales; family Amaryllidaceae; genus Agapanthus; species Agapanthus africanus. The sequence continues at coordinate 434,992,714 of JASDDO010000018.1, forward strand.
TGGATGGTATGCAAGAGACCGTTTTGGGTCAACTTGTAGGGTCCCGGTGCTTAGGAAACAGGCTTCTTTTATGCCTACTGCCTAAGGCTTTATCTCACGAGTCGAGCCGCCTCAACAATTTCTTCACAAGTCGAGACGAATCGAGCGTTTCTCGCAAGAACATCTTAACGTCGCATTTAACCTCTGTTCTTTACGACAGAAGCCCGTTAAGGTTGGTGGTACTTAGGGTTTTGGCCATCGTACCGTCGCATAAGCCGATATAGTCCTCGATAGACAATCGTGCTGTTCAAGTAGCCCTGCGACTGCCGTGTCTCTGATCCCTTCGGAGGCTGGACAAGACGTCTTCAAGCAATCTTCCTAGGCAGTTTGACCGTCGGAAAAGCAAGCGTTAGGAATTTGCCATGCCGCTTTTTACTTGAGGTTAGGCTCATTTTGGCAAGCCCTGATGAGTCATAACCACTTCGCGCTGGTGTGGGGATGATCTCCGATAGTCTTTCGGGCTTTATGTGAGTTGCCGTCAAGACCCTGAAGCTAGGAATTTGGCCTTTGCTTCGTTTGCTGGCATTGCGTCTGCTGTATCGAGACGAATGTCATGGTGGAGCTGGGATTTTTCCGTGGCTCCGTTTGTTTGATGATGTTGCGTCTGCTATGTCGAAACGAACGTTGGGGTGGAGCTGGGATTTTGCCGTGGCTCCATTTGTTTGATGATTGTTGCGCCTGCTGTGTCGAGACGAACGTCAAAGTGGTGACCATTCCGCACTGGTGTGAGATGATCTCCAGTTGTCTTTCAGGCTTTATATGACTCGCCGTTAAGACCTTGAAGCTAGGAATTTGGCCTTCGCTTCGTTTGCTTTGTCACGTCCGAATCCTGTAGGAGGAAGAACGCTAGGGTGACATCTTGTCTGCTGTATCGAGACGAACGTCGTAGTTGTCTCTAGGTTGCTGGTGAACCGTCGAGGTTTGGAACTAGGGATTTTGCCGTGGCTCCATTTGTTTGATGATGTTGCGTCTGTTGTGTCGAGACGAACGTTAGGGTGACATCTCGTCTGCTGTATCGAGACGGACGTCGAGGTTGTCTCTAGGTTGCTGATGAACCGTCGAGTTTTAGAACTAGGGATTTTGCCGTGGCTCCATTTGTTTGATGATTGTTGCGTCTGCTGTGTCGAGACGAACGTCGAAGTGGTGACCATTCCGCACTGGTGTGAGATGATCTCCAGTTGTCTTTCACGCTTTATATGACTCGCCGTTAAGACCTTGAAGCTAGGAATTTGGCCTTCGCTTCGTTTGCTTTGCCACGTCTGAATCCTGTAGGAGCAAGAACGCTAGGGTGACATCTTGTCTGCTGCATCGAGACGAACGTCGTAGTTGTCTCTAGGTTGCTGGTGAACCGTCGAGGTTTGGAACTAGGGATTTTGCCGTGGCTCCATTTGTTTGATGATGTTGTGTCTGCTGTGTCGAGACGAACGTTAGGGTGACATCTCGTCTGCTGTATCGAGACGGACGTCGAGATTGTCTCTAGGTTGCTGATGAACCGTCGAGTTTTGGAACTAGGGATTTTGCCGTGGCTCCATTTGTTTGATGATTGTTGCGTCTGCTGTGTCGAGACGAACGTCGAAGTGGTGACCATTCCGCACTGGTGTGAGATGATCTCCAGTTGTCTTTCACGCTTTATATGACTCGCCGTTAAGACCTTGAAGCTAGGAATTTGGCCTTCACTTCGTTTGCTTTTACCGTAAGGTCTTTTGTTGACGCTGCGTCCGCATCCTGCTGGACCGCGAAGGAACACTGCCGTTGACATCTCGTCTGTTGTAACGAGACGAATGCTGAGGTGGAGCTGGGATTTCGGCGTCACTCCGTTTGATGGTGTAACATCTGTGTCCTGCTGGAATGAGGAGGCACACCGTTGTTGGTCTCCAGGCTGTAGATGTGGCCATTGAGATTTGGAACTAGGGCCTTTGCCATGGCTCCGCTTCGTTGCGACTCAGAGGTCGGTTGTTGACGTCATGTCTGCATCAGGTTGGAGGGACAAAGCATGCCGGTGTTGATTTCTAAGTCGTCGATGTTGACGTCGAGACCCTGAAGCTAGGGATCTTCCTTTGCTTCATTTGCTGACATTGTGTCTGCAATATTGCGACAAATGTCGAGATTGTCTCTAGGTTGTCTATGAACCGTCGAGATTTGGCTTCGCTTTCTGATGGAGCCTGTTGGGAAGGTATGGTTCCCTCTTCATCTGTGCCCCTGGATTGTATACAGGGATCGATGTGATTTCACCAGTAGGGCAAAAAGTTTCATTCTTTCATTTTTTTTTATTCTTTCCGCGATGCTCTATCATTTCAGCTTTTTATATCGCGAAAATCGCGATTGCCCAATCATTTCGGCTATTTTTCGCGGTGCCCAATCATTTTGGCTATTTTTTCTTTTTACTCGCTGCTTTTTATTGCGAGTTGCCTAATCATTTTGGCTATTTATTTTATTTTTACTCGCCGTTTTTTATTGCGAGTTGCCCAATCATTTCGGCTTTTTGCATGCATACATTTTTACTTGCTGCTTTTTATTGCAAGTTGCCCCATCATTTCGGCTATTTCGTATGCATGTTCGGCCTACTGGCTTTTCGCCGTAAACATGAAATTGGACAGCGATTTCGGCATCAGCACCGCTACAACTGGGGTATTGCCAGGAGCGAATCATCATTTGCCTCAGTCGTTGTCGAACAACGGAGGCTTAGCGACCAGGGTTAGGGTCCTGTCGGCTAAGGCTTTTGACTTCATGAGCCGTAAGGGTCTCACAAAGGTATTTCTCCCTACAAGTCGTGAGGATCTTGTAGATGTATTTTCTCCTTAGGAATCGTGAGGGTTCCTAAGTGTTTTGTTCCTCTGTAAGTCGTAAGGATCCTACAGGAGGATTTTCTCCTTGTAAGTCGAGAGGATTTACAAGGGTTTTTCACCATGCAAACATATCCCTAGTCTCGGACGGGACTTGGTTAGGGAAATGTTTATTCGCGCCCATGGATTGTATACAAGGGTCAGTATTGAGCCACTTGTAGGGCAATATCGGAAGTTGTGTGGGTTGCTTAAGCACAGGTTTAGGTCTCTGTAACTTAAGACTTTCAACTCTTATGAGCCGTGAGGGTCCCATAAGAGAGTTCTCCTTACGAGTCGTGAGGATCTCGCAAGTGTATTTTCTCCTTAGGAATCGTGGGGATCCCTAAGTGTGCTGCTCCCTTGTGAGTCGTAAGGATTTCACGTGGGTGGTTTCTCCTTATAAGGTCGAGAGGACCCTATAAGTGTCCTTTAACGAGGTTGCGCCCTTTCAGGTTTTCACAAACACTCGCCGGTAGCTCTGCTGTTTTTACTCACGGAGCCCTTTCGGGTTTTCATCCGCGCCCATTTTACTTAAGGACATACCGTTTTTTTTTATTATTCTTTTTATTTTTATATATATATTATTTTTTTTACGAGGTCGCTCCCTTTCGGGTTTTCACGAACACTCGCCGGTAGCCCTGCTGTTTTTACTCATGGAGCCCTTTCGGGTTTTCATCCGTGCCCTTTTTGCTTATGGACATACCGTTTTTTTTGTTTTTTTTTATATGTTTTTTTTTATATATCTCGTCGGCCTAAAGATGCTGCGGTAGTAGTTTAAAGACGTTTCGGTCTGCTATTAGTTTAAGGACATTTCGGTCCGTCGTTAGTTTAAGGACGTTTCGGTCCATCGTTAGTTTAAGGACGTTTCGGTCCGTCATGGAGAAGGCCGGCTACTTTTTATAAAGTTTGAGCTTAGGAAGATAGCGAGCGGACATAGTCGTCGTCATCTATCATTGACCTAGGCTGTGGCTTATTAAGCATAGTATTTCTTTAGGAAGCGACCGTTTATCGGCCTGAAAGGCCTTTCACCGTGCATGTCCATGAGTAGATAGGCCCCACCCTGGTAAACTTTATCTATGATGTACGGGCCTTCATAGTTTGGCTCGAATTTTCCCCGCTTGGCGCGATTGGGGATCATAGGCCTTTTGACCACTAGCACGAGTTCGCCTTGGCGGAATGTCCTCGGTCGGGTCAATCTTTCGTATGAGCGCGTCATCTTTGCTTTATAAGCTTCCAGATTTTGTTGCGCTATGAGCCAGGTTTCATCAAGGGCGTCAAGATCCTCAAGCCGAAGGTGAGCATTTTCTTCGTCCGTCAGCTCGTAGTGGACTGCCACTCGTAGAGAGGGTAACTCTATCTCGAGGGGGAGTACTGCTTCTGTACCGAACACCAACGCGTACGGCGTTGTGTTCGTGGCCGTCTTGAACGTAGTTCGATATGCCCAAAGAGCTTCTTGCAGTCTTTCGTGCCAGTCTTTCTTATTTCGGGACACCGTTTTCTTTATGATCTTTGTTAAGGTCTTGTTGAAGGCTTCAGCTAGTCCGTTGGCTCGTGGATTGTAAACCGAGGAATATCTCCAGTCTATATTATGCTGTTGCGCGAAGCGACTGATCTTGTGGCTTCTGTAAGCTGGCCCGTTATCGGAGATGATCCGTCGCGGAGTTCCAAACCGATATATGACGTGCGTCTTGAAGAAGTGGAGGATATTTTCCGTCTTCACCTCTCTTAACGGTACTGCTTCTGCACATTTAAAGAAGTAGTCAGTCGTCGCTAGGATGAAACGATGTCCTCTAGACGGTGCTGGTTCGATGGGGCCGACTATATCAGTCCCCCACATTTCGAATGGCCAGCTAGCCACCGTTGGATGTAGTGGATTTGGGTGCTGGTGGATGAAGTCCCCATGGATCTGACATGAGTGACATTGCTTCGCATATTCGAGGCAGTCTTGAATCATCGTGGGCCAATAGTAGCCCATCCGTTTTATCTTCAACTTCATCTTTGGGCCCGCTTGGTGGGAACCGCAGAGTCCGTCGTGAACTTCTTGGACGACCCTTTTCGCTTCGTCAGGTCCTAAGCATCTCAACCACAGAGAATCGAATGACCTCTTGTATAGAGTATCATTGACGAAGGCGAAAGACAGAGCTCGTTTCATGAGTTGATGTCTTGTGGACGCTTCTTCGGGCAATCGGTGGAACTTAAAGTAGTCCATGAAGACTTCCCTCCAATCCTCGGCCTTTTCCGGGTCTTTTATTTGCAGAGCTGTCTCTTCGTTCGCTCCTTTTTCTTCGGATGATTCCGGAGATATTTCTGCTGGGGAAAGCACTCGACGGCTTTGTACCACGATTCTAACGTCATCGAGCTTCTCGTCAGCCAGTTCTTTAGCAAGTTTGGCCAGTGCGTCCGCTTTGCTGTTTTCCGCGCGCGGTATGTTCTCCAAAGTATAGGAGGGAATTTGGGTCAACAGTTGTTGCATTTTTTCGCCGTACTTTACCAATTCTGGCTTGCACGTTTGGTAGTCGCCGTTTAGTTGACTGACGACCAGTTGAGAATCTCCGTATATGAGGAGGTTTTCAATTCCCATGTCAATGGCGATCTCGAGGCCTGCTATCAGAGCTTCATATTCGGCTTCGTTATTTGTCCTCGGCTCTGTTAGGGAGAACGCGTAGCGCATTATCCCTCCTTGTGGAGTTACAAAGATGAGTCCTACCCCTGATTTAATTATAGGGGTACTTTGTTTGCGCTTCTTCATGGAAGATGCGCCGTCGAAATAAAGCTCCCATCGGGTATCATCACCGTCGATCGCATCAAACGCATGTTCGTCTGGAAGATCGCAGTTTAAAGGGGAGTCGGCCGGTATCGGATGCTCAGCGAGGAAGTCGGCGATGGCCTGGCCTTTCACTGCCTTGAGAGGTTGATATGTTATCGAGAACTCCATCAGAAGTAGAGTCCATTTGGTGAGTCGACCCGTCAATATAGCCTTTGACATCAAGTATTTAAGGGGGTCCACCTTTGAAATGAGACGGACTTCATGCGCCAACGCATAGTGCCTGAGCTTTGTTATCGCAAAGATCAACGCTAGGCAGTGTTTTTCGATGGGGGAGTAGTTGCTTTCTGCCCCCAGCAGAACTCGACTTAAGTAGTAGAGTGCTCTCTCTTTCCCTTGATCGTTCTCTTGAGCCCATAATGCGCCTAAGGAACCTTCGAGGGCGGTTGTATAAAGAATGAGGGGTTTTTCCTTGACTGGAGCAGCCAATACTGGAGGGTTCTGCAGGTACTGCTTGATCTCGTCCAATGCGTCTTGGCATTTGTGATCCCAGACAAATGGGGTTCCCTTCTTCATCAGGTGGCTATAGGGACGGCACTTGCCTGAAAGGTTGGCTATAAATCGCCGTATGTATGCGAGCTTCCCTTGGAGAGATCGCAACTGTTTGAGAGTTCTCGGCGGAGGCATTTCCATGATCGCTTTGATCTTTGACGGATCTATTTCAATACCTCGGTGTCGAACAATGAATCCCAAGAATTTGCCTGAGGAAACTCCGAATGCACACTTGAGCGGGTTCATTTTCAAGTTGTATTGTCGAAGGCGTTGAAATACGGTCTTCAGATGCTCGAGATGTTCCTCGTATGATTTGCTTTTAACCACGAGATCGTCGATATAGCATTCGACGATTTCGTGTATAAGGTCATCGAAGATCTTTGTCATGGCCCTTTGGTAGGTGGCACCGGCGTTCTTTAGACCAAAGGGCATCACCTTGTAACAGAATATTCCCAGAGGAGTCCTGAAGGCGGTGTGCTTCTGGTCTTCGGGATCCATCTTTATCTGATTATACCCTGACGAGCCGTCCATAAAGGAGAAAACCTCATGGGTGGACGTGTTGTCTATCATCAGCTCGGTGACTGGCACCGGGAAATCGTCCTTCGGGCAAGCTTTATTAAGATCCCGAAAGTCTACGCATATACGCACTGTCCCATTTTTCTTCATCACCGGGACGATGTTGGCGATCCATTCAGGGTATTGAACTTCCTGGATGAAGCCAGAGTCGATTAACTTTTTGACCTCAGCGTTGATGCTCATTTCAAGCTCGAGCCGCATTCTTCTCGGCGCCTGTTTGATTGGCCTGACGTCCGGAGATATTGCCAACCTATGCACAGCAATTTCTGGATCTAATCCCGGCATTTCGGAATAGTTCCACGCAAAGCAATCTTTATGTTGTAGAAGCACGTCTTTTAACGCGGCTACCCTTTCTTCAGATAGTAACTCACTGATGAATGTCGGTCGTGGATCGTTTGCCGTCCCCAACTCAATCTTCTTGAGGTTATCTGCAGTGGTATGGATTCCATCTTCCAGCTCTTTTGGCGCGGATGGGAATTCTGAGATTATCTCGTCGCTGCTGTTTTCGAAGCACCAAGGGAGCTCATCTATGTCTTCGAGCTCTTCTTTTAATATTGTAATCATATGACAGGTGCGAATTCGTTTCCAATCCCAATATGGAACTGGTTCTTCTTTCGTGGCCTTGGGCTCGTGCTTTTGTGGCGGTGCTACCCTCCAGTTGTCGGACAGAGCGAACTTGCCAACCTGATACTGATCTTTGACCCAATTCTTGAAGGTGAAGCAGTCCTCGAGATGGTGCCCTACCACTCGGTGATAAGAGCAATAGTCTGGGTGTGAGACTTCGCCCGCTTGTTCGGGGTGTTTAGACTCCGGCAATGTAAGCATTTGATGTTTTAGAACAAGATCAAGTATCTTCTTCGTCTTGTTCCGAGGAAACGAGTACGCTCGACCCATTTTCTTCATGAGGGATAGATCAATAACGCTCGACCCCCGTTTGCGTGGCTTCTTAGCCCTGCTTTGTTGTTGTTGAGCGTCTTTTTTGGCCTTTCGACTTATTTCTGCTTTTGCGCCGAGCCTTCTTTATAACAGGTTGACAAGGAGCGGCATTTTCATCTTTCACGGCCTGTTGGAGAAGGCGTTGCGTTCTGGCTTTCTCGTAAATGACCATTTCGCGGTTATGATCGTCTCGGACTTTTTGACCCGCTTCCCTTATAAGCTTGTCCATTTGTTCTTCGAACAACGGACTGGGCACTTTTCCATCTGGAACTTTCACGGGCTCAGGATTAGCGTCCTCACATTGAGCATCTGTTTCCTCATCGAAGTCATACATGACATAGCAGCTGTTTAGTAGCTCCCGTTTCTTTGACCGGACGTATCCAAGCCCAATTGTTTCCATTCTCCATTAGGCAGTTTACGCTGAGTCCCGGGCACGTTCCAGACTTTATCATAGAACTTGGCTTTTCGAACGGTCTGCTTGAAGGGTATCCCCTGGCGTTTCAGCAACTTTTTCAAACCTTCCGTATAGTATCTGGGGAGGCGGATAGGCTGAAGCCTGTCGAGCGTAGAATCCACACCATGCCAAATTTCCTTTTCTACCTTGGTTTCTTCAGAGCGGTAGAACAAAATTGCTTTCTCGCTTTCTCGCCTGGGAGGGACGTAGAATGTTTGTAGCTCTTCTACATTGTAGGTATTAAGTGCATCCAGTTCTTTATGGTGTCCAAGCGGCACCATGGCGACTTACAGACTTTGCTCTTCATCAGGGAACATCCGTATCGAAGATCGAGCAGAGAATACAGCATGGATCTCATCTTCTGAGTCGCTACCAAAGATCAACGTAGGGGCGGACGGTCCTGGCTTGTTGTGTTGGGGCGGACCCGAATACACTATCTCCTCTTCCTCCTCGGTGTCACTGCCGAAAACAGGTATGGTGGCATTAGCTTTATTCTCCGGCTTGTGACACTTCTCCGTATCTTCAAAATCCGGTAAGAAGTATTTGGCATCTTCGTATTTGCGGACCTCGTTCACAGAGAATGGGTTTAGTTCTCCCGTCACGGTATACTCAAAGCCATCCTTAAAATATTTCATACACTGATGTTGTGTAGAAGGGATGATGTTGTACTCGTGTAGCCACGGTCGGCCGAGCAAAGCGTTGTAGCATGTCTTGGCGTGTATGACGTGGAACTTAATGTCTGTGACGAGTAGCCCGAAGCGTAACGTCAGTATCACAGACCCAAGAGTTTTTGAGGATTGGGAGTCGAACCCGGAGATGGTGATCTTGTCCCGAGCAAGGTGCTGGACGCTCATGCAGATTTCTTTTAACACCCGCACGTTGAGGAGATTAACGGAGGATCCATTGTCGATCAGGATTTTGCCTATCTTAATATCGTGGCAGTATCCTGAGACATAGAGGGGGCGATTATGTTCGCACGTCCCAAGGAGAAGGTCCTCGTCGCCGAAAGTGACATCGGCCGTGTGCACTTCCTCCAACCCATCTTTCATCTTTTCCTCGGCCAGGAAGGCTTGGAATTGTTCCGGATCTTGCAGTGCCTTAATCAACGAATCTCTCACCTCTTTTGATAGCAAGAGAGTGTCAAGGATGCTGAGCTGTGAGGGTAGCTTCCTCAGATGCGCTAAGACGTTGTAATCCACCTTATTTCTCTTCGGCGGATTCTTGGCGGTTAGCTCTTCCGCAACTTGGTCATCTAGAATAATATCCTCAGAGACCTTTTCTTTCCCTTTATCTTTCTTGTTTAAGGATCCGAGATTCTTTTCAGGTAGCGTCCGATTGCGTAGCTGGATATTTTCGCAAACCTTTGGCTCTTCTTCTTTTCCCGAAGTTGACTCTTTAAAGAGAGGGGAGAGTTCCAGCTCCTCATCAGAATCGCTCCCGAATGTAGGCACTTGTGACCCGCCAGTGTTAACCACGTGACAATCGCCGGTAGTTCTTTCAAGCTCTTCGGTCGTATTTCTTTGCTCTCGACGAGTTTTACGTTTTTCCCGCTTAAAGCGTTGTCGACGAGCAACATATCCTTGCCACCATTTATCGAAAGCTTTGCATTCTTGAGTGGGGTGCAAAACATTCTGATGATATAAGCAATAGGAGGGGTGCATTTTTATTTCACCAGTAATTTTTCCTTCAGAGGATGGTAGCTTCATGCCCATTGATATGGCCTTAGCAAACCTTTTCTTTATCTTGAATTGGCTTTTGTCGGTAGCGAAGGTATTTTGCTCCAGCGGGATCGTCTCAGTTCTTTCATCAAGTCGCTGGCGCTTGGCCCTTTCAAATATAGCCATCTCGCGTTCTCGATTAGCTTTACTTTTCAGTCGAGCTTCGTTAAGGAACGCGTCAATCATTTCGACTGATAGCTCCGGAATTTTTGATTCGGTATCTGCCCCCAGCGTTTTAGTGCCAGAAGTCTCCTCATCGTTCGTGATCGAATGGGAGATCATATGACAGCTTGCTACATATTCCTCGGATTCATCCGATGAACTTTCTCCCTCATCTTCTTCTTGAAAGACATGATTGAGGAACTCTTGGAGCGTAATGGGAGTCCTCGCCTTTTGGTTGTATTCATCCAGCGCGTCAATTTGCTTTTGTAAGTCCGTGCGCTTGTCGCCAGGCTTCACGGGTTTCTTAGATTTCTTCTTCTTCTTTTTCGAAGATTTTGACGGCTGGTTGCGAGTGCTTGAACCACCACCATCGGTCTTCGGGGTTGGACGTGGCTTCAACATCCCTTCAATGACCTGCGGTTCCAACGGGTTCTTCCACTTGATCGCTGGACATGCCTGAAGATCGTTTAGCATCCTCTTTGTCTTGGCTGATAATACAACCTCCCAAGGAGCTTCTTCAATGACGGAGCATGTTGCCCCCGGCGTATTCGTCCCCTTAGAGGTGTGGGGCTGTGGGGGATTCACCTTCCATTTGTCAGATAACGCGAACTTGCCCTGTCGGTACTGGTTTTCAAGCCAATTCTTGAAAACATAGCAATCTTCGATCGGATGGCCTAGTACTCGATGATAAGGACAGTAGTTGGGCTCGTTAACATCACTTGGTTGCAACGGACGTTTTGGATCCGGCAGATTTATGAGTCTGTTGCGCAACGCCAGCTCGAATAACCTCCTCGTTTTATCGCGGGGAAAGGAATAAGGACGTCCCATCCTATCCTCAAGGGGTACGTACGGGCGCATATTATTTTGACGAGCCACTGGCTTCGGGTCGCTCGGTTGTTGTTGAGCATTAGCGACGGCGATCGCTTTTCCCTTCCCTTTGTCATTTCGGGAGTCCGGCCTTAAAAGAGGAGGTTTATGGCCCATCTGATCCATCTGTGCTAGTTTGTCGATCAAGGCTTGGAAGGTAGTCGGCTTGAAAAACATCATAAACTGTGAGATAGTTGCTTGTGGATCGAGGGTTCCCATAAACATACCCACTGCGGGAGCTTCTTCAATGCGCTGCTCACACTTTGACCATAAGTTCCGCCATCGTATAGCGTACTGAACCCACGTCTCGCCGGGCTTTACCCTAGCGTTAATCAGTGCTGTCATTGGGGTACGCTCACTGGCGCTTGCAAAACGCTGAGTAAACAGCAGCTCCATCTCCGCGAAGGTTTTAATGGAGTCGTTCGGGAGTTCAGAGTACCATTCGAACGCCGTATCTGATAAGCTTCCAACAAACTGGCGAAGCAACAGCTTGTCGTCGCAGCCGGTGTTGCCACAAAGTGCCCTGAACTGGGCAACATGTTGATGAGGATTGCCCGTCCCTTTGTAGACATGGAACTTGGGAATTGTGTAACCGGGTGGGTACTTGATTTGATCGTACCAACTTGGATATGGCCGTCCCGTTTTTACGACCTGACCGGACGCTTCGGTCGCATGATGAACCCGTATTTGCTGGGCAATGTACTCATCCAAATCAGCCTTGGAGATTGTATCCTCTTTAGCCGTTGACAGAGCTGGTGGAGGATTTGATGTTTCTCCCTTATCGTCACCAAGGACGATCGGGGGCTCTTCAGCTGGGGGATCTTGTTGTATCATCATCCCTATCATGTCTTGGAAGAGGAGGCCCATACGTTGTATGTTGGCTGCTTGTTCAGCAGCCTCTTTGTCCTTCTTTTCCAATATCCGACGAAGGAATTCGGCGTCGGTTTCTTCCTCCTGGCGCTCATCTGAGGACGTTTCAGGGTTCTCTTTTGGCCCTGTAAGTGCGGCCATAGCGTTCATCATTTCTTGGAGCTTTTGCTGTTGCTCCTGTGCCTTGGTCACTGATCGGGTGAGCGGTCGATGACCCGTAGATATGCGGCTATCTTCTTTACCAGATGCCACGTAGATGGTATGAACTATCATGCCCCCTGACTTAGGGCGTTTGGTTCACCACCTTTGATATTTGTCGCTGGCGCGGGGGTTTTCTCCGGCCTTCTTCTTTTGTGGGCCGTTGAAGTTGAAGGGGCCGTTGCAGTGGGCACCCTAGCGATTGTTGTCCTCTGCTGTTCAATAGGACGGTCTTTTTCTTTTAGCACCTTCGTCTTCTTTCGTTGACGAGAGTGATCTGGATCAATCACGGAGTCTTGAACCCTTCGCCAAACCTTGTATATTTTTGCGGACAGCCGTTGAGGGGGTTGTTCTTGCTTTGTTTCCGAAACTCTCTCCGCGAGCGGAGGAGATCTTTTCAATGTAGCGGTTAGAGAATTCTTACGTACCCTCCTCAGCAGTTCAAAGTTGTTCCCAGTTGGAACAGCAGCGTTGACTTCTACCACTGTAGCCGGTGGAGTTAGCCCTGAGGGGGAGTTGCCCCCTGCCTTCCTCACTCGTTGCCAATGGCGACGTCGAGCACGACGAGCCGTTGGGACTGGCTTAGAAATAGAGATAGCTTCTTTTTGCCCCCCGTCTGAATGGGGCGCCATCATTGTTAACCTCTTAAAGAATGAGGTTGTCTTTTGAGGGGTGATATTCAACCTGTCGAAGACGGATCCTCGAGCAGGGGCATGAGCAGGAATCGTTGGTCTTGAAAAGACTGACTCTTTGACAGGGGAAGCCATCTTGACAACTTCTGGAGCAGCAGTTACTGCTTTCCTTGGGACAGCCAGTTTAGAGTTCTGATTTAGCCTGGTGAAAACAGAGGCTGTCGGTTTGGTAGCAGGCGACCCGTTGACAGGGGCCGTCATAGCAGTGAGCCGGTCGAAGACCGACTTTTTGTTCACTTTCGGTGCAGGTATTGGCGTAGGAAAGCTTGTCGGTGGGATCATGGTCCCGAAGAACAGGCCGGTGGTGGCTTGGGTCACCTGGTCTACCGGCAGAGCGAGGAAGGAAGCCGCTTGGGGCCCATATGCTACACCTCCAGGTGAGGTGGCGCGTCCATTGCAGTGGCACTTCGAGCAGTTGGTGCAGTTAGAGGCCATTGATGCTTGAGTTCTGCGCCAGGCGAAAGACCAAATCTTAGTAACTTGAAATCCAAAGGCAACCATTTAACAAACCGCGATTTGTTCGCGAATACGACACACGAAGTGTGGAGTGGAAAGTGGAAAAGCAATCCCATCGGGCGTGCCAGAATCTGTTCCCCTCCGAATGGCGGCCTTGACTTGGCGTCTTGGCCTGAGGTTCGGGGCAGATGCTATGTGGTTTTATCCGTCTACCTCTCCGAAGATGCCAAGTTGATTTATGGCACCGTGTATCGGAGGTTTAGACGGATGCGGCCGATGTAGCAGACTTCGTCAGATTCCCCCTCAGGGTGAGGGGTTTTTGATTGTGGGGACGCTCTTCCCTGCAGGCGCAAGCCCCTGCAGTTAATTACGCTACCGTATCGCGGTAACAACTTTCTCCTTCTCCAGAATTTCACTTCGTGTCGTGTGTGTTTGTTTTGTTTGTGGTTGCCCGTGGATTGTATACGGAGACTGAGTAATGTCGTCGCCTGTAGGATGTGGATTAGTCCAAATCCGTATTTACTTAGATTTGGGTTTGGTGTTTTTAATTTAAGGATGCATTAGTCGCGTTGCGACTAAGATCAACTTAAACGTTCGTCAAGGATACGTTAGTCCTGTTTTGGACTAAGATCAACTTGATGTGATGATCGATTTAATATCTGGCCACCGGGACTCGTCGCCTCTCTAACGTCGTTGAAGGATTACAACGGCAGATGTCAGAGGAGTTCAGAGATGTACCCTTGAACCAAGGTTGATTTGGAGTTTTATAGTTCATTTAAATGTCTAAGGATACGTTAGCCGTATTTGGGGCTAAGATCAACTTAAACAGGACCGTTTAGATCCGGCAAAAGAGCATTTGGAGGCTCTATTGTTCCAGTTTAGGGACATAGTGGTCCATAGGTAGTTTAGGAACATTGCGGTCCATAGGTAGTTTAGGGACATTGCGGTCCATACTCCAGTTTAGGGACGTGGTGGTCCATATTCCAGTTTTAAGGACGTGGTGGTCCGTTATTAGTTTAGGGACGTTTCGGTCCGACATTAGTTTAAGGACGTCTCGGTCCGACATTAGTTTAAGGACGTTCCGGTCCCATATTAGTTTAAGGACGTTCCGGTCCAATATTAGTTTAGGGACGTTTCGGTCCACCATTAGTTTAAGGACATTTCGGTCCACCATTAGTTTAGGGACGTTTCGGTCCAAAATTAGTTTAGGGACGTTTCGGTCCAATATTAGTTTTAAGGACGTCTCGGTCCAATATTAGTTTAAGGACGTCTCGGTCCGATATTAGTTTAAGGACGTTTCGGTCCGATATTAGTTTAAGGACGTTCCGGTCCACGAGTTTAGGGACCCCGCAGTCCGTATACGTGTGGCCGTTGGGACCCGTCACCTCTCTGACGTCGTTGAAGGATTACAACGACAGGTGTCAGAGGAGTTCGGAGATGTACCCTCGAACCGGTAGTAAATTGATTTAAGAGAGCAATCTTGCTCAGTCAATTTAATTTAAGGACTTACGGCCAAAATTGGGCTAAGTCCAGTTGAAAATGTTCAACATTTTATTTGTTTTTGATCTGTTCTAGGGCTTTGCCCATTTTTAAATAATGCATTGCATTATTTTCTATTTTTTTGTTTGGGCTCTGCCCATAAAAGATGCAGAGCATCAATTTATTCTGGGCTCTGCTCATTTATGAATGATGCAAGGCATCTACTTTGTTTGGGCTCTGCCCCTTTTAAAATGCATAGCATTTTTATTATTTTGTTTGGGCTCTGCCCATTTATAAATGATGCAGAGCATCAATTTAATTAGGCCTGCTTAGTCTTTTTGATTTGGGCCTGGCCCTTTAAGAAATGCACTGCATTTGTGCAAAGCACTAAGAATCTTTTTAGATTCAAAACAGAAGTGCAAAGCACTTTTTGATCCCTTGATCTAAACAAGTTTTTCCTTGTTTCAGAGAACCAAAGGTTCATAACAAGTGCAAAGCACTATTTTTATTTTTATTTTATTTGTTTATTTATTTATTGAAGATCCATGATCTTGTTCTTAGATCACTGATCTGTTCATAAGAGAAATTTCTCTTCTTTCAAAGGTTTTTACCTTTTTTATTCTTGAGGAGTTCTTCAGAGTCCTCTTTCTCTCTTTTTTTTAGAAAGATATTGATGCCTTTGAAATGAGGCCTGTGGTCCTTTTTATAGTGCTCACAAATTAGTTAAATTTGTTACAGAGATCTTTTTCTGAGTGATTTGGGGAATTTTCCCCACCGTTGGATCTTTGATCCAAAGGCCCCTGCTTTACAGAAGAAAATCTTCTTGTTTTAACAAGAACAGAAAAGATTTATTCTGTTTTGCGCAACTCTCCCAGCGCGTGACACGTGTCGCGCAGCGCAGCGCTTGCGCAGCTGTGCTTGCGCAGCTGTGCTTGCGCAACTGCGCAGACACGTGTCGCGCAGCGCAGCGCTTGCGCAACTGAACGTTGCTTCTTTTACTTTTTGTTTTTTAAAAGAGCCTTGCTCTGATTGGGTGCGCTGCTTTGGGCGCTGCACTGATGCGTCTGCGTCTGACACATGGCGCATTGCGCACAGCGCAAAGAATCTGAAGCGTTGCTTCATTTATTAAAGTTTAAATTTTCAAAGCAAAGCTTTGCTCTGATTGGGGGAAGATGAAGCGTTGCTTCATCTCCCGCCTTGGAATTTGAACAGAGCTTTGCTCTGATTGGGGTAAACAGCGGGTTGGGCCAAGAGTGGACTGTCGGGCCGCTCGGGGAGAGCTCCCTCCTAAGATTTCATCAGGACGCGTCCCCGGGCTGTCGGCTGCCTTTTCTGCCAGCGAATCAGGGCGAAATCTCTGCATTTAAGGAAAGTGCGCCGGTTTGTGCATCCTGTCACTGAAGCGACTGTCTGCGCGTCAAGCGTCGGTTGGCCGACGCGACGTGTGCAGACCTGTGGACTGTTGGGGCGCAGCCCAGTGTGGGCGTGACATGTGGAGCGATCGGTCGTCGAGTTGATTTCGATCACTTGCCGAGTGTGCTAAGCGCTGCTGAGAAGGAGGCATCTTCATGGCCTCGAAGTCAAGGGGGGATTACTCAGACTTGGATAGACCTGATGTCTCTTGTTGGGGCTTCGGATCCGCTGCATGTGATGGGCTCAGTGACCTCGTTATGAGGGATACAAACCCGCATCGTCTGTTGGGCAGGAGGATGCCTGCTAGGGATGACCGAGTAGGGAAGCTTCTCGGTTGATCTTGGCGAGAGTCTTGACCCCTGGCGTTGCGAGTAGGGAAGCTACCGGCCAGAGGTAGTCGAGTCTGGAAGGACTTCGATCCCTGGCGTTGCGAGTAGGGAAGCTACCGGCCAGGGATAGCCGAGCAGGGAAGCCTGGGATGACCGAGTGGGGTAGCCGCTCGGATGCCTCTTGCGAGGGCTTCGATCCCTGGCATCATGGGCAGGGAGCTACCAGCCGGAGATGACCGAGCAGGGCAGCTGCTCGGTTGCCTCTTGCGAGGGCTTTTGATCCTTCACGACGGGGACCGAGCAGGGTTGCTGCCCAGTGCCTCTTGGCAAGGACTTTGATCCCTGTCGGTTGTGGTAGGAAGCTACCAGCCGGGGATAACCGAGCAAGGGCCCGACTGCCTCTGGGAGGACTTTAGTTCTTGGCGCGAGAAGAGCTATAGGGCTGTAAGAAGCCTACTGTTTACCCCAATCAGAGCAAAGCTCTGTTCAAATTCCAAGACGGGAAACGAAGCAACGCTTCTTTTTCCCCAATAAGAGCAAAGCTCTGTATTGAAAATTAAAATTAAAATAAATGAAGAAACGCTTCAGATCCCCTGCGCCGCGCACAGAGCGCCACGTGTCAAAATCAGACACACCAGCGCAGGGAGCGCAGCGCCCAAGGTAGCGTATTCCATCAGAGCAAAGTTCTGCAGCAAAAAAAAAAAGTTGCGCAAGAGCATCTGCGCTGTGCGACACGTGTCAGCGCAGCTGCGCTGTGCGCTGCGCGACACGTGTCAGCGCAGATGCGTACAAAAAAAAATCTTCAGTTGCGCAAGCGCATCTACGCTGCGCTGCGCGACACGTGTCAGCGCAGATGCACAAAAAAAAAATCAGTTGCGCAAGCGCATCTGCGCTGTGTGCTGCGCGACACGTGTCAGCGCAGAAGCGCACAAAAAAAAAATTCAGCTGCGCGACACGTGTCACGCTCTGGAGCATTTGCGCTAAGCAGAATTAAAATTCTGAGAAATCATTTCTGTTCTTGTTAAAACAAGAAGATTTTCTTCTGTAAAACAGAGACCTTCGGATCAAAGATCCAACGGTGGGGAAAATTCCCCAAATCACTTAAAGAAAGATCTCTTTAACAAATTTAACTAATTTATGGGCACTATAAAAAGGGCCCTAGACCTCAATTCAATGGCATCAATATTTTCTAAAAAAAAAAGAGAGAGAGAGAGAGGACTCTGAAGAACTCCTCAAGAACAAAAAAGGTAAAGACCTTTAGAAAAAGAGAAAGTTCTCTTATGAACAGATCATAGATCTTTAATAAAAATAAATAAATAAATAAATAAAGAATAGTGCTTTGCAGTTTTTATGAACCTTTGGTTCCTGAAATAAAAAGAAAAACTTGTTTTTCTTTGATCTAAATTAGATCAAGGAAACGAATAATGCTTTGCACTCCTTTTATGAACCATTGGTTCTTGAATCTAAAAGATTCTTAAATCATAGTGCCTTGCACTTGCAAACTGCGCTGTTGCGCTCCTGAATTGGCGCAAGCCACCAGAGCGCGCCACGTGTCAGCAGCGCAGTGCACTGCGCTTGCGCGACACGTGTCAACACTACAAGCGCTTGCGCTCTCTGATTGGCGCAAAGCACCTGACAAATGCAATGCATTTCCTAAAAGGGCCAGGCCCAAATCAAAAAGACCAAGCAGGCCAAAATAAATTGCAAAGTAATAAAAGGGCAGAGCCCAAATAAAGTTGATGCTCTGCATCATTTATAAAGAACAGAGCCCAAAACAAATTGATGCTTTGCATCCTTTCTGGGCAAAGCCTAAATAAAAATAAAAAAGAAATGCAATGCAAAAGCAAATAAAATGTTGAACATTTTCAACTGGACTTAGCCCAATTTTGGCCGTAAGTCCTTAAATTAAATTGACTGAGCAAGATTGCTCTCTTAAATCAATTTACTACCGGTTCGAGGGTACATCTCCGAACTCCTCTGACACCTGTCGTTGTAATCCTTCAACGACGTCAGAGAGGTGACGGGTCCCAACGACCACACGTATATGGACTGCGGGGTCCTTAAACTCGTGGACCGAAACGTCCTTAAACTAATATCGGACCGAAACGTCCTTGAACTAATATCGGACCGAAACGTCCTTAAACTAACGATGGACCACCATGTCCCTAAACTGGCATTGGACTACCATGTCCCTAAACTGGAACAATAGAGCCCAAACGCTCTTTTGTCGGATCTAAACGATCCCGTTAAGTTGATCTTAGTCTCAAATTGGACTAACGTATCCTTAACAAACGATTAAGTTGATCTTAGCCTCAAATATGGCTAACGTGTCCTTAAATCAAACCTTCAAACAAATTTTAGTCCCAAATTGGACTATAGATCTCTCAACCAACTTTGGTTCAAGGGTACATCTCTGAACTCCTCTGATATTTGTCGTTGTAATCCTTCAACGTCGTCAGAGAGGTGACGGGTCCTGACAACCACACATTAATACGGACTGTGGGGTCCTTAAACTCATGGACTTATGCGTCCTTAAACCAATATCCGCCCCCAAAATGGGAATGTTGGACCACTATGTCCCTAAACTGGAACAATAGAGCCCAAACGCTCTTTTGTCGGATCTAAACGTTCCCGTTAAGTTGATCTTAGTCTCAAACTGGACTAACGTATCCTTAACGAACGTTTAAGTTGATCTTAGCCTCAAATACGGCTAACGTATCCTTAAACAAAAAACCCCAAACCCAAATCTAAGTAAATACGGATTTGGACTAATCCACGTCCTACGGGCGACGACATAAATTAGTCTCCGTATACAATCCACGGGCAACCACAAACAAAACAAACACACACGACACGAAGTGAAATTCTGGAGAAGGAGAAAGGTGTTACCGCGATGCGGTAGCGTAATTAACTGCAGGGGCTTGCGCCTGCAGGGAAGAGCATCCCCACAATCAAAAACCCCTCAAGCGAGGAGGAATCTGACGAAGTCTGCTACATCGACTGCATCCGTCTAAACCTCCGATACACGGTGCCATAAATCAACTTGGCATCTTCGGAGAGGTGGACGGATAAAACCAAATAGCATCTGCCCCGAATCTCAGCGTCAGGACATCGCAGTCTTGTGCGCCGCCTTTCGGAGGGGAACACCTACCAAGGACCCTTGGCCGGGCAGGGTTACTGCCCGGTGCCTCTTGGCAAGGGCTTTTGTCCTGAAGGATAGCCGAGCGAGGGATCCTCGGGCTCGACTGCCTCTAGGAGGGCTTTCTGATCCCTGGCGTTGCGGTAGGGAAGCTACCCGGCAGGGATAGCCGAGCGAGGGATCCTCAGGCTCGACCGCCTCTGGGAGGACTTTCTGATCCCTGGCGTTGCGGTAGGGAAGCTACCCGCCAGGGATAGCCGAGCGAGGGATCCTCGGGCTCGACCGCCTCTGGGAGGACTTTCTGATCCCTGGCGTTGCGATAGGGAAGCTACCCGCCAAGGATAGCCGAGTGAGGGATCCTCGGGCTCGACTGCCTCTGGGAGGGCTTTCTGATCCCTTGCGTTGCAGCAGGGAAGCTACCCGCCAGGGATAGCCGAGCGAGGGATCCTCGGGCTCGACTGCCTCTGGGAGGGCTTTCTGATCCCTGGCGTTGCGGTAGGGAAGCTACCCGCCAGAGATAGCCGAGCGAGAGATCCTCGGGCTCGACTGCCTCTGGGAGGGCTTAGATCCTTAGCGGGGGAGGGGCCGTAGGAGGCCTGCTAAGGATAACCGGGCAGTGAAGCTGCGCGGTTGCCTCTTGGTGAGGGTTTTGATCCCTGGCGTTGCGAGTAGGGAAGCTACCGGCCAGGAATAGCCGAGCAGGGAAGCCGCTCGGCCGCCTCTGAGGAGGACTTTGATCCTTAGCGTTGGAAGGGTCGTAGGAGGCCTGCTAAGGATAACTGGGCGGTGAAGCTGCGCGGTTGCCTCTTGGCGAGGGCTTCGATCCCTGGCGTTGCGAGTAGGGAAGCTACCGGCCAGGGATAGCCGAGCAGGGAAGCCGCTCGGCCGCCTCTGAGGAGGACTTTGATCATTAGCGTTGGAGGGGCCGTAGGAGGCCTGCTAAGGATAACCGGGCAGTGAAGCTGCGCGGTTGCCTTAGCCCCCCATTCCCGTTCCGATTTATTTTGTGGGTCGGGTCGAGAGTGGGCTGCTTGATTCTCTCTGTGCGGCTTGGCGCTGGTAATTCGTTGTGGTGGATTGTCCGGGGACGGCACAGCGTTCTTGTCGTCGCGCTTTGAGTACGAGTTTATTCGGCCGGCGAGGGCGTTGATGACGGTCGCCGGAGGAGGTTCATCCGCGCCTCCGGTGAGGGGGAGGCGGCGGCTGGTATCTGGATCTTCAGGATGATCGCTTGCCATGTGGATGGAGATCGGAAGGCCAACTTTGTTTTTTGTGGAGTTTCGTTTCCCACAGACGGCGCCAACTGATGGAGGTCATTTTCGAGCCTCCGTCAGATGTTGTCTTCCGTTGATCTCGCGGTGGACTTAGTTGATTATCTTCCTTCGCGTGCGGGTCTCAATGGGTCTTTGGAGGAAGAGGTGAGGTGAGGGAGGTGTTGCCGAGTACCTGCAAAGAAGTCCCGGGGTGGGTGGTACCACCAAGGACCCTCCGACGCTCAAGTTAGTGATGAGATCCGAACAGAGTAACGGCATAAAAGTGTAAAAAATGGCTTACTTGACCCCTCTGTGATGGGGGTTTATATAGCAGTGGTGGCATGCAGCAGCAGACGCGAGAATCTCGCCGGCAGTTACGCTCCCGATGTCACGCCCGCGTAAAGAGCGGATCGCCCATTAATGGGGATCGTGATGGCGTGGAACGTGGGATGTTGCTGGCGGAGAATCTACGCATGACGAGATTTGCGGAGCGGCGGTTACGCCTGTGAGTGATGGAGTTGGTCGGTCGGAGGGACTGAGGAAGATGGTCTCGGCGGGAGAGCTCGGGAACGAGCGAGAAGGTCGAGGTATCTTGGTCCTGCGGTAGCTCGGAGGCGAGCTGAGAAGCCGAGGAGGCCAATTTGCAGGGAGCCCTGAGATGAGCCAGCTTTATGCTTGTAGGTCGGGTACAGGGGTGGCCTGATCGGCCCCTGTAGGCCCTCTCTTCTGAGTTCTGGGACACGTCATCTGCCACGTGTCCTGATCTGGAAGGTCGCCAATATAGAGCATCATCACTGTTTAAATTATTAAGGCTTGAGATTGGAATTCAGATGCTAGCTAGGTTGATATAATTTAAACTTTCTAAATTAAAGGAAGGAAAGAAAGCATGTGAAAAGAAAAATAGAAAGAAACTTATTGTCGAAGAGGATGTCGAGGAAAAAGAGAATAGACAATATTTGGGATGCTCGGATATTAGGTTCCATAAAGTGAAATATTCTTTTCAAAAGAATTACAGCATATTTATAACAAAAAAAAATATAGGAAGTCAATCTTCTGAAATATTGATTTGTTCAACACTTTTTGTCAAAAGCATTTCATTTTATTTTCCCAAAATAACAAAAAAAGGCAATGAATATTGTAATTGGCCAGGCTCGTCGTTTTCTTAAAATAATTTTAATTTTGTGCTTTCATCCAATGTGAGACAAAGAAAAATAAAGATACAATTCGAAATATCCATTCATTTTTCAAACATGTTTTATCAATTAGCTGTACGATGGAGACCAAATCCAAAAGGGACCCTCCAAATATATCAAATGAAATGTCTGAACCTTGGCCCAATGTATAACTTTGCGAAGAAAAACCGAGTGAGTTACTACCACATATTGCATAAAAACTCAAATTTTCATTGATAACAAATAAATAACTTTGTTTCAGCACGCGATAGATAAATATCCAAATTTATTTGGCATTTTAACGACTGACGACGCTACCGACAAATATATAAAGTCATTTCCCCCCCCACCCCCCAAACAACTAGCTACATCTGGTTGACCAATTTTGACCAACAAATTTAAATAGTTCTTTCCAAAAATCAAACCCCCTCCCCTCTTGGCTCGTGCTCATGCAATTCAAAACCCTGAAAGTTTACTGTAGCAATAGCGAAGAAATTATTGTGATAAAATTTGCTCATGTGTAGCGAATTCGGCATACGTGCAGCGAATCGAAATTGTGATTCATGTTCTATAGTGCATTTGAGCTCTTGATTGTTTTTCGGAGGAAGCCGTTAAAAATATTTTTAAGAAAAAAAAGCTATGCATATGTATGAAAGAGACTAGGGCTCAAATCATTAGGCTGAAAAATGACAAAACAGTTCAAAAATATCATGAGAGGTATATTGTAATCTAAAGGTAACATTCTAATCCCAAAGCAACGATAGGTAGCAAAATGCTAACGGATGAATCGATTTGGTAATTCTCTGAATTATGGGAACTTAAGCATTCATGTGCTATATCAAAGAAACATCTTTACTGTTTTAATGAGAACTGCATCGGCATTTTGTTATTCATTAAGGAAAACTCAAAAAAGAAAAAATATTAAATTCCCCATATTATTTTTAAATTCTAAAAGCATCCGCATCAATTAGCTATGTCTCTCTCTCTCTAAAAATACATCCATGCACATAGGGACGTGAAATGGAAACTTGTACATAGCCCTCTCACTGTTTATAAATTTACACACATTAATTTTCATAATTATGTTGCATAATCTAATACGTGCATAGGTGCATACATACATTCTAGCTAATTATTTATATGGACTTAGTTATTTAATAAAAATGCGAAGGACAAAATAAAGTAAGTCATTGTTTCTTTCTTGAACATTTTCATCATTATTAGGGGCATTAATCCAAAGCCGGATGCTTCTAGAGTGGTGGCAGAAGAAAATAAGATGGGCATAAAGCAAATGAGTATTTTATTCAAATAAATAAATAAATAAAAAGAAGCCCTTTATAGCTAGGCTCCTATTTTAAAGGTGGGCGGCAAAAGGTGCGATTATATAAACCATTACCAATACCAAAGGCCAGCACCAAATCTACATATCCCATTTCATTTATTTTAGATTTATGATGCTAGAGGAATTAGAAAAAAAAACAAACTTCATGTCTAATTCTATTTTTTCATGAAGGACAATCGCGGCATTGAATCCATATTTTGCAGATAACAATGTTAATTATAGCCAGAAACATATGTTTGGTCCGGAATATATAAGATATGATTGAAGTAGATTTCATAGCTTAGCACCGCACGTAACGAGTTTAGGTGATGTGAACGGTTGTATCTGATAGAAAAAAAAAATTGTCTTGCTGGTTAGGTTTTCTTTTTGTCGGGGCTATGACATGTTAATTATTGAACTATCAAGAACTTTAATTAAGTTGGCTCTTTCAAAAAATAAGCAAACTAGCTTCAACTGCATATTAAGTCCAAAAAGGCTGCTTAACTTGGACGCCTGTTCCCTCGAAATGGCAAAGGCATCAAATGATTAGAGTGTCCACTTGATTGATGGAGAAAAATCGAATGCAATTACTCTAAAAGATAAAATAAAAACCCTTTGATGGAATTAATTAAATTTCGTTTACCGCAGATTAGCTGGACATACGGAGCAAATAAAATTTTAAAAAAATAAATAGCCCGCAATCATAATCCATGCACACAACACATACACATACATCCGGTGAATTCATTGATTTTCTCTGAAAGCATTAACTTATGCCCCCTTCTCCTCCCCTCCGGAAGATGGAACCCCACACTCTCTATGAGGGGAAGGCATGGCGCATTCATATTGATATGCACTTTAGATCTTGATACATCAATATCTATGGAATATATCATCCATTTGGATCATAATTAATGGAAAATCCTTAATTATATAGTGTGATTGATATATTTCAGATAATAAACTGCATGCATAAAATTCCAGGCATATCTGCATTTTAGATCATGAAGACCGTCATGGATGGTAGTTCTCATGAAATCAAAAATTAAATGTATCATAAAGACGAAAAAGAAAAGCTCTGTTTGTTAGTATACGTGACAAGATTCCATAAGAAAGTAACTGATTATTGAGACGACGTATAAAAAACTTGGGTAAGGATAAGGATCCGTTTGAATTCGCACACGATTAAATAACCATAACTTGATTTTTATATTAATCTAAGCCGTTCGTGTATCAAATCACGTACATCGGATAACTTGTTTCTGCTTCGAAATGCCAACCTGCACGTTCCTTGACGGAAAACTCCAATTTTTTTTTTTAAAAAGGGTTTTATTTTCGGTTTTTCCCCCTCCTCTCCTTATCGTCTTACAAAATTATATCCACATAAATCCAAAACAAATAAAGCTGACTCATCAATAACAAAAAACACCAAAATCCATAATTAACAACCATTATCCAACCTGTCATGACGAGGTGAACGCTCTACGTCACAAATAACAGGGGCATTCCCGTCACTTCACAACCAATTTTCTTATCGTTTTTTTTAACGCCATCTCCTATAAATAACTTCCCTCGCTCTCCATCAAGAAACTAAAAATCTCATTTTTATCGTCTCCTCATCGCTTTCCTTCATCTTCTCCCTCTTGATTCGCGCCATTGATTCAGGGTTAGGTTTAGGGTTCGCTTGATGGGTGCTAGGGTTTCTGCGCTGGGGCCGGAGGTCGACGGCGGGGCCCACGAGACTGGGCTGGGGGACCTGCCGGAGAGCTGCGTCGCCGAGGTGATGCTTCACCTCGAGCCGCCGGAGATTTGCAGGCTGGCGCGGATGAGCAGGGCGTTTGGGGCCGCGGCGACCGCCGATTTTGTGTGGGAGACGAAGCTGCCGCAGAATTGGAAGTATTTGATCGATAAGGCCTCGAGCGATGGGAATTCGAACCGTTTGCTCTCTAAGAAGGAGATCTATGCGCAGCTTTGTCGAAGGAATTTGTTTGATGGGGGAACTAAGGTAAGGGATTTGGGGATTTTGCAGGGAAAGTTGTGTTTTCTATTTGATTTTGGCGCTTTTTAGGGGTTTTTTTGTGCCAATTTTAGGAATTTTGGATGGAAAAGAAAAAGGGTGGGATTTGCATGTTGATTTCGTCCAAGGGGTTGGCGATTACGGGGATCGATGATCGGAGATACTGGAATCATATCCCAACTGAGGAATCTAGGTATTATTTCGATAAAGCTTTCTCATTTGATCACATAGCTTTGTCAAAATTCCTTCTTTTTGATCTCTGGGAGTTAAATCGCACCATTTAGTTAACCAGTAAATTGCTTGATATTAACATTAACATCTTACCTCTTATGTCTTTAATTTCCTGAAATAATTTAGGAATTTTGGGGTAGGACAACGGTGTGCTTTCCTCAGATGTGCCTTGTATTGTTAACTTGTAGGCGTGTTAATTGAAGACCTGTTCTGCGATTCTTCACACCTTTTACTTATTTGTATCTAGGTGTGATAACAATCATGCCTAATTTCTTGTTTATTAGCTTTTATTAGAGAAATATGATTGTGCCGTTCAATTTTGATGAGCACTTTGGTGCTCTCTCTCTCTCTCTCTCTCTCTCTCTCTCTCTTCCCAGTTTCACAGAACTACGGGGAGGACAAATGTTAGATTTATAGATGATTCAGGTTCTTTTGGATGGTTTCTGATTTGTGAATGAGATGCCTCTTTAAATTATCGTTCTTTTGCCCACTGTTTCTTGTCGTTAGGCTTTGTGGCATCAATTTGTTTTTTCCACAATGGTGACTTTGTAGTATGAATTTGTTCTTTCCACGATGCTATATAGATATATCAATAAAACGATGAGATGACAGGGGGTAGATTGTAGATTAACCAAAGAATGATATAATATTTATCTTACGAAAGCAAATTCATTAGTTTTATCAGCATATGTCAGGATCTTATAAACTTCCGTGTTTATTAGGTCACCTTAGTATTTATAGTTGGTTTCATGGCATTGGCACATACATCATCGGACTGTTAGACCAATATCTTGGAACTGGATAGGACCAACCGTTCCTTCCTTCGATTCTTTTACGAGACTGATTATACGTGGAAACATAGGGTTGATTGAAATTGCGCATTATCAGTCTAAAAATCTGGTCATAACCTGTTTCTTCAACTTTCATAATTAATAATGCATTGTGAATTATTGAAAATGCAACCTGGTGACTTTGAATAACTGTTTATTAGAGAAGCAGGTGTCCTCTTTAGAATTCTCCCATCTAGGTTTGAACCTTGACTACTTTTCCCTTTTTCCTTTTATATACCTTTCATTAACTAATTAAGCACCTCATAATTGACTTGGTGATCTTAATGATAATATTTATTTAATCAGTTTGTGTGGATCATGGGTGATTAACTATGCAAAGTTTTATGATGCTACAGGATAACATAATATCAACCCAACTTCTTAGTCCTTGATCCTCTAATCCCTTTGACACTCACAGGTTCTTCCAGTGATAAAATATTAAAAATGTTGCTTGTCTGAGGATTATATTGGTTCAGATTATGAAGTCACACAGGTGGACTGTGATAATTTAAGTTGAAAGATGATGATAACAACCAGTCTGTTACATAAGCTCTACGCTTTGGGATGTTAAAGTTTAGAATTTATAATTCCTTTTGTTATTAGCATATGTTAGTTTTCCTCGGTATAGAAGCATTGCGTGTTACTATTTGTCCCAATCGTATAGCAAACCCCCTTAAAAGGGTTTGTAATTGACCCTGGGCAGGCCTATTTTCTTTTAATCTCCGTTTTTAAGGGAAAAAGGGCACGATGTTGAAAGATTGCAGCAGTTTTTGTTGAGTGCAGTGGTGAAAGGGCATGTATATTACACATCTCCTTCATAGTTTATTATTTTGCATTTATTGATCTTTCATCTGTTTCAAATATCATTCAGAAAGTCTACTCGCAGGATCTAAGTGTTTAATTTTTATAAGAAAATTTATAGTACATGTGCCCTTTGGAAACGATATAGCATCAGCTGCATCACACATTACTCAAAATCTGAACAAATCGTATTTTTCTTCATGCAGATTCCACATGGTAGCATATCTACAACAAGTCTGGTGGCTAGAAGTAGCTGGCGAAATAGATTTCTGTTTCCCAAAAGGCACATACAGCTTATACTTCCGTCTCCATCTTGGCCGAGCCTCAAAGAGGCTAGGTCGACGAATATGCAACTCCGAACACGTGCACGGGTGGGACATAAAACCCGTGAAATTCCAACTTCGGACATCCGATGGTCAACACTCAGTCTCCGAGTGCCATTTGGGTGAGCCCGGGAGCTGGAACCGGTACTTTGTAGGTGATTTCGTTGTACAGAAGTCTGATGTGCCGATCAAGGTCAAGTTTTCAATGACCCAAATCGACTGCACTCATACTAAAGGGGGTCTTTGTGTCGACTCGGTGTTGATATTGCCGAAAGGGTTTAGATGAAAGTAAGTTTTGTAGAATTAGTGTAGTCGAAGAAGGAATCACGTACAGAAGATGGGCCATTTTATCTCTTTCTTCTGGCTTAGTGTGTTTTTGTTTTTGTTATATGCTATGTATCCTACAGACTGCATAATTTTTTGTAATCCATGAGACTATCAGGTTGTTTCCTAGAGCCAGAATGAAAGAATTTCTGTAGCTTAATCAGATGCTTTTCTCTATTGTTATTTTGGGTACATGAGAGTATCAGGTGGAAAGATGAAGCTGCGAACGCCACAACTAACATAGCTGTGAATGTATGACGCCGGCTTAAACCCAGGGACCTATTACCTTATGTTTTATCTCTTAACCAAGTGAACATCCACAGCTGAGTTAGCTGTAAACGTTTCCAACTCCATTAACTAATATTATATATGCTTCTTGTTGTTTTATCGGCGATTTATGTCTTCCAGCGATCGCGACATTTTGTTCTCTTGCAAAACTTTTTGAGGTGTAACTTTTTGAGACCACGCAAAACTCACAATCAAAGGCGTAAACTTAGTGAAGTGAATGTTTGCGATTCATAGTTGGATGTTTCTTAAAAGCCTGAGCATTACAATCACAATTTCAAATTATTCTTGTTTTGAGGTGGCAAGTTTTGAGGCAAGGGTAAGGATGTGACTGCTAGCTATGTGATGTGAGTGCGGAAGATGGGTCGTTTTCATTATCATTGAGCGTACATGATATCAGCCACACAGACGATCGATTCAATTTCCGGCACATCCTGACAAAAGTTTTACTATTGAAGAGAAAGACACAAGAGATGATATAGAGTACTTTCAACAATGGATAGTCTGTTCTAGATAATCTTGGTGTAAATCGAAAAACTAAATACAAATACTCAATCATTTGATAGCTTTTGAAGGAAAATCAGTTTAATATTTGGGGGGAAATCAAGCTTCCATAAGACGGCCTTAAGTTTTGATCGACCGCCGTATTGTTTTTTCCTTTTTTGACGGAAAAATTATCATGTTGTCCAAGACGCTATTTCTCTTTGCTGTCCTTTTTAACCCACCCCCCACCCCTCTTAATAACCTAGTGGTTTTACAATGTTTATTACTTAATTTTAGCTTGGAAACTTAGTAGAAAAGTAGCAAGAAAACAAGCGTTCATTTCTTTGGCAACCAAAATTTGGTTGCCGGGCGCACACAAAAATAATAAAGGTGAATAGGAGGTTACGTAGAGACAAAGATCATGGATGTTAAAAATCATGCAATAATTCATTTATATTTGCAGCACTTTTAAAATAATCATAATAACTCTTCCTTAATTTCTCCCTTCAACAATAGGTTCTCTCTTTCTTCTAATAGAAAACAATGGAACAACTGAATTTGCTGTTCATGAATGTTACGACCATTTAAGTACCTAATATGTGAATTGTGATTATGAGAATTCCTCTCGAGGATAAACGAAAACAGGCAAAAAAAGAAAGGAAGCAAAAAACAACTATGGCAGCTAAACAACCAAAATAATCGTAAATATAGACAAATTAAAAGAGATGAAAAAACTAGAAAAAACAAAGGAAAACGGCCATTATTTTCTTGTCTGGCTATTGAATTGAGGGTATTTTATACCTGTTTTTCTTACAATATGAGCTGCCTTGAAAATTTTACTTTCTCCCTTCAAATGGAGATTTGGATATATATATAGTGAAAAAGTGAAAAAAAAAGCAGCTCTCTTTTCCTTTATCAGAATTTTGATCTTTTGTTCTTGGACCATGAGAACAATCTACATAATTTTTTTACCCGTTCGTGCATTTTATTTCGATCGAAGTCCCAACCCAATCTAATACCGCCTTTAGTAGCAAACCAAAAAATAATTTGGTATCATTCTCTTTTTTTTTTCTTTTTCTTTTCGATACACAAACAGCTTGAAATGAAAGGTTACATAAAAATGTGATGTTTTAAGGAATAATTTACCAAATAATAAATTCATGCTGGTGATAACAATGATTTGGAAAAGCCTCTCAAATTAGACTGGTATCTTGATTCTCCGCATGATACATGATATAAAAAACAACCTCATAATTTTTTAATCAAACATAACATTTATTGGATTTTTTGGAGGATAAAAAGACCAATCTACCCCGGCTTAAATAGCAATGGAAAAAACTTCGTAGGCCCCAAAATACAAATAGGAAAACTTCCTTGGCCCAAAAACCTTGTGGAAAAACTCCTTATCTTCAAAAAGCGGCAAATTTAAGTCACTCAAAAAAATCAAACTTTTATATTTAACAGATAACTACTACCCTACGTGTTTGACGTCTTTTCAGTCTACCGCTTCTTAGATGTGGTTATATGGTGAATCTGTGTTGGGAAACTTGAAAATGTAGCAATTATCATGTAAGTATTAGTAGTTATCCAATATTCAGTAGTAATATGATAAAAGTAATAGTTATTTGTTAAAATATTATAAGGTTAGTATAGAGATACTGAAATATAAAAAAAATGGACTGCGCACTTGAAAGACTTAAATTGCTGTTCCTGGGGAGTTTACATGTTTTTTTAATAAAAAATAGGGATTTATCTAAACATGTCGTTTTTTGGGGCGGAGGTATTTAATTTTGAAGTAATGATTGTTGAAACATCTCTATATATAATGCAAATACTCTTGGTTAGAGGTCTACCCTTATCCTTTTCTCTACAAAAATAGAAAAAATCTCTATATATAATGCAAATATCCTTGGTTAGATGTCCACCCTTATCCTTTTTTCTTGAAAAATAGAAAAAATCTCTATATATCTCTTTATATAATGCAAATACCCTTGGTTAGAGGTCCACCCTTATCCTTTTTTCTAGAAAAATAGAAAAATCTGTATATATAATAATCTATATATAATGCAAATACCCTTTGTCAGAGGTCTACCCTTATCATTTTTTCTAGAAAAATAGAAAAAATGAGAATAATCCTTACCTCTCAAGCCCTCCACATCATCTCTCCCACCCTCTCAAGCCCTCCATCTCATCCCTCCATTTTTTTGAAATAAATAAATAAATAAATATTTTTGAAATAAATAAATAAATAAGACTCTAGCAGCGTCTGCATTTCTCTTTCTTCTCTACCCAAATTTTTTTGCACGTGCATAAATTCTAGTTAAGAAAATAATGAAGATTGGGCCTCGTCATCTCTGGAAAGCGCCTTGTCGGTGCGATTCGACCCGCGTCTCTCTCTCTCTCTCTCTGTCTTCTATTCTTACATCTATCAATCACCCCCCCCCCCCCAACGTTACCCTTTCTCTCTCCTCCACTCGAATGCTTTCTCTCTCTTTGGGTTTCTGCTTGCCGACGTCTCAGCGGCCATCCCTGCTGGTAAAGATCCCGCCTTTTTCCGTCCATACGCGTGAAATTGGGATCGAACCCTCGGATTCGATGGATGAATTTTATGATTGATATGTTGAGTTATGAAATTAGGTCGCTCGTGCTGATGGATATATGCGTGGATTTCTTGGAATGGCTGGGGCCTGACACGTCTACGACCGTGCTGATGCTTCTCGATGATCCGGCCGATCTCGTGCGTGTCTGCGCCGTCTCTCGAACTTGGCGGAAATTCGGTGAGGATTTATTTGAATCCGAGCGTCAATTTTGTATAATTGATTGGTAATGATAGGTTTTTGATTATTTTTTGTGCTTGATTGGATTGATTTTGAGAAAAGTTTTGGTTTTGGTATGTAAATGTTCTTAATCGCTATGCGTTTGATTGGCATCGGGTGAATTAAATAGCTTTGAGGGTAAACATTTACAAGGCTTGGTGGGTGGTGATCTTACTTTTGTAAGAAGATGAGTTTTTGGCTAGTTATTTGAATATTTAGAGGACACATTTTGCTTCTTATGAATTTTTAAAAATCTCACGTCTTGCCCTGTCAAGTATGATACCCAATCTAGGGAAATAAGAGGGTTCCTTTGTTTTGGAAGGTTGGCCTATAGGGCTATATCTGTTGTCATAGTCGCTTTGGTCATGAGTTTGGCTTGAAATTTTGGTTGATAAGTTCTAGGGATCTTTCTAGACTGTGACTGAGCTCCATAGCTGATCTCAGTTTGAAATGTAAAATACTCTAGCGGTGATGATTGTGATTATTTGGCCTGAAATCAGCCATAATAGAAGGATTACTCTTATTTGGCACCAAACAGATAAGAGTAGAGTTGATGGTGATGATTATGATTGCTTGGTTACCTTCTAGTAGGTGCCATAATTCATAAGCCTTTTGTTGAATTGTTGTTGCTTGCATGGTTCAATATGTTAGGGAACTCTTTGTAATGGCCCTTGTCTTATCCATAAGGGTTATTGCTATTATGATACAAATTGAGTTAATTATCTCTTGGTTCTGGGTAAATAGCTTTCAAAGTCATGCTCTAGTATATAAAAACAATGCAGATGCCGAAAGCAATTGTTTTTTCTTTTTCTTTTTATAAATTTTAAATTCTATTTTATGCAGTCAAAGATTAAATATATTGTATTTGGTGATTACTAGAATTGGAAGAGCATATTTTTGCTTAACATGTGTTACATTTACAACCTCCAGCCAATGTTCGAAAAAGTGGTTTAGGCGGCCGCTTAAGCTGAAGCCGCTGCTCCGTTTTGACCTTAAGCGGTCGCATTAAATAGTCTAAGCATTTTAAGTTCTTAAGTGGGCTCTCCCGTCAAGGTGGGTGCTTAAGTAAGATATGATACAAGCTTTATGCGCTAGGTTAAAGGGTTTTTTCTCTGAAAGTACCTGACCCAAAACCCTTTCTAAAATACAATACATGTCTCGTTCTATTTTCAAATTATAAGAATGAATAAACCCTAAAGTATTCTTGTCGTCACCCTCCTCTCAAATCTCTAAAGGATCTCCGGCAAAAACCCTTGGTAATTTTGCCCAAATAATTATATGTTCTCATGTTTCTCTTCTTCTTTTCAATTCGTTTCATGAGGTGTGCAACTTGCAAACTGAAAAGTTTAATTAGAAATTTATGATTTATCATTATATTTCATCAAATGTCATGTATTATATATTTTTTGATATTATGCACTCTATTCAATAAGAAGTTGCTATATAAATTCAATATATTTCTAAGTATATTGTTTTATTTTTCTATGATTTTTTGCTATTTTATGTATATAGATATGAAATATAATTTTAATTAAAATTAAAAACCTGCTTAGGCGGCTAGGCGCTAGGCGGTATCTATGTTACCATAAATTGCTAAACCGCCAGCGATTTACGATTTGGAACGAACACTGGTTCCGGATCGGAAGAATCATCTTTCCGATCAAAACGTAAGTTAGGGCCTATAAGCGGGTTTGTGTTAGATTATACTATTTTTTTTTATTTTTTAGCAAAAGAAATCGAATTATATATATATGTATATTATACATAAATATACAACATACATACAAACAGTCTAAAAACACCTCTTTTAGATGTACGTTTTTTGTCCCGTATAAGCATATAGAAGAAGACTACTGTAATTGTACCATGTTCCATAACAAGCAGCGCTCCACTTTCCCATTTTCGTTTTGCGTATCGAAAGTTCTGCACACATACATACAGTCCAAAAACACTTCCTCTTGTATGTTTTCCGTCCCTTATAAGCATATGGAAGAAGACTACTCTGAACGTACCGTGTTCCACAACAAGTGGCGCTCCGCGTTCCCATTTTCTTTTTGCGTACCGAAACGTCCTGCATTCCATGTAACATTGGGCGGTATCCTAACCGCTCAGCTTCGTTTAGCGCTATTTACAACCTTGCATCCAACACAGGAAATGTAGAAGAATTTCAGGCTACTTGGTGCCTTGCTGATGATCCGCATTCTGCAGCAGAGCGTACATTGCTTCTGACACAAATATAAAATTATGTCTACCATCGTCAAGGATAAGGTTCTTGCTAAACATATGCAGTCAAGGCCACACATTAAATTGATATAATTATAAACATAATTTCTAATTTTATATGGATCAATTTTGATGTCCAGCAAGCCCCCCCCCCCCACCCCCCCCCCCACCCCCCAAAAAAAAAAGAAGACAACCTCATACTATTTTTTCATCATCTTAGCCTTTTCCCAACAAAGTAATGTTGGCTATTAGTGAAGGCCTCAGAATAAAAAATAGACGAAACAATTTATGATCAGGAAAGAAACCGTTTACAAAGAAGCAGAGTTAATGAGGTAGCGAAATCAACACATATCATGCTCAGAAAAAGTGTACATTTGTCTGTTTTCCAATTTTTTTTGAAGGGGTGTTTACCTCTATAACGCTTTTACTTTCATAAGCGCGTCTGATTCAGCTGGATGGCTCTGGGAAGTTGATTCATTTTAATTCATGCTTATCTGGTCGTCTGGTTGGCTAGATGACCTAAGTCCCTTATGTGCTGTAATGTAGACATCTTTTGGCCCACAGTCTCTTATTTCATTCATTTAGTGCTTTGAACCGTGTGCATGCGCACACGCGTTTTTTAAAAATAATTTTGAGAGGAAGTCAAAATTCAAATTTTTTTAATTTTAAAATGCAGAGTGTAGATATTACTGCTTAAATATGATTGCTTCTGACTTGGTTCTTGTATATAAATGCAAAAAATATTTCACACATTATGGTTATTTAATACTAAACTTGTTGGAATTCCATTGCAGTTATCGCAAATAGGTTCTGCAAGAAACTGTGCTCAAGATTGTTTGCAGAGGTATCATATTTTGCACGTGTAACAGAAGGAAACAGTACAAAGGAGGCTTTAGAAGCTGGTTCTAGTGCTGCTATGGAATGGGCAAGCCTGGAGAGAGAACACCGGGCATATTCCTATTTAAGTCACCGCCTTCTTTTTCCTATGGAAAGTGGGGAGTGCATTGCCCAGGCAATCCGTGCTTCTAGCACAGATAATTACCCAGATGAAAGCATTGAAAATACATTGATAGAAAGTGACCGAGTGGATATGCGGCCTTCTTACTGGTCGAGTCAAGGAGAAAGTAATCCTGGAGTGCCAGAGACATTGACTTATAGACTAGGCTCCAAGTTGTGCATAATTAATGAAATAAAAGTACAGCCATTTGAAGGTTAGTATCTCTAGACTCTCAACTATTTTAACTCAAAGGTGACGGTCTCAAATTAAAATTTCAATATTTGATGCTTAGCATGATAGTGGCAAAAAAAGCCCTCAAAACTGTGAGCATAACAATTAGTTTATTTGCATGTGCTATGGAAGTGGGATATAGTGTTTTAATAAAACTTTAAATATCAACAAAAGAGAGAAATTCTAAAGATATCATAAGAATAAGAATTATGATAATTCAAACTACAATAGATCATAATAAATGCAATGATTTATTTGTGTTGAAAATGCTTGCTTTTGGATTTAGAAAATGTAACATGAAGATTTGTTAAGTTTATGGTTAGGAAATTTTAGTTATCAAAATTTGATTTGATTTTTTAATGCTAAAATTTTGATTTTATTAAAATTTAAATGACAAGTGCAATAATTTATTTGTTTTGAAAAGATTAGCTTTTTGTATAAGCTTAATGATATCTTAAGCTTATGGGTAGAATTTTGTAGTTTATATCATAATTTAATTTAAATTGCATAAAAATTTAAATAACAAATGCAATGATTTATTTATCTTTAACAGATTTGCATTTTATTTTAAAAATATTGGTAGAACTTAAAGATTTATCAAGTTTATGGTTGGAAAATTTTAATTTATACTACATTGGATTTGCTTTTAATAAGTATATAAATATCAAATGTAATGATTTATTTGTTTGGAGAAGATTTGCTCTTTGTTTTACAAGAATATTGGCAAAAGTTAATGTTTAAAAAAATTTATGGTCAGAAAATTTTAGTTTATATTAAAAATCTTGGCATCGCTTGAAGGATGAAAAAGGGGCACTAGAATTTTACTGCAGGACTATAGATTATAACTGTTTAAATATGTTAATTAAAAAACAAATCTGCTAAAAATCTCTAATATATTAACTGAAAAGTCTTGAAAATTTGAATTTGTATAAAAGAATTATACATAATGTGTTACATATGTATGTGTATATCACATGAGTAAAGTACTAGTTTTTCCATGACCAACATACTTCCATGGTCGTTTTGAATTATTGAAAGTTACTGTTTTCTTAAGCCAAAAGTTTGGCACTAATTAACAGCATGTTGATGTCAGGTAATTTATTAAACCGTGTTAAATCTTTTATGGAGCTCAGCTTCATTGTTGACCCCCCAGTTTCATGGAAAAGGCATTGATGATGATAATGATGATGATTATACCTCCATGTTTGTAGCAATTGCTTAGAGACTTTCTTTTGTTTCTTCAGCTTACTTCCAAAATGGCAATCCGATATATTCAGCAAAATCAGTTAGATTTCGGATGGGTCATTCTGTGTCACCTCAAGAGGATACTAATGAATCGTTTGTATGGACATATGTTTCACCAGAATTTCCAATGGTGCAGGTCTGTTGAATTACTTACCTATTGTATATTTGTTGATGTTATACCGTCAATGTAGATTGCCTATGAGATATTTAACACCCTCACATAGTAAAGATGGTGATACAATCCACTTTTCTCATAATTGACTGTTTTGTCTTTAGGAAAATTTAGCTTCAATGGTTGTAAATAATGGATGTAGTTCTAACCTGGCTTCTTTATTCTAATACCGTTTGTTCGCTTCATTTGTTAAGGTATACAATCAAAATTCTAATTGAAATGTCCAAGGAGGGTATTGATCATGTGGCAAATATAGGATTTACTCGTTATTTCATTTATTGCTTAGTATGAACTCATCTTGGCTTGTACGAGTGCTTTTTGTAGAGGGCTATAAGGTATTGCATCATTTATTGTTCCACATAGACTAAGATTGATTATTTGTTCTGAATGTTGACATGAAACTATTTCTATTCTTTTAAGTGATATAATGGTCGGATTTTATTAACGCACATCTTATATTTTAACGTGAATAATATGAACTTTATTGAAAGAATAGAAAATATCATTTAAAATGTTCGATTGTCCAGATGTTGATATTGTTTAAATTTATAGGTGTTATTGATTTTAGGCGGCATTTTGCTAGTAGAGGTGGTTGTTTGTTTGTAAACTGGATACAAATAACCGAAAAGCAGTGGAAATTAGCAAAAAACCATGCAATTATTTTTCAGATCAAAGGACTTTGATTTCTAGCAAAGATATGTGAATTCTATTTGTAACCAATGGATTCTTGCACATTGCAAGTGATGAAGGTGGTGTTGTAATTTGTGCTTTTTGTGAGAGTGAGTATTAGAACCGTGAAATCCAGTGAACAAATTGAAGCAGGCCGTAAAAAGAAATTTAAACATAAAAGATAAAAAAAATTGTTTGACCAGATGTTTTGTTGATAGAAGAGCCAGGCTCGTGAACCTGTCCCATAAATTAATTGATATCTAAGAAAATTACAATTGTCCATATAAAATTGCAAAGTTTTTAACCTAACAAATATCGGCTATATATCACAACAAGAAATTAAAAAAAAGGTATGAAGGAATAGGATAAAGGATTTGAATTAAAATTCTTAATAGTGTTGAATCTCAGCAACATATTTTATTGCCCTAGGTGTTTTATGAATCCTCTTGATCTATTAGCACTTTAATCTTTAAATATCATCCTACCTTTAAAGTTGTGGGAATCCAAAAGGACCTTCATAAAATGAAGAATGAAGGAGATTGTAAAATTGAAAACATAGAAAGGTATAAATAAATCTGTTTAGCAAATCTTCGACGTTACGAAAATAGAAAAGAACGATGAGAAATTAACCTACCGTGTAACATGCACTGTGAACGGGGGCGGATCCAGTAAGGCCCAAGGGGGGCACGTGCCCTCGCAGAAATGTTGGAAAAAAGAGATAGATATTGATTATAAACTTAAGTTGGAATATTTTGGACATGTATTATATATTTATATGCTATTAGTACATGAATATAACACTTAAGCCCAGTTGGTAGTGTATTTTGTTTTCCAGGAAAAAGTCTTGGGTTCAATTCCCACTACCTGCAATTTACTTTTTGAATTATTTTTTGATTTTATTAAAGAGTATGGATTTCATTAAGATTTATCTTCCTGTTGAAAAAGTTTTTTTTCCTTATGTTATAATAAGTTATTTAAACTTTTTGTTGCTACTTTGCAAATCATATGACAATTTTATATAATATTTATATTTTATTTCTTACCGTAAGCCTGCATTGTTTGGTGCCTCCTCTGACAAAAATTCCTGCATCCGCCCCTGATTGTGAAGAATACGAGTGAACCATAATAAAGAATAGAAAGAAAATCATATAATAGCATTGTATAAAAATCTCGGAAAAGCTCAAGTATCGGAAGAGAGACAAAACTTAATAAATAAGTGATTAATTATATTATCCTTTAGAATATTAAAAAATCCACCATTGCCGGTCCCAAGCACGAATGAGAAAGGGTTAGGGTTGGGGTAGGCTTGTGACAGCTAATGTAAAACTGTCATATTCTATGATATGAACCATAATAAGAAAATCGTTGGGGTGTTCCCTACTCAGCGACACGCTACATTGCATCCCGGATGTAGTGTTAAGTATGCAAGGGCTTCTAGGTCGTCGTTCGGAAGTGGCGCGCTACATCAGACTCCCCGGGTGCAGTGACAAATAAGCAAGGGTTTCATAAGATCTGTCTAGCTTCTTGGAACATAGGTTCTCTTATGAGTAGACTAACAAAATTAGTGAAGGTGATGATTAGGAAGAGAGTTAGTATTATGTGTTTGCAAGGAACTAAGTGGATAGATGAAAAGGGTAGAGTCATAGCCTTAGGGTCAAGCTTTGATATACAGGTAGAGATAAAAGTTGTAATGAGGTAGACATAATCATAAATAGATTGTTGCTTGAGTATGTAGTTGAGATTATGAGAAAAGGTGATAGGATTTTATTGGTTAAGCTTATTCTAGGTTGGGAGATCCTTAATGTTATCAAAGCTTATGTACCACACATAGGTCTTGATGACGCTAGTAAGTGTTGGAAGGATTTAGATGAGATGGTGCAAAGAATAGCTAGTGGAGAGAAGTTATTTATTGGTGGTGATCTCAATGGACATGTAGATACTAAACGTAGTGGGTTTCATACTATTCATGGAGGTTTTGGTTTTGGACAGAGGAATGCAGCAGATGGCTCGATTCTAGATTTTGCCTTATCTTATGATTTGATCTAGCAAACACTTGGTTTAGTAAAAGAGTCGCCTTATCACCTTTAGAAGTGGATCGACTGCAAGTCAAATAGACTTTTTTTTATTAGAAGGGTAGAGGATGTATCGATTGTAAGATAGTGTCAAGCGAGAGTAACTGCAAGTCAAATAGACTTTTTTTTATTAGAAGGGTAGAGGATGTATCGATTGTAAGATAGTGTCAAGCGAGAGTATAACCACACTTTTAGTTTTAGATGTTCGATTTAGAAGAGAACCTAGAAAGATTAGACGTAAGGTAGAGCCTAGAATTAAGTGATGGCGACCGAAAGAAGGTAATCAAAAAGCTTTTATAGATCGTGTAGTTCAAGAGCCGGAATGGCAGGCTGAAGATGATTCAGATACAACATGGAACAAGATGGCTAGTTGTGTCAAGATGGTAGCTAGAGATATACTTGGTGAGTCGAGGGATGGTGCTCCACCATCTAAGGACGTGTCATAGTGGAACGAAGAAGTAAAAGCTGCTATTAAAATTAAGAGGGATTCTTATGGAGATTTGAAGAA
Organism: Agapanthus africanus; assembly: GCA_030015575.1. Lineage (NCBI taxonomy): Eukaryota > Viridiplantae > Streptophyta > Magnoliopsida > Asparagales > Amaryllidaceae > Agapanthus > Agapanthus africanus. The sequence goes on from JASDDO010000018.1 coordinate 435,032,153, forward strand.
AAACAGATATGCAGAGAGATTTTGATAAGTATAAAATAGCTAAAAATGAATTTAAGAAAGCTGTTCGGAAAGCTAAATTTAAGGTCTATAAGATGTACGAGAAGTTGGACACTAAGGAGGCTGAAAATGATATATACATGATTGTTCGGATGTGGGAAAGATAGACCAGAGACTTGTCCGGTGAAGCGTGTCATAAATGAAGATCAGAAGGTTTTCGAGATGAGGATATCAAGAAAAGGTGTATAGATTATTTTGACAAATTGTTCAATGAGAGCTTTACTAAGGATTTGGATGGATGAATGACAGATCTGTTTAATAAGATTTTGTAGTAAAAAAAGATGTCAAATGAGTGGAGGAAAAGTACCCTTGTATCTATCTGCAAGAATAAGGGTGACATTCAACGTTGCTCAAACTATCGTGGAATAAAACTTATGTGTCACACCATGAAGTTTTGAGAGAGATTGAACACGGGATAAAGAAGGGTAAGATAACAGAGAACCAGTTTGGGTTCATGCCTGGACGATCGACGACAAAGGCTATTCATTTGCTTCGTCAACTTGTCAAGTGTTTTCAAGATAGGAGAAGAGATTTGCATATATTTATTGACTTGCAGAAAGCGTACGATAAGGTACCTAGAGAGGTATTATGGGGGACAATGATGAAGAAGGGAGTCTCAGTCAAGTACATTGACATAATCAAGAACATGCATGATAAAGTAATGACAAATGTTAGAACTTGCGACTGCCTAATGAGTGATTTTCCGATTACAATTGGGTTGCATCAAGGATCTGCATTAAGTCCATTTTCGTTTCTTATCATGATGGATGAGCTTATTAGAACTATCCAGAATGAGGTACCTTGGTGTATTATTCATTGATGATATTGTTTGGTAAATGGGACGAAGGCAAGGGTTAATGCCAAACTGGATTTATAGAGGCAAACGTTTGAATCTTGGGTTTTTTGATTGAGCAGGTCCAAGACATGTATATGCAAAGCAAATTTAACAAACAGAGAAGTCGAGACCACAATAGTATAACACTGGATGTGCAAGAGATATCACTGAACGATCGGTTTAGATACCTAGGTTCCATCATCCAAAATGATGGGGAGATCGATAGCGATGTCTATCAAAGGATTCAGGCTGATTGGTTGAAATGGAGGAGTGCAACAGAGATTTTGTGTGATCGTAACTTTCTGTTAAGGTTGAATGGGAAGTTTTATTGGAGCGTTATTCGGCCTGCCTTATTATATGGTACAGAATGCTGGGCTCTTAAGAAGCATCATACACAGAAGATGCACACAGCGGAGATGCGCATGTTTCGTTGAATGTGTGCTAACACTAGAAAAGATAAAATGCGAAATGAGAATATTCGTGCAAAAGTTGGTATAGCACCTGTGGAGGAGAAGATGCGGGATAACCGGCTAAAATGGTTTGATCGTGGAAAATATTTTTTTTTGATAGGAGTGAGTGGCGGCGGAGGATTCATGTGTTCGACCCGGCGTGATTCTCATGTTGGTTCATGTAGCCTACCCCATATGCGTGGAATAAAGGCTCAGTTGTTGTATCCTTTAGAATATTAAAATATTAATAAGATTATTTCTTTACCAATAGCAATGAGAATAACTCATATCATAGTTAAAAGAAAAGTCAATCTTTGGTTTTTCCTTACTAATACAGTAATACCTGAATAAAGTTAATAAATAATCGAACTGTAAAATTTGTGGATGAGAACTAATGCACTGACGACTATCAATATATTGAGGAGGAATTGGTATCTGATCAGTAAAGAAAATAAGAAAAGTTGACCCTCAAATTTATATATAGCAATAAATTTGAAGAAAGAAACTCTTCCTCGTCGGAAAAAGAGAATTTTTATTTTAAGAGATTAAAAAATATATGCGTACCATAGAGAATATATTTTGGTATAAAAATAGAGATCAATTTAAGGAGGGTGAGGTTCGAAACATAAGTAGTCGTCTTTTGCACCAAAATGAGATATATTCCAAATTTAATTCGAAGATGAATATTCAACCATTACCTATATATTTTTTATCTAGCATATGAAAACCAATAGCAATGATTAATTAAGACAACTAAAAAGAATGAGGTCATAATCATGTTATCAAGATTTAGAAGATAATCAACCAGTGAGTTTGTTGAATTGTACTCTATATAAAAAGGATATGGAAGAATATACTCATCATTATGAGAAATAATCAATCACAAAGGAAAAATGGGTAGAGACGTAATGGGGAGAAATAAAAGTTCTTAGAGGGATTACAAAATCAATATATGATAACATTCTTGTAATAAGTTCTTGAAAGCAAATATTCTTGTTAAACTTCTTTGAGGCTTTACTAACCTAACATAAGAAACTGAAAATACATTTTTATAACTGTATAAGTAGAGGCTTTGTTAGAATTAAATATATAACTAATTCTAGCTTTCTAAATGCATTAATAAGTTGGCATTAACAAGATTTTCTAGCTTTTAGCTTTAGTGTGAGTGAACTCACATCCATCAATTAACAACTTTCGTTAAGAAGCTGGAAAGAGTAAATATTTAAGCATCATAAGCCAATTTCATTTTAGAAAGTTTGCAGGAAATAAACAAATAGCTAGTGTATTCAAGAATGTTAATTAAAAAACAAGCAACATAGCCAAATTATCCCTAATAAGATTTTGTGTAGCGAGAATTTTATTCTCGAGCAACAACCCGGTAAAAATCATGATTTTAATAAGGGTACTATATTTCCGTATAAGTTTTTTAAAAAGATATTTAATGCGCAACAATCATAGGCTTATGAGTAGAATATACAGAAAAATGCATCTAAAGTCAAAACCCCAAGTAATTATATCTTACAATGAACTTGAATATAATGATAAGAAAGATCAAACAAAAGGTCATCAATACAAGATTTGTTATTTTTTAAAAATAAAATTATCTTTCTAAATCCATCAATCAGAAGCAAAATAACCCTGAGTATAGACTAATGCATTCTTACTTCAAGCCTTAGCAAATAATGATTGATATATTTTTTATATAGACCTATTGTTAGAAATTTATTATCTAACCGAAAAAGAATAGATTTGCCATTGTCTAAATTCCAGCTGGCCTAATTATAATGCACTATTTATTTTCCACAATCATTTTGCAAAAGAAGAAAATATTATTATAAGCGATCAATCTGGATGATCAGAATTCTAAGAAACCAATGCTATGTTATAACGGTTGTCAGAATTTTATAGTTTTCAAATTCATTTACAAACAATTTGTTAAGTAGAAAGATTTATAATCAATTTGCCTTCCTTTCGTTTACAGGGAAGACCAATTAGCATAATGCTATTTCTTTTTTACTTTTGATGATTGCTTTCTTGAGAAAAGAAGCTATAATTCAATCTTCGTAATGACCTAGGAGGATAGTTCAAAAAATGACATCCGATAAAGGGGAATGACAATAAGAACCTTATTTATTGTCATTTCCAATAAAGAAGTTCTTTTCTCTAGAAACGATTATTAAAAATCCATGACTAATACAAAAGCAATCAAGAGACTAATTTCTCATCAAGTGAATCGAGAAGGAATGAGTATGTTAAGCAAGATACTACATAATCTATAGATAAGACATTAGTAATTTTTTTTTTGAAAATGCCATGAATAAGAGTGACTAATGGGTCTAAAGCCTTTAATATTATTGGCATTTTTTAGTTTTGGGAATTAAGCATATCAAAGAGGGTTGCATGTGGATCCGGTGCTTTTACAAATTTTCAAATTTGGTGGGATACAGATAATTGATATATATTAAAATATTTTTCGGATACGGACACATTCGGTTTTGATAAAATTATTCAGATACAGATATCTGGATATATGAATTCAGATACAGATACAAATATCCGTAGATAAATATTTGAAAATATATCATTTGAACTTTATATTTTAAGTTAATGCTTATTTAAACCGTACATTTTAACTCATTTTATATGCTGAGTATAGGAATATTTTGACACCATCTCATCATTTTTTTTTCAAAATATGCAAAATAGGTAAGTACTGTCTATAGTATATTTGTTAACATTTATAATAATTCGTATAATATTCATTTGCATGTAATTTTGTCTATATCAAATATTTTAAATCATATTGAATTCGTAGTCGATAAAATCTATTGATTACATATATAATGCTTCACCGTCTCCATATTTGTTTTATCTTAATTTTTTTTATACATATCACATAATATATGTATCCATCTCTTTAATATCCGCTACGTAGTCATATTCGTATCCAATTTTGTCAAATACAAATATGACTATATTACCTATCTATACCCGTATTCGTCACTAGAAAACAAATACAAATATGGTAATGCACATATCCGCTTTGTATTTGATCCAGATGCAATCCCAATATCAAAGCATAATTAATCCCGCTCAAATCGCACTGATCATTATAAATACTAATGAATGTCAAAAATATTGTTTCGAAACAAATCCCAAATTCTTGAGTAAAAGATTTAAGAAAAAATGGAAAATTGTCTGGTCCAACCGATATATCAGCAACAAGATCGAAACCGACCTTCAAATCGCATCAATGTAGAAAGAGGACTCCTTACCAGCTAATAGAAAAGAATTTTCAATAAGATATGGAGAAGATCAAGCAAGACTTATCTTGAAAGAAAGGAGTGCAAAAATGATACTTAAAAAGTATTTGAAAAATAGGGTTAATTGCACAGAGACCTCTTGAACTATAATATTAAGCACTTACACCCCTTATGGTTAATAGATATTTTCCTAACACCCATTTTACCCCGTTCTTCTCTTCTACTCTAAAAATACCAATTTTTAATCCTAAAATACCAATATTTTTACCCTAATCTTAAAGCTTGATGTTTTTTCTTCCATTACACCTCCAAACTTTTTTCCATTATCTCAAAAGTGCGCAAGTTTTTAACCATAATCTAAAAGCTTGATGTTTAACATATTCTTTCCAATAATTTCAAGAAGAGGGAAAAGAAATTCAAGATGAATATTTATCAATTTTATTTTATTCTCATTTTATTTAGTTGATTCTGCAAAGATTTTTTTCATTGTAATATTAAGGCCATGAGTTCTTGATGCTTGAAGAGAAAGGTGTAAGGGATATAATGAGAATTAGAAATACATTTTTCAATCGGATGAGGTGAAAGTGCATATTATGATACTTTAGTGGTATAAGTGCTCGACCCCCCATAGTACAGGGGGCGTGTCCGCAATTAACCCAAAAAAATATCATGAATGCTATTGATATTGGAATTACGAAGAACGGACATTGATATCAATCCTTGTGAAAGTTGGATATTTGGTGAAAATATAATGGTATGGTCATTTTCTTTAAGCCAAGTGACCCTAGAGCTTTGTTTCTAAAAAATCTCCTTTTTAAGTTAAATGACAGTTAAGATGTCTTAAAGAGAGACGGTCATGTCTTGTGCTTCTTGAGATAACCCATCCGAGTCAAGTAGTATCTAGTTCAGCAAGGTCATGAAGAATTCGTTTCTATTTTTTGGTATAATATTACCTTAGAGCTTTCTTTTCCATTTCTTAAAGTTATTTTTTAGGTTTTTAAGTTTGAAAGCCAATCTTCTTAGAGGTCTCACTCAATGGGAGGAGAAGAATTCCAACAATTTATGACTAATGATGGAAATTAGGATGAGCAAATAACATATTTTTAAAAATAAGTGGGGGTTTGGGAAATTGCTGAGACTAATTGACAATGATAGACTTACAAAAGTATTGATTAAGGGGGATTGTTTGCTTTCAGATTTGTACTATCTAAATGAGTTGCTTTGTATTTTTCATTTTTAAAATAAAAGTTTTATTTGTGAAGTTTCCATAATAATTTGTTGTTTCCAGCAAAATGTATTGCAATCTTTCAAGCTTCCGCGTCCAGTCATTTGCATGGGTGGAATAGTGCAGATAGAGTTGTTGGGCCGGGTTCAAATACAACAAACGGATCATCTATATTATATATGGTAAGTCTTGGAACTTTGTTACTTTTATTTATAGTTATGACGTGCTTGCTATCCTGTAAAGGCTCTTTCAGGCCTTTCAAGGCGTAGATGCAATATAAACATTCATAGCAGCGGAAATACTATCTATCTACGCAAGAGATTTACGATATACCTTGTACTGGTTGTATGTTCGTTCATCTTCTCCATGTCACGTAGAAAATCTGAGTTTTAGCGCCTCCAACAAACGGTCGGAGAGAACCACACTTTGGTAGAAAGCGAGAATCTCTCTCTTGATCGTCCCGCAAGCCAACCCAAAATAGAAAAGGATGAGAAAAGGAGACGACTATTGTTTTTTCTCTATAGAAAAACTCTATATTGCATGCATCTGAGACCCTAGCCCCTATATGTGTTTATATAGGGTACTAGATCGGATCGGGCCCAATAGCAAGCATACTCATACTCGCACATTCGAGTGGGTGTCGTCCATAGTTCCCTGAGCCGGTTCCCTAAACTATTGATTCCCTGAATTAATTGTCTCCCTGCGAATCTTCCCCTTTTCTTCCCCATTCATACACATACTTATATGTTGGTGCGGCATGGACCGTTGAGAACCTTCAAGCGGGTAGCCTTGCAGCCAGATCTGTTAGAACCGACACAATGATCTCCCTAAAAGAAAACAACATAAGCCAAAATATGTTAGGCTCGCGAAATCTCATACCCCATATCTGATCGGATATGTCTGCCTAAGTACTTTCGATTCCTTTCAGAAGTGTACTTGAACACCGCGACAATTTCTCGATTTATCGCACTCTTAAACTTCATCACCATGGCATCAATAAGAGTTGGCCATGCGATGCAATCAGAAGGCATTCCAATCGATCTTCCTCCGGCTCTGAATAGTTAGGTCTGCTATTCATCCGCTTTCCAGACACTGTCCCGTATGTGCGGTATATTGTTATCGCGGTAGGAAACAACAACCAAATTAGCGGACGCTCATAACATGCATGTCCAGACAGCCCAGTGTCGCTAAGGATATATAGACTGCATGTTCTTCCGTGAAGGTCGTCAGAAGGGCTCACACGGTGAGGGAGATAGTGTCCATCCCTCAACTTCTTTATGCGCATGATCCAAACGCACATCATATGTCAACGTGCTACGGTATAAAATTCTCTCAGAGAGCGTACGCTATTAAAGCTATACCGTACGGACCTAAGTCTAATCACCGTGTGATTGACTTGCATGGCCATATCGCCCTACGATGTGTCTGGGATCTCCCAACAAGCTCGCAACTCATGCGACAAGTCAGACCCTTAGTCCAGCTATATGTAAACAGGTAAAGTGGCCATGGGATAACCACTTCGGTCGCTCGGCTTATTGCATATGACAACCTCATCCTGACCTAGTCAGGGCGTCTCTTTTAAGTGCTCCCACTGTCGCCATACCCAGTAAGCAATATCACAGTCACTGCTCCGAGCAGATGATGTCTAGCACTTAGTCTCACCTTCTATGCTTTCCAATCATAAGGGGGATCTTTCGCGTGAGGGAGAGTTTCTACCTGCTAACGTATCTTTGTCAAATGTGTGTCCTACACTTGTACTCTATGCATGAAATAGTCAAACAAAATATAGAAATACATATCCCAAATAATCAAGAAAACAATACAATCAATCTCAAAATATGCATCTATAAAAGTCCCCACTCATAAATATATAATGTCAAACATAATAGAAAGTCACTACATGTCTAAATACATGTACGTCACCAAGGACGTAGCCCTAAAGCTCTAGTATGTCATACAAAGCGCTCCTGGGCTATTCCCTTTGTCAGTGGATCTGCGACCATCTAATCCGTAGGGATGTACTGCAACTTGACTTCCTCCCTTTACTTTCTAATAAAATGGTACCGTATCTGAATGTGCTTTGACTTCTCGTGGTACTTCGGATCCTTTGAGTACGCAATTGCTGACATGCTATCACAATTAAGGATCACCTTGTTCTTTGCATGTGGAACTATAGTCAGCTTCTCCAAGAATCTTCGTAACCAAACTGTCTCTTGTGCCGCTGCACTGGCCGCCACGTATTCCGCTCTCATGGTGGAAACGGAAATACAATCATGCTTTTTACTACTCCAAGAGATGACCCCGCCATTGAGTAAGAAGACATATCTCGACGTGGACGCCCTCTTATCTAAATCGCCGGCCCAGTCGGCATCTGTATAGCCTCGCAAGTGTCTGATCCTCCATGGCACAAAGTATAGTGGGCAGTCCCACTTAGGTACCGCAAGATCCGTTTTACCCCTTTCCAATGAGCAACACCGGGTTGGACTGTTATATGCTCGTTAGCCCCACTGCATAAGATATATCGGGTCTTGTACACACCATAGCATACATGAGACTCTCGATAGTGCTTCTATAAGGAACATTCTACATCTGTCTTCTCTGTTTCGTTCTTTGGACACTGCTATAGACTTAGCGCATTATTCTTTGCAATTGGAGTTCCAATGGGTTTGCTTCCGTTCATGCCGAACTGTTCCAAGATTTTCTTAATGCAATTTTTTTGAGACATACCTAGAGTTCTCTTGGAATAGTCTCTCAGAATTCGAATCCCGAGCACGAATTGGGCATCATCGCCCGTCCATCTCAAAAGTGGAGGACAGCCAGCTCCGAGTGGCATTTATGGTCTCCATTTCCCACCCAGCAAGATATCGTCGACATACAATGATAGAATCTCGAAAATGTTACCAGCTTGTCGCAGGTAGACACAATTGTCCTCATCGATCATCTTAAAACCATAACCCAACACGATTTTATGAAATCGAAAATACCATACCTTGGAAGACTCTTTCAAGCTATAGATAAACCTCCTTAATTTGCACACCTTGCGCTCGAGGCCTTTGGCTTTGAAACCAATGGGTTGATCCATATAGATCCCCTCTTTCAGTTTTCCATAGAGAAAAGCTGATTAATTCAAGATCCATTTGCGCTACCAAAGCCAGAACTAAGCGAATGGAGACAATTTTCACCACCAGGGAAAATGTCTCATCATAGTCCACCCCACTTATTTGGGTATTCTTTCGCTATCAAGCGTGCCTTACAACACTCAATTGTCTCATCCACCTTTCGCTTAACCTTGAAAACCCACTTCTCTGCGTCTGGCAGGAAGATCCACCAAATCTCATACTTGATTCTTTCTCATGGACTCAAGCTCTTCCATCGCGGCCTTCCACTCTTTCGCTTTAGGTCCAGAAATAGCGTCATTGTAGGACTTGGGTTCCGCAACATCATGCGTTGCAACCATGAACGCTTCCCTCTCGATCTTAAAGCGTCGACGAGGTACCTATCCACGGGACGATCTATGAGGCTCTTGAGACTCCGCAAATGGCTTCAAGTCATAAGTCAGTATATCACTTCCACCGCCCCTAGGCGGTTGAGGAACTGATTCCTCTTCCAGTTCTGGATGAACAGTGGCCTTGACTTCGTACAATCCCAAATCTCTAGCTACTTGGCCTCTTTGCGGGAATTCCTCATTGAGGAATTCAACATCTCGTGACTCAATCTGGGTCATAGTTCTATCCTCATGCTCACTTAAGAATAAATATCCTTTAGAGTACTTGGAATAGCATATAAAAATACACTTCTTCCCTCTAGGGCATAACTTCCTATACCGATGCGAAGTGTTGTGTACATAGGCAGTGTACCCCATGGACATAAGTGATCCAATACTGGCTTATCGCTCGTCCATAACTTGTAGGGTGTGGATTGAACTGATTTGGAAGGTACTCTTTTAAGAACATAAGCTGTCGTCAGCGCATCTCCCCAAAACGATCTAGGAAGATTGGCTTGTGGCATCATGCTCGTAACCATATCCAACAATGTCCTATTTCGTCGCCCCGCAACACCATTTTGGTGCGGAGTGTAAGGCATCGTTAACTGTCTGACAATCTCCTTTTCTTCACACAATTCCCTGAACTAGTCCGATAGATGTTCTTTACCACGGTCTGTGCGCAAAGTCTTAATGCTTTTGCTTAATTGATTTTCCACCTCGTTGATATAGCGCTTGAAACAATCCAAGGCTTCAGACTTGTGGGAAATCAAACACATGCCCATAACGGTAGTAATCGTCAATGAAGGTGATGGAATAAAGGAGCACCGCCACACGCCTTCACATTTAGTGGTTCGCATATATGAGTGAATAAGTTGCAATTGAGCAGTCGATCTTTTTGCCATTCCAAATGGCTTCCTTGTGCCTTACCTGCAAGACAATACTCGCACGTGGAAAGGTCGACCTTCGTATGAGTGCTAAGTAGGCCATCCCTGGAAAGCCTAGTTATCCTATCCTATCCAATATGACCTAATCTGTTATGCCATAATTTAAATTCATCTATAGAACTATTTATAGCATACGAATAAGCACATAAATTATCTTTATTGCTAACAGAGTCACAATCCAAATTAATAAGGCCATTAATAAGGCGTTCAGGACAAAGCAAAGAATTATTTAAAATAAGTTTAATAGAATTGTTCTCAAATAAGACGTTAAATTCTACGCTAACTAATCTAACAACTGAGAAAATGTTCCGCCGCATCCTTGGAGTATATAAAATATCATGAAGAATCCACTTGTAACTCGTAATTAGCCTATACGTTCCGATGCCTTGCGCCTCGACATGACTCGTTTCCTGTGTAAATCTTCCGGCTCCCGGCGGATACTCTCCTGTACTCTACGAACCCTTCTCTGTCTCGAGAGATGTGGTCTGTGGCTCATGAATCTTCAATCCACATATTTGTAGAGTCGGCCATCATCAATGTACTAGCAATCAATATTGTATGGTGAAAAGAGAGTACCTTTTTAGGCCCATGACAGTCACGAGAAAAATGACCCGGTTGCCCACAGTTGAAGCAACCATCTCTTTTGGCCGATCTTTTCCTGCGTTTCGACTTTTCATCCTTCGTCTCTTTATTTGATCCCTTATAGAACCCTTTGTGTTTAGGCCTCTTGGGCTTGGGCTTGGAGTCCTCAGCTGCCATAGCTGTGGATGATGGTCTCTTAGGCTTAAGAGCGTCGCTGTGCTCTGCTTCAAACTCAACTTTAGCCCTCACATCCTCGAACGTTTTCACGTTATCAGAATGGGATAAAAAGAGTTTGAGATCATCCTAGGAATCGGGCAGAGTCCGGATGATGTCTGAATTTGCTGCTCATCAGTAAGCTTAGATATCCCTGATCATCGATGCCATCATACGAAGATGAAATTTGATGTCCTGCCCAGCAGACATCTTGTACGAATCCAATTTAATAGTCGGCGCACAGATCCTCATTGGTGAAACATGCCCCTAGTGGGTCTCAAGAGCCTCCCAGAGTCTTTGTTGATGGATACTCCTTAAATTCACCAATGAGATCGTTCCTCGTCGCGGCTAACATGGTGTACCGTGCTGAACGATCCTTTTGGGCCCATTTCTTGTACTCTGCAGCCCTCATATGCTGCTAAGTGGAGCACTGCTCCGGTTCAAGCATTTCTACCTCAGTACAATCTTGCAGCTCTTGTTCATTTAGTAGGAAACAGATCTTTCGACGCCAACCGAAGAGGTTATCACCGTTCAATTTGTCATCTTTGGTGAGATCGGCAATAACAGATTTGGAAGACATCTGATAAGAAGAAAAAATATTTATGAGTGCGTTAAAGACTATAGGCTAATGGAAGTACCGTTCTTTCAAAAAAACGCCGTCTTCAATTCATTTTAACAAAAAATAATAATAAATTTCACACTCCGAAGAAAGAAGAAAGCCTAAGGCCCAACCACATCCTTCAAAAGTATTAAATTTAAGAACTTGTTAAAATGATTGAACGACGAAATGCAAATTTTTTAGAAACGGAGTAGATTGGGTAGTTAAATCTAAACTCTCGTCGCAGCATGCGTCTTTTATATATATAGTATGTCATGCACATCACAAATGCAACAATAATCCAACATAATTTCATTTTCTGATTAAACTATCATTTTTAATCTTGTCCATTTTATTAGGGTTTTCGTTTTATTCTTGAAATTTGCACGTGTCCTAGGCACTCCCACTGAAACAACTTTTCAACAAATCTCCAAGATTTTATGTGAATAAATTTAGAAACTTTTGGTGATCAAACAAAAATTTTCATAAAAAACATAACTCGCAAAGTTAATAGCAAAACCCTTAACTAACCCATAAGTTGAGTGGAAAACTTCAAAAATTAGAAAAACAACAAAATAAATATTTTTCTTAATTTTCAGAATTTTTGTGGGATTTTTCTGTAAAAAAATATTTTAATTTTTTATTAAAAAATATAATAAGGCCCGGCCCGAGCCCAGCTCGGGCCGGGGTCTCCCCCTCCCCCCCCCCCAAATCGAATTTTTTATTTAAAAAAAATTCTAAGAAAAAATTCAAAAAAAATAAAATATCAAGGAATATCTTTTTGTCAAATATATTTTGCCCTTTACCAAAAAATCCATAAAAAAATGGTGCCAATCACCAAAATCTCTCATCCAGCAAAACTAAAAAAAAATATTTGGTGCTCTCACCACAATCCAAAAAAATCTTTTTGGTCCAACCAAACTCCCAAAAAAATATCCGACAAGTTTCCTTAAAAAAACATTAGGTTTAGGGTTTAGAGAGAAATTTGCGACCTAACCGCCATTAATGCTCACCAAAAGAGAAAAAAAATTAAAATTTTCTTCCGCATACAAAAGATCCAAGTTTTACAAAAACGAATTTATCTCACTTATTAATCTATGGGTAGTTTCACATCAATGAATTAAAAAACTATATCGTAAGCGTCATTAAAAATAGATCTAATCTATGGTGACCATATTATGCAAAATCGATAGATCTATAAAGATCCGTCAAAACGATAACACGAAAATATAGGTATGTCATAAAATAATTAAAAGAAAATTTTGATCTATGTTTAGATAAAAAAAATGCAACTTTTGAGTTGCAAAAATTTTAAAATCTCATATCTGCATTATCTACGAACATGGGTATGCATGGCTTTCATACCAATGTTCATCTATGGTGCGTGGATGCAATATAAACATTCATAGCAGCGGAAATACTATCTATCTACGCAAGAGATTTACGATATACCTTGTACTGGTTGTATGCTTTACGCCGCGTATAGAAGATATGATCTTTAGCGCCTCCAAGCAACGGCCGGAGGAAAACCACATTTTGGTAGAAAACGAGAATCCCTCTCTTGATCATCCCGCAAGTTAACTCAAAGTAGAAAAAGACGAGGAAATTAGACGACGGCTCTCTTGTTTCTCTCTCTGGAAAAACTCTCTATATTGCATGCATCTAAAACCCTAGCCCCTATATGTGTTTATATAGGGTACCCACTCATATGGGCGGGTATTGGGCCGGATTGGGCACAATAGCTAACAGAAACATTATAAGATCAAAGCAATTCATCTTGTTGGTTTCCTTTCCAGCCTATTTCTAAACCTAGGAATTAAGCTCTGGCATCGTATTTGACCTTGAGTACTTTGGAGCTCATTAATTTCCTATTCAATTTCTCTTCTTTTTATTTTTCGCATAATCGCTCCTTTTATAATAATTCCAGAGGGGGAGAAAAATTACAAATTTGTAATTTTTCTAACTTGCGTCTTTTTGAATGCCATGTATTGATCATATATTTGGATGCCACATGCTACTCTCTAATAATGGATAAAAAACTTTATTCAATCTCTCTTTTGCATATACAAGCACTTTAAATGTGTAAAAAAAAACCATTTATAATTTGATTAGAGAACCTTGGCCTCATTTTTTTTTTGTGAAAATCAACCCTTAAATAATTATGGCGTAAATAGTGCCAAATTATGTTTTATAATTAGTTTTAATACAAATTCGCAGTTGCCAACCTGGATTCATGCAGAATCGCAGTTGCCCGCCTGGATTCATGCAGAAAGCATTTTGTAATCAAAAGCGGCTGTAATTTTTAGATAACTAACATTTGGTTTTCTAGAATTTTAGCATATCTGAACGCAAAGAGAAACCCATTGATTGTAGTACATAAGGATGGAATTTCATCGTCTTTGAAAGACTTTAGGTTCGAATTACATGATTCTTTCATATTCCATCTTTTGAAACCATGTCATGCTCATGATGATCGAATAGGGACCAAAATGTAGAACGGAGTAGACTACTGCAGATTAATTCACCACATAAGTGCTGCTGACTTTTTTTTAAAATGAAAAAACTGATAATGCAAGAGATTTTTCCCAATGAGGATTTAGTTGTATCTAAACTCATGCTTGAGCTTCATAAAGACCATGATAAGTAGTTCGCTACCATATAATTATGTACGAATTCATATAATCAACCCTAAAAGAGCATTTATAGCATCGATGTTTTCCAAGAGACGAATAATCCAACAAAAAAAAAGATAATTTGCATCACTAGTTAAGCAATTTCACCATAATTAGTACTTTCCTTAATTTTGCAGATGTGATACTAAAAAAGAATCTTATCTTTCTGTAATTCTTCTCCTGCCTTAATGTAAAAAAGAAACCCAAGAAGTCGAGTCTCGTTGAAAATATGCTTTTTGCATGAATCAGGGGGGACAATCCCGGATTTGCATTAATTCTAATTAAATAAAACTCTGATTGTGTCTGATTGTCAGGTATATCTAGAGGTCAATTTTCACATAAACCAAGACTTGAAAAAAAATTGCCGTAAATTAAAAAATTACAAATTTTGCTTATCAAAATAACCATACCCAAATACCTTTTATGTAGCTCTGTTATTAAACACGTGACTCCATCTATCTCTTGCATGTGTACAACAAAGCGTGTGTCATGTCCAAGTGCATGGGCGCCCGCTTTCCCCAGTATTCGAAGTCGATATAGATGAAGCTTCTTCGAGTTCAGTCTTAAAGTATTACCCAGAAAAGCGAAATGCCTTTCCCTCCATGCAAAGCAGCGGTGAGTCTTATGGATGGCACTCATTTGGTTTTAGGGAGAGATTCAATCATTTGAGAAACATAAGGGGATGGAACCATCCTATCCTCAACACCTTACTCGGTGTTGGTGTAGAGCAAATTGAATCTGACGAAGAAGAAGATGACCTATTTGGTTGATCCCTGATTGAAGGAGTCGGTCGTTTTTCTTTCTTTATTTTTAATTTTTGTTTTTGTATTTTTGAATCTTAGCATACCTATCAGGTATGATGTTTGTCCACAGCGCAGAATGCTGTGGGAACTTCGCTAATGTGCCAATTTTTTTATGTTTTTATATATGTGATATCTAGTTATTTCTGAGAAGTATATATTGATACCGTATGTTGAAATTGGCATCAATTGGCATCTATTTTACAGCTAGTGTTATCGTTGCTAGACTTGATTTATTATTAGGGGGCTGTCTCCAAAAAAAAAATTCATATTGTTCAGAGTTGGACTTAATTTTATGTTTAATTTTTATTCTACCTTTTTAGATTTATTTTCTTTGGAAATGAGACCGGCTTCCCAAAATGTTCTTCTTTTCCCCTTCAATTCATTGTAGCATTTCCTATTGGTCTTGCGTACCACACATTTTAGATATGACATTTCCTATTGGTCTTGCGTACCACACATTTTAGATATGACATTTCCTATTGGTCTTGCGTACCACACATTTTAGATATGACATACTCGAAAGCGATTTTGAAGTCCTTCCCTCGAGATCTGATCTGAAGGCCACAACACAATGCACGTCCATAGTAGTACACTGTGATATTGTCGAGCCCAATCAAGAGTATATAAATGCTCTTTTTGCGACTGCTATAAATCACTTAGTAATTTTCTCATGTGCAAATAGTAAATATTTCTCCAAACAAATAGGGTTAAGCTTAATGATAAAGTCTGCTTCATTCTTTTCATGCTTTGGTTTCATAGTGTCGTCGACAAATAAACAAAGATTATGATCATCATTAGCAGGTGATTTTGATGTGGTTAGATCAGAATTTTTTGTTGAATATGTACTAATTTATCTTCCCTGATTACAAGAATTCCTTGTATTAAAGGTTTTCTTGTCAAAAATTAGCTTACATACCCGCAGGAAGCAAATTAAGTTCTTAAATCACAATTTGGTGTATCGACAAACTTCAAAATGAAAATGAACTGAGATACATTGGTACCAAAAACAGAAGTTGTTCATTCAATATATAAGATACAGTTAGAAATGCCACGCCTCAAAAACCGCCACTTCGGCGTTGATCTTACTACTGATAATGACAATTATTCATCTACTTGATCTTTTGAAAAACGAAATCTAAATAAAGGGCTGGAGATCCACCCGTCGTAAACTAGACAACTTATAGGAACCGGCTAATAACGAACTTTTGATCGAGCTAATTAACACATTCCGACCATAATTTGAACCCCAACGCCACACTGTACATACATACGCGATTTCTTTAATTCTCACAGTTAAAATTTTTTTAAAAAAAACTATGTTCAAAGTTTATTTCGCAAATACCAAGCACCTAACATCTCAGCTACCTCACCATTGGATTCCACTTTCTGCGAATTCTCGCAGAATATCGTTATCCAATTCCGGAATTTCCAGATTCTGCAGCAAGTCTGGTTTCTCATTAAAGCTGCTGCTGCTGCTTGAGGAGTTGTTATTGTTGTTGTTAGCAGCAGATTTCAAACTGTTGCTCTCCTCAGAGTTAGGATGAGGATTAGGTGAAGTGTGAGATTGTTGAGATGCCCCTTTGCCCTTGTTCATCTCCTGAAGAAACCGATGAATCGCATGCTGCTCCAAATTACTCTTCTGGTGAGGATTAGAGGTTGATGCACCATTGAAAGATGACGATTTTTGGAGGGAGGGATTGTTGTTTGGAGTTGGAACAGTCCTCAGTAAATACTGGTAGTTGTTGTTCAATGGAACTGGAATTTGTGGATTGTTGGTAACGAAACGGGCAGTTGTGTTGTTATTATTCAGACCCGGGTTCATTCCCATTATTTTATTTAGGGCCGTTGTATGGTCCGGATGTTGCATCTTTTGGGATTGGAGCTTTGCTGAAGCTTGCTGTGCATAGCTCTTTAGGCTTTCTGCAAATGGTGTACTCTTCAATTAATAAAATAATATATCAAGAGAGAATAAAAGTAGTTTAACAGAGAATTTCATAATGAGTTGGTTGTAATGGCTTCAGAGTTGTGCATGAAGAATTTTATAGCAGCTGGAGGAGTAATTGGTAACAAAGTGAACCTATGCCATTCACTGTTGGAGAGTATGAGTGTTTACTGTAATAAGAAAGACTTTAAGGTAGTTTAGTGAAAAACAGTAACAATTAAGGGTGGTTTAGTGCAACTTATCCTTTTCAGACTACATAGGGTAAGAGAGAAATCCCTATTTTTTTTTTTAACTAAAAAGCATGGAGTCCCCATAGAGACAGAAGAACCAAAATAGTTTTGGACAAGTTGTTATTCTTAGTTAGACTTGACATGCTCATTTCTTTCAAATAATAATTCTGACATACATGTATACTATTGTTAAGGTATACACAAAAAAGTTAATATGGTAATATCTGATGAAAGAAGAAAAATGTTTAGCTAAGCTTATACTGGAGGCGGAGAAATAAGCATCAGTTAGCATGCACAAGAAATGTAAAAACATGTAGAATAACATTAAATTAAATTTAAAAACCATTAATCACAGCAACAATGATACCTATAGGTCCAATCTTGTTCTCCTTGCTAAAATCAATCAAGTCTTTCATGTTATTTACAACTTCCGATATCTGCAGTAAGTACACAAAAATGATTGCCAGCATGTGGAACACACTCAAATGCATTTACCTAATCCTGTTTCAAATGCTAGGAAGAAGACGATCACTTGCACATCTCTTACCTGCAAACATCGCACATATCGTTTGGAAAAACCGAGGTCATTTAATGAATGCAAATCTAGATTTTTCACAAGCTGGCGTCCTGTGGTCACGAACCTATAGGAAGAGGGTAAAAAGAATGAGCATGTATGCAGGTGAAATCTACAGAAGGACACAAATAATGTGAATAATCAACAAAATGCGGCCAAGGTGATAGAAAATTTAGCCAACGAAATGTGAAGAAACTTGAGCAAAACATTAGCTTAATACGCAATTAATAATTAGAATTGCTTACAATCTTTAACTACATTATGCAAGAGATTGCATAACAGCAAAACTGATTAGATAGTCCCAGTTACTGATGTAAGTACTATGAATACGATTCTGGGATTAAAACCAACTATGCAAACTAATTTAATAAAAGATGCATCTTGATTATCAATTGCTAGGAGCCTAGGAGGTATTGCAAGTGCCGAGAATAAAAAAGACAACGCTTGGAAAAAAAATCTAACCATGAATATCCCAATGAACGATTGCTAGAGTTCCCTAGCTATTAGAGTTCAGAGTATCAGCAAAATTAAAACATTTATGCATTACGTAGGTATACTGTATACCTCTCCCATGATATATCCATTCTTCATTGGTGAAAGGATTTGTTTCCCCCCACAGACCCCAACAAAATAAAGCACTAGCAAAAAGGTAATGGCATGTCCCTGTGCGACTATTTCAATGCCATGAGTTTTTTGTTCCCTCCTTCTGTATTCAAGTGAAACCCAGATTGGATATTTAGGTTTTAGCTGTTGGAGCTATGTTACTTTAATTTTTAATTCCACAAACTGGTGAATGCATTACATACTATGACTTTAGCATCACTCAGTGATGCGTCTCAAACCAACCATGGGCGCAAGAATAACTGCTGAAAGATGAAGAACATACCTTCACTATACGACTGACACAGAGGCTGCTGACAATCATTCGTCAACTAAACCATTTTAAATATGAAATGAATTGTTCATTTGAAAGATAGAACATGTAGCAGCATCACTTACATGTTGCAGCTAGCTTGCAAATCCTGAACTGGAATCCCAGCTGCTCCACTTTCATTTACAGCAGTTTGATATTTGTGTGCAACTTGCAACAACTGGTTAACCTTTAGGGGGGAAAATCACAGTGACTGAAATTAACAATAGTAATTTGGGGCTAATTTAATGCAAGAGAGTTGAGAAGATTATGTGATCAAGATACTATGTTGGGACTTCTAATTGACCATCACGTGGGGGAGGGGGGTTATTGAAAGAAATATTATGCTTTAAACTTTATTGGAATACATATTTGCAACAAAAAGCCACAGGAAGAACAACTCATTGTATATGGGTAATAGTCCCTCGTGCTGGACAGGTTAGGATCTTATCTTCACAACATTTAATATGCTTTTGAATTGACAAATGCAAAAGCTTGTATAATTTATAACTTACCGAGATTCTAGACCCAACTAAAAACTGCTGAGAAGTTCTGAAGGGTCTAAAAAAGGATTAATAAATGGAAAACACAAAAACAAGATTCTCTCTTTTTGTATTAAGCAAATGTCAAAAACCAAATTAAACTAAAACTAATCTTCATAACCTACCAAGATAAATTATAAATATAACCACTGACCATGATAACTTTTTTAAGAAAAAAAGGCATATTGAGCAATAACGCAAGCAAACGAGCAATCTAATACCTGAGGTGCTATTGCTCTACGAGAGAAAAATTCTTCATGGCGACGAGCACAAAACTCCCAAGACAGGATCTAATTCATGAAGCAGATCAGCAAAGCACTATTGATCTAGTATTTTATAATTGAAAACTGGAAACTTCACAATGCGACAAAACCAAACCCCAATAACTCTGTTCAAGGTTTCCAAATTGAAATTTAAGCAACGGTTTTAGTTACCTTCAGTTCTGGTGTAAATGTTATCCGAAGTCGGCCCTCACGAACAACACGTATTTGCTCATAAACAGTTTCTTGAATGGCTTTTTCATATTCCAACACCATTAGGCCAGAAGACAGCCTACATTCATGGGGCATGTCGAGAAATAAAAGCTCATCCATAACGCCGCGGTCAAATTTTATTTGATTAAGCCTAGGCAGTACTTCGTATGTAGCCTCTGCCCCAAAGCAGTAAATACATCAGATTTTAGAGAAAGTAATCTACAATAAAACTGAAAAAGTCTAATGCTCTTATGTTATATAGTATCAATGAAAACATGGTGGGTTACTACTATCTTATATCAAATAACAAAAATAAAGAGAATCCAGATTTAGATTTCATGCACAGGGTTAGGGCACAAATCTTTCCAGGCAACCAGGTTTTACTGAGAGCAGGGCTTCAAATCCCTCCCAAAGTCTTGACTAATAATTCGATAGAGATTATTGGCTCGAATTGGTCACTTTGTCCTGTGAAGGATGTGGCAGAAATAATGTGCATTTCGGTATCAGTCCAATCAACATATTTGGGACCCAGATTCATGACACTAACTGAATACAAGCTAAATTTTTTTTTAAGTACTGAGAAAATTATTTGGCTTCGCTTTTAGATGGCCTATTTTAGATTGACTGAATTCCAAAAACCTGAAAGTATTCTTCACCAACCCAAACCCCAAATAATAAATACACTTGTGAGAGAAGAACTTCCCTATCTTTCTTGAAAGAATGTCTTTACCAGGTTAGGAAGTTTTTTCAAGTTTGTGGAAATCTACGACTCATCTCCACATGCATCATAATAGAATTACTTATGCATAAACATAAAGGCACATGGATGCTGTTGGTGGAGTGGTCAAAAGAGCTGTAAGCTGTGTCTAGCGGTCGTAGGAGGTACACGTTAACCTCCAAATGGCAAGCATAAAGTTTTATTAGCGCTCCTCATTTTGTTCTACTTTTTGAACATTCATTCTTTTATTTTCTTTTTTCTTCTCATTTTTTGCTACCTTTTGACAATTATTAGCGTACAACCCTGTTGCATCCAAAAAGGTAAGTCCTGGGCTAACTACCTAATATGTGGATCGCCGATGGGGAACTGAAAGGAAATTTGGTTCGGTACTATGTATGAGACAGGGTACAATGATGGCAGGCTTCTTCGAAACATTGGGGCCGAACGAAATACAATATTGGGAGGAACAGCTAGCTATATTCAAAGACTAAAAAAATATTACTGGCTAGTTTGAACAGCTTAGAAAACTATTTATCATTATTATGTCATTGTGGTATGCCATGTTGTAGTTGATGGCTGTCAAATGGCTATTTAAAAATTAAACAACTATGTTTTCATTAATACGCCCTGATAATATGTTCGTTATATAATTGTTATCCTGAATGTCACACTTAGCGCTTTGGAAAGAAATAGTTCCACGTTTTGGAAAGAAAGTTCCATGATAAAAATAAACATAGGGATCAGAGTGTTTTCCGGTAAGTTAGCTAATCCACTGATTTCGTCATAAAAAAGGGCTGATTTTAGGGGAGAAACTGCCAAGGGGAAAACATAACTATGGAAAAACTAGGAAAAATTCAATGATGCTAGCAGCAATGAAAGAAATAACAAGAAGTTTTTGCTAAGTTTGAAAAGGCATGTATGTACCAAACCCTTTTCCAGTTTTAGAATGACAAACATCACATTGCCATGCATCCTGCAAAAAGAAACAAAATATCATAAATAAACAAGCAGAAATGAAAACAGAAGGCATATACCAACCATGCAAACCAATACAAGAAAGAATTGAACATATGCCACTAGCGAGCGTATATACATGACAGACACAAAATAATTAGAGAATAAGTGAAGCATAGTAGTGGGCAGAAGAAGAAAGCTAACCATAGCTGCTTGAGGAAAAGCACCAAGAGCCTGGCTACCAACATTGTCATACATCGACAAACACCACCTTTTCTTGGCTCTTGGAGCAAAATACTCGGCCACAAACTTTCTCCAATAAAGTATAGAATTATCCTGCAGTAAAAGAAAAAAAAACTTAAGTAACATCTCATCTTCCAACAATAAAAGATATACAAATATAAACATCAAAACTCACGGGCGGGCGATTATGTTGGTGATACATGTACTGCATAAGCCTCCGAGCACACAATCCACTAGCATCAACATTTCTAATAGGAGGTGGCACCGGTTGCACTTGCATGTGGCTTGGCCTCAAATGCTGGGACATCAGAGGGCCCCTCTGCATATGTTGCAAAATCTGCTGTTGCTGCTGCTGTCGTTGCTGTGCAAGTCGCTGCTGTTGGATAAAAGCATTCAATTGCAGGTTCTGATTTATAGCTTGTTGTTGCAAAAAGTCACCCTGCCTCGTATCCATCCTCGGTTTTTTCTGGGCATGGACTGAACTTATTGAATGCGACGTATTGCTAGAAACCACTTGTGGACTTTGTTGAACAATGGAGGAGCCATCCATCACATTATTGATGGAGGAGAAAGACATAGGAGAGGCAGGGACACGCATGTAGGACTCGTTGTTGATGCTTGAGCTCCTCTGGAGCTGTGGGCCCCTAGATAGTACTGAGTTGCCATCAGTGACGAGAGAGCTCGCTCCAATGCTAGGGCCCGAGGAGTTTGCGGTGCTATTAAGTTGCCCATGGTTCATCGAAACCACAAGGCCGGACTGAGTGGGACCCGACATGGAACTAACAGGACCTGGGCTTTGCCCATCTCCCTGGAAGAAAATCCCTGAGGTCATGGAAGAATTGGAAGGGAACCCGACTACGGAAACCCTAGAGGGGGCCGCTGACTGCCTGGCCGCCAACTGGCGGCTAGAATCTAGATACCTATCCAGTGCAGCACCTACCCACAAAAATAAGCCTTTTATATAAGAAAAAAATCTTAAATAAGTTGAAAAGCAATGTCTACAATAAGCAATGGTTAAAATATTTCCTTTCCACAATGTTTCATCAGTTCAAAATAATGTAAGCAAGACAAAGGAAACTTAGGGAGTTCACATTTTGTTGTCTAGTACAAACACAATATTAAACAAGAAGTTCTAACAATTTATTTTATTTCTCTGCATAGTGAGAGGGACTCTAACCTCCTTGAGTTTTATTTCACACCCCCCGAATCTCACCAAATCCTAGTCAAGAATTGATTAAAACCCGAGGGATTCTATCCCCCCCACCCCACCCCCCACAAGAACCCCCAATCTAAAATTTTTCCTGCAATTTTTTCTTTTATGATGTGCTTGGTTAGAGACAAAGTAAATGAAAAGAAAATGGGCAAAAAAACAGAAGAAATGGAAAGAGTAAACAATAGAAAGGACCTGCTTCAAATAACAGGGTGTTGAGAATGTGGATAACATAGTCCCACATTGGGGAAATCGTGGGATGCATATGGATATAAGATATAAATTGAGATAAACATAGTCTCACATTGGGGAAATCGTGGGATGCATATGGATATAAGATATAAGTTGGGATAAACCTTCGTAAGGCTCGAATCTTTTGGATGGAGTCCCACTATATTAAAAGCTCATGTGTGGGCCCATATGCTGTGGGCCCAAACCGAGTTTTACATGTTAGAATATAAAATATATTCCATCAACTTTTATCATAACTTCGGAGTTTTGGTGCAGTGGCAGCGGTGCCATGTGGGGGCGGGTACGTGTTAGAATATAAATTATATTCTCTCAACCATCATCATAACTTTAGAGTTTTGGTGCAGGCAGAGCACTTCTCACCGGGCATATCAAAATCGCCCCTTTAATAGATCTGACGCTCCTTTCAGATCAAACAAGAGTAACCCACAAAGAAACAACAGCTGAATCTCTCAAAAGATAAAAATACAGCCAATTTCATTTCCAATTGAAGCAACACAGCTACTCAATTTTGCCCAACTTGGTTACTTACAACAGCAAGGAATTTAATATATGAATCTACAATCTCCAATTAACTAACATGCAATGCCAATAAATCAACTTTAATACTACACCAAACTTTTCCCCTAAATCAAACCCTAATTTCCCCAAATTCCAATCTCTGAAACCAAACCCCAAAGAAATCAACACAAATATAACAGCAACAGCAAACCCTAAATCCATTTCACAAAATAGTTGATTCCCTCAATTTATTTCCAGTCAATTCATATCGAAAATTTCTCATGATCCGCTAAGGATCGCACTCTAGCTACTTGCCAAGATCAACCAAGCGAAATAACAAGTTAAAAATACACAAAAATTGAAATAAAATCTAAGGAGAAATTTGACAGCATACTTACAATTTTAAATCGAGCGAAAAATTAGAGAAAATCGAGAAGAAATCGAGGGATTAGGAGCAGGAGAAGCGTCCTAAAAATTCTTTCTTTTTCTTTGTAATTGTAATTAAGGGCCCGAACTCGCTGTGCGGGGTTTTATAGGGTCGCGCGAAATGAATGAGGACTAAGGTTGGACTCCTGCCACCGGCTGCAGCCGGTTGCTTGATTGCGTATGAGACATGTGTTCGGTGGATATGTGATTGTTGCGAGGACGGTGGATTGGGAGGCGCGTATGGATTTGGGAACCGACAGCTGGAGGTTGTGGAGCTGGGCACGTGCTGTGGGCGTGTGGATAGGCTGTGATGAGGAGAGCGTAAGAAGCCAGCAGGACTCAATTTGACAAAAATAAAATAAAAAAATTTCAGGTCTCCAAAACGTAAATAGGGTAAACTGTCAAAAAAGCCATAGCCAACTTTCGGGCTGTCAAAAATGCAGAAAGAATCTCATAAAATACCGATGATGCTCAATATCGGCGATCTTCAAGATCAGGACACGTGGCAGATGACGTGTCCCAAGACCCAGAAGAAAGGGCCCACAGAGGCCGACCAGGCCACCCATGTACCCGACCTGCAAGCACAAACTGGCCCTCCTCGGGCCCCCTGCAAATTGGCCTCCTCGGCCCCTCAGCTCGCCCCGAGCTGCCACAGTACCAAGACTCCTCGGCCCTCTTGCTCGTCTCCGAGCTCCCCAGTCGAGGTTGTCTTCCACAGCCCCTACAACCGACCAACTCCATCACTCACAGGTGTAACCGCCGCTCCGCAAATCTCGCCACGCGCAGATTCTCCGCCAGCAACGTCCCACGTTCCACGCCATCACGATCCCCATTAATGGGCGATCCGCTCTTTACGCGGGCGTGACGTTGGGAGCGTAACTGCCGGCGAGATTCTCGTGTCTGCCGCTGCGTGCTGCCGCCACTATATAAACCTCCATCACAGAGGGTTCAGGTAAGTCATTTTTTATTCCACTTAGCCGTTACTCTGCTCGGATCTCGTGCTAACTTGATCGTCGGAGGGTCCTCGGTGGTACCAAACCATCCCGGGACTTCTTTGCAGGTACTCGGCGCTAAACTCCTCAAATCACCAATCTCCTCAAAACCCATTGAGACCCACACGCAACAGGAGATCACCTCCAAAATCCACCGGGAGACCGACGGAAGACATCTGAAGGAGACCCAAAAAAGACCTCCATCAGTTGGCGCCGTCTGTAGGAAAAAAGAAACTCCACAAAAAACAAAGTTGGCCTTCCGATCTCCATCCGCATGGCAGGCTGCCGCCTCCCCCTTACCGGAGGCGCGGATGAACCTTCCCCGGCGACCATCATCAACGTCCTCGCCAGCCGAATAGATCGGCTACAGTCCCTCGTGGAGGCGCTCGTCCGCGTTCAAACGGGCGGGCCAGGGCCCCAGATCGCCGCCCCTCCGCCTCTAGAAGGCTCCGCCCTTGTCGGCACGGCTGACCACCGGCAGGCTACGACACCTGGCCACAGATCTCACGGGTCGATACTCCATGAGGCCCGCTGGGCGCCCCATGGCTCCACACCGGGATCCGCCGCCAGAGCGCCTCGCCTCGAGCCTCCTCGCGACCCTTACCTCCCTGAGGAGATGTCGGTCACCTCGCCTGTCCACCGGCATGATCGACACCCCCTCCCTCGGCGGGGTCGCGCAGAAGGGGCTCGCCACGACGGCTCGAGGGCCACCTCGCCCGGAGATCTAAGGAACCTTATCGAGAGAAACCGGGGCCACGCCCAGACGCAGGTCTCCCGCAGCAGAGGGGAGGGATCACAAGGCACTAAATCCTCGGGGGGCCACGGCCGACTCGACGCACTCGAAAAGAAGATCGAGGGCATGCACCGGGAAGATGACCTCTCGGGCGACGGGGCTAAGTACACCGCCGACTCGCTCATCAAGCCTGTTTCCCCCAATCAGAGCAAAGCTCTATCTTAAATTTCAAAATTCAAAAGTTGAAGCAACGATTCAGATCCAGCGCTCTGCGCTGCGCGCCACATGTCAAACACGGGTGCCCTGGCGCAGTTGCGCTGCGCTCTGCGCTGCGTGCCACGTGTCGAACATAGGTACGCCAGCGCTGGAATTAAAAATTCCCCACCGTTAGATCAAAAGATCTACTAATAATAAATTATTAATTAATCAGAACTAAAATTCTGTTATGGAAAGATCTTTCCAATTTTATTAAAACAAGAAAATTATCTTCTGTAAAACAGAAGCCTTAAGATCAAAGATCCAACGGTGGGAAACATTCCCAAATCAATCAGAGAAAGATCTCTTAAAACTGATTCAACAAATCAATTGGCCCTATATAAAGGCCCCTAGACTTCAAGTCTCAAATATATAGAAAAGGAGAGAGAGAAAACCCTCTGCAAACCTAGAGAAAAAGAAGAACATGCTCTTTAAAAAAGAAAAGAAGATCATTTCTTCATCTTCAAGGTAAAGAACTATTTCTTGAAGAACAGAGATGAAACCATCTCGTAAAAAGAAGAATCATCTTCTAAAAAGATCATAAATCTACAAAAGACCAAGGTCTTTGACAAAAAGAAAAGATCAAAAGATCTAATAAAAAAAAAAAAAAAAGAAGTATTTTATTTTATTCACAGATCTTTGATCTATAAAGACAGAGCCCTTTTTATAAAT
The DNA here is from genome assembly GCA_030015575.1 of Agapanthus africanus. Lineage (NCBI taxonomy): Eukaryota > Viridiplantae > Streptophyta > Magnoliopsida > Asparagales > Amaryllidaceae > Agapanthus > Agapanthus africanus. Next base: position 435,058,902 of record JASDDO010000018.1, read on the forward strand.
AAGAACTGTTGTTCTTGAATCTTGAGGCAAAGCCTCCTTTAAAAAGAACATAGACGTGTTCTCCGATCATAAAAATTGATCAAATGCGCTTTGCGCTACTGAAAAATGCCTTGCACTCATGAACTGCGCCTTTGCGCTCCTTGGATCGGTGCTCAGCGCCAAAACGTGCCACGTGTCAACCACATATGCAACTTGCGCTTTGCGCTTCTGAAATAGTGCACTGCGCTCATGGGCTGGCGCTCAGCGCCAAGCGTGCCACGTGTCACTCACGGGTGCGCCACTAAATTGATAGCGTAATGCGCTCATAAATTAGCGCTCAGCGCTAATAAACTGGCGCATAGCGCAGAACATGACACATGTCCTTTACATGCGCGTCACGTGGCAGAAGCGCAATGCGCTCATCATCTGGCGCTCAGCGCCAAGCGCGCCATGTGTCACTCACGTGTGCGTTATTCAGCAGAAGCGCAATGCGCTCTTTAACTGGCGCAAAGCGCCAAGCGCACCACGTGTCACTCACGTGGGCGCTGACAGAACATAAATTGTTCTTTAATAAGCCTCAGAGCTATTATGAGTGCTCAGCACTAAAAGACAGAAATACTGTCAAAATTCAACCCAATGTTCAGCATTGTTAAAAGGGCCAAGCCCAAATAGAGGCTCACTAGCCAGAATAAAAATGTTAAACATTTATTGGACTTAGCCCAAACTGGCCATAAGTCCTCAACCCATTTTAATTGAGCCCATCTGCTCATGAATATTTCAACAAATCTTAGTCCCAAATTGGACTATAGATCTTTCAACCAATTCACAGTGGTTCAAGGGTACATCTCTTTACTCCTCTGATATCTGTCGTTGTAATCCTTCAACGTCTTCAGAGAGGTGACGGGTCCCGACAACCACACATAAACTGGACTGTGGAGTCCTTTAAACCCACGGACTATGATGTCCTTAACCTTGACTGTGAGGTCTTAAAACCTACGAACTTTGATGTCCTTAACCTCGACCGTGATGTCTTTAAACTAACATTTGACTGTGGGGTCTTAAAACTCACGGACTATGATGTCCTTAACCTTGACTGTGAGATCTTAAAACTCACAGACTATGATGTCCTTAACCTCGACCGTGATGTCTTTAAACTAATATTTGACTGTGAGGTCTTAAAACTCACGGACTATGATGTCCTTAACCTTGACTGTGAGGTCTTAAAACTCACGGACTATGATGTCCTTAACCTGGACCGAGATGTCCTTAAACTAACGATGGACCGTAATGTCCTTAAACTAATTATCGACCGCAATGTCCCTAAACTAAACATTAGAGTACAAATGCTCTTTTGTTGGATCTAAACAATCCCGTTAAGTTGATCTTAGTCTCAAATAAGACTAACGTATCCTTAACAAACGTTTAAGTTGATCTTAGTCTCAAATGAGACCAACGTATCCTTAAACCCAAACCCCAAACCCAAATCTAAGAAAATACGGATTTGGACTAATCCACGTCCTACGGGCGACAACATAAATTAGTCTCTGTATACAATCCACGGGCAATCACAAATAAAACAAACTCACACGATAAGAAGTGACCATTGTTCCCCTCCGAACGGCGGCCGGGACGCGGGGCGTCCGTGCCTGATATTCGGGGCAGATGCTAATTGGTGCTATCCGTCCACCTCTCCGAAGATGCCAAGTTGATTTATGACACCGTGTATCGGAGGTTTAAACGGATGCGTCCGATGTAGCAGACTTCGTCAGATTCCCCCTCGCTTGAGGGGTTTTTAATTGTGGGGACGCTCTTCCCTGCAGGCGCAAGCCCCTGCAGTTAATTACGCTACCGCATCGAGGTAACAACTTTCTCCTTCTCCAGCTGGTCACTTCGTGTCGTGGGTGTTTATTTCGTGTATTATTGCCCGTGGATTGTTTACGGAGACTGAGTTATGTCGTCGCCCGTAGGGCGTGGACTAGTCCAAATCCGTGTTTATCTTAGATTTGGGTTTGGGGGTTTGGTTTGAGGATACATCAGCCATACTTGAAGCTAAGATCAACTCAAACGTTTGTTAAGGATACGTTAGTCTAACGTTGAGACTAAGATCAACTTAACGGGATCGTTTAGATCCGACAAAGGAGTGTTTTAGGCTCCATTGTTCCAGTTTAGGGACATAGTGGTCCATCGTATATGTGGCCGTCGGGACCCGTCACCTCTCTGACGACGTTGAGGGATTACAACGACGGGTGTCAGAGGAGTTCAGAGATGTACCCTCGAGCCAGAGTTAATTTGGGGGGTTCATAGTCCAGTCTGTTTGAAGGTTTAAGGATACGTTAGCCATCTTTGAGGCTAAGATCAACTTAAACGGGACCGTTTAGATCCGACAAAAGAGCATACGGGGCTCTATTGTTCTAGTTTAAGGACATTGCGGTCCATGAGTAGTTTAAGGACGTTGCGGTCCATGGGTAGTTTAAGGACATTGCGGTCCATGGGTAGTTTAAGGACGTTGCGGTCCATGGGTAGTTTAAGGACATTGCGGTCCATTGTTAGTTTTAAGACATCTCGGTCGAGGTTAAGGACGTCATAGTCCATGGGTTTAAGGACTCCAGAGTCCGGTATATGCTCTGGATGCTTCACACGGGTTCACTGCCGTGCTAGGCGAGGACCAGGCTCCGCTCTGGACGTTTTCCACGGGGTCAAAGAGTGACATTATCCGCGTTCCACGTAACCAGGAATTTTGCACTAGATGCTTCACACGGGTTCACTGCCGTGTTCGGCGAGGACTAGGTTCCGCTCTGGGCGTTTTCCGCGGGGTCAAAGAGTGACATTATCCACGTTCCACGTAACCAGGAATTTTGCATTAGACGCGGGTTTAAGGACCCCACAGTCCATATCAATGTGTGGTCATCGGGACCCGTCACCTCTTTGAAGACATTGAGGGATTACAATGCCAAGCATCAAAGGAGTGAAGAGATGTACCCTAGAACCGGAATGGCTTAAGTAGTCCTTGGCCCAATTTGGGATCAAGACTGATTAGTTATGTTATGAGTCCATTAACCCAGTTAATTACGAATTGAAGACTCATGGCTTAGCTTGGGCTAAGTCCGATCATGTCTGGAGTATTGGCTTCTTGTTGGTCCATTGAAGGAGAGGCTTTGCCTCTATCCATTTAGCCAATTGGGCCAAAGCCTAGTGTTAAACACTACAGAGCAATCAGTGTTGAACACTGGGAATGAGGTTGACGAGTTAGTGTTTAACACTAAAAGATAATTGGTGTTAAACACTAGTAACAAGGCTTTCAAATTATCAGAAACACTAAAACAGATCAGTGTTGAACACTGGCAATGGAGATCTCAAATTAGTGTTAAATACTAAGGTTAATCAGTGTTGAACACTGAGAATAAAGTTCTTTGATTAGTGTTGAACACTAAGGCCCAATAGTGTTTCAATACTGTATTCAAGAGTTCCAATTTAGTGTTAAACACTAAGGCAAAAGGGGTCACGTGGCAACACGTGAGAGCGCCCTCACTTCATCTATTCTGCTGAGATTATCGCATCACGTGCCCTCACGTGAAGGGCATTTAAATGCTTATATGTTAAAGTTTCTGCCGAGGGTCACGTGGGTCACGTGGGGTGCTGCCTCAAAGGGGTTTTCTGTAGATCTCTTGGGGGAGTCACGCGGTGACACGTGACCCTGCCTCTATGTACGTTGTTTAGAGGATCTGTTAATCTTTTCCAGGAATTAAATTCCTCGTAGGGTTAAACCCTGACAGTAATTTCAGAGGAATTAAATTCCTACTTCCTTTTGAAGATTTATATTCTGAATAGAGTTAGACTCTGAATTTTCTGTAGGAATTAAATTCCTCATACATGTGAAGAACTAAATAGGGTTAAACCCTAATAAAAGCATTTAAGGAATTAAATTCCCATTCCCTATTAAGTTATGATCAAGGGAATTAAATCCCCGCTGTTTTAACAGAACTAGGTTTTTAATTAGGGTTAAACCCTGTTTCTTTTTGTTCTGAAGAAATTAAATTCCCATAACACAGGATCAAGCCCTACTTTTATCTTAAAGGAATTAAATTCCTATAGTTCTGTGAGAATTAAATTCTCATGTTTCCATTCCCTCTCTATGTTTTGGATCTGCATGGCAGGATCTCAACCCATTGAGAATTAAATTCTCAACCTAAAGGGGAGATGTGCACTTTGCAGATCCTCTATCAAAGAGAGAAGAAATATGTTCTTCTGTTTTATATATCAGAGTTAAACTCTTTTGAGAATTAAATTCTCCTTCTTTCAAAAAGCCTTCCCTTTCTTACCTAGGGTTTTCTTTTGCAGAAGCTCCAAATTCCTCAAAGTATCAAGGCTCTCTCCTTTTTCCTCCCTCTGCCTATCTATCTTTTTTGTATCTCTTGGCTCCTATTTATAGGAGAAGCAGCCGAGTCAATTAGTTTTTTGACGAATCTTCATTGAGAGATTTGATTTGCATCCATCATTCGTTCTGGACCTTTGGATTATTAGGTGAATTTTATTCACCATTGGATTTTAAATCTAGAGATTCTCCTTTGTTATTTTGGTTAGATTTAAAAGGGAGATCTTTCCAAACCCGAGATTTTCCCATAGATAGATGATATTTAATCACCTCTGAATCTTTAATTCGATTGGTCCCAGATAATCGCTCTCCTTTGGAAAGATCTGAATCTCCTTCAGCATTTAATTCTGTTGACAAAATGGGCTTTGAAAGCCGGTCACGTGTGACCACGTGACCCATGGTCACGTGTGGACACGTGACCCTCTTTGGAATGAGCCCTCCTCTTTCTTTTTTTGCGCTGTCTTCTGGTTGTTGCTTAACCGTCACGTGCCACCACGTGACCCCTGGTCACGTGTGAGCACGTGACCCTTGTTTGGATTCTTTTTCTTGGTTTAACTGGAGAACAATTCTGATGTTTTGAGCGTCACGTGCCAACACGTGACCCCTGGTCACGTGGGAGCACGTGACCTCTTTTGAAGCTTTTTCCTTGATTTGATCAGGGATCCGGTGTGCCTTTGACGCTTGCATTTAAATGTCACGTGTCGACACGTGACCCTGGTCACGTGGGAGCACGTGACTCTTTCTGAAGCCCCTTTTCTTCAATGTAGTCAGGAAACAGAACTTGCCTTGATGATGCGTTTAGGTGTCACGTGTCAACATGTGACCGCTGGTCACGTGTAAGCACGTGACCCTCTTCTGAAGCTTTTCCCAGAAGCTTTCCTGATTTTAAATCAGGAAACAACCATCTGGAGAAGGAGAAAGTGGTTACCGCGATGCGGTAGCGTAATTAACTGCAGGAGCTTGCGCCTGCAGGGAAGAGCATCCACACAATCAAAAACCCCTCAAACGAGGGGGAATCTGACGAAGTCTGCTACATCGGCCGCATCCGTTTAAACCTTCGATACATGATGTCATAAATCAACTTGGCATCTTCGGAGAGGTGGACGGATAGCACCAATTAGCATCTGCCCTCGGAATTCAGGCCCCGACGTCCCAACATCCCGGTCCCGGTTTCCGGTGGTAAACAGATTCTGGCACGCCCGGTGGGACCTTTTCCTCTTTCCACTCCACACTTCGTGTGTCGTGTTTTTCCCGCGATCAGATAATCGCGGTGTGTATGTTTTTTGGTTGCCCTTAGGGGAGTGGATATTGAAGCCGGCATTTCGTCTCTATGAAGAATGGCGTTTGCTCCTACCCTAGCAACTCAAGCTCTGTCATATCCGGTGGAGTAAAGTATGGGTCACTTGCAGCCTCAAATCTCTGCAATCCGGCGCTTCAAGAAATCAATGGGCTTCTCTTTGGGTCGATGCTCCCACCTCCCACCCTCAGCGCCTCAACGCCGATGGAGGAAGCCCAGTGAAAGTTTGTCTTCCATAAGCTGGTTCCCCAAGCTGCAGCTTTGCCGACGGAATCATTCCTCAAACAACTGGAACATACCAAGGACCAAGGTCGACATAGGGGGCAGAATATTCAAGCTCTCAAAGGAAACAGGAGGCAGGCTCGGCAAAATCCTGAAGCTAATCAAATCCCGGTTGTAAGAAATGGTTGACGTAGATATTAACATCATACAAAATGAGCTGGGGGCAGTTCTCCGTATGGTTCTATTTCAACCTCAGTGGTGAATGTTGTTCCAACCAGGAACACCTTCAAATTGGTGCGAAGGGTCAGATAAAATTTTCCTGCCGCAATATTTGAGAAATCTCTGCAGCCCATGGAGATCCCACGAGAGCAGAAACCAGTTCGCTCCCTGAAGCAACTTTCCTCATCTATATGTAAAGTACGGAAGCGAGTGAAGAACTCTGTCGTCAACCGCGGCTCTTCCCCTAAACGTTAGCCAAACTCTGACAAATCCTCTTTCGAATACAAGGGAACTCATCCTAAGACGGATCCCGATACAGCGGTTCCTCCCAAAACCAAAGCGGCTTTTCACAAAAAAGAGAGGCCCAATAAAGCTCAAGTGCCCGAAGCAAATACGCAATACGATGGCGGAATCTATGGTCGAAGTGCGAGCAGCGCATCGAGGAAGCGCCTGCGGTAGGCATGTTTGTAGGTACTCTCGACCCTCAAGCGACCATCTCGCAATTCATGATGTTCTTCAAGCCGACCGCTTTCCAGGCCTTGATTGCCCATCTGGCCCAAATGGGCCAGATGGGCCATAGGCCTTCCTCTTCAAAGACGGAGCCTTGGAATGAAAAGGGCAAAGGGAAAGCAACCTTCATCGCCAACGCTCAACAACAGCCCAGCAACTTAAAGCCAGTTGTTCGCCAAAACAACGTGCGTCCACTCCCATCCCTCGAGGAGAGACTGGGACGTCCCTACTCGTTTCCCCGGGATAAAATGAAGAGACTGTTCGAGCTGGCAGTGCGCAACAGACTCATCAATCTGCCGGATCCAAAACGTCCGTTGCAGCCAGGCGATGTCAACAATCCTAATTACTGCCTTTACCACCAAGCAGTAAGCCATCCAATCAAAGATTGCTTCGTCTTCAAAGGCAGGATTGAGGACCAATACCAACAAGGCAACTTCGCATTATCCGAAAATTGGAAGGTGAACCCGCCACAACCTCACGCCCCTTAAAAGGTGGACATGCCGGGGGCATTGTGCTCATTCATAGAGAAAGCCCCATGGACCGAAAAATCCGTAAACTAGAAACTCGCCTCAAATATGGCAACTATAGACCGAAAAGTCAGTAAACTAGAAATTCGCCTCAAATACGGCAACGATGGACCATTATGTCCTAAAACTGGCGTAAGACCGAAATGTCGTTAAACTAACAATGGACCACTATGTCTTGAAACTGGATATTGACCGAGACGTCGAAAAACTACTACAGACAACAGCATCCCAAGGCTGATACGAAAAAAGAGATAATAAAAAAGAGGAGAAAAAAGAAAACGGTATGTCCATAAGTAAAATGGGCACGGATGAAAACCCGAAAGGGCTCCGTGAGTAAAAACAGCAGGGCTACCGGCGAGTTTTGTGAAAACCCGAAAGGGCGCAACCTCGTTAGAATAAAAAAGAAAAGAAAAACGGTATGTCCATAAGCAAAATGGGCACGGATGAAAACCCGAAAGGGCTCCGTGAGTAAAAACAGCAGGGCTACCGGCGAGTTTTGTGAAAACCCGAAAGGGCGCAACCTCGTTAAAAGACACTTGCAAGGCCCTCTCGACTTTGTAAGGAGAAAACACCTGCGTGAGATCCTTACGACTCGCAAGGGAGCGACACACTTAGGGATCCCACGATTCCTAAGGAGAAATTACACTTGCGAGATCCTCACGACTCGTAAGGAGAACCCTCTTATGGGACCCTCACGGACCACAAAATTCAAAAGTCTTAAGATACAGAGATCTGAACTTGTTCTTAAGCAGCCCTCACAACCTTCAATACTGCCCTACAAGCGTCTTGATATCGACCCTTGTATACAATCCACGGGCACAAATAAACGTTTCCCCAACAGAGTCCCACCACTGATGAGGGATATCTTCATATGGCGAACGACACTTGTAAGTCCTCTCGACTTATTTGGAGACAACACTCTTGTAAGACCCTTACGACTTATAAGAGATCACACACTTAGGAATCCTCACGATTCCTAAGGAGAAAACACACATACGAGATCCTCACGACTTGTAGGGAGAAATACCTTCATGAGACCCTTACGGCTCATGAAGTCAAAAGCCTTAGTCGACAGGATCTTAATCCTGTTTACTAAGCCACCTTTGTTCGATATCGACAGAGGCAAATGATGATTCGCTCCTGGAAATATCCCAGTTGTAGCGATGTTGATGCCTAAATCGGTATCAAATTCCAAGTCCTTTCATGGCAAATGATGATTCGCTCCTGGCAATATTCCAGTCGCAGCGATGCTGATGCTGAGATTGGCGCCAGACTCCAAGTTCCACACTCGTGATAAAAAATCAGCGAGCCAAAAATGCATATGAAATAGCCGAAATGATGGGGCAACTTGCAACGAAATCAGCAAGTAAAAATGTATGCATACAAAAACAGCCGAAATGATGGGGCAACTTGCAACGAAATCAGCAAGTAAAAATGAATGCATACAAAAACAGCCGAAATGATTGGGCAACTCGCAATAAAAAGCAGCGAGTAAAAATAAAATAAATAGCCGAAATGATTGGGCACCGCGAAAAATAGCCGAAATGATTGGGCAATCGCGACTTTCGCGATATAAAAGCTGAAATGATAGAGTATCGCGGAAAGAAAAATATATAAAATGAAACTTTTTGGCCTACATGTGAGATCACGTCGATCTCTGTATACAATCCAAGGGCAAAAACAAAAAAGGGAAACATACCTTCCCACCAGGTTCCATGAGAAGAAAAGCCAAGTCTCGACGGCCACATCTACAGCCTGAAGACCCACAACGGCGTTCCTTCGCAGTCCAACAGGATGCAGATGCAACGTCAACAAAAGACCTCATGGTCGAAACAAAGCGGAGTGACAGCAAAATCCCAGCTCCACCTCAGCATTCGTCTCGTTACAGTAGACGCAATGTCAACAACGGCATTCCTTTGCAGTCCAGCAGGATGCAGATGCAACGTCAACAAAAGACCTCATGGTCGAAATAAAGCGGAGTGACGGCAGAATCCCAGCTCCACCTCAGCATTCGTCTCGTTACAGCAGACGCAATGTCAACAACGGCGTTCCTTCGCAATCCAGCAGGATGCAGACGCAACGTCAACAAAAGACCTCATGGTCAAACCAAAGCGGAGTGACAGCAAATCCACCTCAACATTCGTTTCGTTACACCAGACGCAATGTTAACAACGGCGTTCCTTCGCAGTCCAGCAGGATTCAGATGCAACGTCAATGAAAGACCCCATGGTCGAAATAAAGCGGAGTGGCGGCAAAATCCCAGCTCCACCTCAGCATTCGTCATGTTACACCAGACGCAATGTCAACAACGACGTTCCTTCGCAGTCCAGCAGGATACAGACGCAACGTCAACAAAAGACCTCACGGTCAAAACGAAGCGAAGGCCAAATTCCTAGCTTCAGGGTCTTGACGGCAACTCATATAAAACCTGAAAGACTATCGGAGATCATCCCATACCAGCGCGGAGTGGTCACCACCTCGACGTTCGTCTCGACACAGCAGACGAGATGTCACCTCAGTGTTCTTCCTTCAACAAGATTCAGACGCGACAATCAAACAATGGAGCCATGGAAAAATCCCTAATTCCAAACCTCGACGGTTCACCAACAACCTAGAGACAAACCGCGACATCCGTATCGATACAGCAGACGCAATGCCAGCAAACGAAGCGAAGGCCAAATTCCTAGCTTCAGGGTCTTGACGGCAACTCATATAAAACCTGAAAGACTATCGGAGATCATCCCATTCCTGCGCGGAGTGGTTATGACTCATCGGGGCTCTCTAAAATGAGCCTAATCTCAAGTAAAAAATGGCATGGCGAAATTCCTAACGCTTGCTCTTCTGACGGTCAAACTGCCTCAGAAGATTGCTTGAAGACGTCTTGTCCAGCCCCCGAAGGGATCAGAGACACGACAGTCGCAAGGCTACTCGAATAGCAAGATTGCTTATCGAGGAATATATCAGCCAACGCGACGGTACGACGGGCAAAACCCTAGTACCACAGACCCTAACGGACCTCTGTCGTAAAGAGCAAAGCTTAACTGTAACGTTAGGACATCCTTGCGAGAACTTCTCGATTCGTCTCGACTCGTAGGGAAAAGCCTTAGGCAATGGGGATTAAAAAACCTGTTTTCTAAGCACTGGGGTCCTACAAGTCGGTCCAAAATGGACTCTTGCATACTATTCACGGACCACACTCTCCAAAGTCGAACCTCAACAAGGAGGGAAACAACCACTTACGAGTCCTCTCGACTTGTAAGAGAGAAAAATTCTCTTGTGAGATCCTTACGACTCTCAAGAGAAACCACACTTGGGAATCCTCACGATTCTTAAGGAAAAAATGCACCTGCGAGATCCTCACGACTCATAGGGAGAAAAGTCTTTATGAGACTCTCACGGCTCATAAAGTTGAAAAGTCTTAGGTAGCAGATCTGAACCTGTTTCCTAAGCCATCACTACCCCTCGAAGAAGCTAAAACAAGATGCTCATTCTATCATCTGCCGGCGATGCTTGCTAAGATGACATGCTGATAACAAAGAAAAGAAATGAAAGCGACAGTGAGGAGAACATTCGATTCACATTCAGTTAAGCGTTCAAGGCATACCCATTCATGTGCGAAAAAGTTCGATGTATAAAATAAACACATGGAAATGAAAAGGCTTGCTATTCATACTTCAAGAGGTTCGTACAACGATGAAAGCAGTAAACAAAAACATCATCAAAACGATTACAAAGGCACGACATCAAATCCGGGGCATGGATTGAGAAATTAAAAAGTAAGGCCATCTAAAATGCTCCAGGCCTTTCGAACCATCCTAGTATGCTTCCTTTCACGGTCACAAGCGTCGGAATCCTCGCTGATGTCCTCCACCCTCCGATAGGCAGCGAGTATTGCCGCCTGTTGAAAAGCCTGATGCAGGAGATCAATAAGGTTGTCTCGTCTTCTCTTTGAGATTAGGCTCATCAGATACACCGAGTGCACCTTGTCTTCGGCATCATCCAATACCTTAAGCGGCATGCCAACACAGAATAGTGGAAGTGCTCCCCAGATTGCTCTCACAATAAGCTTCAAGAGGGAGGAACGACGAGGAAGCAGTCGACCATTGTATGCGTCGAAGCGACCCATGATTTCGGCACACTGGGCATTTGTGAATTCTTGGTTTTGGGAACATCCGAGTGCGCGAATGTCCCCATAAGAAATAATCTCGTCGAGATCATACATATGAGCGTCCATAACGTCTGAAAAGGAAAATAAGCAAGAGTTAGCGGACAGACTGATTAAGAAAATTCCTATTAAAAACAGGCATAGGGATTTAAACGACTCTTGATATCCCCATAGAGAAAACAAATTCTAATTATGACACCTAACAAATTAGAATTTATGAGGAATCCTAAAAAAGGAATCTCATTTAATGAGCGACCCCTCGGGTCTAGGAGTTAAACTCCTCGAGAGCAATACTCTGCAGACAGGAATGACATCTGTCAAAATCAATTATAAGGGGAATTTAAAGAAATTCCCCGAGAATGCTAAGAGCTATGCTCTGCGAAGAAGATGAAGTAACCCATCAGGAACCCTAAAAAGCAAAGCTTTTAATAAATTTGGAGTTCCATGATCTTCAAGATCCGTGAATAAAACTCTTAAGAGTTCTTCATTAAAGATTAACAAATCTACACGATTTGATAGAGCAAAGCTCTGTCAACTGGTTAAGAAACCTTAAAAAGATTTTCTTTAGATCTAAGATCTATGGAGAGCAAAGCTCTGTTAATGGGTAAAACCCTAAAAACATTTTGAGATCTATGATCTAAAGAAGAGCAAAGCTCTATTAATAAAGTTCAAATCTTACCAAAAATTCGGTAGAGTTCTGACTATTGAAAAGTTCTTAAAGTGCAATGCTCTAAATAAGAGTTCTCAAAGAAGAAGATGAAAATCATCTAAGAGACCAAAGGTCCTATTTATAGGCATTGAAACGCCTCTTCAATTTCTGAGTTGATCCAAGGACACAGATGCTGCCACCGCTGCACTCACGTGTGGGCCACGTAAGCGCAACGGTGGGGGGACATTTGTTTCCCCCAATCAGAGCAAAACTCTGTCTTAAATTTCAAAATTCAAAAGTTAAAGCAACGCTTCAGATCCAGTGCTCTGCGCTGCGCGCCGCGTGTCGAACACGGGTGCGCTAGCGCAGTTGCGCTGCGCTCTGCACTACGCGCCACGTGTCGAACGTAGGTGCGCTGGCGCAATTGCGCTGCGCGCCACGTGTCCAACATGGGTGCGCCAGCGCTGGAATTAAAAATTCCCCACCGTTAGATCAAAAGATCTACTAATAATAAATTATTAATTAATTAGAACTAAAATTCTGTTATGGAAAGATCTTTCCAATCTTATTAAAATAAGAAGATTATCTTCTGTAAAACAGAAGCCTTAGGATCAAAGATCCAACGGTGGGAAACATTCCTAAATCAATCAAAGAAATATAAAACTGATTCAACAAATCAATTGGCCCTATATAAAAACCCCTAGACTTCAAGTCTCAAATATATAGAAAAGGACAGAGAAAAAACCCTCTGCAAACCTGGAGAAAAAGAAGAACATGCTCTTTAAAAAAAAAAAGAAGATCATTTCTTCATCTTCAAGGTAAAGAACTATTTCTTGAAGAACAAAGATGAAACCATCTCGTAAAAAGAAGAATCATCTTCTAAAAAGATCATAAATCTACAAAAGACCAAGGTCTTTGATAAAAAGAAAAGATAAAAAGATCTAATAAAAAAAACAAAAAAATAAAAGAAGTATTTTACTTTATTCACAGATTTTTGATCTATAAAGACATAGCCCTTTTTATAAATAAGAACTGTTGTTCTTGAATCTTGAGGCAAATCCTCCTTTAAAAAGAACATAAACTTGTTCTCTGATCATAAAAATTGATCAAATGCGCTTTGCGCTATTGAAATGCGCTTGGCGCTACTGAAAAATGCCTTGCACTCATGAACTGCGCCTTTGCGCTCCTTGGATCGGCGCTCAGCGCCAAAACGTGCCACGTGTCAACCACGTATGCAACTTGCGCTTTGAGCTTCTGAAATAGCGCACTGCGCTCATGGGCTGGCGCTCAGCGCCAAGCGCGCCACGTGTCACTCACGGGTGCGCCACTAAATTGATAGCGCAATGCGCTCATAAATTAGCGCTCAGCGCTCATAAACTGGCGCATAGCGCAGAACATGACACGTGTCCTTTACATGCGTGTCACGTGGCAGAAGCGCAATGCGCTCATCATCTGGCGCTCAGCACCAAGCGCGCCACGTGTCACTCACGTGTGCGTTATTCAGCAGAAGCGCAATGCGCTCTTTAACTGGCGCAAAGCGCCAAGCGCGCCACGTGTCACTCACGTGGGCGCTGACAGAACATAAATTGTTCTTTAATAAGCCTCAGAGCTATTATGAGTGCTCAGCACTAAAAGACAGAAATACTATCAAAATTCAACCCAATACTCAGCATTGTTAAAAGGGCCAAGCCCAAATAGAGGCTCACTAGCCAGAATAAAAATGTTAAACATTTATTGGATTTAGCCCAAGACTGGCCATAAGTTCTCAACCCATTTTAATTGAGCCCATCTGCTCATGAATATTTCAACAGATCTTAGTCCCAAATTGGACTATAAATCTTTCAACCAATTCACACTGGTTCAAGGGTACATCTCTTTACTCCTCTGATATCTGTCGTTGTAATCCTTCAACGTCTTCAGAGAGGTGACGGGTCCCGACAACCATACATAAGCTGGACTGTGGGGTCCTTTAAACCCACGGACTATGATGTCCTTAACCTTGACTGTGAGGTCTTAAAACCCACGGACTATGATGTCCTTAACCTCGACCGTGATGTCTTTAAACTAACATTTGACTGTGAGGTCTTAAAACTCACGGACTATGATTTCCTTAACCTTGACTGTGAGGTCTTAAAACTCACGGACTATGATGTCCTTAACTTCGACCGTGATGTCTTTAAACTAACATTTGACTGTGAGGTCTTAAAACTCACGGACTATGATGTCCTTAACCTTGACTGTGAGGTCTTAAAACTCACGGACTATGATGTCCTTAACCTTGACTGTGAGGTCTTAAAACTCACGGACTATGATGTCCTTAACCTGGACCGAGATGCCCTTAAACTAACGATGGACCGTAATGTCCTTAAACTAATTATCGACCGCAATGTCCCTAAACTAAACATTAGAGTACAAATGCTCTTTTGTTGGATCTAAACGATCCCGTTAAGTTGATCTTAGTCTCAAATGAGACTAACGTATCCTTAACAAACGTTTAAGTTGATCTTAGTCTCAAATGAGACTAACGTATCCTTAAACCCAAACCCCAAACCCAAATCTAAGAAAATACGGATTTGGACTAATCCACGTCCTAGGGGCGACAACATAAATTAGTCTCTGTATACAATCCACGGGCAACCACAAATAAAACAAACACACACGACACGAAGTGACCATCTGGAGAAGTAGAAAGTGGTTACCGCGATGCGGTAGCGTAATTAACTGCAGGGGCTTGCGCCTGCAGGGAAGAGCGTCCCCACAATCAAAAACCCCTCAAATGAGGGGGAATCTGACGAAGTCTGCTACATCGGCCGCATCCGTTTAAACCTTCGATACATGGTGTCATAAATCAACTTGGCATCTTCGGAGAGGTGCGAAATGCACTCTTTTCTTTCTGAACCCAACATGATAGCACCAATTAGCATCTGCTCTCGGAATTCAGGCCCCGATGTCCCAACGTCCCGGTCCCGGTTTCCGGCGGTAAACAAAGCCGTTTACCGAGGGGCTGTTCGCTGTCCACGTCTCTTCGCGCAACAAGCCCCCGAAGGTCTCCCTGTTCGACGGGAAAACCGACCCGAAAGACCATTTGGATGCTTTCACCGCGGGGATGAGCTTCCTGGACCATTCCGACGCCGTCCAGTGCAGGGCCTTCCCAGCCACCCTCATCCGCTCTGGTCGGGACTGGTTCCGAGGACTCGAGCCTCGCTCCATCTCGACCTTTGACGAGCCGGCTACTCAGTTCCTCGGCCACTTCGTTGGGAATGTCGGCAGAAACGCACAGTCGACTACCTCTTCACAGTTAAGAGCGGGGACAAGGAGACGTTCAAGGCTTACATCACCCGTTTCTACAATGCCCTCCTTGAGGTCCCCGAGCACCAAGACGAGACCGTCATCACGGCGCTCAGATCTGGTCTTAGGCATAAGGAGTGGTTGCGCTCCTTTGTGTTGGCACAGCCTAAGACCATGGCCGAGGTCAAGGCGTGGACCAAGCGTGAGGTTCAGCTGGAGTCCGAGGTGAGCGCGAACCTCCCCCGAGCAGAACGGTCCGACCAGAAGAAGAGGGCTCGGGAAGAGAGGCTGGAGCGTCAGCAGCCTTATCACCCGAAGTTCCAGGAGTACACCCCGCTCAACGTCTCCCTCGCAGTGTTACTAGAGGAGGCCCAGGGCGAGGGGTTCTTCAAGTTCCCTCCAATCCCGCGTCAGGCCTCGAAGCGAACCCGGGGCCCTTACTGCGCCTTCCACCGGACGCTAGGCCACGCCACGGAGGATTGTAAGCAACTCTGGGACTACATCGAGGAGCTCATCCGATCGGGGCACCTCGCCGCCTACTTGAGGGACAAACGGCAGGCCGACCGCGGGCAGGAGCAGCGTCCTCCTCCCGCCGAGCTGACCATCGGCCAGATCATGCTCGTTTCGGCAGATGACCAGTCCGGCGCTCAGGGTGCCCCGTACCCGGTGCCGAGCACGGAGACCAACAAGCCTCCGGGGAGCTCGGGCCGCGCTAATAAGGTCATCTATTAACATGTACTTTTCTTTTAAGGCAATGTAAACTCTTCCTAGGGTCTGTTGTTAATTTAATAAAGATCAACGGAACATTGCGAAAGAAAAGGAAAGGTCTCATTTATTCAAAAGGTATTATGGGCTCCTCAGCCATACATACAAAAGAAAAAGAAAATTACAGAAGCGGGGGAAAGGGGTGCAGAGAGCACTGCTCATGGTACTCTGTAAAAATCTCCACCAGCCGAGGCCTCGCGAGATCCAACCTCAGCCCTCGATTCCCCCCGCGCGCGTTGACCCCGAGCCTCAGCTCGTAGCACTCATGGACGAGTGCCTCTGAGCGAGCCAACCGATTCGTGGAGATCAGGCCGAAGCGCCTCAGAGACCGCAGCTTACCCACGGCCTCGTCATAGAGCTGCTCGGACAAGGGGTTGTAAAGCCCCGACGAAGCCCTTCAGATGGAGTACATCAGCAGCTGCAGCAGGGAGGAGCGTCGGGGGAGCAGCCGGCCGAAATGGCCTTCGATACTCCCATAGACCAACTGCACCGTGTCCTCGGTGCAGTTCTGGTCATAGAGGTATACGTCCTCGAAGTGGATGATTTCGGGGATGGTAAAGGGGAAGTCTTGCATTCTCAACGATCTGTCTACGAAGAAAAGAAGGACCAGCGCTCCTTCAGCCTTATATAGCCCACTGCGCCCCAACGGATCTCAACAGTCGCCCGCTTTCACCCAAAAAGTCGCTGCCACGCGGCGATCGTTGAGCCTTCTCTGGCGGAATCGAAACGACGCGACTTTGGCGCTTCACCTCCCCCCACATCCAATGCGCATGCTACGCGCACGGTCGCCGCGACTGTTCCTGTTCTCCATACCTGCAACTGGATGGTCGGGCGAAACCTCATGAAGAATTAGCCGAGCAGCTATCCTGCTCGGCTATGCCTGGCCGGTAGCTTCCCTACTCGCAATGCCAGGGATCAAAGCCCTCGCCAAGAGGCAGCCGCGCAGCTTCACTGCCCGATTATCCTTAGCAGGCCTCCTACGGCCCCTCCAACGGTAAGGATCCAAGTCCCCCTTAGAGGCAGCTCAGCAGCTTCCCTGCCCGGCTATCCCCGGCAGGTAGCTTCCTTACTTGTAACGCCAGGGATCAAAGCCCTCGCCAAGAGGCAACCGCGCAGCTTCACTGCCCGGTCATCCTTAGCAGGCCTCCTAAGGCCCCTCCAACGCTAAGGATCAAAAGCCCTCCCAGAGGCAGTCGAGCCCGAGGATCCCTCGCTCGGCTATCCTTCAGGACAAAAGCCCTCGCCAAGAGGCACCGGACAATAACCCTGCCCGGCCAAGGATCCTTGGTAGGCTTCTTACAGACCCTCCCGCGCTAAGGACCAAAGTCTTCCCAGAGGCAGTCGAGTCCTTGCTCGGCTATCCCCGGCTGGTAGCTTCCTACTATAACCAACAGGGATCAAAGTCCTCGCCAAGAGGCACTGGGCAATAACCCTGCGCGGTCCCCGTCCTGAAGGATCAAAGCCCTCGCAAGAGGCAACCGAGCATCTACCCTGCTCGGTCATCTCCGGCTGGAAGCTCCCGACCCATGACGCCAGGGATCAAAGCCCTCGCAAGAGGCATCCGAGCGGTTACCCCGCTCGGTCATCCCAGGCTGGTAGTTGCCTACCCACGACGCCCGAGATCAAAGCTCTCACCAAGAGGCAACCGCGCAGCTTCACTGCCCGGTCATCCTTAGTGGGCTTCTTACAGCCCCTCCGATGCTAAGGATCAAATTCCTCCTTATAGGCAGCTCAGCAGCTACCCTGCTCGGCTATCTCCGGCTGGTAGCTCCTTACCCGTGACGCCAGGGATCGAAGCCCTCGCAAGAGGCATCCGAGCAGCTACCCCGCTCGGTCATCCCAGGCTGGTAGTTGCCTACTCACGACGCCAGAGATCAAAGCCCTCACCAAGAGGAAACCGCGCAGCTTCACTGCCCGGTCATCCTTAGTGGGCTTCTTACAGCCCCTCCAACGCTAAGGATCCAAAGTCCTCCCAGAGGCGGTCGAACCTGACCCTCGCTTGACCATCCCCAGCTAGTGGTCGTTGCTTGTGACTCCATAGATCAGAAGCCCTCACCAAGGGACAACCGAGCAGCTTCCCATTCATGCTTGGCACAAATACGGCGGACGGCCTTCTGCCCATCATATGCAGGGGATCCGAGGCCCTCAAGAAGGGGCACCAGGTCTATCCAAGTCTGAGCGATCCCCCTCGACTTCGAGGCCATGGAGACGCCTCCTTCTCAGCAGCGCTTGGCACGCTTGGCAAGTGATCGAAATCAACTCGACGAACGATCGCTAGACAGATAACCGATTTGACATGGAAGCCCAATAGTGCAAGCAGAGATATTTTACGAGCATTCTTCACAAACAGAAGATAAAATGCAAACCAATGAAACCTAAGGAAAAAGTTTTATTACCAAAGGCAAAGTCTTTACAAAGGGTATTTTTTTGGGCTCCCCAGCCTTACAAACTGCCCGGAGGCTTACAAAAATTCCAAAAGCAACAAAATAAATGAAGGAGGAAGACGGGGGCTTTAGGTCTCGGGGCCAGGCGCGACCTCGGGACCCTCGACATCCGCCACGAGACGAGCAGGGTCCTCGGCGACTTCCTCGTCAGGAATCTCTTTCCCCTGCTCCTCGGCGTCCGCGAGGGGGTATTCATCCCGAAGCTCTTCGTCAGCGAACTCCGGCATCCGGGCCTTAACGGCGTCGAGGGCCTCGTGCCAGATGAGGGTTGTGGCCACGGCCAGGTCATCATAGAAGTCCTTCGACTTCTTGTAGCCCTCTACCGCCTTTGCCGCCGAAAGGTCGGCCAACTTCGCCGCTCTCAGGTCGGCCGACTTCGCCGACTCGGCCGCCACCCCCAGCTCCTTCCGGAGGGTCTTCACCTTCTTCTTCAGGTTGCCGGCGAGCACCTGAGCGTCCTCAAGCTTGGCCTCGGCAGCCGCGGCTGCCTCACGGTACCGGGCAACCTCCCACTTCTCGGCCTCCACCTCGACCTCCAGGGCGGCAACCCTCGCCATCACCGCCTCCAGCTCCCGCTTGGAGCTCTCCTCTAGCGAGGCGAGCTGGCCCGCAGCCTTCATCGCCGGGGAAATCACCCCGGCCTCTATGCGTAAGGCGAGGGCAACGTGCTGGAGAACCTGAAAGATAGGAAAGAGGTCAGAAAAATGAATGAGGCACCGTGTCACGCCCCGCTTCCCAGAGTACGCTAGATTGGGCACGTGACATAGCCAACCATGCTACCTATGGGTAGGAAGTATCCATCCACAGTCATATTACGGCTGTAGAGATATCAAGAACAAAATAATACTATCTAAAACATGTCCATAATCCAAAATAACGGGAGTCAATAATAAATAAGTGCGGAAGCAAATGATCCAATACAAATAACTGAAATGTATGTCCCATAATGCGGGCTCACATCTGGAAGTAAATGCAGGAAATAAAACTAACTACTACTGAACTCACAGCTCAGCCTGTTGGCTGAAGTACTCCTGCTCGGACTGCGACAGCGGTACAGAATCTGGGCCATGCAAAACCCAGACGTCAGCGCGTCATGTCATCAAGTAATATAATATGAACAGTGTAGCAGGCAATGCAAAATAAACATGAATCCAGCAAGAATAACAATAATATGAATCAGATCAGTACAGGGTAGTGTGCAGTGGGTAAACTAGACTGTTCTATCAGGTTTTCTATTCTAAAATCTTTGAAATCAATTGATGAATTGTCAATGTAACTCAATAGTATCCCGTGCGTGCCCGGGACCACGGTCAAGACTCTCGGGCTGAATCCGAAACGTGCCGCTAGGCAGTAACAGGTAGTAGGATGGGCGAGTGATGTCAGCATCATCACTCCAGGGCTGGCCTAGCCCGTAAGACTGATCAGAACATGTATCGAACTGTTGAGTTACAAGTCAGGTTTCACCTTTGATTTTCCCATACCCCCAAGTTATGTATGTCAAGTCAGGTATTCAGTAATCAAGAACTAATGCCAACACAGGATCAGGTAAAAGCAGGTTTGTCTGGATAGACAACAGGAACGGTCCATGAGGACTACATGTCAGGTTTGTTGGCATTAGACACAAGATCAGGTAACGGGTCAGGTCATGGTACATCAGGTCAAGCCAACAGTAAACGGTACCATGTCAGGTATATCAATATATATATGTAGCAAGTCAGGTCAAGATGTAAACAATATCATGGGTGTGCTCACAATCAGTTATATAATCTAGCATGGGTATCAACAACATGAGATAAGCAATGAATTAAGTAATAAGCAGTTTCATTCAATTTGCAATACAATTATCAATTGTGTCACAGAGATGATTACAAGAGTGCAGTAAGACAATTATAGCCGTTTAGTCATGTTAACAGGTTTAAGAACCCTTAGAGGTGCAATGATTTATGTAACGGTTCCGTACAGCTATTTCAGGTTAAATGCATACAAGTGTCCGAAAGGAACAGAACTACAGTGATAAATGCAATAAACTACGTTAACATTAAAAATGTGATTAAACAGGTAAATATGGTTATCAGGTTCAATTTGCAAACCGTAGGTTCCAAGTGTAGCGGTAAAATGATATAATGTAATACTGTACACGAAAAATGAGAAATGATTGTACCAAAACTAACTTTACAGATCTAGGGTGTCACGGTATATATGTAAATATTGTATAGCATGTAGCAAGGGGTACTTGCCTCGACGGGTCGCGAACCGGGAAAAACGGAACGATACACGTCGGCGGTGAAACTCGCGACGGGCGCACGGTTCACGGATTGAACCTAAACAACAAACAATGGAACTACACGAGTCGGGGTACCTCGCTGGAATGTCGGGTCACGTCGTCGGCACGGCCGGATTCCGGCGAGAATATGAACAGTGAATGTCAAGAACTTTACAACACAAAAGGAAGGGAAAAATATAAAGAAGAAGAAGAGGAGGCTTACAAGGGGCTGCTCTGTGGTTACAGAGAGGAGACGCGAGAACGACGACGAGGTCGACGGGCTCCGGCGGTGGCCTACAGTGACCGCGGGGGATCTGCCGATGCAATAAATACCTTAGCCGAGAAGGGAAAGAAGGAAAGGAAGGAGGAGGAGAGGGAGAGAAGGCTTATAGGGGCGTTCACAGGTGGTCCGGTGATCGTCGGCGACGACCAGGGACGGCGCAGTCGCGTGCAGGGGGTCGCTGGTGGCCGCGGCGAAGCTGCAGGGTGCTGGAAAGAAGGGAAGAAAGAGAGTGCGGGCGAGGCGAGGCAGAGGAGGCGAGGGTGCTGGTGACGCTGGCGCCGGCGTCGGGGCTACGGCGGCAAGGATGGAGGTGGCTAGGGTTTGCGCGAGGGCTCGTTGGGTTCGCTGGAGAAAAAAATAAGAGAGGGAAAAAGGTTTTAAAAATTATAAGGGAGAGAGAGAGAGATACGAGGGGGAGAGAGAGAGAGAAGTGTTGAGGTGTGGGGCCCACGGGATATAAGGAGGCTTGGTGATTGGCTGACAGAGAAATAGAGAAGGATTTAGGAAAGATTTTAAAGATTTAAGGAACAGTAGAATCTTATAAGTTAAGAAAATATTCGACGGTTTAAATTAATAAAATTTGGGATTTTGGCGTCAAATAAAACATTTCCAAATCACGCCCGGGTCGGGTCCAAAAATTTGAAATTGAAACAATAGGATTTTAAGCGGGTTCCAAATTTTAAAATAAAGTGTTTTATGATTAAAAAGTATACCCCCAAAACGGACACACATACGTGCACGTAGCCATCCAAACTCGCCCGTTTCACTGAACGGGACGAGCACACGATGCACGGACGCCACCACGGGGTTAGGGGTGTCAAGTAGGCCAAGATGACTACTTTTAATTTTATTTTAGATACCAAAATTTGTTATATACATAAATGACTTTACCGGGTAAAAATTTACAGTAAGCAATAAACAAGCAAGCTAAATGAAATGAGTACCACATTATGCTCAAACAGTACTGAAAATAGTAGCATTGGGCTCGGGTGTTACACACCGAGTCTCACAAAAAACCAAACACTTACCTGCACGGACTCCTGGGCGATGGACGCCATCTGAGCCCTGAAGGTCCCCTGGGGACTCTACCCCCGGTCGATGTCTCTATTTCATGCAGCAAGCTATCCGCGACGGATAGCCCCGAAGGCATTATGAACTGGAGGCCCCCTTCCTCCACCATGATCGGCGAGGACGGGCCCCGGGAAGATCTCCGGGAACTCCTCTTGAGCGGCTCCGAGGGAGAGCCGATCTCCTCCTCCTAGATCGGGTCCTCCAAAATCCGAGCCCGCTTCCGGCCCGACACTCTGCTAGGCCTCGGGGCGGGATTTGCCCCCGAACGCTCACGGGACGCGACCACCGGAGGAGAGGAAGCCGGGGCAGGCTTCGCACGAGAAGAGCTGGCGCCCCCAGCCTTCGTGACCTTCCTCGGCTGGCGCATGGAGGCTTTGAGCTCGTCCATATCCATGGGTCCTGTACAAAAACAAATGCAAAGAAGTCAGCGACACAAGCAATATACGAGCCAAAAAGCAAGCCTAATTTACCTACGAACTCGACGGGGCTGAGGCCGGCCCAACTCAGGACCCTCTCAGACAGCAGCACGTAGAATCGGGGGATGGGCTCCCACGACGCCACTCTCACCGCGGCGGGGTCATTGGACTGGTTCCCCGGCAAGCATTTTTCCCTCGACCACTTGGTAGGCACGAGCCAGTCCACGCCCTCGGGAGGGGAAACGAAGAAGAACTTCTTCTTCCAGTCATGAATGGAAGAAGGCAGAGCCACAACCCCTGTCCCGGTGGCGCCCCCCTGTCGTTTTCTAAAAGAGAGGTAGACCCACCTCGGGTCGCCTGCTCGACCCCCGGGATGATTTTTGAAAACGAGGGAAGAATCGAGGAGGAAGAGACTGAAAGGGACCGCTTGTAACATCAGGCGGAACAGGAACCCGAGGAGAATCCTCCATGAGTTCGGCACTAACTGTCCAGGGGCTAACCCGAAGAAGTTCAGCGCTTCGACGACCTCAGGAGAGAAGGGCAGGCGCATTCCACCCCAAAAAGCTTCCAAGTACAGGACGATCTCCCTACCCCGTACTTGGTCTGCCCTCTCTCCCTCCTTGGCCAGACGAAGCGTATAACGTGAGGGGATGTGGAAGCGAGCCCGAGCATTGGCGAGCTCGTCCTCATGCCTCACCCAACACGAGGCTCCGGGGGCGGCATCTACCGCCTCCTCCCTAGGGGCGGCCCCCGCCGCACGATCCCGAGAAGAGGGTCCGATCCCTACTTCCCGAGAAGACTCAGGCTCAACTAAAGGGACCCTAGAACCTACTCCTACGACATCTACAGATTCCCTGAAATAAGACATCTAACCTGAAGAAGATGGATCCTCGGGAAACGATAGCAGAAGGAAGGAGAAGAATGCCGAGCAGCCAAGACTTAGAGGAAGGGAAATATGAAAGAGTAGGGACCCTAGAGTGGGTCCCACCTCTACTTATCACAGCAAACGACCTCATCCAACGGCGCCCTTCATCTCCCGCTAAAACGCCTCCTCGCATCCAACAGCTCCGATTGCTCTACTTGTCGTTCCTATACTGGACCGCACCCCATCAGACGTCGCAGGTCTGCACACGTCTCGTCGGCCAACTGACGCTTAACACGTGGACCGTCGCTTCAGTGGAAGGATGCATGAACCGGTGCACCTTCCTTAAATGCATAGATCTTGCCCTAATTCGCTGGCAGAAAAGACAGCTGACAGCCCGGGGACGCGTCCCGACGAAACCTTAGGAGGGAGCTTACCCCGGGCGGCCCGGCAGTCCACTCCTGACCCGACCCGCTAGCTGGTCGGGACAAGAGTGGGGGGCTAATGATGATGCTTAATATCGGCGATCTTCAAGATCAGGATACGTGGCAGATGATGTGTCCCAAGACCCAGAAGAAAGGGCCCACAGAGGCCGACCAGGCCACCCCTGTACCCGACCAGCAAGCACAAGCTGGCCCTCCTCGGGCCCCCCTGCAAATTGGCCTTCTCGGCCCCTCAGCTCGCCCCGAGCTGCCACATGACCAAGACTTCTCGGCCCTCTTGCTCGTCTCCGAGCTCCCCAGCCGAGGCTGTCTTTCTTGGTCCCTACGACCGACCAACTCCACCACTCACAGGCGTAACCGCCGCTCCGCAAATCTCGCCACGCACAGATTCTCCGTCAGCAACGTCCCACGTTTCACGCCATCACGATCCCCCTTAATGGGCGATCCGCTCTTTACGCGGGCGTGACGTCGGGAGCGTAACTGCCGGCGAGATTCTCGCGCCTGCCGCTGCGTGCCGCCGCCGCTATATAAACCACCATCACAGAGGGGTCAGGTAAGCCATTTTTTATTCCACTTAGCCGTTACTCTGCTCGGATCTCGTGCTAACTTGATCGTCGGAGAGTTCTCGGTGGTACCAAACCATCCCGGGACTTCTTTGCAGGTACTCGGCGCTAAACTTCTCAAATCACCAATCTCCCCAAAACCCATTGGGACCCACACGCAACAGGAGATCACCTCCAAAATCCACCGGAAGATCGACGGAAGACAACATCTGAAGGAGACCCGGAAAGGACTTCCATCAAATACCCTGGACCATTCTCCCGCTGTCAAAAACCCCATGGCTACAATATCTGTATGGTTTCCTGCAATATCTAGTTAACTTAAATATCAATATAATTTCCTGCAATATGTATGCAGCTAACTTATATATTTGTACAGTTCCTTATGCAGCTAATTAGCTATTGCAGGAAACTATACAAATATACAAGCCATCGGTTTTTTGATAGCCGGAGAATGGGACGGGTTTTTTCTGCTGAGATTCTTCAAGGCATGGATTTTCGACAGCATGATAGCTGGCCAAATTTTTTTTGGTTGACAATTTACTTGTGTAAATATGGTATTATCTATCTTCATTAAATCATATATACCCTTATACAAATGTTGTAGTAATTTCTTTTGTTTTTTTTTGGTTTTATTAAATTGGACCTCTAAATCTTGAAGATTTGTCCAAAAGACCTCCAACCTGAATATTCTTAAACAAGCCTCTCGAAATTCCATGCCGTTAATTGGCCCTTCGGTTAGAATTTTATGGTTCAAATTAAGATAGCTCGTTTCCTTCAGTAATTAGAAGATTTAATATTTCCCTTTCTTAACCCCTTGTACATTTTTCTCCTTCTCCTATGTTTCCTCCACCTTATCTCCTCCTTCTTTCGTCACCGTTGTTGATGTCGTCATCGTTTTTTATGCAGTCTCCTCCTTTTTCTTTTCCTTTGTAGTGTTTGGAGAGTATGATAAAATTATCTAGCTAACAAAGTTTTGGGACGATCTGATGGATGATAAACTAATTAAGTGTTAAATAGATTAATTAATAGAATTAGGGCTTAATCATAAATATGAAGATTTAGAGATCTTATTTAGAAAGCCAAGGATTTAGAGTTCTTATTTAGAAATCCCAGGTTAAATTATGGCTAGAAAACAGAGTTGACAAACTAGACCTAAATGTAACTTCTGTTCATATATAGCCAATTTGGAATATTTTTTTTTTATGGAAGTCACATTTTCGTATAATTTTATTTTAAAAAATTTGTATTATATTTCAACTGGTTTATTTACAGGTTTATAGGAAAAAATTAGATAAATTGTACAATTTTGTAAAAGCAAAGCAGACAGAGGATGCTTCTAAATTTTAGCGCTCAAACATTACGATAGCTAAAAATAAGGAAAGAAAAAAAAGTTAAAATGCAGAAAAAATTAAAATACATTTCACTTTTTATCATGATCCGGAAATGGTACGTGACCGACACTTGGATCACGTGAAGTCTACAAGACCCCACCGTAATCCAAATAAACCAAAAAATCAGGAATCTAAACCATTTTAGAAAATAGTGGAGGTGCAGTTTTGAAAAAAAGTTATAAATTGAAGTCAAATTTGTTCATAAATAATGTTTGATTGAAACAATTTCGCCGTTTAAAAATCAGGCAACACCTTTGTAAATTTTGAGTAAAACAAGCACAATGATATATAATATAAAAAGCATTCCCAATGGAAACTAGCTTCCACGTCCAATGGCGGAGCAACCACGCAGTTAATATACGACGTCCATGGTGAAAATCAACACAAGCAATAAAACAATAAATATGTAAATAAACAACCCAAGTCGACTCCAAACGAGTCCGACACCCAAAATAATATATATCTAAGTCTCGTCTTTAAGTTGTGGATAATACAAATATACAAGTGGTTGGTGGAGTTTTTAACTAGATCCAAAAATAATAATACATATACAAGAGACGGTTACGATACAACCATATAACCCACCTATCAAAATCAATCATCCGAAGAAGAAGATGTGCCGGCAAGCCGCTACGATCCGAGCGATCGATCCTGCAAGAAACTAAAGCACAACGGATGTGAGTTGCCAACTTGTGAGTAAAAAAATATCACAAGGTCGAAATCGAATATATAACGATCTATCTAAACCATAAGATATAGTACTATCATACTCTAAACTAATATATGTATAATGCACAAGTACCATAAACGCATCCCAATGGATTGCGTAATCATCTCATATACAACATGCATCCAAGTAAGCCTATAAAGCAGCCGAAAATGTATGTATGTAAATCGTTTCAAAATAACCGTATGATATGCATATCAATGTACAAGTAACGGACGTTGATTTATAAAGCAATATATGCAAAAAAAAATTAAAATATACGTCACGCCTTTTGAAAGATTTTAAGAGGGTTTCCGTTTGAAAGATTCTTGTGCCGTCATAGACACGTTGAAAATAATGAGACTATAGCTCATTTGGAAACCACTTTAATGCACATCGATACGTGAAAATCGTATTTAGGTACTGTCTCATGGATCAGTCATGTTCGGCTATAATATAGATTAAACTAAATCAGCGCATCACGACGGATCGCGCAAATATTAACATATGAGTGTCCAGTATCGACACTCCGAATCTCATGAGTGACCATCATCGACACTCGAAATCATTATAAATCTCGTGTCTCTCATCGACACAAAAAATCCAGATATCGTAGGCACCGTCACGTCAAATTGGTACTTTCTCGATATCAAATAGTCTTGGTCGGTATATTCCGGATATCCGTCGTTCTCCCATACAATCACCGGTATCGATCCATCTAGTTAGGCTTCTCGTACCTCCCTACCGATTTTCTGTCTCTCGGTGTCGTACCGGGTCCACCATGTATCCGTAATCGGTCTCTCGGCCCCTTCCTCAATTCGGATAATAATCATATCATCAAACAAGAAAACTCATTGTGGACATCCAAATCATCAATCAAGAGAAAACCGCATTTTAAAATATACTCAGGTTTTATAAATCACGCCGCGGCTTCTCAAATCCATGGAAAATATCAAGTTCCGAAGAACACGTATATAATTCATCCTTACCACAATTGTGTGTGTGCGTGTGTGTGTATATATATATATATCAATGTCTCATACAACCGATATATATATATATATATATATATATATATATCATTATATACGAATATTTATTGTAATGGTATTCGTATATCAAAATCAACAAATTTCATGCATACTCGTATGGATAACCAGAACACGAAAATCATAACAGTTTCTACTGTGTCATGGCAATACTAATGAGGTGTAGTGTAGTATACGCGGCTGTGCTCGTGCAACATGGCAATGATTAGTAATTGTGCATGTGTTCTATCAGGTGTATATGCCCAAGAAGGGTTCTTAATTCCCATCATAAACATCAATATCATAATCGTCAACAATGCATCATGTATCATCTTTCAGTTGACGATTAAACACACAGATATATCAATCAATTACATTCATATAATAATATCGATATAATTAGAACACTATCGAGTATAGCAATTCAACAGTGTCATGGCAGTACCAATGATGTGTCTGTGTGGTATGCGAGTCGGTGATCGTCCAACAAAGCAATCATTGATAATTGTGCAGTGTTCTATAAAGCGTGTTCATACAAGCGTGGTATCGTAAACTAAATATACGAAGCGTCTATAAACGAATACTATAAGTGTTGGAGATAGTGCCCTCAGAGTCAATTATTGGATCACAGGCACGTGATTGCAATGATTGAGGGAGGACCTATCCCGGTAGGACAGTCTTACTCGAGATGATAGTATGCTATCTGGTTTATCTTTATCATCGTGTACTGCTTTAGGTGACCTGACATGTCGCTATTACACGTTGATAGAGCCCCTAGGATTCTTGCTTGACTGCCAGCAGTATGATGGCGATCATATACGTGGGAGCTGGTGGTCTATAAGCACATCCTTAAAAGGTCCCTAGTCGTAGGAGTTTCGAGACAGGGCATCGATACTCCGTTAGTAGACTAGTGTATACAGTCGAGACCCCGACGAGGGGCGGTGGCCGGTCTCACAAGCTACTGGTGTCAGTTGGTTCACCTAAGATGTATACAGGTGCTCATTGGGTTATGAGTACACCGGACAGGACTCGCCGGGAACCTGCTAGTTGGTCTTATACCAGATGTCAGATAGCAGTTCCCTGGTGACATGTGTACAGGTTAGTTCATCGACCTGAGATCGTCATTTGTCTCGTGTGAGTTCCCACTGTGCTTTGATTACTACCCTACCACGGCTCAAAGGAGTCGTGCAAACAGGTTTTAGTTGGGTACAGTCCCGAGCCACATGGAGGCAGTGAGCGGATCTGCAGGGGTTCGTCTCTCCCGGTATTGGGGGTGAGGTCGCGCTGTGTCTAGGAGAGCCATTACGCAAAGCCCTCGGCCGAGGCAGGAGATTTACTGGTAGGTATTCCAGTAGTATCTCAGGGCGTTCTGGGCTACGCTCCGACACGACTTGTACCGCTTTTGGGGGTCTGACTTTTACCAACCCCCTAGGCCCGCCATGCGATACTCATAGACGAACGGACCGGACTGTACGGCTATTGTCACTGACAGGCTCAGTTGGGTGTCGGGGTGAGCTTCCTCATCGACGTCCCATTTGGTCAATACCTGGTGGCCCGTCACGTATTGGCTTATACCTCTGACGTGCTAGTGGTTAAATCCACAGCCAAGGTATTGACGAGTCTTTAGAGTCCACCACACTCAGTTTCAGTTACTCAAGTTTCGGGCGAAACGCTGTAGAGGCCGTATGGAGATATGGCAGGGTTCGATCAGATACGTGCGGTATTGCACGGATCGTGATCGGACAGTTTTTACTAGCCGGCTTTGGCTTAAGCCGGATTCTAGTATTTGATAGTGTAGTTTTGTCTCTTTGCATTTGTGTTCAGTGGGAATACAAATGCGGGCATGTATTTGCAGCAGTGGGGTTTTCCTGTAATTTATTACGGGATCGGTTTTCTGAAGTTGCCAGTTTGCATTCCGTTCCGGCCGGTTTTCCTTCATTCCTTCTCGGTCGGACTTTCTTGGTGGAGGGTGTTAATTGCAAGTTTGCAATTAACATTTAGTGGAGGGTTTTCTTGCAAGTTTGCATTATGATGAGACTTGTTTCATCATGAGATGCCTTTCTAGTCCATCCATCTTGCTTTTCATTTGATGGTGTTTTGTTATGATGAGATAAGAAATGAGAGTGACCTATTTCTATTATGGTTGATTTATATTCTTTCTTGCATTTTCTTTTTCTCTCTCCAATCTCATTTTCTAGAGAGGGAGGCCGGCCACTATTCCAAGTGAGAAGAGGGGTTTTCATTTGGGAGAAGAAAAACTTTGTTCATATCATTATTTCTTTTGCTAAGTTGAGAGCATCATATTCCTCCATATAGTTCTTTCTCTCATCACCACCTCCATCCATGGCAACTTCAAGAACCCTAAAGAGACAAGTTCACTACACTATTCTATAGCAAGCCTTGGACGCGTCGGCTAGCCAACTTCGCGCCCGAGTTGCCTCGGTCAAGAGGCGGGAGCCCGTAAAAGATTCCGGCTACGTGGTGCCCCTTTTCCGACGAGCGAGGAGGTGACGAAGATTCCGCGGGAGATCGGAGTGGAGACGAAGACCGAAGGACACGGATCGCTTGGTATATCTTCTCACCCTATCTCTCTAGATAGCTAGCTAGGTTAATGGTTTCGATCCGGGTTTTAATTGTCCGCGGTAGCGCCGGTTTCCGAGCAAGGAAAAATTTTTATTCCGCATTTTGGCCTCGACTACGAGGCCGGGGCGCTGCCGTGGCGCAACATGGTATCAGAGCCACGCCATTAACCTTACCTAGCTTCGTTTGATGTGTTTGCATTTCCGATCGACCAAAATTTCCAAAAACCGTATTTTTTGTTCACATCAGTTTCTGTTGAAATATTTTGGTCTCGAAAAATTTTTCAGGTTGTAAAATATTGATGTACTGGAAAATCTAAGAGCTCTGTAAAAATTCGATGAAGTGACTCCACAGTTGGAGCGCGGAACCGCCTCGAAAACCCCCTTTGTGCGGCCCTTCCGCCGCGCACTATTCACTTCACTTCACCATTTTTTTTACAGAGGCCTTCTGGGCTTAAAATATGGGCTTTGGAATATTAAAATTGGGCCAATTGTTTCTGTGAGTGCTACAGTTTTCTTTGGGGCCCACTTGTTAATTGTTTGATTGATCGGAAAATTTTAAACACATTATTTCACAGTATTTACATTATTTTCTGCGACCGTGAATGTCACTCGATCGGTAAATCCGATCTAACTGCTATAGCCCGGTTAGACGGATTTGCGAACGTGATTTTCACGTTGATGTTCTATGTTTATGCTGTGATGTTGCGGATCGGTCGTGGGGGATAGCCTGGATGCAATGCTAGTACAGTGTTGTATTTTGTACATTTGATATTGCGGGACGAGCGTCCGACATGTGGACTGCCGTCACTGCCAGTTTGTATTATTCTTTTGGGGCACGACCTGGTTGCGGTCGATGTACCCGGTATATGTATATTTTACTTTCTGTACTAGGATTACCCCGCGGTGGGGTGCACGGATAGCCGGGTTCTGGAGAGCAACGGGCCCGCATCTCAGGGCATTGAGACGGAGGGGGCTTCAGTCCAGGATTGGCGGGCTATTCGCCGCACTCGTAGGGGGTACAGGTTGACCCAGGAGGGGTGCCCAAGTTACCGGATTCCGTGAAGTGCTGGGTGGTCTATTCACGGCGCTGAAGGGGGCTGCCTCGCTTCAGGTTTTGGCGGGTGACTTGCCGCGCCCGTAGGGGTCTAGGATTTCATTGCACAGGCTATCCACACGACCAGGGGAACGTCGGGTTTCAGCAGCGGCTCTGTGAAACCCGGGGTTTCCAGATATCTGTATTGTTCTGTGTTGCTGTACATTTCTGTGATGCTGCATTCTATTCACGCCTTGAGCGAAATA
The DNA here is from genome assembly GCA_030015575.1 of Agapanthus africanus. NCBI lineage: Eukaryota > Viridiplantae > Streptophyta > Magnoliopsida > Asparagales > Amaryllidaceae > Agapanthus > Agapanthus africanus. Next base: position 435,090,246 of record JASDDO010000018.1, read on the forward strand.
CTATATATTGGTATATATATTAGTAGACGTTGTATATGTTTTACATCCGCGCTAGTCCAGTCCCCGCTCTGCCGTTAGTTAGCTAACCTAACGGGTGATGACGGGACCCAGTGGCGAATGCGGATGGCATATACGTACATCAGTATATTTTCGTTCTTTGTGGTGTGATCATTTGATGGGACTGCATTGATTCGGATCAATGCAAGTTTAAACAAACCTATTCTGATGTTGTTGGAACATTTTTTTTCAAAAAGCTGTTATTGCAAGGACGTTCACTTTTGTTTTGCATCGTGGTATTCATTTGGAATATCCTGCTCCTCAGTCGACGAGGCAAGGGCCGAGATCCCTTCACCGGGAGTGACCTCTTGGACAGAAGTTTGCGTCAGGGCATTAACTTCACTATAGCCGATTACTTTTGCTTTGCATCGTGATATTCAGTTGGAATATCCTGCACCTCATTCTACGGGGAAAGAGCCGAGATCCCTTCACCGGGAGTGACCTCTTTAGTAAAGGTTTTCGTCACTATATTTTCTAAAAGGCTATGCAGTTCCTTCAACGATATCAAGTTCATTACGTTAAAGGTTTTTCGCCAAAAACCAGTCGTAGCCCTCCGTCATTTCTTACAAGTATTACTTAGTATTCGTGCTGCGTTTGTTGACTGTGTCAAGGCGTAGTGTGCGGTAGCTAAGTAGTGTTTGTTTGCAGCATATTAATGGGATTGGTTAGGACAGTCGTGCGGCCTTGTTGACTGTGTCAAGGGCTCGTACGGGTGGGTTTAATGCAATCCAGGATAATGACGGGTTGAACTTGACTAGGACTCTTTGACTTGTTGACTGTGTCAAGGTCACTTGGGTCCTAGGGGTAAAAAATCACATCGGGAGTTTCAAAAGAACTGAAACTTGCCAGGTATGCGCATACCTTCTGGAGTGTGGTGACGTGAGTGGATTCCGTCACGTTATCATGCGATGATAGTTGGATCCCGATTCCCACTGATGAGTTGGTTTACTCCTCGGGTGACCCCGACTAATTCTTCTTTCAGGTTTGGAGGAGAATTTGAGGTACAGTGGGAGGTCTCCAGATTAGACAAAGTGATAACCATTCTGATCTAGGTTAGAGTGCACGCTGAGTGTTTCTTTTCTCTCTCTCTGGCAGCGACCATTGACCCGACCCTGGACTATGACTCAGTGACCAAGTTGACCGAACCTTCTTAACACTGGCTTTTGGATTGTCAGAGTTGCAGACCTCATTGCCACTCCTACTTTTACCCTTTTCTCCAGGACACCCCGTATTACTACGAACGTCCACTTCCATTGGACAAAACCATCGTATGGTTAGATACGAACTCGAAGGACTTCGAGGATGGTTTCTGGTTCTGGAGAAAACGGATAGGACTATTCAGTTGTCTTTTCTTTTCACCTTCTCACAGGTTGCATGTGCTCCTTGGCTTAGGAGTAGTACACCTATTACGCAGATTGGATAGTCTTCTTCCAAACCTTAGGCTGGTGCCGAACGGTGGGGAATGAAGAAAACCAATTAGCATAACGATGGTGTGCAGAAGGTATTAAGTTAAGACAAAGCAAGGGATTAGTAGGAGGGCAAAGTAAATTGCAACTGATATTCACGACCAAACCAAGTATTTCTTCGCCAATCCTAAATCACCTTTGTATTTCTCCAGGACACTCCGTATCACTACGAAGATCCCATTTAATTGGATAATCCATCGTATGGTTATATACGAACTCGAAAGGAACTTGTTCCAGTTCGGGGATGGATCCTGGTTCAGGAGAAATAGGAATAAAGTACATTCAGGTGTCTTTTATCTTCACCTTCTCTCGCATTGCGAGTGCTCCTAGGATTACGACAGTACACCCTTTATGCTTTTTGGATAGTCTTCTTCCAAGCCATAGGCTGGTGCCGAACGGTAGGGAAGGAAGAAAACCATTTGGCTTAAAGGGGTGTACAGAAGGTAATGACTAAAGACATATAAAGGGATTTGGAGAGGTGGCAAAGAATTATACGGTTACAGTTGTGAATCTGGATAATGGAAGAGGCATTACTAGGAATACCACGATACCCCAACGAAATATTTCAATGTTTCAGTTTCACTGTGTACTGTTAATGGAAAACTGATTTCCCAGTTAGACACTTGCTCCAGGGTATGTATTTACCAGGTTGGATTCTCACATCTGCATGGTTTTACAGATGCTGAGTGGGAGTAAGTTATTGGGAATTGGGTGATCATCCTCGTTATATCGGGATTCGTTGTAATCGGTGATATTTGAGGAGATCACCTGGGCTGTTTGCCGGTCGGCAAATATTTGGTTTTGAATATCCGCGGTTATGCACCAATTTCAAATTGATATATCTGTACGTCTATTTTCATAGAGTGAGATATACCTTTTGATATTATGTCTACGACATTTACCTATATCAGTGGATGGTTAGGTAAGGAGCATTAAACAGCGGTGTAATTCTTCTTAACCATAAGTACAGTTTTCAACCTACGACACACAGTGAAAGAGTTGTTAGACTCAGCGGACTTATACAGAGTATTGTATGTTGTCCAGTGTCCATTAGGACAGAGGGGTTGGTCCTCGTACTATATTCTGTTTACTTTTAACTTCTCTAGTTCTTAGACATATGTTTCGTGGAAACACAGGGTCTAAGTTTTGAGGAGTTATGGGTATTTGAATAGAGTAGAGAACCAGGTGTAGCAAGTATCGGGATTCTTCAAAGAGATCGAAGATGTAGATACTTGTGTATGGTATTCAGTTGATAGTAATGATGAAGACAGATTGCTTCTCTTTCAGGTTACTCATAATTGGAAGCATTCCTAAGTTGAGTAACGCTGATCGGCCTCCTTCCATTTAGTTGACATGCACTGGAGACAGCTGCATGATTTGAATCTGGTTCAATTAAATCAGTGCCTCTGGTTCTATATTGGATATAGAACAGTTCATATCTTAACGATGTTAAGGTACGGGGAGTTGTCCGGCTTATGCTTAAAACCAGACTCCGGATAACTCAAGGCACATTTCTGTAATGGCTGTTTGTGGGTTGACCCAGGCTATGACGAGGGTTGACTTTCTACCATCTGGCAGATCAATAGAAATATTGTTCTAGACTCGCCACAGTTTTATTAAAAATGGATTTTTTCAAAAACAGTAGTGGGAGTATGGTAGAACTGGAAGTGATTCCAGAACCGCAAACGATTACTGAAGATTTAATAAGGAACCTAAAGATTCAATCTGATTTGACATTCCATTGGCCACTCCGCAGATAAGGTGGGTAACTTCAGGCACCCGAGAGGTACTCCGGTAGCCTCAAGGACGGTGACAGGGAAGTTCTTGTTTACCCACAATTACCATTGCTGTTGTTCCAGGCTGCGAGACCCGGCAGGAGGATGAGTATAGCGTCGTTCTAAATTAGCTTTAGAAGTGCACGTCTATATGACTCTGCCAGAGGGTTGTCGTAGTCAGTGGGAGCAGCGGAAGCATTGGTGGACATCAGGCTTATGTCTATAGACTAAAGCAGATATAGCGGAGTTAGATCATCTGTTTCTGATGTGACAGTCATGGGTTTGACGTCATCAGAATAGGGGATGGATCTGTTGAGAAGGTAGTAGGAAGTGACATTCCTATACTACGATCGGTTATACTTTGGTCGTCACACAGTGTTTTCTCCACATGGGACTTGGATATTATATCAGACATACTGGTTACTAGACCTATGGTTTTAGATCTAGATTTGGGTGGTTTCCCAATCAGGGTACCTTGACAGCATTCTATGAGTATTTAGAATGGACGACTCCTGGCATGGTAGTGTACCTGCAGGTAATGGAGTCACCCTCTCTAAAGGTGTCTTACAGACTAAAGAGGAGAGGGATACTCATGATTGGTAGATCACTTGCTTAGACAATTGAGTCAATCATGAGATGTCAAGTACCACACCAGATGTTGTTCTTGCACTAGATGCAATAAGTTGATATTGATCCAATCCTGGAGAAACAGTCAGAAGCAGTTTTAGAACATAAGTGAATGTTCTAAGGATATGATAACGGCTGCCTCTTTTCGGAGACGGTTATCACTCCAGGCTTCCAAGGTGACATGGACGACAAGGAGGTTGTCAGAGTTATAGTTCTCCCTCTGACGAGGGGCAGTATTTTGGACAGGTGGTCCAAGGCAATACTGAGGGAGGCATGGCGCAGGATACTGATTAAGTTCAGTTGATGATACAGTCTAAGAAGTTTGGATTTGGAGTTCATTTATGAGCTAGGTCCCATCAGACATCCAGACATTCTAAGACAGGTATTGCTCATTTCGGGAGATGGCTTTCTCCGCGAACTTGAGATATAGAGAGACATAGAAAGAAACATCGCAGCGGATCCACTCACTGAGGCTATTCCTCGAACGCAATAGTTTCGCAAACGAGTTTTGTGAGACTGACTGGTAGAGGAGTTGGGTGTTCGGTATCACACGGGCTGTGAGTATGCGACATCGCAATAATTAGCCTTGAGTGCAAGTGGGAGATTGTTGGAGATAGTGCCCTCAGAGTCAATTATTGGATCACAGGCACGTGATTGCAATGATTGAGGGAGGACCTATCCCGGTAGGACAGTCTTACTCGAGATGATAGTATGCTATCTGGTTTATCTTTATCATCGTGTACTGCTTTAGGTGACCTGACATATCGCTATTACACGTTGATAGAGCCCCTAGGATTCTTGCTTGACTGCCAGCAGTATGATGGCGATCATATACGTGGGAGCTGGTGGTCTATAAGCACATCCTTAAAAGGTCCCTAGTCGTAGGAGTTTCGAGACAGGGCATCGATACTCCGTTAGTAGACTAGTGTATACAGTCGAGACCCCGACGAGGGGCGGTGGCCGGTCTCACAAGCCACTGGTGTCAGTTGGTTCACCTAAGATGTATACAGGTGCTCATTGGGTTATGAGTACACCGGACAGGACTCGCCGGGAACCTGCTAGTTGGTCTTATACCAGATGTCAGATAGCAGTTCCCTGGTGACATGTGTACAGGTTAGTTCATCGACCTGAGATCGTCATTTGTCTCGTGTGAGTTCCCACTGTGCTTTGATTACTACCCTACCACGGCTCAAAGGAGTCGTGCAAACAGGTTTTAGTTGGGTACAGTCCCGAGCCACATGGAGGCAGTGAGCGGATCTGCAGGGGTTCGTCTCTCCCGGTATTGGGGGTGAGGTCGCGCTGTGTCTAGGAGAGCCATTACGCAAAGCCCTCGGCCGAGGCAGGAGATTTACTGGTAGGTATTCCAGTAGTATCTCAGGGCGTTCTGGGCTACGCTCCGACACGACTTGTACCGCTTTTGGGGGTCTGACTTTTACCAACCCCCTAGGCCCGCCATGCGATACTCATAGACGAACGGACCGGACTGTACGGCTATTGTCACTGACAGGCTCAGTTGGGTGTCGGGGTGAGCTTCCTCATCGACGTCCCATTTGGTCAATACCTAGTGGCCCGTCACGTATTGGCTTATACCTCTGACGTGCTAGTGGTTAAATCAACAGCCAAGGTATTGACGAGTCTTTAGAGTCCACCACACTCAGTTTCAGTTACTCAAGTTTCGGGCGAAACGCTGTAGAGGCCGTATGGAGATATGGCAGGGTTCGATCAGATACGTGCGGTATTGCACGGATCGTGATCGGACAGTTTTTACTAGCCGGCTTTGGCTTAAGCCGGATTCTAGTATTTGATAGTGTAGTTTTGTCTCTTTGCATTTGTGTTCAGTGGGAATACAAATGCGGGCATGTATTTGCAGCAGTGGGGTTTTCCTGTAATTTATTACGGGATCGGTTTTCTGAAGTTGCCAGTTTGCATTCCGTTCCGGCCGGTTTTCCTTCATTCCTTCTCGGTCGGACTTTCTTGGTGGAGGGTGTTAATTGCAAGTTTGCAATTAACATTTAGTGGAGGGTTTTCTTGCAAGTTTGCATTATGATGAGACTTGTTTCATCATGAGATGCCTTTCTAGTCCATCCATCTTGCTTTTCATTTGATGGTGTTTTGTTATGATGAGATAAGAAATGAGAGTGACCTATTTCTATTATGGTTGATTTATATTCTTTCTTGCATTTTCTTTTTCTCTCTCCAATCTCATTTTCTAGAGAGGGAGGCCGGCCACTATTCCAAGTGAGAAGAGGGGTTTTCATTTGGGAAAAGAAAAACTTTGTTCATATCATTATTTCTTTTGCTAAGTTGAGAGCATCATATTCCTCCATATAGTTCTTTCTCTCATCACCACCTCCATCCATGGCAACTTCAAGAACCCTAAAGAGACAAGTTCACTACACTATTCTATAGCAAGCCTTGGACGCGTCGGCTAGCCAACTTCGCGCCCGAGTTGCCTCGGTCAAGAGGCGGGAGCCCGTAAAAGATTCCGGCTACGTGGTGCCCCTTTTCCGACGAGCGAGGAGGTGACGAAGATTCCGCGGGAGATCGGAGTGGAGACGAAGACCGAAGGACACGGATCGCTTGGTATATCTTCTCACCCTATCTCTCTAGATAGCTAGCTAGGTTAATGGTTTCGATCCGGGTTTTAATTGTCCGCGGTAGCGCCGGTTTCCGAGCAAGGAAAAATTTTTATTCCGCATTTTGGCCTCGACTACGAGGCCGGGGCGCTGCCGTGGCGCAACAATAAGCGTAGCGTAACTTAACAAAATAAACGAAACACGAGCGTATAACAAATATAATAAACGTAACGTGAACAAACGTTATATATATACGATTATACAATTTAAAATAGAACGAAACGTTATTTGGAAAGGAGACTGTAATGTTTTTAATATAGATATTCATTTGAAATAAACAGCACATTCTCGGCATTACTGTTTATAATTGGAACGAAATACGACTTAAACCCAATGAAACGAAATACGACTTAAACCATCAAAACTGTCAAAAATGTTGAAGGGCAGACGTTTGCTGCTCTCAGGGGCAGACATCTGGCTAAAGGGTTCCCAGAGAGCAAAATAGATGTCTAAAGAAGGGTCTTCAGACGTCTGAAGAACAAATTTCAAGAAATCATAATCAAAAGCACACGTCTGGTGACTTGAGTATCAGACGTCTGAAGATCAACAATTAAAGATTCACAGATCATCGACAGACGTCTGAAATTTTGGGGGCCAGACATCTAAAGAAGGAAAACTGTCAAAAACATATAATGGGCAAACGTTTGAAGGTCAAATGAGCAGACGTCTGAAGAAGGATTTTACCGAAACGATTTTTTGTAAAATCTTGAAATTTCCAAAACCTTAAAAATCCAATCTTTTACACTAAAATACTCTCTACTTCCCAAAATAGGGTGTAGTCACCAAGTAAACCATACTAATACTCACCACTACTAGTGGATCACTTCAAAAACTAACTACAAAGAATTCAACCCATAAAAACTTAACTTTTATGTAAGAATATAGTTTCATCATGGCAAGAGTTCACAAAACTTGGTAGAAATAGGATATTTAGCTCTTTAGGGGAAGGAAAAGAGAGATCCAAGCTCTACGCATGCCTACTTGAAGATCTTTGATGAGGTAGTGGCCAAACTTAAAGTCTTGACGGGTTAAATTGCAAAAACTTGGCTCAATGATGGATTTTGATGAAGAAATCTTGGGTTTTGGTGGAGGAGTTTGGTTTTGCGAATTGGGATAATTTGTGAGGATGGAGGATATATTTGTAAGTGAGGAGAGAGAATGAGATGGGAATTATGAGAGAATGGGAGGGTGTGTGTATGGGCGAGAGGGTAGAGGCTCTCTCTCTACTATAATAATACAATAACACAAAAATACCATATTATTTTTCAAATACAAAATACTTATCATTTTCAAAATATCTCATATTTTCCAATTCTCAAAAATAAATATACATACGGATGCCAATCCGGAAAAACCCAAATCCATACTCGGTATTATTTCCGTAAATCTCAGAATACATATATTTAAATCATAAAATAATATTTATAATTTTTTAAATGTTATAATATCCCCCACTTAAAGAAATTCGGTCTCCGAATTTAAATTTAACCCCATAATCTTTAAAATATTTGCCCAATCAAATCAAATCAATAGAGCCCAATTCTAAAAACATTTAGTCCGCCCAAATCAACACGACTCCAAACTCCCACACAAGTTAGATCTACAACAGCGCAATACGTGCGCATGAAAACCAAATGTGTGAAACTCAAATACTGAAACTCCAGCAAATGCTATTAGAATCACACAACAAGTTATGATGAAAAGTGCAAAACGTGAAATCAGCTATTCAAATCAAGTACACGATCATAGCTATAGCCGTGGTGCAATATCTACAGCACACGACCAAACGCAAATATAATCAAAGATATAATACGTATATAGCACAACATATATCATCAAGTCTAATGCACGAAAACGAAATCAATCTCAACGGGTTTGCACAAAAACCAATCACGTGCAACGGGTGTGCATAAAAGCAACATCAAGTGCATCGGGGTGCACGAAATCAACATCATGTGCACCGGGGTGCATGAAATCAACATCAAGTGAAAGAAAACAAAATCAAATGCATCGAGTGTCCATGAAACTCAATATCAAGTTCAATGGGTACACAGAAATATCTAGTGCAACGGGGTGCACAAAAATCAATATTAAGTGCAGATGGGTTCACGGAAACATCTAGTGTAATGGGGTGCACAAAAATTAATATTAAGTGCAACTGAGTGCACGAAAACAATATCATGTGCAACAGGGTGCACAAAAACATCTAGTGCATCAAAGTGCACGTAACCACATCAATCAAGTGTATGAAGTGTGCATGAAAATGCCAAGTGCAGCTGGTGTACAAAAAAAATCAATCAAGTGCAACTGCTATGCACGAAAACATCTATATGTGCAACTGGTGTGCACGAAATCATAATCATGTGGAACTGCTGTGCACGAAAACAACATGTGTATCTAATGTGCACAAAAACGATATCAGGTGCATCTGGTGTGCACGAAAACAACATGTGCATCTAATGTGCACGAAAAAATATCAGGTGCATCTGGTGTGCATGAAAACAACATGTGCATCTAATGTGCACGAAAATATCAATCATCAAACCTCAAGAGTCAAAACAACCATCGAAGTATTCTTTCTTCAATTTCGAAAGTGTGATACTCAGATCACTAAAGAACAAATCAAATCAATTGATATTGAAGTATATCTGCTCCAACGTCGATAGGTGCCGCATCACCCAAAACTGGCAGAGCAAGAACTCTTACTTGCCTTCTGCCTATGGTTTGGCGTCCTCTGCCTCTGGGTCCTCGTCCTCTTGGTACAGGACTGCCAAATCCATTGTCTCGTAGTACAACTACTAGGTGTGGAACTGCCGCCCTGTTCTGACGTCTCACGGTACAATCCCGGATGAAATGACCCAACCTCCCACACTCGTAACACATCGGCGGCGGCCTTTGGCCTTGCGAATATGAGCTAAACATTTGGCCCTAGGTCAAATCTCTATCACCACTGCATCCTGGAAAGAGCTCACCATGACCTTCATCTATATCATCTCTACCGAATTGCCTGGAAACTGAGACATCAACAAGAACCCACTTCGGTTCCATAATAGCTGCAATCTCATCAAGACATTCCCCTATAAGCATTGTCGCATCTAAAGCTCCTGCATACGTATCGAAACGCCGGGCACCAATGGAGAGGAACAACTGCGCATCGATACCTCGCACAAATTTCTTAATTCGCTTCTTTTCAGTATCGACCAAGCAGAGAGCATATCGCGATAGCTGCGTAAACTGCAAATCATACTCGGCTACGGTCATATCCGAAGTCTTACGTAAAGACTAGAAACTATGAGCTCGGGCATCTATGACGCTCTGCGGAAGAAATCTGGCTAATAAAACCTTCGAGAACTTATCCACTTCATTGGAGGAAGACCTACTGCTCGGCCTCTTTCTCGATCGACTCACACAAGGTCTAAGTACGTCCCTCCAAACGAAATCTAGCCAACTTTAATGATCTCGCATCGAAATATCTCAACGAACGAAATATCCTAGTCATCCTATCTAGGAAAGACTGAGGATTCTCTGCCATATCCATACCCATAAACACATGTGGCTTCAGTTTCATGAAATTTGGAGGTGACACCTCAATAATCTCAGCAACGGCTAGAAGACTGTTTATACGGTAGACAGCAAAACGATCTCCGGAGTAGGCTGAACAACATCAGGCCTCCAAGTCCGGCTGGCCTCAAGCAATTACCCGACCATCTGGTGCATATCCTGAACACTCGCTTCAAAACGAGAGATCCTATCAACAAAAAGATGATCAAACTGTTCATGCGTCATCGGGATACTACCCTGATCAGTTCTCGTCTCAGACGAACCTGTCCTGAACTCATCTCTTGCCGCAGCTCTCTCGGCTCGCGTAGACATGGTGACTTGGAACAAGCAACAAGAATCGATGATGATAGATCAACTAGAACGGATAAAAGAAAGGATCTCAAGATATATCTTAAGGTTACTTGAGCGAAGTATCGTATCGTAAATATGCCGCGGAACATACATGCTGTATGTTATTCTACTTAGTAGCTACTCCATCATACCAAGGTCAAGCTACGAAAGTTCGGGTCTAATACCCCCAAAGTCAAGTCTAAGTTCCGTAAAGTTAAGCCTAGGTTTCAAAAATATACGCCCTGGACTCCGCATAGTCAAACCTAGACTCGAACAAAGGTTAAACCTGACGCTCTGATACCAACTTTGTCATGACCCAGAAATGACACATGACCGGTATTTGGATCACGTGAAGTCTACATGACCCCACTGTAACCCAAGTAAGCCAAAAACCAGGAATCTAAACTATTTTAGAAAATAGTGGAGGTGTAGTTTGGAAAAAGGGTTATAAATTAAAATCAAGTTTGTTTATAAATAATGTTTGATTGAAAACAATTTCTCCGTTTAAAAATCGGGCAGCACCTCCTTTGTAAATTTTGAGTAAAACAAGTACAATAATATATAATATAAAAAGCATCCCCAATGGGAGCTAGCTTCCACGCCCAACGACGGAGCAACCACGCAGTTAATATACGACACCTATAGCGAAGATCAACAAAACGAGAGAGTTAGAAAACCCTTGCGTTTTATTTAAGAAATTCTAACGAAACTATAAGAAAGAAGAAAAAGAACCAAATCAACCAACCAAGTCCACAAGCACGGGAAACAAACCCTGGATCAAAACAACAGTACAATAAATGTAAATATAGAAATGAGTACTAGCCTACAAAATGAGAAGAAACCCCGACACCGTGTAACATCCCTATATGTGTCCCAATTGTCATGCTAGATCATGAGAGCTATGCCTATCCTCATGACCTCTAGCCTCCGTGCGTGCAGTTGTATCAATGGCCTCCGTCGATGCTCATGTCTCCTCCTATGTTTTAACTCTAAGAAACATGAGATACAAGAAGAAAAGAATATAAGAACATGGAGTGAAATTAACCGGAGAATAGTAAGAAATTGCTAGATATCGACAAAAACCCGATAAATAATAATATTTTGATGAAACACCAACGTTTGTTGGAGAACTAGTTCTTATTGTGATCCGAGACTATTATTAATGCCTCACAGTTTGAGCGTAAGAATCTAACCTTTAGGGCAGTACTAGTGTCATTGTGTTAGACCTTCACTTATCGATTCTTCCCGGTTCAAGTTCCAACTAACTCATGTCATGCACCACTTATTAGCGTTATATATAGTTGGGTTGTTTTATTGCCTTCTTCTCAACGCAATTCGATGACTTCTGGCAATGATTTATTAAGCTGAACAGTTTCTAAGAGGAATGCCAGCCTTTTTACCACTTCGACCATCATCATCTAAGCCTTTTACCCTCGTACTAGGGTTGGCTATTGAGCACAATGCTCCATGAAGGATTTGACAAAGAGCCTGCTCATCAATCTGATGTCGATTCAAGCATATCCTTTTTGTGGCAGTAGAAACTATAGGCAAGAGAAGGATTTTTTAATATTCTAAATAAGAGATGATACCCCCATGATTCTTGGAAAGATACGACTAGAAAAAAATAAACTATGATTTTTTTCCTTTTTTACTTCTATTAAAACCCAAGTTTACATAGTAGCAAGCTTAAAAGGAGTTACAAGTCGAAAACAACAGTAAAAAAATACAGCAAACACCAAAAACAAAAACTATTACACGGCGGAATCTAAGAACGGTTGTCGCGGATTTCTATTGGTTCATTGTTCTTCAAGAAGAAATGCTGCGAATCGAGATTCTTGATAGAGGTCAAAGTAGTAAGAGTTATCAAAGCGGATCTTATTCCTGCAATTCCACCAAACCCTTCATGAAAGCCTATGCTTTCGTAGAGAAAGGGATAAACCCTAAGATCTTTTGATCTTGTTTATAGTGAAGCGAAGTTCTAAAGAAGCCTACGCTTCAAAAAGAGAAATACTTTTCTCTAAAATATTTTTACCTAGTTGAATATAGGGTTTTTTCGAAAAGATTGTAGTCGCAGGCCTTAAGAATTTTTTTTCCGGTTGATGAAGAAGGTGGAGATCCAAAATTATAATGATGCAGATGGAAAATTATAATAATGTAGATGGAGATTTTTCTCCCCAAGGACTCTTATTTATAGGCGGGGAAACAGTTAGGGTTTGTTTCCAATTAAAAGATTTGAATTGATTCATATCAATATCAATCCAGGGTACGTGTGCACCGTTGGATCATAAATTCTAACAACTTTTTGTTAAGAAAGTTATTAAAGAAGATTTTCTTCCAAAAGAACAAAGGCTCTGTCAGAAACACATGCTTCAAAAGTGCGCATGCGCACAATAGCGCAGCGCTTGCGCACATGCATTGCACGCGGCACACTTGATCGAGTGTGCATATTTGGATCTTGCGCTCCAAAGAGAGTGCGCAAAAAGGGAGAGTGTACGGGAGAGTGCGCACCAAAGAGGATGCGCCCTAAATGGGCGGGAACAACGTTGTATATGACGATTATGAAATACTCATTCTATTTGCTGTCTTTACATACTTTTGTTGTTGAATATATATGTATGTCATTGCCGGTTGTGTTGCTTTTGTTGTTTACCGCTAAAAACTGAAGACTAACGATGTCGGAATTGTTCCCTTATTAATTAAACACAATAATAAGAGTTAAGCTCTATTCATACACAATAAGGCAGCGCCTCATGTGCTCCCCACGAGACCGCTAGCGCCGGCCTGATATAGGATTAAATCCTACAGCGGCGTCTCACGTGAAGTTCACGCGAGCGCCGACGTGTAAAACACGTGGTGCCTGTTATATAAGAATTAAATTCTTAGGCGGCGCCCACGTGCATAGCACGTGAGCGTCAGCGCCCAAATTAAAGAGGATAAAATTAAATTCTACATAGGGAATTATTTCACTACAATCTAGAAATATTCTCTATTAAACAGAGCCGTTGGATCAAATATCCAATGATGATTAAAAATCATCAAATGATAGAATTAAATTATGTTAGAGGAAAATATCTCCCTAATCTTTTTTAAAATAAAAAAGATCTTCTCTCTTAAACAGAGAGTTGTTGGATCAAAGATTCAATAATAGAATCAAATTCTAATATGGGAAAATATTTCCCTAATCTTTCTAAACAAGGAAAATAAATTCTAAACCCCTGGACTAAAAAAATCTAATGGTGATTAAAAATCACCATTTAATAGAATTAAATTCTGTATATAGGAAAATATTTTCCTAATTTTGTTAAAAAGAAGAATATATATATTCTGTGAAACAAAAATCACCGGATCAAAGATCCAATGATGGATAGAATCCCCCGAATAATCTTTAAGACCAACAAAATTGATTGATATCTCTCAAATAAGAGATTTTCTAGAACTAATCAACAAACTTGCATTTCCTATATAAAAGACCAGAGACTTCAAGTCTCGGGGACACACACAGAAAGGATCGACCCCCCAAGTTTCTGCAAATAAAAAGACAGAAGTCACAAAAACAGAGAATTCAATTCTCTAAGAAGAATATCTCCTTCCTTTCAAACTCTAGGTAAAGAAAAAGAAGAAATCGAAATATCTCCTTTGCCTAGTATAAACAAAAACAAGGGTTTAACCCTTTATAAGAAAAAGAACTTAGTTCTTCCTTTGATTTGAGATTTGCAAAGCAAATCTCTTCCCACAAGTTGAGAATTTAATTCTCATCGGGAAGATTCTGTTCTTCAAACTCAAAATTTAACGGGAAAAGAACAAGGTTAAAAAGAAAGAGAAAGAAAAAGAACATATGTTCTAGAAATTTAATTCCTCTAAAAAAAATATAGGGTTTAACCCTACATAAAGAACTTAGTTCTTATAGAAAAAGAAGAATTTAGTTTTTTTAAATAAAATTGATCTCAGATCTTCAAAGAAAAGATCTGGGTGATCATTAATGGCCAAAATACCATTAACAGAGATTAGGTCTCTAAAAGAAAAGAACTTGGTGCCTCACGGGCTTCCCACGTGAGCGCCCAAAAACAAAGAAACTCAGTGCCTCACGTGAAACACACGCAAGCCACCAAAACGAGACCGAATGCCTCACGTGCTTCCTACGTGAGCGCCCCCAAAACAAAGCAATTCAGCACCCCAAAAACAAAGCAATCACGTGAAACACACATGAGCCAGAAAAACAAAGGTTGAATGCCTCACGTGCTTCCCACGTGAATGCCATACCAAGTGCTTAGCACTCTATATTCAGTCAAAATGACTAAGTGGTTAGCACTGATTGGGCAGCGCCCATGTCTGAGGGCCTCACGTGTTTCCAATGTGAGAGCCAGAGCCATAAATAAGTGCTTAGCACTTCTGAATAAAAAAAGGAAAGCCCAAGACCGAGTAGACCAAGCACAAATTGGCTAAGTCTTTAAAGTTCTTTGCAGCTGAGCCCAAATACTTTGTTATTGGATCTGAGCTAAAAAAAAACGATCCGTAAAATATTACTAACTTGATCTTAGTCTCAAATAAGGTTAACGTATCCTTCGTTAAAAATAAACAGAGCCCAAATGCTCGTATATTTAAGTCGATCTTAATCTCAAATTAGATTAACGGTCCTTAAATAAAAATAAAGTATCCTTTGAACTGACGAAATATATAACCTAAGTTCAAACCTAATCTAAAATATACGGATTGGAAATAATCTGTGTCCTACGGGCGACGACATAAACTAATCTCCGTATACAATCCACGGGCAACCCAAAATTAACCAACACAACGCGACACGAAGTGAACTACTGAAGCAGGAGAAAGTTGTTTTCGCAACGCGATAACGTAATTAACTGCAGGGGCTTGCGCCTGTAGGGAAGAGCGTCCCCACAATCAAAAAACCCTTACAAATGAGGGGGAATCTGTTAAAATCTGCTATATCGGTCGCATCTATCCAAACCTCCGATATACGGTACCATAAATCAATTTGGTATCTTTGGAGAGATGGATGGATATGTTCAAATAGTATCTTCCCCTAAATTCAGGCCAGACGTCCCAACGTCTGAGTCTGGTTTTCGGCGGTAAACAGATTCTGGCACGCTCGGTGCGACCCCTTCCTCTTTTCACTCCACACTTCGTGTGTCGTGTTTTGCAAACAAAATCATGGTTCGCTATGGTTGCCCTTGGATTCGAGGTACTGAAACTTGGTGTCTTGCTCCTATCTAGAAAATCAATGGCTCTCAACTGCACCTCATGCAATAGGGACTCCCACTCCGTCCCAGCTGTAGGAGTGATATATGGGCCTAACGCAGCCTCCATCTTCTCAATGCCGGTGGGGCAGATTACACAAGCCATTACCGGGCTCTTCTTCGAGACCATGTTCCCACCTGTAAACATTGGCGCCTCAACGCTATAAGGAGAAGCTCCCAAAAAGTCAGTCTTCGATCGGATAGCAACCACAATAGTCCCTCTCAACAGGTCGTCTAAATCTGAAGCATCAGTCTTCAACAGGCTGAGCAAAAACTCTAGCGGGCCCGTAAAAAAGCCCGTGATACCTGAAGGGGCTATCCAAAAACGGTTAGCCATTCCTGCTCCTACTATAGGTGAAGCCGAAAAAGGTGCTTCCCCCCTTAGACGGTCAGTCTTCGAAAGATTGTCCGGCTCTCCTCAAACTCTATCAAGGACGTCGGTCTTCAACGGGCTGACGCTGATTAAATCCCCTCAGCAAAGCCGGTGGCATGATGAAGCCGCTTCCAAAACTAAGGCGGTCCCTTCAGCAAAGCATGCTCGACGTCACCACTGGCAGTGAATAAGACAGGCTGGGGACAACTCCCCCTCCGGGCTCACCCCACCAGCTCCTATGGTGGATGTCAACGCTACTGTTCCAACTAAGAACAGCTTTCATCCGCTAAGAAGAGTACGCAAGAACTCTCCAACGGCAGTGCTGAAGAAATCACCCCTGGCAGTAAAGGTCCATGTGCTGCAATAGCCAGAGCAGCCTCGCCAAAGGCTCTCTTCATAAATACATAGGGTTTGGCAAAAAGTCCAAGACTCCGTGCTTGAAGAAAATCACTCTCGTCGATCCAAGAAATCTAAGGGTCAATAAGAAAAAGACCGCTCCTCCACCATAACACGGGGAGCCATTCCTAAACAGGTGCCTGTCATAATGGCTCCTTCAGCTCTGACTTCTCATAAAAGAATGAAGTCGGAGAAAATCCCACCGCCCGCGGCAAATTCCAAAAGCGATGGATCTATACGCCCTAAATCTGGGGGTATTGCCGTATACACGGTCTATATGACCAACGGGAAGGAAGAAATTCGTGCCTCGGTGAGTCATCGACCGCAAACCCGGTCGCTGATTAAGACTCAAGAGCAACAGCAAAAACTCTAGAAAATGCTGACCAAGATGGCATCACTTATCGGACAAAAAGAAAGTCTGGACAAAGAGGCCGAATAGCGCCAAGAGCAAGAGACTGATACAGAGTTTCTGCGAAGGGTGCTAGAGAGAAAGGACAAAAAAGTTGCTAATATAAAGCAGATGACTCTCTTGTTCCAAGACATGGTTGGAATGATGATCCAACCAGAACCCCCGATAATAATCGAGGATGACAGAGGGGAAGCATCAAACCCTCCTCCGGCCTTATCAGCGACCAAGGAAGAAACGATCTCCAAGATGGCACTGGATGATTACATTGCTTAACAAATAAGAGCTCACCAAGCTAATGAAGCCGCCGGCCAAATTGTCAGAACTGGGCGACCATATCTACGCTGGTATGACCAAATCAAATATCCATCGGGATATACGATCCCTAAGTTCCACGTCTACAAAGGAACAGGTAACCCTCACCAATACGTCGCGCAATTCAGAGCTCTGTGCGGTAACACTGGAAGCGACGATAAACTGTTCCTTCGCCAGTAGCTTGTCAGAGACAGTTTTCGAATGGTACTTAGAGCTCCCAAATGAATCCGTGAAAACCTTCGCAAAAATAGAGCTTCTGTTCACACAACAGTTCGCCAGCGAGAGCGAATGCACTCCGATCACGGTATTAATCAATACCAGGGTAAAGCCGAGAGAAACATGGGTCTAATACGCGATTCGGTGTCGGAACCTGTGGTCTAAGTGTAAACAACGCATTGAACAGTCTCCTGCCGTGGGCATGTTCATCGAAACCTTCGATCCTCAAACGACTGTGTCCCAGTTCATGACGTTCTTCAAGCCCACAACCTTTCAGGGCTCTGCTAGACAAATTGGCCCAAATGGATCAGATGGGCCATGGGCCTTCTCTTCAAATAAGGACCCTTGAAATACTAAGGGTAAATGAAAGGCGGCCTTCGTCGCTAACACGCAACAACAATCGAGCAGCCCAAAACCGGCTGCCCGCCAAAACAACGCGCGTCTACGCCCGTCCTTGGAAAAAAGACCAGGACGTGCTTACTCGTTCCCGCGCGATAAAACGAAAAGACTGTTCGAGTTGGCGATACGAAATAACCTCATCACATTTCTAGACCCGCGGCGTCCAGTACAACCTGGCGACGTTAACAACCTTAATTACTGCTCCACCCAATTGAGTATTGCTATATCTTCAAAAAGAGCCGAAATGATTGGGCACCGCGATAAATAGCCGAAATGATTGGGCAATCGCGACTTTCGCGATATGAAAAGCTGAAAAGATAGAGTATCGCGGAAATAAAAAATATATATAAAACAAAATAAAACTTTTTTGCTCTGCAAGTAGGTCCGTATTGACTCTTGAATACGATCCATGGGCACAAATAAAAAAGGGAAACATATTTTCCCACCACGCTTCGTCAAAAGAAGAACCGAGTTTTGGCGGCATATCTACAGCCTAGAGACCATTTGGATGTCCTTCTTACTTCATCAAAGTACAGACGTGGCGTCAACAAGGACCCAAGAGTCGAACAAAAATGGAGTAATGGCAAAATCCTAGCTCCAAGTCTTGACGGTACATATACAACCTAGAGACTATCCCGGCGTTCCTTCTCATTCCTGCAGGATGCAGACACAACGTCATAAAAAGAAAAGACCCAAGGGTTAAAGCAAAAACGGAGTAATGGAAAAATCCTAACTTCAAGTCTTGACGACACATATACAACTTAGAGATTACCTCGACGTTTCCCCTTATTCCAGCAGGGTACGGACGCAACAATCAAATAAAAGTGAAGTGACGGCAAAATCCTAGCTTCAGATCTTGATGGAAACATCTACAGCCTAAAGATCATCTTGACGTTCTTCCTCATTTCAGCAGGGTGCGGACACAACTATCAAATGAAATTGGAGCAACGGCATATTTCTAGCTCCAGATCTCAATTGCAATTCATATAACATAGAGGTCATACGAATATCTACCCTACTTCAGCAAAGAATCGGCGCGATATCATCAAAGCAAAAACGAAGTGACGGTATATTCCTAACTTCGGGTCTTGACGGCAATACATACAAAGCCTAAAGACATTGGAGATCATCCGACCCAGAAGGGTGCAGTTATGACTCATCGGGGCTTTAAATCAAGCCTAACCTCAAGTAAAAAGCGCAACGGTAAATACTTAATGCTTGTTCTTCTGACGGTAATATAAATACTCCAACCAAAGAAGATTACTTGAAAACGTCTTATCCAGCCTTAGAAGAGATCAGAGATACGACAGTCACGGGGCTACTCGAACAGCAACCTAAGGACTGCATATCGGGGAATTCATCAGCTAACGCGATGGTATGATGTACTTAAACCTAGTACCATAAACCTAACGGACCCTTGTCATGAAAGAATGATGGTTATCTACATCCAATGTTAGGGTAAGTTTGCCTGTAAACCTAAGGGAGGTAAACTTAAAACACTCCGAAATGAGTACATAAACTAGAGACTCCGAAATGAGTGAATAAACTAGAGACTCCGAAATGAGTAAATAAACTACTTCGTACCGGATCAAGACATCAAGAAATAGAAAGATACAACGCATGGGCCTCAGGGCTTAGAACTACATTTCTTAAGAATTGAGATCCGAGTCAACGATAGATGACGACGCTTGTGTCCACTTGCTATCTTCTTAGATCAAAATTCTAAAAGTTGTGTACGATACGCCTGCTCAAAACCAGCCGTATGCTATGCATTACTATACAATACTTCAGTCACACATATACCTCCGTAAGCAAGGTAGTGGTGGGAGCATTTATTCACACCCGTTTGGGTGCTCATTTACAAATACATGCATACTTGGATGGAAATAGCGCTGAAAGTATGCTGATTTATATACGCATGTGGAGAGTTAGTGCATGACATGTGCACATCAGTGACGTTTGCACTTAGCAAAAATCCCTAAAGATAAAGTGCACGTGTGCACATGCAGGTTGCACGTATGTTTGAACAATACAATCAGATGAACAACATGTGTTAGATATGAAGCACTCGGTAGTCAATGATAAAAGGAATTACATTTAAATAAACATTTTATTCTACAGGAAAGAGATCACCAAGCACGAGATAAAAAATACAAGGGTTTACAAAACTATAAATAAAGTTTTTTTAAAGCCCTCTCAGCCTTCTCCACCATATCGAAGCAACGATCTTCGCGAGGAGTCGCTCCCCATCGGTTAGTGCCGTGCGCATCGGCGAAAGTAGACATGATGGCCTGCTGAACCCGGTATGGGGAGTTGATATCGCACTGTGTTCGATTGGCTGGGACCATAAGACCTTGGCCAAGATAGTTGGGATTTACTGCTAGGATGATCAGTAGTTTCCCGGATTGGTCATGAGCCGCATCAGCATGAATTATCGGGTTATTAGGGTCTGACGCTTACTACCCCATAGATCCGGTATGCGATACTCTTAGACGAAGAGACCGGACTGTACGGATATTGTCACGGATAGGCTCAGTTGGGATCTGGATGAATTTGCTCGTCGGCTTTCCTTTTTGATAGGTACCCGGGTAGCCGTTGCGTACAGCTAGTGCCGCTGACGTGCTTTTGGTTATGGATTTATCCAGTAACGCACTGTCGGCGTACTGTCGAGTCTTTAGAGTCCCACACAGAGGGTTTCTCTGCTTCGGGCAAAACGATGTAGAGTCCATATGGTTTTATGGCAAGGTTCGATCACATGCATGTACTTGTGCACGTATGACGTTCGGGCGGATAATACTAGTTGACTTTGGTTTAAGCCGGATTCTAGTATTATATTGTTGGATTATTTTCTTCTCATTGTATTCGTATTTTCTCGGAATACGGATACGGGTATGTATATACGGTGATGGATATTCTTGTAATTAGTTACAAGAGTGCTTCTAGAAGAAGACACCTCATTATTAGTATTAACCATTTTAGGTTAAATGGTTTAATGAGGTGGAGAGTGTAGGGTTACCTAGCGCGGCAGCAAGGTTTCAGGAGGCATCGTCCATGCCGAATTAAAATTTTGCCATGCTAAGGAACCCTAAGCAAATGATGTTTAACTAGAGAATCATACGATACAAACAATGTAAACACTTTACATCTAAGTGAATGTGGAAATACAACCTTTGTAGACCGGTCCTTCACTTTAAATGCTCCATGTAGATGTCCCTTCGCTGCGAGTAATGATCTCCCGAACTCTTGAGAGGTTCCACAAGGTGAAAGATGCAAACTTGCTCGAAGTCTTCGAAGCCGAAGATGATCTACGTCGAGGAGACTCAAGCTCATGCTACCTCTTCACTAAATTAGGGTTTAGTGAAGCAAACACCCTAAACTAAATGGCTAATAGTAGAGGATTATGAAGTAGGAAATGAGCTCTCTTTAGATTTCATTTTCTTACACTATTTCATCACTTAGAAAAAACTAGCAAGATTTTTCTCAAATGAGGAAGAAGATGATGAATGAAACTCATGAGGTTAGAATTGCAACCATGGCGAGTTAGTGTCATACACTAACCCATGTAGAGAATAAACCATGGCTTAGTGTTATGGTTAGGTTAATAAATATCTTAAGCAGGACAAAACATGTGGACTTAGTCAATGTTCTACAAGTTTCATCCAAGCTCCAAGCCATGACAATTTCCACCATTCTGAATTACTTAATAAATAAATATAAACCTTAACATTAAACCTAGTATGGTGTGAGTCTCATACATCCATGTTGCATGTGTAACCTAGCATGACACATAAATATATATCACATATATATTTTGTGCAAAAAGAAAACAATACAATTAACATATATCATATATATGTTAAGTGTATCATAAGTGAGAAAAATGAATACTTTAGTGAGCTAATATTAGTTAACGCAATGTAATATATCAAATATATAATTATACATTAAATTATTAAATCAACACTTGATTTAATAATCCGGCTATAACATGTATAATCGACTAATATCAAATGCAACAACTTATCGAATCAACACTTGATCCGATAACCCGGCTATATCACATATACCCGACCAATGTCACAAGTCGCGAGAATAGAATGCGGTATCACATACGCGCAATATTCTCGGTCCCGCACATATCACATATGTGCTCCTACTCCATTTCGCATGAACCAGGAAACCTCTGTGTAGGACTTTAAAGACTCGTCAATACGCCTGTAGTAGGCGATGATCATATCAAACACCCACAAGCAGCAAGCGGTCTTCTAAACGTAACGGCCACCTGGGTATTGAGCAACCAGAAGATCAATGATTGATCTTAAAACTCAAGACTGTATGAATCGAATAAAACGAATAAGTTTCTTTGTGTCGGTATTTAGAAAATGAATAAAGTTCACAATCAAAGAATTGTATTTGACCGCAATCAACTACGGTGTCGGATGTAGATTGTAAGTGAGTACGGATCGTCCACAGGGATTGTGCGATTCGTTTCTATGTTTGATTTGTTTGAATTGAAACGTTAATCGAAAATAAAAGAAAACATGATTCAAGATTTTATCGATTAATTCAGGTGTCACTAGTCTAATCAAGAATCAAGAAAATGATAAACAATCGAGAATTTAGGTTTCGATGATATTTCCAATCAAATGTCAAGAATCTAAATGAGGCTCGCAGGAATCGATCGGATCTATAGACGTGATGTAATCTCAAGATATCGTGTTCTTGTCCTTCGAAGAATTGATACTAGATCGATGATGATCGACGAGAGTTAGGGCTTTCTCGTGAAACTAGGGTTTCATCATTTAACCCTTGTTCTTTCGTCGATATCATTCACATTCTAGCCTCTAGCAAATTCAAGAAACGATCGTAACTCCCCAATTTCGAGCGATATCAATCATGAAAGCATCGCAACGAAACTAGGTCGTCGGTTCTTGAACTTGCTAGGGTTTACAAAACTCGTAGGAATCAAGAATCGTTTTAAGATATGTTACATCATCATTCTATTGATCGTCTCGACTCCTCGACGAGCGAAGTATTACTCAAACATCACAACAAGAACTACAATTATAAATTGAGATCGAATCATGATGCAAGAATTTAAAGAAAACAGATAAAAGAATTTCACCTTTTATTTATATCAACAATTTCATTACAGACGCTCAAGAACTACAAGAGGAAGAACTCGATTGTTGAATTGGTTTCGCTTTTCTCCGTGAGTCGTGGATCGGCTTGGACCACTTGCTCTGTTGAAGATCGGCTCCGCTCATAAAAGGTTGAAGGGCTTCTTGCTTGATTTGGTACTCGGAATCTTGGCTTTAGGATTGGAATTAGGGTTAGGGTTTCACACAAGTCTTGTCACCAGACTTGTGGAAGAAGAGGATGAAGAAAGAGGTAGGGATTTTTCTAAGTATCTAAGTATTGGATCCTCGATGATTTTTTTAACCCTAGGTCTAGACTTCTATTTATAGACTTCCCAAACCCTAGGTCTAGGTTTGAAATTACAATTCCCTCCAAAAGTTTGTTGAGGAGTTTCTAGAAAGAATTTGTTAGGAGCTAGCTTAGGCTTTAAGCTAGGATTAATTAAGCATTAGAAACCCTAGTTTGCTGAACTGACAGAAGTCTCTGGAGTCTTCTGGAATTTGACATTTCTTGCTAAGCTTCTGGAAGTGAGTTAAGAGTTATGCACCAAAGATTTATGGCTGACGTGGCATCTCCGCCGCGGAACCGCGGCGCAAGCCGGCTCCGGCCGCGGTTCCGCGGCCATGTGTTGGCTTCATGTCTTGGTTCTTCTGGTGTGGTCTTGGGATGTCATATGGAACTTTATATGATATGTTGAATTGTATTTTGCCCTTTGGATTGCTACCAGAATTGAAATCGTTGAGTTGGCGTAATGTTTGATCAGCACCATGTAAATTTTTGGCTTTTCTTCTGGGTTTTCCTGCACAGATCTCAAAACAAGTGTTGCGCAATATAGGGATGATGCGATGCCATGAAATGCAGTCAATTTCCTTTATAGTGCCGGTTTTTAGAGTCTAACACATGCAATCTGATATTTAACGACTGATTTGCTAATATGTGAAATATGAATACCGTACACTTCTAAATGAATGCAAATGATAGGGAAATTGCCGGTTAAAAGATGCAGTATATTCGACTGATCAATCAACAAGCAAGCCTGCTCATACTCCTACGAATCCAATTAGTAACACTACCGTACAGTCCGGTCTCTTCGTCAGATATGTGGAATATCACAGCCTGGGGATGGTATAACGTCAGACCCCAATAGCCTGATAAGTCATGCCGATATAAGGTCCATAACGGTTCGAGAAACTACTGATAACACTTACCAGTAAATCTCAGCAACCCTGGCCAGGGATTTCATGTTATGGCCAATCGAGCATAGCGCAACATCAACCCCCAATACCGGGAGAGACGAATCCCCTCGTATCGCTCATTGCCTCCATGTGACTCGGGACTGTACCCAAAAAACACCTTTTTGCACGATCTCTTGACCATGGTATGGTGGAAATCAAAGCACAGTGGGAATCACACAAGACTCTATGACGATCTCGGGTCGACAGACTAACCTGTACTAGTGTCACCAGAGAACTGCTATCTGACGATAGGTATAATACCATCTAGGAGTTCTCGGCGAGTCCGTTCAGTGTACCCAGTCTCCACTGAGCACCCGTATACCTTCTCTGATGTCAAACACCAATGGATATGGGATCATCCATCGCCCATCACATGGGTCGAGAAGCGCATACGCTAGTCTACTCTGGAGTATCGATGCCCTGTCTCGATACTCCCACGACTAGGAACATTTGAAGGATGTACTTACCGACTACCATGTCCCCACTAGTATGATTTGCATCATAATCCTGGTAGTCAAGTACTCATCCTAAGGGCTTTATCAATATGTAATAGAGAGACAATAAGTGTACATGTTAAGATAAAGAGCAGCCAGATAGCATACTATCATATCGAGCAAGAAAGTCCTCCCTATATATGTCTTTGCAACCACTACAATAAACATCCCATGTACAGTAATGGCCTCTAGGGCATACATATAACTAACAGAGAGTGAGGTGTTTGCATTCATTGAATGAAGCATGGCTAAGTGGTGACTCATAGTGAGTCATGGGTTACTATTGAGGCAAGGTGATATCTAGATATTTTGTAGAAAATATCTAGATATTTTGTGGTGAAGATAATTTTTTATTATTATCTTTGTCATGCTCGCTTTATTAGTCACAAGACTTCGCTATTCTTCACTCAATTTTTCTCATTCTTATGTTGCTCTCTACAACACTCTCATCTCCTCCAAGCTTCTCTTCTTCTACCTCAAACCCTAATAGTCTCGTTTGTTGAGAAACCTAGGGTTCTTGAGACCAATTAATCCATCATTTCTCTCTACATCACTTAGGCTACTTGGATTAGCAAACCAAGTGATCTAGTCTGTAGGGTGTTTTTCGTCACCCCATTGAGATGGGAATACGCGCGCGCTTGTCAGGCGCATTACAGATTCCCCCTGCCTAGGGTAGGCTGGGGTTTATTGATTGTGGGGATCCGAATCTCCGGCAGCCGCGGACTAAGCTGCCGTTAATTATCCATCGCCTTTGGAGCGAGGGAACCTCCGATTAACGGGTTAAACTGGTCATGCGAACTCAATGTGCAGTGTTGTGTTTTGAAGGGGTTTTGGATTTATCGGGGGCCCCGCAGAGTTTTTACGGGGGTTGTAGAGTATGTGTGTGTGTGTGTGTGTGTGTGTGTGTGTATATGAATAAGAGAAAACAATTACAATGGCAAGACTTCAGATCCAGGGCATGGATTGAGGAACTCAAAAGTGACTTTGTCCAGAATCTTCCAGGCATTTCGAACCATCCTAGTATGCTTTCTTTCGCGATCACAAGCGTCGGGATCCTCACGGATGTCCTCCACCCTCCGATAGGCAGTAAGTATGGCCGACTGTTGAAAAGCCTGATGCAGGAGATCAATAAGATTGTCTCGCCTTCTCTTCGAGATTAGGCTCATCAGATACACCGAATGCACTTTATCCTCGGCGGCATCCAACGCCCCAAGCGGTACGTCGGTACAGAATAGAGGGAGCGCCTCCCAGATCGCCCTCACGATGAGTTTCAAAAGAGGAGAGCGATGAGGGAGTAGTCGACCGTTGTACTCGTCGAAGCGGCTCATGATCTCAGCACACTGAGCGTTGGTGAACTCCTGGTTCTGGCTGCGGCCCAGTGCACGAATGTCTCCGTAAGAAATGATTTCATCAAGATCATACAAATGGGCATCCATAGTATCTGAAATAAAGATCATGAGAATTTAATGAATAAGCCAATCAAGAAGAATACTTGTCTAGATGAACAGTGGATTTCAAATACCCTACACATTCCCCTAAAAGAAACCCATCTTGGACTCTGTGATAAATCAAACAGAATCAGGGGAATTAGATTCCCAGAGACGTTTTTCAGAGCTAAAGCTCTTTGAAGATGGGATTAAATTCTATGGAGAAGACAACCGCCACCATTAGCCCCCTGAAGATCAGAGAAACCCTAAAGGGTCTGTTGATTAAAGATTGAATGGTTTTCTCTTTATTTTAAAGAACTTAAAAATGGGTTCTTGTTAAAAAGGGAAAAAACCCTTGATCTGGATTTAAAATCCCGTGGTGATTTCTGTGAAAGTGTTTCGTTCGTTCAAAATCATTACCTGAAGAAAAGAAATCTGTCAACAGAGTTAAACTCTGGAAAATTCTTGAAACAGAGAACTAAGCTCTGGAAAGGAGAATTAAATTCTCGGAAAAGAAAAAGTTACAAGGAAGAAGGCAAGCAAGAGTGGAGGCACTTCTGAAGAGACCCCTGCATTTATAGGAGGTGATGGGAAACGCTTCATCTTCCCGATTCCCTAGATGGATCCAACGGTCACAAAAGTGACAGCGTTGCACTCACGTGCAGACACGTGAGAGCAACGCTGTGGGGGGCATTTGTTCCCTGATTAAAAATCGGGAATCTCCTTAATAAGGCATCACGTGTTCACACGTGACCAAGGGTCACGTGATCCATTTACAGAATTAAAGTTTAAGCAAAGCAGAAGTAAGCGGCTGAGGAAAAACCTCAAAGGGGCGTCACGTGCTCACACGTGACCAAGGGTCACGTGCTGACACGTGATGGTCTTTAGCCCAGTTGAAATACAGAGTTTAATTCTATCAAGTTATAAAGGCCTCAATGAGGGATCAAGTGTTCACATGTGACCAATGGTCACTTGTTGACACGTGATCTAACTACAGAATTAAAAATCCTAAGTAAAACAAGTGGCTGAAGAAAGACCCCAAAGGGGGGTCACGTGCTCACACGTGACCAGAGGCCACGTGCTCATACGTGGCCAGAGGCCACGTGTTGACACGTTATGACCCTTCAGCCCAATTAAAGTACAGAATTAAAACTCTAAAGGAGGAGCAATCACGTGCCAACACGTGATAGGCTTTGAAAGCTTCGTAAATCAATAGAATTAAAATTCTAAATTTCTCTAAAATCTTTCCAAATGGGAAAGGATTGAGGAGAACCGTTGGATTAAAAATCCAGGGGTGATTAAATATCACCGATTTATGGAAAAATCTTAGACAAGGAAAGATTTCACTAAATCTCACCAGAAATAACAAACAGAATATCTTTGGATTGAAAATCCAACGGTGAATAAAATTCACTTAATGATCTAAATGCTCATATTAATTATGAAAACAAGCAAAATCTTTCAATGAAAGATTTGCTAAATAAATTGATTCTTTTCCTTCTCCTATAAATAGGAGCCAAGAGAAAAAAAAAGTTTTGGAGAGAAAGCTTTGGAATCTTGAAATTTCAGAGAGAAAAAGAAAGGAAAATTTAATTCTCTACAAAGAAAAACCCTAAGTAAGAAAAGAAAGGGGATCAAAACTTCAAACAGAGAATTTAATTCTCAAATCTAAGAGTTTAACTCTTCTACAAAAAAAGAACTTAGTTCTTCTTCTGGTTGAAGATCTGCACAGAGCACATCTCCCCATAAGATGAGAATTTTATTCTCATCGAGTTGAGATCCTGCCATGCAGATCCAAAACTTAGAGGGAGAATTGAGTTTGGAGAATTTAATTCTCCCAAAACAAAATTAGGGCTTAACCCTATATGAGAATTTAATTCTCCCAAACTCACAGGAATTTAATTCCTTCATGATGAAATTGGGGTTTAAACCCTATCTGAGAATTTAATTCTCCTACAATTATAGGAATTTAATTCCTTCAAGATGGACAGAATTAGTGTTTGACCCTAATTGAGAATTTAATTCTCTCAGATTTACAGGAATCTAATTCCTCCTAAATATTAGGGTTTCACCCTATATAAGAATTTAATTCTTTCACAATAGGAATTTAATTCCTCCAAAATCATAATTAGGGTTTAACTCTATAAAAGAATTCAATTCTTAAAAATAAAGAGACACGAAGGATCTCCATGACTAAGGTCACGTGGCCCCACGTGACCCCTGAAAAGATCCCCAAAATGAGAAGGGAAAAAGCTCGGAGGCAATGCCTCACGTGCTCCCACGTGACCCTTAAAACAAAAGAGAACAAATCCAAAGGCAGAACCATTCTTGGGCGCCCTCACGTGTCCCCACGTGACCCCTAGTAAAACGCTTTAATAATCAATGACTGGAAGCCCATCACGTGCCTACACGTGATGGCCTGAAGACCAAAAGTGTTTAACACTTATCTGAATATCCTGAGAACAAAATAAGGGGATCTGGCCCCACTTTTTGATGCCATCACGTGCTCCCACGTGATCCCTCCCTCTTCTAGTGTTTAACACTAATCTGATAATTTGTTACCAGTGTTTAACACTGTTATCTGTTAGTGTTTAACACTAATTTGAGAATCAAATTTCTAGTGTTTAAGCACTAATTTGATAATCTTATTACCAGTGTTTAACACTGTTGTTCTTTAAGTGTTGAACACTAGCTTCAACCCAATTGGCTAATTTTCTAGAGGCAAAGCCTCCCCTTCAATGGACCAACAGAGGGCCAATATTCCAAACTTGATTGGACTTAGCCCAAGAAGGCCATAAGTCCTCAATTCAGAGTTAACTGAGCCAATGTGCTCATAATATAATTAATTGGTCTTAATTCCAAACTGGGCTATAGATCATTTAATCCACCTGGGTTCAAGGGTACATCTCTTCACTCCTTTGATATTTGACGTCGTAATTCCTCAACGTCTTCAAAGAGGTGACGGGTCCCAACAACCATACATTTCATGGACTGTGGGGTCCTTAAACTCATGGACTATGATGTCCTTAACCTTGACCGTGATGTCTTAAAACTAACATTGGACTGTGGGGTCCTTAAACTCATGGACTATGATGTCCTTAACCTTGACCGTGATATCTTAAAACTAACATCGGACCGTGGGGTCTTTAAATCCACGAACTATGATGTCCTTAACCTCGACCGTGATGTCTTAAAACTAATAACGGACTGTGGAGTCCTTAAATCCACGGACTATGATATCCTTAACCTCGACCGCGATGTCTTAAAACTAACATTGGACCGTAATGTCCTTAAACTAATTATCGACCGCAATGTCATTAAACTAAACAATAGTGCCCAATTGCTCTCTTGATGGATCTAAACGATCCCGTTAAGTTGATCTTAGTCTAAAATGAGACTAACGTATCCTTAACTAACGTTTAAATTGATCTTAGTCTCAAATGAGGCTAACGTATCCTTAAACCCAACCCCAAAACCCAAATCTAAGAAAGATACGGATTTGGACTAGTCCACGCCCTACGGGCGACAACATAACTTAGTTTCCGTATACAATCCACGGGCAACCCCAAACAAAACAAACACCCACGACACGAAGTGACCATCTGGAGAAGGAGAAAGTTGTTACCGCGATGCGGTAGCGTAATTAACTGCAGGGGTTTGCGCCTGCAGGGAAGAGCGTCCCCACAATCAAAAAACCCTCAAGCGAGGGGGAATCTGACGAACTCAGCTACATCGGCCGCATCTGTTTAAACCTTCGATACATGGTGCCATAAATTAACTTGGTATCTTCGGAGAGGTGGACGGATAGCACCAATTAGCATATGCCCCGAATCTCAGGCAAGACGCCAGTCTTGCTCCTTCTTTCGGAGGGGAACAACACACACACACACACATACTCCACGACACTATCCTCCGTTAGAAAAAATTTCTAACGGGGCGCTTGTTCATATTAGATTTTTGCATTTTTATACCGCCCAATTTTTATCACATTACTTATCGGTAGGTACTCTTGAAATCGTAAAGTGTCTGGATAGTGGTATCATTTACCCTATCTCTGATAACCAATGGGTTAGCCTCATTCACGTTGTCCCCAAGAAATCAGGCATAACGGTCATCACTAACGAGGCAAACGAGTTAATCCCTACTCGCACCCAAACTGGGTGGCGAGTATGCATTGATTACAGAAAACTCAACGCCGCAACGCGGAAGGACCACTTTCCGCTACCTTTCATTGACCAAATGCTTGAACGATTGGCCGGACACGAGTACTACTGCTTTCTTGATGGCTACTCCGGCTATAATCAGATTCCCATCGCCGAAAAAGACCAGGACAAGACCACATTCACTTTTCCTTTCGGCACGTTTGCATATCGTCGCATGCCCTTTGGGTTATGCAATGCGCCCGCTACCTTCCAGCGGTGTATGATGGGAATCTTCTCAGACATGGCGGAAAAATTCCTGGAAATCTTCATCGACGATTTCTCCATCTTCAACGATTTCTTTAACGAGTGTTTGCTGCATCTCGACGCTGTCCTTACCCGATGTAAGGACAAGAACCTCACTTTGAATTGGGAGAAGTGCCACTTCATGGTGCGCGAAGGTATTGTCTTAGGACATATCATTTCGCAAAATGACATAGAGGTTGACAAAGCGAAGATTGAGATCATTTCCAATCTCCCTCCTCGCAGATGCGTCAGAGACATCCGAGCCTTCCTTGGCCATGCCGGTTTCTATAGACGGTTCATCAAGGACTTTAGCAAGATTGCTAGGCCCTTGACTCTTTTGCTAGCTAAGGACACGCCATTCGACTTCAACTCGAGCTGTGTGACTGCGTTTGAGTCATTAAAAAGCTCACTCACTTCTGCTCCCGTTCTTTCTTCACCTGACTGGACGCACCCATTTGAGATTATGTGCGATGCATCCGACTTTGCCATCGGTGCTGTCCTTGGTCAACACATCAACAAGATGCCGCACGTAATCTATTATGCTAGCCGAACCCTGAACGACGCTCAACTGAATTATACAACAACTGAGAAGGAATTCTTGGCTGTTGTATTTGCTTTATAAAAGTTCAGGCCCTACCTCATCGGCTCTCCAGTTATTGTCTACATAGACCATTCTGCTCTGCGCCATCTTTTTGCGAACAAAGATGCAAAATCTCGGCTGATACGTTGGATCCTCTTGCTTCAAGAGTTTGACCTTGTCATCAAGGACAAAAGAGGATGTGAAAACATAGTCGCCGACCATCTCTCACGACTTCCTTCTTCGTCGTCGCTTCAAATTCCGATCAACGACGTTTTCCCGGATGAACAGCTCTTGACAGTATCTTGCGAACCCTGGTTCGCAGATATTGTAAACTATTTGGCTACAGGATTACTACCGACTGAATGGTCAAGTCAGGACAGACTTCGCTTCTTATCCCAAGTAAAACACTTTTACTGGGACGAACCCTATCTGTTCAAGTACTGTCCCGACCAGATT